>JARHVA010000739.1:1480000-2220000 GCA_037957365.1 Torreya grandis | reverse complement strand
AAGAATATGTAAACATCGGAAGCACAAGAATGAGCCCTAAGGAAGGACCATGAGGGAACCCCTCAAGGGTTCGATACAACTCTCCTAGCATCCAAGGCCGACGAGAAGAAGCTCTGAATAGAAGTCTGACCCGAAGAAGGGAAGGTATGATGTTTGGTCTATCCTCCAATCCTTTGCCTAGAAGGAAAAGTCCTATGTGAAGATCTGGTGGATCTAGTCTATCTCCTGATGCCGGGTTTGAAGTGAATATGTTGATGAAAACTCAAGGAACTGTGAACAATGTCTCTGGGCCTCACTGATCTGGGATGTGAGGTTGTACTAATGTCAATATGTCGCTTAGTGCCTCTCTTTGAAGGTAGCACTGTGAAAAAAGAAGTAATCCGCTAAGTGGAGACTAGTCTAGTGGATCTCTAACTAAGATGATCACGAAGCTTAAGAGCTTCCTGTAGAGTCACAGAGAGGAGCCACAAATAGAACAATCAATGTCACACAAAATAAGAATCACACTATACACTCAACATCATGCAAAGTAAGTCGCATAATGTAATTGTTGACCATTTTGGGTCCTACAAGCCAAAATGTCAGTCTCCTTCCTTCCCTGCTATCTTGAGCAGTCAGTCTTTGATGTATCCACCTTTCTGCAATTGTGCTTTCCCCCTTTTTGAATAGGCTTGTTTCTGTAAAGAATCAAATGACTTTAGTCTTGTAGACGTCTCGGGTTGATCCACAGATTTTTTTCACTTTGGGCAGTCAATTGCACAAGCCTTTTCGGCAAGGGAATGGGCCAACTTCAAAGAGATATAAGTCTTTTACAAAGCTCTAAAGACAAAGTGCCTGAAGGGATTTCTTCGGACATTTTGTCCGAAGAAATTCACAAGGAAAGAGACCAAAATTTGAAGGCACATTTCCTAAAAATTGGAAAAAGTGGTTCAACGTCGGGGTTCAATGATATGAAATGAACTACACAGACCAACCAATAGTCACATGATCTTTCCAGGAGCTTTGAACTTTGAACTTAGAAATATTGAAATATTGAACCGTTGAACCATTGTAGGTTCAAGCGGTAGGTTCAAACAGTAGGTTCAACGATACATTAAATTCACAAGGGAATTGAGTGAACACGACTCCTTGTAGAACATAGAGTGTTGAACTATTGAACCGTTGAACCATTGAACTCCGAAAAAGAGTTCAGGTTCAATCAAAAGGTTCAAAGTCATAATTGAAAAACCCAAAATGGCCTAAGTAGTTCGCAAAAAGGGCAACAGAATTTCTTCGGAGGGCACTTTGGTCAGGAAGGACCAAATCAGAAGTTCCGAAGGGGCATTCGAAGACCCAAAGGGCCCTTGCGGAAGGCAGTGAGTAGATTCATCAAAGAGCGAAAGGCAAAGGATTTCTTCGGACATTTTGTCAGAAGAAAATCCAACGAAAAATCCAAAGGCACAATTCCTTCGGACAAAATGTCCGAATGAATTCCTTTGGACATTTTGTCCGAAGGAATTGAGAACCGCAGGTGCCCTCGCGGGGGACTCTCGACGGACCAAGAAGGGACCTTTTCCGAAACCGAAGGGACACCTTCCCTTCGGGAAGGATCAAATGCAAAAGCCCGAAGGAATTGGAAAACCGAAGAAATGACCAAGGTAATGACAGGGCCGAAGACGTCAATCTTAACGAAGCGAACTAGCCGTTGGAGGTTCAAACGTTTGATGACGGGCGCGCGAACGTCAACTTTACGGTGATAAGATAGCCGGTGATCTTGAAATTGCTTAAGGACGGACCCGCGCGTGGAAACTCAACGACCCGCCGAGAAGATAGCCCCGAGAGCTCAGATTGCTAGAAAGAGCCAAGAAAAGACAAAAACCAAGAAAATACAAAAGCCAAGAGTAAACTTAGCGACTCGCCGAGAAAGGAACCCGAAGAGCCAAGCACAGACACTAATCAGATCAGCCCAGGTGGAAAAAGAAAGCGTCGGTAGAGGAGTTATTCCAGCAGTTGAAACAGTCCTTACAAAATGGTCATCAAAGAATGCAAACAGTGAAGGCGCAGCCTGTTTTCTTCGCTTGAGTAAAAATGAGCAGACAGTCGCGTAAGTTTCATAAAGAGGAGCGGCCTTGCCTTTCAAAGGACCAAGCAACCCATGCTTTTGAAGAGACATTTAATATGATTTAAATGCCAAATTCAAGGCTTGGGACTGCGGCAGCATGGCTCCTTGAGTGGATTCCTCTTTCCAATGCGTTCAACGCAGCATGGGCAGTTTTTTCCAGAAGGCGCCAAAAGCCTCTTTCTTTCTCTATATATTGTAAACCCTCATTTTGAGAAAGAGATCTCTCAGCTTGTAAGGTGGAGCTCTGCCGAAATTTACCTTGAATCAAAAAGAAGCATTTTTACCTCCATTTGAACTTGCACTTTTGCATATGTCTATGGCTTTGTTTTGTGTTAAGTCATTTTTCTTCATGCTTTCACAGAATGATTCCAGCATGTTTAGTGTATTGTGAGTTCTTTTTTTGCAGGTCAGCAAGAAGTGTCCACAGCAAAGTATAGGCGCATGTGAACAGGCTGCCATAGTGTGTCTTAGAAAACCTCTGGTAGTTTTTCCTCCCTGTATCTCTAGAGGACCCCTAGCTCACTGATGCAGAAGAGTTTCTCATGTCAAATGAAGTGTATAATCAGCTTGTTCTTGGTGGAAAGTGTATGTCAAGCTAAATAGATCAACCATTTATTGGTGCATCACCATATTAGTTTAGGTTCTATTTTCAGTAATCCTTCTCCCTTTTCACCCCCCATTGTTAGCAGTAGGAAATCCAGGACCACAGAGATGCATCAAAGGGAGCTAGCCCTTATCTAGAGATTCTCCCCCCAGTTTTACCAGACCCACAGCAAGAGGGGAGTCTCCATTGTGCCGCGTGGAAGAGAGAAGCCAAGCCTCCTCTCAAGGATGCAATCCACAACGTCAACAGTAATACACAATCAATGTATTGTTGAACACACCTATCTAGTGAGAGGGGGGGTGAATCAGTAGATCTCAAAAATGAATCTCTTACAACTTTTAAGATGAAATTTAAATAGATGCAATCTTAAACGAATCAAAGAAAGATATCACATGCACAAAAGCACAACACACAACACCAGATTTATATGTGGAAACCCAAAGGAAAAAACCACGGTGAGAATGCTACTAGAAGCTACTGTTCTAATCCAGGGTCACAAAGTTTGTCTCACTGACTAAACCTCACTGATTACATTTAAGGACACCCATTCCGAGGAGATACCAATCCCCTGTTTTAAGAGCACCAACTCTAAAGAAGCACCCACTCCCTATACTAAGCACCAACTCAGCTTAATCTGACGGCACCAACCAATCAGACATTTACACTTCAAAATAGCAAATCAGATTCACAAAAGAATCCAAGTCTCTGTTCTTTGTTGCATGTCTAATCTACAACTGCTCAGTTCTCATTCAACACACCCTTGTGTGATCTTCACTCTTCCTGCATCCTTTCTACGTGTCTAAATTAATATGTTTGACACTCTGGTATTCTCTAAGTCGACCATTACTCCTCTATGCTTAGACGAGTTCCATATTTCTGCCTCTACGGCTCGACTCCTCTCGTTTCCACACTTTGGGATTTTGCATCAATCAAAACTTAGATGAGTCTCCTTTTTATATGTTTTGCATTTGTTGCTTGTCTCTTCTCATTCCAAGCAAATGACTAATTGACTTCCATTCTCTGAGCCTCTTTGAATTATGCGCTTTTCACTTCAATTACAACATTCGCACCATAGGAATAAATCTATGATTAATTGTTTTATTTCAACCGTTGTTTATATCCTTCAACTGTCTTCCCAGATTCTTGTAACTAAGTCACTTCAACGGTTCTTCGTTTGTTTTTGTTCCAACTTTGAAACACGTCCGTCAATCTTTCCATCCGAGCTCCACGTGCCATTTGATCTCTGAAGATGCACGATCTTTATAAAGGCTTTGGTCATTAAACTTCGACATGTTGACTTCATCTCATTTTCTTCAGCATTCATGTATTGCTTTTGCTCCTTTCGATTGTCTTAGACATGCTCGATCTTTATCTTTGCCTATATGCCTTTCGGGAGTTTGTCATGGAAACCTTTCGGCTTTTTTGAAATGGCCTTGTGTCCTCCGCAATTGTCCTTCAGCACTTGTGGAAGTGTCTTATGTCTTTCAGCAAAATTTCAAGTGTCCTTTCTCTTCATATGAACTACCCTTCGGTATTTTGAAGACTGTCTTTCGAAACTTTGCAAGTGTCCTCTCCTTCGGAAGTGTCTTTCGAAACCTTTGCAAGTGTCCTCTATCCTTCGGAAGTTTTGCAAGTGTCCTCTCTTCATTCGAACTATCCTTCGGACAAATTGTTGCGAAGGACAAATTGTTGCGGGCTTTTTGTCTAAGTGCCCTTTGGGACAATTTATGCGGACTTTTTGTCTAAGTGCCCTCTGGGACAATTTCCCCGACAAAATGTCTAAGTGCCTTTCGGGACTTTCAAATTGTCCTTCACTTATTCGCTCATATCTTTCGAAACTTTTGTGTAGGACACATACCCTTCGGAACTTTTGTTTTGGGTCACTTGCCTTTTGGCGCTTTGCAAATGTACCCTTCAGAACTTTGCAAACGTACCCTTCGAAACTTTTGATCGGATCACTTGCCCTTCCGCATTTTTCAAATGTACCTTTTGGAATTTTTGCACAGGACTCATTTCCTTCAGAACTTTCCTTCAAGACAATTTTTCCAAAAAAATTCCAGAGCTTCAAAGTAATTGATGCGGGCTTTTTGTTCGAAAGGTCTTCAACACTTTTTCCGAAAGAATTGCCTTTAACATTTTCCTGAAATAATTCCCTTATTTGTTGCGGGCTTTTTGTCTGAGAGAATTGTCTTTAACATTTTCTTGAAAGAATTCCCTTATTTGCTGTAGGCTTTTCGTCCGAGCGAATTGCCTTTACCAATATTTTTGAAAGAATTCACTCGACAAATACAAAAGTGCAAAATCAACTATGGAAACTTAGTAGGCTTTTAACTGAGGAACAACCTTATGCATTTGTAACATTTGCTCTACTCATCCTTATGACTTAGAACTTGGACCACAAAGAGATATATGCAAATGGTCTTAACATCCACCTGTGTACTTAGCCATAGATGTCAAGAAAACCATTCAAATGACTGTTCTTGTACATACAAAGTCATTCAAGGTACACACACAACTCCATGGAGCTCTGCAACAAATCTGTTCAACTCAACACCTTTGTCATTAATGCATGATAGCACATGCTGCCTTTGACATCAATGACAATGCTACATACATCAATGACTATGTCCAACATGTATGTCATCTTTGCACATAGTAAAGTATCCATAGAATATAGCACTCTAAGTGGTATACTTAAGAGCAGGTCATGTGTAATCAATATAAGTAACTCAATAGATAAATGAAATGGTCATAAAAAAATGTAACTTGTGTAGATGTGCCAAGATGCCCCCAGTGTAATCATGCTCTCAATGTAGTAAGGTGTCTCCTTATTGTAGAAATGTCATGCATCTGAATGTCCATGTCATATATAACCTATATGTCCAGCATCCCACTCATGTATGCCATGAAACACATGTGCATAGAGAAACTGGATATGTAATCTACCATGTATGTGATAAATCCTAAATGAATCATGTAAACTAGCAGCATGTCATGCATAGGTCCTGATTTTGATTTTTTTTAATATTTTGATTTTTCTGTATTTTGTTTTAGTTGAATTATGTTTCTACTAGTCAAAGATCACATCAAGGGGATGCTCATGTGCACATTTTGTATCATAAATGTCATAACTGCCACCTTCATCCTATGATGTAGACATGTCACTCCAATCATCTTCTATATCTGTAGCATGATATACATAACCAACTACACCATACTGTGAAATTGATTTATTAATAGTATCATGCACCTTAGTTGTGGTCCTAAAAGAATTAGAAATGGTTCTTTGAGCACTAGGAGTACTGGTCTCCACTTCCGTTTCTTGTTTTGAATATGTTCCATCCCTTGAAATAGTAATAGGCCCAGTTACAAGGTCAAATGTAATATAGTCATGATTCTTTCCAAGTGGTGCATCAATTTCTCTTAGCCATGATCTTAGCATTATATTGAGCCAAAGTGGGGTCAATATGGAATGTACCAATACATGATTTGAGACCAAGAGTTACATGCCACTTAATGGATCTAATGCAGACTTCGGCTAAAGTAGTTTTATTCAAGTGTTTTGTGTCGTATCCAAGTGAGTTCAGAAGTGTTATGCTACACACATTAATTCGTAAAGGTTTGTAATATCGACATTGGTGCATTGCTTGCCATTTATGTGAGGGCTAAGCATCAAGGGCTCTAGAAATGAAGATGACTTTGTAGTTACCTCTTTGAAAACCGTGCTTGTAATATTGGTTTTCTTGGGTACATATTGCTTTTGAATTTCCTTCTTAGGCACCTCTTCTTTTTGTAACTTTTCATGTTGTAACTTCTCCTTTTGTAATTTTTCTTTATGTGACTCTGCTTTTGATAACTGAGCTTTTGATAATTGCTCCTTTGATAACTATTCTTTACGTAACTCCACCTTAGATGATGGAACTCCAGTTTCGGTAGGTTGTTCAACTGTAGGTGTGCTTAAATCTGGGAGTGCTCTAATAGATGTATCCAATGTAAGGTCACCACTATCAATAAGTTATATGATGTCCATGGAGTCTATGATATGAACAACAGTATTTGAATCTTTTTATAGGATGGGTAGAAGGCAAAGTGATCAACTTGTTTCGAAGCATGTTCTTTAGAATTTCACTTGGATTCTTATTATGTTTATGCAAACTTTGTGATTCATTAGTTGTAAATTATTTTGTTCTTAACCCATACTTGAGACAAAATCTTTTGTGAAACATGGGTTTTAAATGGAGAACCAGTTATGCAATTTACATTAGCATGCTTAGGATTCTTGACATGTGCAATCATATCTTCAATTGATGTGATCTTTACACAAAGTTTTGATTTCCTTTTGTAACAGCTCTATGGATTGCCTCATAGTATCCAGCTCATCATTGATGGTCATATTAGATGCACTATGCACATAGGTTGGGAAGATGTAGATTTACAAGCACAAACGCTAGGCCTCCCATATTTGATATTCATACAACAGTCTACACAAGGACGCACCCTACCTCTTGGGATTGTGCTAGCATGGACCTTTTTGTCTAATATAAGCCTTAGGCAAATAATACAAGAGGGATGGTAACTATCACTACCTTGAGGAGGAACGAAAGAAGGCACACATGGAAGCCCCTAAGATAGAACATTTAGACAGTGTTGGTTGCTAAGAAGAGTTAAGAATTATTCATTCATAATTTCATCCTTAGTTTCATTACACATAAATTTGACCCATTTCATTACATGATTTTAAAAAATATTACATACTTCAATAAAGCATCATATAATTATGATAATCATAGTTTGAATTAGAAAGTATAAACTATGTATGGCTATTATAGACATGATATTATGCCCAAATTAAGAATTGATCACCCTAACAAAATTGTGAGGAATTTTGAGAAACAAAAATAGGTTTTTGGTAAATATCAATAGATAAAAAAAAACCCAAAATTTGTTTCAGAAATAGATATATATTTCGTCCTTTGGACCAAATTTAGTAAAAATCAAAAAATTCTACTTCAGAAAATTTGTACAAAATTTTAGGGAACAAAGAATTGGATTTAGGTTATCTAAACAAAGTAAAACTATTAAAAATTCAGATTGCATAAGATATGTCTAAATTACGCAACTCTGAATGTAAAAGGCAGAGTATGATTGAGTTATTGCACTTGTTAATTATAGAAATGACCAAGAGGATAGAGTATTTAGCTTGGTTTAGTTTTGTTGTGGTATGTAACAGTGTACAATCGTCAACAATGCCCTGGAAAGGATCTATGGTCGCTCCGATTAGGACAATGACTATCAGAACCTGCATAGACAGATCCGATAATGCTCACTCGCCTACGGCGGTCAAATTCGTCTGCTTCCTGCCAAAAATTGTCCCCTATGTTTATGCCGGTCTATTCCACCCTAGGTCGCTACCCCTACCTATTAAGATGGTTCCTATGCAATTTCAGAGGGTTGAACCTTTGTGCAAATTCAGATTTATTCTCCTTCACCTTGAAACCCTAACTCTATTTTCAACACTTGCTTCGCCTGTAAAAACGGGTTAGACAAGATGGGTTGGATAGCCCCAGTTACCCCCCATTGAATGGCTGAGCATTACCTACATTCCAAAACTCTCTAGAGGGCTCAAACCACACGTAGTTTTCCCACTATGTGTGTGCTCAATAGTGATCTACTATAATGTATACAGCCTATGTGGCTTTTGACACTTAATAACCTATGATTTTGACCTTGCAATAGTATTCAGACTTGGCTTGATGGTTGTTCCTTTGAGGGGTTTTCAAATTTGGATGCTTTAGGGCAGTGCCTCAAAGATGTGCAAATATAATTCTCAATGTTCCAATAGATTTCTAGGTGAGTGCAAGATAAGTGCTAGATAGGAATAGGCATAGGCTTGATGTGTATATATAGAAGACTCTTCAAGTAATTTCCCTCCGTAACCAACATGCAAAACATGTGAGCCAACCCAAGGGAAGGGAAGGGATTGAATTTGAAAAATAGTCATTTAGATAACCTGGGACACCTCTGCCCAAGTCAGACACTACCGGTAACCAATATCGCCTAGCTATTGTTGGAACTATCTAGGATGGAGAAAACAATGATCTAGATCATTCTAACACTCTGCTTATGATGAAAAATTGTTTGGGCAAAGAATAGGGAGATCCTATGAATGAATGACGGCAAATCAAGAAGGTTAGGACCATAAGTAAGTGAATGGCTAGGAGAGAAAGTGAACAAGAGTCAATTGTGTATGCACAAGCCATGTATGTAAAGGACTTATCAAAACTGACATTGTCAAGTGTCTAATACCAAATTCATGTGTTTACATCCTTAAGTATTATCAACAATATATGACGAAATAAATGTCATTAAGCTAATGACTACTCATGGAGGTCAGCTTGAGATGATTTAAACATTCATGAATAAAAATCCCACAAAAATGAACAATATAATTATATTGTTGTCATTGATCCCTGCTCCTTACCCACATTTTTTTCCCAAATCACAGCTATGATACCAGTGGTAAAGATATTTCTAGCGATATAAAACTCAAAATTATCAAAACCTAGATGCATTAGTTGCAAGTTTCTCCACACTAACAACAATGTATTGCATAAATTTTGCAAATAACTTTCTATTTCAATGTCAACAACGTTAGCTATTCTTGAGGCTGACATGAGAGTGGGCCCTATAAACAAGAAAGAATACCTATGTAGAAGAAAAGGCCTTACTCAATTCATTCAAACAACTGCAATAATATATTTTATATGTGGTACTCCATCCATTCTTGAGATCTTTGAAACTGATAAGTCGTAAACTCATATCAGTTTTCTGCAGCACTGAATTTTGTTACACACGAAAAGGCTTTAATGAAGTTCCTTGAGAAATATTGTTAATTGTTTTAACCCAATGAAAATATAGCAAGTAGTTTATCTGAAGTTAATTCTAGAAAATCTACAACCAATCTAATAAAATAAAATGACTAAGGTTTGCATTTAAGTGCTCTCAAAAAGTTTGGTTGCCACTCATATTTGTTACTTCCTTGGATATGAAATTTTATATGTTATTAGAACATCTAGATGATCTTATTCATTAGATCACCCCGCATTTAAACTTGAAGTCAAGTTGGATGCTGCTCATAATTTAATTCCAGAATATGCATTATATGTTTATTCTTGCCACAAAAAGTGTTCAAACTAAAAAAAGCCAAATGCCAAACAAAATAATGCCTTAGGCCAGATTTTTTTCTTATTATGTCGAGTTTCAACCAAAAACTTTTTCATACTTTTACCATCCCTAGGAAAAAATCAATAGTTATATAAAAATTAACTTTATATGTACTCTTAATGGTGATGCAATTCAAGATAAGGTCTAACCCAATTTTTTATTTAATAATCTTTGCCTTTAGCCAAATGAATGTCAGTGCTTGTGTGCCTTTAATAAATGATAATTACCGTGAGAACCACTTTATGATCTGGCTATGATTCTCGTTGCCAACAATTTTCCATAGACCTCCCTGTTTCTGTCTCTCTGCCTCGTCAATCAGAAGCTCTCGTCTTAGTTGTTCTCTCCTTGTTTCCCACTCCCCTAGCCTTTCCTTTAAAAAGATAACACGCAGTGATAACAACAATTTTAAAAAAAAACTGCAAAACAAACTATAAGGTAAAAAATATGTCCTGCAAAGGAGCTAGATAATACATACACAGTATTTCTCCATATCCTTCTCATATTGATGCAACTTCCCAAGAAGATCTTGTAAGTCTGCAGCTACCCTTTCCTGCTGAGGATCATGCTTCAGTGTCCCTTGCCTCACCATAGACTTATAAAGCTGAAGCGGACCTGCTACTAAATAAATTAAAGAGTTATAAGAACCTGCAGAGCATAGCTTACCTACCTTACAAAAAACTATAAATGAGGAATTACAATGTTCATTCAAATTCAGATTTCTTATAAAGTAATTAGCATGTACTACTTGTTAAGAAACCAGAGCTTGGAATTGAAAACGTGTTTTTCCTCTACCCAACTTAAGATAATACACAAATTCCACAATCTCCTTCCAAAATCTGAGGTCCTTTAACTTGTGGGAACATAACTTGAAACTTGTGTAGATATCAAACTCTGATATATACTAAGCATTAATGATTATTGGATCTTTGCATAGATACAAATTTTGTAGGCATCTGAAGTTAATCTTGATCAAACCTTCTTTTCCATTTTCAACCATATTCTAATGAGTATTTCCAGGCATTGTCCCATTCAAGTTTATTATGATGAAAGTGACCCATAGCATTGATAATCCATTAATTATTCATCAACACAAAGATTAATTTATGTACCAACGTCTTAATGAATTATGCTTGCTGTCCTCCAAGTGCTTTACTTAAGAAAGCAGTAAATTGTCTTAGAATTGTGATGAATAACTTCTGAAATTATTGTAGGTAATTACAACATGAAAGGAAAACAAGAAATGAACTGAAACAAGCAGAAATATATAGCTCAAACTTGGGATTACCCTCAAGAAACCCAATGTGGGGAAACTCATGAAGAGTAAGGCTATTGCTTCTCTTGCCACTACCTACTTGCAATATTACTGTTCGAATAATTGTCATTGATGTCAAAGGAAGTGAACGGAATTGTTGCGGAAGTGAACGAAAGTGTTGCCAGAAGTGAGTGGAATTGTTGCCGGAAGTGAACGGAAATGTCGACGGAAATGTTAACAGAATTGTCGACGGAAATGTCAACGGTCACATCTCTTGGTGAAAAGGTACCTCTTGGATGGGACACATCCTTTAAAGGCTATATAAGGGAGAAGAGATGTGGAAGTATTACAAGAATTTGATTTGAATGAAGATCATATAAGTGTGAGAGAGAAGGAAGAGAGGAAGAGCAGAAAATGAAATAGAATGTCTTTTAAAAAAAGAAGTGTGAAGGGTATATTTATTTTAATGAAAAATATCATTTGAGAATTGTGAAAGAGAGGAGAGCAGAAAATATATAAGAAAATTAGTGAGAGAGAAAGTGTAAGAGAAGCAAAGCCATCATTCGATTGAAGAAACAATCACAGATGGTGGAATCGATTTGGCTTGGGGTCGGTGGCTCATAGTCTAGGGGTTGGTGCTCCTGTGGGTCGGTGCTCACGAATTGGCCGGGTTGGTGTTTGGTGAAGGGGATCGATGTCTCCAGTGGGTGGGTGCTCGCAAATTGACTGAATTGGTACTTGGTTTGGGGATTGGTGTCTACGGTAGGTTTATATATATATATATATATATATATATATATATATATAAGCAATATTTTGCCATGGTTTTCACCCGAAAGGTTTTCCACGTAAATCTTGTGTTCTCTTGTGTTATTAATTGCTAGATCTTGAATGCTTATGGTTGTTGTGGTTGATTAAGTTTAAAAGATTAAAAGATTATCTTATACTGATTCACCCCCACCTCTCAGTATAAACTTGTGCTTAATAATTGATATCAGAGTGGGTTCCTTCGGAAATAGTCTAACCACTAGAAGGTAGATCTCAAAAGCACAAGATGGCCAAGCAGTTAAGGAAGGAGAATCAAGAGTTGAAATCTGTGGTCAAGGCTGTTAAGGAACAAGTATGTATCTTGGATTCTAAGTTGGCTTTAGAACAAAAATGAGATAAGATATCTATTCAGGATCTTAAGAATCAGCGAGAGGTTCTATATTCAAGTTTGAAATCAAGAGAAGACGAGTGTAATCAGTTGAAGGCTGAGTTAGGTTCTTTGAAGGATAAACATGAGAGGTTTATAATCAAGATTGAGAAAGATCATGAAATATCAATCCAAGGTGAGAAGGATGCAAGTTTTAAGGGCAAATTGAAGAAGCCAATTAGGCAGCCCAATGCTTTCAGGTTTTCCAATTCTTTTCATGGCCATTGTTTTGTTTGTCATCATGTTGGTCATATTGCAAGAGACTATTTGAAGAGAAGCAATCAGTCAAAGAGAGATCTCAGTCACCTTCAAGCAAAAGGTATGAGAAATGTTGCTTGCTTTTGGTGTCATAAGGTTGGCCATATTGCTAAATTATGTCCAAGTGGAGTAAAGAGATCCTCAAGGTATGTCAAAGGCTATGGAGCCCCTAGAAGATATGAGAAGGGCCAAACTTAGGTTTGGAGACCTAAGACAGTAAAGGTTGATCAGATTGAGTCTAAGAGTGAGAATGGATTACTTTCTACAATAGAGAAAGAATCAGATAGGAAGCACTGTGTGAAACTCTTGTTATCAGGAGTTGTAGAAAAGATAGTGAATACTAGTCCTAAGCAGCGTGCAGATCAAAGAGAATCTCTTGTTACAATTGAACATGAGCCTTGTCAAGATTCTCTATTATTAGTTTCTAATGATAGTGCGTTGGAAGGTAAGACAGTTGCAAGAGTTGAGAAAACGAACAACGTCATGGATGTTGAGGTTAGTGAGTTAAAGAAGTTAGACATGCCTAAATGGATTCTAAGAGAAAGAAATCAATCTCATAGATGCAAGAAGATCAAGGAAGTAACAGAGGAGATGTGGGCATCTCCTGGGTTCACTTTGTTCTAGGACCCTTTGTGTGGGGTGTCTCTTCTAGGCTTCAAGGAGACACTTTACAGAAAAAGGAAGTATGGTGGATGCATGTTGGGTCTTGGCTATGTTGCATGACAAGAAAGTCATGAATGTGAGTTGATAGATCAGTTTGAGGCAGCTTGATATGATGTAGTGTCTTGAGAGCTCTTGTGAGCATAGATTAAGATAAGTCTAGTTGCTTTGAGCATCTTCTTGATGTTCAGATCAGTCGTAGGTTGATGTTATGAGGAGTTTGCTTTGCCATGTTGTGAAGCGATTTATGCCTATCTGAGGTGGTCCTATTGACTCAAGGGGTCAGTAATAAGCAAGGAGTGGATCCATGTCGTTTAGGTCTCCATGAGACCTATTTGTAGCATGAGGGCTAATGGTGCCTTCATAATGAAATCAAATGATTTGAAATTATCTAAAGCATGGAGGAGGTTCGCAATGAAGTGTTTGACAGGATTTGGATCATTGGTAAGGTTAGATGGGCCATAAAGTCTCATTGGTGGTTCATTGAGGAGATAGACTTATTTGCTTTAGGTCTCTATTATACCTAATGAAGATGTGAGACCTATTGGTGTTCCCATGAGGGTATTGACTGTATGTGGATAGTGTTTGAAGAGTTGTTTGCAGACCTAGTTGGTTGAGGAGACCTGTTAAAGATGTCATGATCTAGATGGAGCATGGAGTTAGGGGGATCTAACTCAGTTTGTTTAAGAATCTTGATGGGAAGCATGCATGAACAAAGTGGGAGCATGAGTCTAAAGTGTGGTAAGCTTCAGTTTGGATTGACCAAAAGGAGATCTTTTAGCAAGCAATCATCAAGGTCAGTTCCAAGTATCAGGTGGAAAGGTATGAATGGGTTCAGGTAAGATCAAGAGCTGATGGAGATCTATGGAGTCATGTGTCAAGCTAATGAGAAACATGTCAAGTTGAAAGACAACAAATCAATCACTCTAAAGGTAAGCATTTGGTCAAATTTTCTTCAGTAGCATTAATTGAAATTGGAGTGAAGAGACAAGGTAGTAGCTGTAGAGACCCTTTGCAATTGATGTCAAAGTGGAAGAATTGAAGACTGGGGGAGCAAAGGAGGAGAACCACAACAAGGGGGAGTTCATATACTATTTCATGGGGATTGCCATTAGTGACAAAGGGGGCGATTGTTGGAATAATTGTCATTGATGTCAAAAGAAGTTAACAGAATTGTTGCCATAAGTGAACAAAATTGTTGCCAGAAGTGAACGAAAGTGTTGTCGGAAGTGAACGAAATTGTTGCCGGAAGTGAACGTAAATGTCAATGAAAATGTTAATGGAATTGTCGATGGAAATGTCAACGGTCACATCTCTTGGTGAAGAGGTACCTCTGGGATGGGACACATCCTTTAAAGGCTATTTAAGGTAGAAGAGATGTGGAAGTATTACAAGCATTCGATTTGAATGAAGATCATATAAGTGTGAGAGAGAAGGAAGAGAGGAAGAGCAGAAAATGAAACAGAATATCTTTTAAAAAAAAATGTGAAGGGTATATTTATTTTAATGAAGAATATCATTTGAGAATTGTGAAAGAGAGGAGAGAAGAAAGTATATAAGAAAATTACTAAGAGAGAAAGTGTAAGAGAAGCAAAGCCATCATTCGATTGAAGAAGCAATCACAGATGGTGGAATCGATTTGGCTTGGGGTCGATGCCTTATAGTCTAGGGGTTGGTGCTCCTGTGGGTCGGTGCTCACGAATTGGCCGGGCTGGTGCTTGGTGAAGGTGATCGGTGTCTCCAATGGGTGGGTGCTCACAAATTGACCAAGTTGGTACTTGGTTTGGGGATTGGTGTCTCTAGTAGGTTGGTCCCTACAAACATTGTAAAAGAGTTATATATATATAAAAGCAAAAAAAAAATCGTGGTTTTCTCTTGAAAGGGTTTCCATGTAAATCATGTGTTCTCTTGTGTTATTAATTGCTAGATCTTGAATGCTTATGGTTGTTGTGGTTGAATAAGTTTAAAAGATTAAAAGATTATCTTATTTTGATTCACCCCCACCTCTCTGTATAAGCCTGTGCTTAACAATTACAAGACAATTTTCCTCCTTGAGGTGTCCAAGAACATCAACAACACTTCAACAATGTTCTTCCAGCTTGCCTTGCTCTATAACATTCTTCTACACACTCTCCTAGATTGCACTTAAATGCCACAATTCCACAATGATGCACTATGATGCCTGTACATGACCCCCAATAGGTATATTTATACACTCAGCGAATGGACTCAATAATGATCCCATTCAACAATGAGCTTTGAAAGAACAAAATTCCAAGCGTTTGGGTTTCCTTGGATTTGCTAGAGTCTGTGATTTTGTCTCTTTTGTACATGTTCTACATGGTAAAAATCCATCTACATGCCTATTTTCTACTGGATGGTTTGCCCCAAGCCAAACTTGTACGGTTTTGTCAGAAGTCGAGCCTGCTGATAGGTTTTGTCATGAGCTGATGGGAACCCATCAAGGGATCTTCTTAAGTTGTTTATGCACCTAAGGGATCAAGATCACCTTAGGACCTTATGCATCAATGAGGATCCCTACACTGATTTGCATACTTTTGTTCTTGTTGAAATGTGTTTGAAGATTGTTTCAAGTTGCCTTTAGTCATTTTGACTAGTAAGTGAGATTAGTGACATAGCTGGACTGACTTCAACATGTTTCCATGATCCAATTCAGATCACACCTCCCCAATTACGAGGATTTTGGTCCCCAAAAGCTTAATAAGGACTCAAGAGATGAGGGAACACTATTCCCACTTTCTCCTTGAAATACCACTTGACTTTGCTTGGAAATTGTCCTTTCAATCTCACTTGCCAACTGTCCTCCTCGCCTCACCTTGATGTTTTCACCTTCTTCTACAAAAAAAACATCCTGGAACAACTATTCTTGAGCTTTAGGCACAAGGTATTCAATGGAAGGCAACAAAATTCCTCCTTGAGCATCTAGCATGAAGGCTCCAAGAGAGGTAAGTTCTCAACATTCACAACTAAGTATAACTTCATGTATGGAGGCAAGTCGAATCTAAATGCATCAGTGCCCACCTATTCAAGAAATTTAAATGGACCAAACCCAAGTTGTTTTAGCTTCTTAGCTTTACCTTGAAGTTTGTCTTTGCCCAAGTAAAGCCACACCTTGTACTTACCTCTTCGCATCCTCATTCCCCATAGGTGTCAACCTATATGCTGCTTTGTTTGGCAAGCCAGATTCAAGAACCTAATCCATGTGATGGCTAATACTCCTCATAGGTGGCAATCCATCCGGTAACTTCTTTGAAATAATTTCAGCGTATTTACACAACAAATTCTGCACTTTGTGTGGAATTCAACTTACCTTATCCACCATCCCAACTTCCATTGGTTTGGAATGAAAGCAAAACATGCCTTCTCCTTCTTTGCCTCCTTCAACCAAAAACTAACAACACTTTAGGACTGTTGTTCACTCCATCTGTGTCCTTCAATGGGCTCAAAGTAAATGTCCTTCCATCCTTCAAAAGTGTGTGGGTATTAGCTCTACTAGCATGCATGGCCTTCCTATCAAATAGCCATGGTCTACCCAAAAACAAATGACATACATCCATGGCCATAATGTCACACAAAACTTCATTCTTATATGACCCAATCTGGAAATTAACCATACATTGCCCATTCACTAAAATTTGGTGTCAAATTTGCAACCAAGACACCTTAAATAGATTGGGATGTACCACTCCTTTCAGCCCAAGCATTTTTGCCATCTCATTAGATACCAAGTTATCCATGCTACCACTATTAAAAATAACCTTACAACACTTACCTCTACATTTGCATATGGTTAGGAATAAATTCTTTCTTTGCACCGGTTCATTCTCCTCCTTGGCTGGTTTTAGCAACACTCTTCATCATGAGAGCCTATCCATGTTTCAGTTCTTCCATGAGATTGGGTGACACAACACGCTCTTCATCCACTTGTGCAATGTGGTTGTTTTTCTCATTTCTTCTACTACTGTTTTGTTGTGCATGTGGGCATTCAAAGGCCCTATGCCCAACATCTCCACACTAAAAGCATGTACCCATGAATTGTTTGCCTCTTCTTCTACCATAGTATCCTCTTCCTCTTGAAGAATACCCTCTTCTTTTTGGGGCATGATTCCGATTTAAAGAAGTGCTAACTTCTCCTTCATGAGTAGGTTGTCCTATTCTAGTGTTTGATTGACCTCTTCCTCTTGAAAACCTACCTCTTCCTCTTGTTGCACTTTGTTGTCTTCATGACAACTTCTCTTCATCCTTCAAGGCACATTGATACGCTTCTTCTACCAACCTCCACTTGATCATTCCGAACTCATCTTGTATGGAAACACAAAGACTATTAACAAACCTTGAAATCTTCTCTTCGTCATCTTCAACAGGACCAGCCTTAATGG
This sequence comes from Torreya grandis, assembly GCA_037957365.1. NCBI lineage: Eukaryota > Viridiplantae > Streptophyta > Pinopsida > Cupressales > Taxaceae > Torreya > Torreya grandis. Next base: position 2,202,306 of record JARHVA010000739.1, on the reverse strand, counting down.
GGAGCTTGTAAAACTACTCAGTGTAATCCTTTATACTCATCTCTCTTTGCCTCAAGTTTGCAACTTCTTGAACAAACTCAACTGATAATCGCAAAGTAAAAACTTACCTTTCAACTTTGCAATCATCCCATCCCAAGTCTTGATTTTGTGTTTACCTCTTATCACCCTTTCAGGGTGCACATAATCCCGTCACAAGGATGTATGTCCCTTTAAATTGGTGCAGGCAAACTTCACTTTCTTGTGGTCCTCCATTTGCTCGTAGTCAAAAGTAATTTTCCAGTCTATGATCAAATCAATGAAATCCTTCTTGTAGAAAAGGGCACACATTGTTGTCTTGGTTGGTTCTTGGCTTATTACAACCAAGGGCAAACATGGGATATTCCCTTTTCGCTCAACATTTGAACACTCGGTTGCGCCGGCATCAATTCACTTAAGGCACAAGCCTTATGCGCTCACCCGAAGCGCAACTGAGAAGGAATCGGGGCCTACATTGGGCTAGTTGTGCCATGGCACAAGATATCAATTATGGGACTTGATCCATTCAACAAAAGCTTTAAGTAGATCCATAGGCACATGTCTTTCGTGGACTAAGCCTAGTGCCATATGGGCGCAAGCCTTTATTAGACTAATCCTATTGTCATATCGGCACTTGAAGGGTCAAAAGGCCATTTTGACTCAAACTACTCATGCTAAAAACGCGCTCCTAACAAGGATGGGAACACTTGGCGCAAGATCTATACTCATTCTCTCTACAGGTTTATGATGACGTCACCATTTATTACAGGGACTCCATTAACGACGCGAACCAGAAGCATGCATAAACATTACTCAACATAATTGAATTGAAATTATAACATTACAATCATTATGCATTTCAATAGCAATACAAAAGACGCACAAACCAAATAGAGTACCATGTAATGCAACAATCATTGTCATTAATCAAAGCTTAAACAATACAGAGTATAGAGTTCATAGCACAATATATATCCAGTTCATATCGCTAAACGACCCAGAGGCTCATAGACGAGCTTGGGCACTTACAAATGGAGCATTCATGGTGTCCATACTATTCCTAGGTCTAATGGCTGCCTAACCAATGCCTATAAATCCATTTCGCCAGAGTTCTACTTCTATTTTTCTGTCTCTTCCCTTCATCTGGTTCGAGCTCCTTAAATAGCTCTTAGGAACATCTCTACCAGGGTGGAACGTGCACGCTGAGTGTCAAGCTGGAGCTTGGTCATCACACCTGCCAGCTCCATAACCTTGCGAACTCTACGCTGCAGTCACCACGTATCTCCAATCCTAGAAGATGCCCTGAAAATCTTGGAGATAGTTAGCTGCCTACCAATTGGCACAAGATATGCGCTGCACCCTCCAACTGGCGCCAAAATGCTAATCATTATGCAAATGAAACCTTCGTGTCGATGTGAATGTCGTGTTGGCACGAATCCAAGACTTAATGAAATAAGAGGCCCAACATTACCCCATACAAAAAATTTAGTTCGTCCTCGGACTAGGCTGTCAAGCTCTTGGAAGCGCAAAACTCGGGCGCACTCTCCTTAAGCTCAACATTGAAGTCTTCAAAGCCCTTAATGGCGAGCTTGATTTCTTCAGTGGCATTGTCTATTTCAGAGGAGGCAACTGTGAGCGCAAGCACATTTGTCTTTTCCAATCCCTTATAGAAGGCTTCAACATTTGTTTTTGCCTTTTCCACACTCCCATCTAGGATCGCTCCTTGCTCATAGGCCTTAGTTTGTAGAGCACAGAAGAGTGCTTCTAAGTTTTTCTCTTGATCCTTGATCTGATTGCTGAGCACGTTGACGCTCCCTATGATCTACGCCCGCTCTGACATGTTCATCGAGTATACCTGCGCCATCAACTTCTCCTTCTCCTTCCCCTGCTTTAGGCACGCATCTATGACTGAGGCTTGGTTTGAGAAGCTCAGGAAAATGGCATCTATTGCATCCACGCCTTCTTTTAGTTTTGCAACGCGGTCTTCTACCTCTTCGAGCTTACTAGCTAGCTCCTTCTTCAGAATGACGCAGGGATCTTGTGCTGGCTTGGGGTTTAACCTTGGGAGCATTTGCTCCACTAGCACACAAATTTTGTTGACCTCTAAAAGGTCTAAACTATCAACGTCGACCAGAAGGGATGGTTTGGCCATCTCTATGTGCTCACAGAGCTGCTACAGCTTGAATTTTGTGGCCTACGCTTCATCTTTGGCTTCTTTGTGGAGCTATTTCCATTTTCTCGCCCTACCATCATTAATGATGTTCTGGCGCACAACTTCAATGCACATTCTAATCAGCGCATTCCCAGATCGGACTGGGTTCATGGTGCGAGGGTTTATAAGGAAGGAGTCCTACCCCTCATCAGGCTCTTCAAGGCTCGAAATAGCCTATCTAGGCGCCTCAAAATGAGGCTCATCCATTTAATAATCGAACACAAACGCGATTTGTTTGGACGTTATAGTTGTGGCGGCTTGGGGGGGCATGATGTTATACATGTAAAGTTCTTCGTTCACCCATCCCTTCTATGCCTTCTCCCTTATGCTCAACTCTTTATCGTCCTTCTTGACGACGGTCATCTCTGTTTGTACTTCCTCCTCTTCACTTGTGCCACCGCTCTCTTCGGCGCTCTCCTTAGAGGACTCACCTATTTGATCCTTAGGGGTTTCCTCCTCGAACTTTTCCCCTTCGTCTGCTTCTTCCTCCTGAGGTTTCTCAATACTCACCTCCAAGGAAATTCCTTCGGCGCCAGCCTCACCTTGTTGTTGTTGGAGTTCCTCTGCTATCTCCATTTGTTTTTCTGAGGCACCCCTTCACTACTCGGGCACACCTCTTGTGTAGCCTCTTCTGCCTTCTTGGTGGGGGCGCTTGGCGCTTTCTTGACCGCTTCAACGCCTGGTCCTGCGCTTACGGGAACCTTCATGGCCTTTTTTTCTACCTTGGCCACTTCTTTTTCTTGGGCAAGTCTGCGCTTCTCTTCAAGCACCAGCACCTTCTTAATGTCTTCCTTGCTCGAGGCCATTTTCTTCCAAGCCCTTCTTTTATCCTCTTCTGTTTGCGAAGGTGGTGTGGAGACTTCTTCGCTAGATGGGGGGCTTGTTAGCTCCTTTGTTTCCTCAAGCGCGGCGGTTGTGTTGCTTTGAAGGCCTTGTTGTCACTTAGATTTGCACCCCTTGAGGAGATGCCTAGCTCTCCTCATCCAAGTGGTACAATGGAAACATCTCTCTTGTTGTGGGTAACAATTTGGTGAGATGAATCTCTAGAAGGGCTAGCTCCCTTGATGCACTCTTTGAAACACTCTCCTATTTATCAACTTGGTATGAAAAGGGTTGAGAAGACAAACTAAGAAAACTAAAAGGTGATGCACCAATATTTAATTTCCTCCTAAATAACTGAAATTATACTACTTAGAGCAAAACAAAGCCTTCTTCACAAAAAACTCACAACACAAGACAGATTGTTACATCAATGTTTCATAAGCTAGGTTCTAAAGGTATTTTGATACTTAGGAGGGTAATGAATGATGCCTTGAGAGAATACAGTCATAAACCACTTTTAAGACACTTATACACTTGAAAGAGAACACTAACAAAGACCTGTAATAATTGCTCTTCTGCACACTTGGTGAACAATCAAGGATAACATGCTAGAAAATATTATCTTCTACTAGACAAGACCAACAAGATTGCAACAACACTCAATTGTACAACATGTAAGTAGGCAAATTTACTTGTTTTATTGCTTCAAGAGACATTCAAGTACAAAGCTGGCCAGGGTTTCACCATCAACCAACGAAGGCTGCCAAAAAGAGCCAAAAAAGTCAATATTTATAGCATTTGGGAGAGGGGCAAGACAAGGGAAGTCCAAAGGTCACTTGGACACCTGTCAAGATGAGAAAAGAGGTTACATTTTCATGAGAAAGAGATGTGAAATGAACCATGCAATGTCAGGAGGTCCAAATGTCCATACAAGTCATGAAGCTTATGAAAAATGGCATGAAACTCCTCATTCTGACTCAGAAAACTGCCTTCATGATTTGGACTTGTTTGAACGTCCCACAACTGACTAGGGACAGGTCTGATCATTGGGATGAGAGGGAAGGCTTTCAGACATGTCTCTCCATGCATTGGTTGCAGTCCTACTCAGTTGGAAACTCCTGGAAGGAAGCCATCACTACCTACTGTCTAAAAAACTCCTCTTTTCTGTCACCCCTCACACTTGGCCTCAAAATTAGCATCAGTTTTCCATGCAAATCCGTGGGAGTGGATGACACTTGGCAAGACCCTCCATGGCCTTAGATTGCTTAGGTGCACTTTAAAAGGACATCCACTTGAGGTTTCCACACTTCTCACCCTTATGTTCACTATCCCAGTTTTGACTGGCTAACATGAGAGCTCTGATTTGGACACTAAGGAGTTTTTTCTTGGAATCAAATGACCATAGGGAGTTAGAACAAGTCTATAGCTTTCCTCCAAACTTGATTGCATCTCTTGGAACCTCCTAGGACCTGCAAAACATGCAAAATGGTCAAAAATACCATGTTTTGTACCATGTTCGTACAATTTCGTACAACTTAAAAGTATGGTAGAGTCCTCTGCAAGTTCAAATAGCTTTAATGGTCAAAATGTGTCATCTGGATAGCTCTCCAAGCTTGTTTTCTCCATTGGGTCTTGACTGAGGGTTTAGTAGGGTTTTAGGCAGTTTTTAGTCTTAAGCATTGTTCATAAAGTTATGACGTTGAACTTGCCAACAAATGCCACAAACCTGATGTTGAGGGACCCTACTAACCCCTCCAAACTCCTTTGGTTCCCATGCAAACTCTCAGAGGAGATATGAACACTTGAAGTCACCCCATCGAACTTGTTTCTACTTTTCTTGCATGTTTGAACTCTTTCTGAGCTAAAGGTAGCTTTCCTGTAGGTTCCTCTACATACTACAAGTTCAAACATGTCTAATTCCATCTCCCTAGCATGTCCCAATCATCTGGATAGCTCATCAAGAGCTAGAAATCAAGATAGACCCCTAATTGGCTCTAGGTCCCTTGAAGGCCCAATAGGCCTAGCATGCACCCAGCTAGCTTTGGCTACTTAGACTGATATTTTATGGTTGGGTTGATGTCTTATGCATGTTCACATCTCATTCAAACCTACAAAGTCATTACATAACCTCCCAAGCACTTCTTTTCACCTTTTCTTTTCATTCACCAACTAGGCCTAAAAGAAGCTTGTCTAGTTGGACTGTGTGCAAGGGGATCTTGGTCATTTTGAGAGGTCTGAGCTTCACCTAGTGTTCCCTAGCACCTATTTGCCTTTCATGCACCTCAAAACATGTTTCTAGAGGTTTCCCAAACCTTCCATCAAGTTCATTTGCTCATTTTGACCTCACTAGCTTGCTTTGCTAAACCCTGATTTTCCTTGACTGGCTGATCTCTGAGACAAAACAGTGAAGTATAGCCCTCTTTCCCAAGGCAAAGTGAATATTTTGGGAGTTGTGCAAGATCCTAATGATGCTTTGTACCAAAGGGATTAGTTGGATTCCTTGATTTAGGTGCCTAGCCAGCTCAAAATGCCCAAAAAAGGCCTCTAAAAACCCTGTTTTCTTGCATTTTCCGCAAATCCACCTAAGAGTGACCCTTCCATGCTAAACCAATGCTTCTAGGCTATGTAAACATGCTCTTCATCCTCAACTCATGCTCATGATGCTTTGAATTCACCCAAAACACTTCTCTTCTATAGATTCTTCATTTTCACCTATTGAGCAAAGAGTTGTAGGACCACTGTACGGACTGAGAACTTTGACCAAGTAGGGAAAGTAGATGACCATCTTGAAGGGGTCTTGGAGTGTGTGTAAACATCTTTTGACCATCATAAACCATGCTAATTTATAGCATCCCTCACTTTCTAACCTTATTAAGTTCACCTCCAAACTTTTCATTCATTAAGACTGTACCCTGTTGTAGGTGCATGCAAGGCTGTAGGGGGGCTGAGTAGGCTTGTTTTACAATGTTTGTAGCTGATGGAGGTCACCATGATCATCATTGAGGTGATCACATGTTTGGCTTATCATTCCAAACTCCCTTTTACCCTTCATATGCACTTGAGTTTCTAAATTGAGTCCTCTGCTAGACTGAGACACCTACCTTTTAGACCCCGTTGTAGGTGCCATTTGCTTTAACTGAGCTTGTTCATGATGTTTAGAGGCCTTAATTGAATCCCTCTAGGTCACAAAGTGCATGTTTGAACTAGTGCTCTTCTTTGAAGGTCTTAAGACACCACTTTGAGCATCAAGTTGGGTCACCGATTTGACTGACATACTCTGCCTTTTAGACCCTGCCTGTAGGTTGCATTAGCCTTAACTGAGATTGGTCATGGTATGTGTGGACCTTCCTTGAATCCCTTGAGGTCACAAGTTACATATCTGAGCTAGCATTCACCTTTGAAAGTCTTAAAGCACCTATTGGGCATCAAAGTTTAGGGTCACTGTCCTACACCCTGCTGTAGGTGCTTATTTCCCATTAGGACACCTGTAGGTGGCCATAGGGCTTACAAGACCATACATCAACCTCCTCTTGATAACCTGATGCCATTTGTATACCACTCAGCCAATTGAAATGTTCTAGCCATGAGTGTGTGTTCATTGTTGCTCCTTAGGGTGTCAAAGGTCATTCAAGCCTTCAAACCTATATATGCTAGTGCATGATTTTAGTGTTTTTGGAGGCATATTTGAGGCCTCAAACAACCTCTTTCCACTTATGGTTTTACCTCCATTCTTGGCATATCCCTTGTCCATACTAGAGGCTATCAGCTTCACCTACTTAGATGCCTTGGAACACCTTGTAAGCATGTTGAAAGAGGTCTATAAAACCCCCCTGGACCTCTGTTTTGACCTTTTGAGGAAACTTTCCCAGAATTCAGTCTTCATCCCAAACAACCTATCTTATTCCTTTTGTCCTTTTAACACCTCCTACAAGTGTGTCATGACTCCTTCATATGATAGAACTTGCAAAGGTCTTTACCATGCCTCAAATCTCCCATACAAAAGCCTTCATAGTCTTGAGGTACCACCTATAGGTGGTCATGAGCATGCACAGGCAGCAAGCGTAGAGTTATGGGCAAATGAGAAATGGGTAGATTTATGGTCATTCTATGTAACAATCCTTGCCCAATCTGCCCTTAATTGTCTCAATTTGTTGCCTTGTAATTTTTTCAAACACTTGGTAAGCAAAGTGCTTCTTGCTGGTTTTTGACACAGTTTTGATGATTTGTTTGAATGACGATGGATTAAAGCTTCAAGTGTTTATAGAACAATGCAAGAATGACTTCTTTTTTTTGTTCTTTTCTATGCAATTAGATGAATTCACAAAGCAAACTAATCACTTACAGCCAATGGACATTTAGTCGAACAGTTGGCATGCAACCTATCATCTCAATTCAAATGCTCAAAAGATAACTATAAATGACCAGCAACTTGTGATTCTTATTTGTAGTGATGATTTGATACAATGCTCCACTAGACTAGCCAAGACTCTTGGCATAAACAAGAATTACAATTATATGGTATGCTGGTATGAAGGACGCACACCTACAGCTGCAAATATAAACTATACTAAAGGATGAATTGTATGCAATGAACCCTGGTGGGATTGAGGTGCCCTTGAGAATAGATGGAGCAAGCAATTTCTCGGCGAAAAGATGATCTTCCAAGCCAAATCGAATTTTCCAAGCCAACCGCCCATGTTCTGGTCTGATCTCAAATTTAAAATAATATGCAATGAATATGCGTTGCCTCAAGCATCTAATATCATCTCCATTCTCCAAGGAAGTGGGCGCACCAAGCCAAGCAGAGAATCGATGCAAAATGGAACCCCCACAAGCAAAAACGTCCCTCCTAATAGCATCCTTCCTTGACTGTAAATATCTAATTTTTACATCAGATTTCTCTACAATGCAATCTGCTCTCTTAACCAAGGAAAATCGATCCCAGGCTATATAGAAACCAACACCAAAAGATAGCTATGCAACCTCCACAAATTCACCAAATCGATTTCTCCAAAATTGGCCAATGGCCAAAAATTTTGCTCCAATTGAAATGACTGAAATATCACCTCCAAAATGCAACCCTTCAAGAGATTTCACTCCCTCAATTATGCTATCAATGGGAGTTATCGTTCCCAAAGACAAATTGATTCACTTCAGGAAACTCTAGCCTCCACCAGCATACCACAACAAAGACAACATCAAATCGGGATAATTCATAATGGCAGCCCACACCCCCCTTTATACTCTTTTTTTTTTTTTTTTTTTTTTTTTCATTTGGGAAGCTTCGAAACATCATAATATTTTATTATTATTTTTCCCTTTTAATATATTATATTTGCATTTCAATATAAAATAATGAATTATATCATAAAGTACAAATATAACATCTTGTAACATGAGGTTTCTAAAAATAGAAACATTCTAATAAATCATTAGAAAACCTCCAGAATATGTCGAAACTTTCCCAAAGAAACCAACTACCATTTGGATAACTGTGGAGATGACCCTCAAACCATGCCATATCAGCCTACGAGGGCCATTGATAGGCTAATCATGTTGAAAGTACAATGTCTAACTAGATGGGGACATTACAGTCCGGCCCACCTAAAATTGCTTGTCCCTAAACAATCTCAAATCTAGATGCTGTAGAATCTCCTCATTCTACCAAGTAGCATCCTCAACCGGCAAGTCACTCCATTTAATTAAGTATTCCCTGATGACCCGTCTCCGCAAAGTCCTTTCTCGAATATCCAAGATGGCCTCGGGCACCAGTATCAATTTCCCCTCATCATCCAGGTGTGGCAAAGTCATGGAAGGAACCACACGATGTCCTAACGCCTTCTTGAGGCGTGACACATGGAAGACATTGTGTACTCTGTTGTCAGCTGGCAACTCCAACTCATAAGCCACCTCGCCCACTCTCCCGATAATCCTGAATGGCCCATAATATCATGGCTTAAGCTTCTCGGCTCCGCTTTTCTTAAGAGAAGACTGTCTATGTGGCTGTAGCATCAAATACACCATATTACCCACCTCAAACGAGCGTTCAACTCGCTTTTGATCTGCATACTGCTTTTGTTGGTTCTGAGCCTTCTGTATGTTTTCCTGCAATGCTCTCATAATGGCCTGGTTCTCCTACAATAGATCACCAGCACTAGGCACTCGGCTATCTCTAAATAACAAATCCACAAAGCTCGGCGCATCATACCCATACAATGCCATGAATGGTGTCATCTGAATGGAGAGATGGTAAGTGGTATTGTAACAATACTCACATAAATATAACCACTTAATCCAACCCTTCTGATGACCTGCTATGTAGTTCCTGAGGTAGCCTTCCACCCATTTATTCACAATCTCCGTCTGTCCATCGGTTTGCGGGTGGTAACTAGTACTCGGAGTGAGTTTTGTCCCACATACCCTGAATAGCTCTTGCCAGAAATGACTCATAAACCGGCTATCTCTGTCACTGACTATGCTCCGAGGTAACCCATGCAACCTAAATACCTCATGGAAGAACAATTCTGCCACCTGAGTAGCTGAGTAAGTAGCTGAGATCAAAACGAAGTGAGCATAGTTAGTCAAACGATCCACAACCACATATATGCAATCCTATCCCTGGGCTCTAGGTAATCCAGTAATGAAATCCATAGATAAGCATTCCCACTTCCTATCAGGAATCGGAAGTGGCTAAAGTAACCCTGATGGATATGTGTGTTCCTATTTATTTTGCTGACAAACAGGACACTCTCTGACATATTGTAGAACATCTGATTTGAGGCCCTTCCAAGTGAACCTCTCTCGAATCTGCTTGTAAGTCTTGAAAAACCTGAGATGACCTGCCATGGGTGATTCATGAAAGGTCCTCAAAATAATGTTCTTCATCTCCGATCCTGGGGTCAAATAAATCCTTCCTTTGTAAAAGATTAAATCATTTACAATTATATATCTGGTATCCTGTACTGACCCCTCAACAATACCTGCAGCCCAATTGTCCTTGGCATACTCTGCCACTATCAAGTGTCGCCAATCATCTGCTATCCCAGTGATAGAACTCAAGTGTGGACGTCAAGATAAAGCATCAGCAACCACATTCTGTGTCCCCTTGACAAAGGAGATGTCAAAATCATATGATTGCAGCTTGCTAACCCATTTCTGCTGTCGATCATTAAGATCTCTCTGTCCAAGGAAATGCCTTAAACTGTTATGGTTTGTTTTCACCACGAACTTGTTGCCTACCAAATACTGCCTGAATTTGGCCAATGCATGCATGATGGCCAACATCTCCTTATCATATATGTTGTACCCTCTCTCTGGACCACGAAGCTTCCGACTCTCAAAAGCAATCGGATGCTTGCCTGCATAAGGACTGCACCTATCCCCTCGCCTAATGCATCACACTATAGCTCAAAGGGTTTGGAGAAATCCGGCAACGCAAGAACTGGGCAAGAAGTCATAATTAGTTTGAACATCTCAAAACAATCCTGTGCCTCAGGAGTCCAAACAAATGCCCCTTCGTCAAATCAATGAGTGGTGTTGCATGCCGTGAATATCCATTAACAAACCTGCGGTAAAAACCACACAATCCCAAAAATCCTCTACACTGAGTAAGGTTCTTTAGAGTAGGCCATTCAACAATTGCCTTGATCTTCTCTGGGTCCATACGTACCCCCTCAGCACTGATGATGTGTCCAAGATACAATAATTCTGTCATTCCCAAATCACATTTGGATTCCTTGGCATACAAGGATTCACCTCCAAGAATACCCAAAACCGCATCAAGATGTGCAATGTGATGCTCCCATGTTCTGCTATATACCAAGATATCATCAAAGAATACCAGCAAATACCTCCTTAACTGCGATGGAAGACCCTATTCATCGTAGACTGAAATGTCGTCGGACATTGGTTAGCCCAAATGGCATAACCATGAACTCGAAATGTCCACAATGGCACCTGAAAGCCATCTTCTCTATGTCCTGCTCCCTGACACGAATCTGATGATACCCCGACCTCAAGTCAATTTTGGAGTAGTAGGCACCATGTAACTCATCTATAAACTCATCAATTCTAGGGATGGGGTAACGGTTCTTGATTGTTCTTTTATTCAGGAGACTATAATCAATACACATCCGGAATGTACCATCCTTTTTCTTGACCAAGACTATTGATGATGCAAAAGGTGACTTGGTCTAATGAGTCCCATGGCCAGCAACTCCTTAATAGTTTTCTCTATTTCATCCTTCAGCCTCTTGGGGTGCCTATATGGGGTGACCATCACGGGCTTAGCGCCCTCCTCCAACTCAATGATATGCTCAATCCCTCTATCTGGTGGTCTTCCTAGTGGAATATCACTGAATACCTGAGTGTGCTTAATTCTTAACTCCTGAATGTCTGGATGGTAAATTGGCTTCTGCTACTCACCCTATGTAAGCATCAAAACACACTCAGCTGCCCACTCAACCATGTCATGCCTCATAAGTCTCTCCATCCTCCTAAAAGAAATCATCCTGAAACTGGAATCTCAAATAGCCTTGAGGACATAAGTTTTTCCATCTACCTGGAATGTCATTTCCATCTCTCTGAGATCCAGGGTGAATTTCCCTATGTCATGTATATTACCCATATTCACCACATACAATTCGGTCATGAACTCATAGTTGTTCAAACGCATAGGCAAATCTGATATCCTCCTTTGGCACTTGAGGGTATAACCATCTGCCACCTTAACTCTTATTCACTCAAATTCCTCTGTCCTAATTCCATGCCTCTCAACCAATCGGGCATCAATAAAATTATGAGTGGCCCCTGTGTCAAGAAGAGTGATAATCTGTTGCCCTGCTAGAACTCCACGCATTCTAAATGATCCCTCTTGCTGGATGCTAGTGATGTGCGCCTAACGTTGCCTCGTTGCTCCTTCATGCTCTCCTCTTTTATGCTTATCTTCCTCGTGCTCCGTCCCTGAATCCTCAAGATCAAATTGCTGATCTGATTTCTCCGACTCAGAGTCCTCATAATATGCCCACATCACTCTATTAGCTTTTCCTTTAGGTCTTAAGGGACAATCATGGTTTGCATCATAGAGCCCCTTGTAGTAGAAACATAACTTCTTTTTGCGCAAATCATTAAGTGTATCCCTATCTAGAGGCGCTGATGATTTGCCCTTAAAATCTGGTTTGTTCTTTTTAGAGAAAGATTTATTGTCTCGATATGAAGATCCCTTTGATAAGTACTTGCTTTGTGGAGTTGCAAGTTCCCTGCTCCTAGCCTTCTTCATTGCCTCCTAAAGTGTGGGAGGATCAAATGCTTTAATCCATGCTTGCATAGGCTCCAATAACCCCTCAATAAATAACACCACCAACTGTCTCTCTGAGATGTTGGGCACCATTATTGATAGTTTCTGGAAGTCTCCAATATAGCTTTCCAAACTATCAACTTGCTTGAGCTGGGCCAAATCCCTGAAGTATGATTCTGGATCCTTCCGATCGAAACGCTCAATCAGTCTATCCACAAACTCCTTGTAAGATGTGATTTGACTGTGTTGCAATGTAACTAGTCCATGATACCACCATTCATGTGTTGCTCCCTCTAGATGCAAAGTGGCATATTTGATGGCTTCCTCTTCTGTCATGGGTCGAAGAGCCAAGAAGGTATTGTTGACCATTTTTGGTCCTGCAGGCCAAAAAATGGTCTCCCTTCCTTCCCTACTATCTTGAACAGTCAGTCATGTATCTACCTTTCTGCTGTTGTGTTTTTCCCCCTTTGTAATAGCCCTGTTTTCTGAACCAAATGACTTGAGCTTTGTAGATGTTTCGGGTTGATCCGGAGGTATATTTCGCTGTGGGCAGCTAGTTTTCACAAGCCTTTTGGCAAAGGAATGGGCCAACTTCAAAGAGATATAAGTCTTTTACGAAGCTCCGAGGACAAAGTGCCCTTGCGGAGGGCAGGGAACACTTGCGAAGGGATAAAAGAGAAGGCTGAAAGGTAAGTTTTCTTCGAAAAAAATCCAAAGCAAAAGATGAAGAATTCCTTCGAACTTTTTGTTCGAAGGTAATTCATAAGGAAAGGAGCAAAGGATTTCTTCGGACTTTTGTCCGAAGAAAATCCATGTAAAAGACAAGGGATGAATTCCTTCGGACAAAATGCTCGAAGGAATTCCTTCGGACATTTTGTCTGAAGGAATTAATCCAAAGGGAAAGAGATCGAAAGGAAGGGCCAAGACTTGAAAGAAAGACTTCCTTCAGGCAAAATGTCTGAAGGAATTGAGAAGACAAGGATTCCGAAGGGCAAGGGACTCTCAGCGACCAAAAAGGGATCTTTTCTAGTTTTTCGAAGGGACACCTTCCCTTCTGAAAAGTTCAATTGCAAAAGGCCGAAGGAATTGCCAAAGGGGTGACGTGCTCGAAGACGTCAACTTTAGCGTAGCGAACTAGCCGTTGAAGGTTCAAATGTCTGGTGACGGGCGCGCGAACATCAAATTCAAAGCGGTGAAATAGCCGTTGGTTCTCAAATGTTTAAAAACGGGCTCGCGCATGTTAACAGTTGAAGAGAGCCCGAAAGAGCTCATAAGCGAAGGCTGCAAGTGAACTCAGCGACTCGTCGAGAAGAGAGCCCGAGAGCTCAAATTGTCAGCAAAAGACGAGAAAATAGCCCCGAGAGCTCAAATTGCCAGAAAGAGACAAAAAATAGCAAGGAAAGACGGAACAAAATAGAGAATCCAGAACACGACCACGCACACATACGACAACATTTGGAATATTCCAAAAGACGCACCCAGCCAAGCACAGACACGGATCAGATCAACCCAAGTGGCAAAAGAAAGTGTCGACAGAGGAGTTATTCCAGCGGTTGAAACAGTCCTTACGAAATGGTCATCAAGGAGCGCAAACAGTGAAAGCGCGGCCTATTTTTCCTTGTTTTACATTAATGAGCAAATAGTCGCGTAAAACCCATGCTTTTGCAGTGATTTTTAATACGGGTTAGGCGCTAAAGTCCAGACTGGCGACATCTACAGCATGGTTATTTCAGGGCTTTTTAGAAAGATGACACCAGCATGAGCAAGTTTTCTTTTTTCCAAGACTTTCAACGAAGCATGGGCCACCATTTCTAGAAAGCGCCAAAATCTTTCTTTTGGATGCTATATATTGTAATCTCTCATTTTGAAAAATATATCTCTCAGCTTGTATGGCGAAGCCCTGCAAGATTTTACCTTGAATCAAGACAGCATTTTTACCTCCATTTTGAGTTTGCAGTTTACCCTTAGGCGAAACACTCTTTTTCCCTTCTTAGCGCAAGGGACCCATCTTTTCGAAGTGCGATCAATTTGGCCCCAATTTGTCTTTACTGCTTTTGGCGCCTTCGTGCTAACCAAACGACACCTTCGACCAATGGTCTCATATGCTTCCTCAACCCATCGGTCGCAAGCAATGTCAGTGGTGTCCGAGGCTAATTGTCCATCTTCCCAAGAGAGGACTCCTTGATCATTTGGGTTTAGAGTCTCGACAGCCTGCGCCATGATATTATAGATGTGGTTGATCTCATCCTCGATGTCCACGCTCTTGACATAGGGGGGTCCTTGGTCATTTGACAGGGGTATAACTACCCTCTCTTTTCCATTCTCAAAGGTCATGTAGTGCCTTTTGAAGCGCATATCTGCATTGTTTGCATAACACCATGGCCTTCCTAGAAGCGTTGGGTAGTTGTCCTGTTCTGCTAACTCGATCACTTCAAAGTCAGCACGAAATTCGGCACCCATGATATCTACAACTGCACTCTTCAGAATTCTGATAGGTTGTGCCCGGGTCTTATTGACCATGAAGAGCACATGAGGGGAAGGTCTCAACGCTGGCCTACCCATTTTCTCCCACGCATTCTTGGTCAAGATGTTGACCTCGATACCTGTGTCTATAAGAAATTCACAGACAGACCATCCATCAATAGTGGCATTCACAAGGAGTTCTTGGTCATATTCAGCATTTTGTGTATGCCAAACTTCTCGCACCCTCTCCATGCGTGGTGCAATGACTTCAACTTGCTTTTGACCCACATGCTCCAAGATCAAGTTCTTCAATAGGGGCAACATTGCCTCTGTTTGCCGGAGGCACAGGATCTCAGTTAATTCTTATATCTCAACCTCTTGGCTATCTTGCTTCTTGCGAGAGGCGACAGCCTGCTCTTCTAGGTCTCGCACTAATTGGAGATCCCCTTGCAGGTTTTGGATGACACTCATAGCCTACTACAATATATCTTTCTGGCACGCTATGTCTGGGTACAACATAGGTTAGGGTTCAGGCTGCATTATGAGCTCATTGCAACTCTTATCTCCATATTCTAGGCATAACTCAAGTATTGGCGCAATTGGCGGCTGAGTGGTGAATCCACTGCGAGTAGTTGCCTGCACTTTGACTGTCTCTGTGCGTGCAAGTTATGCCTTCGGGTCCATCTTTCCGTTTTCGGCTCATTCCTGATCATTCTTGTGCCCTTGTTTGTGCCAGGCCTGCCTTGGGTTAGCTTTTTGTACAAGTCAGGGCATTCTTCGACCTTATGGGACCCTCGACAATACCCACACATAGGATGTGTAGGGCAGTCGCGCTGATAATGCTCGGCTGAGCCACACTTATAACATGAGCGTGGTGGGAACCTTCTGCCACCACGTCCTCCGCCTCACCCTTTGGCACCTCGTTGCATCCCAAAACCTATGTTTTGTTGGTCGTAGCCCTCATTACCTTGGTTAGCCTGCCCTCCGACTGCTGCAATGACCTATTGCGCACCTCTTTCCATATTTTTGTGCATCTCGTCAATCACCCGACAACCAACAATAGTTTGGGTGTAGGCATCGCACAACAAAAAATAGATGGTTGTGTTGACCTGGTTGGCGCGTTGCAACAAAGGGCAATTGCAGACATCATGCGCCTCACGACAGACTTCACAGCTTAGAAGCAAGGTGAGCACATTCCTCCGTGGGTAGTTAGTTCTATTATGACCTTCCGCTTCGCAATCGGTGCACCATAGTCCACTTCGAACATCATGTGACGAGCTAGCAGTAAGCTTTTGGAGTTGGGAAGCCATAAATGCAATCAGCGCCTCCATAAATGGGCTGATCTTGGTATTTGTGCTTCCAACTGCCTCAGCTCTAAGCATGGCTTCAAGCGCTTCTTCAGGGTCTGTAAAAGCCTTCATGGAAAGCGCTCTTCAAAACGGCACGAGCAACCCTCCAATGAACCACTACGCATGCTAGGAAGGGTGAATATCATACGCTCACCTCGATAGGAGAGTCGTGAACCTTGCATCGTACAAGCGCAAGCTCTCTGAGAGTCCTTGGGTAATCTCTTCTAGCACGGTGATGCTCTGTTGTTCAAACTCCGGTTCAAACTTCGAAATGTCGAATTCCTATAGGAATGCATCCTTCAGAATATCATAGTCAACCATGGCCTGGTTAGGATCAAATTTGCTATACAAGGTGTGATCACAACCCAGTAAAGTGGTCGCAAACTAGGTTGCCTTGCGCTTTGATTGGGTTATGCTCCGTGCACGCCATTGTAGTTCATTTCAGCACATGTTCTATGACATTTTTCACATCGCGATATTCTAGCAAGTGCATGTTCATTTCGTAGTAGATTTGCTACCGGGGGCAATTGGGATCTGAGGCGCTTGTCCCCCTAGCATCTAACT
The DNA here is from genome assembly GCA_037957365.1 of Torreya grandis. Taxonomy (NCBI): domain Eukaryota; kingdom Viridiplantae; phylum Streptophyta; class Pinopsida; order Cupressales; family Taxaceae; genus Torreya; species Torreya grandis. Next base: position 2,185,586 of record JARHVA010000739.1, on the reverse strand, counting down.
TGGTGGCGATCCTCCAACGCCTCCAGCCACTGGGTTAGGTGCTAGTCCCGTCGTTACTGTTGGCACAGTTGATGTTGATGGCGTTGTGCTACTTGTGGTGTCGGACCACTTCCTGCAGGTTGTCCACTTTGCGTCATTGACATCGGCTGAGCTGGTATGCTCTCATTCAAGTTCTGTTGTGGCGAGCTAGTGCCCAACAGTATAGAGGTAGTGGCGCTCACCTCCTTGTATGGAATAATCTGTTCAATCACGAAGTTGCAATTCAAGTCTGCAAAATGCCTAAGATCAAAGTTGTCAATAGAGTCAATTATTACTTGTGTACTTTCTTCAAGTGGGAGATCCAGTGCGTGAGCATGCGCCGTAGGTTCAAAGGGGGTAGGCACGTCAAGCGTATCTGTAGTCACCAAATCCTGTAGGAACCCAACAATTTCCACCCCTGTCAATTGTTGAGCTCGATCCATCGCTTCATTATATTTCTCATCCTCGCGTTGTTGTATTTCAAGAGATCCTTCCCCATGCCCTCTCACTCGCTACGGGTTCTCTCGGCACTTCCAGGTTCCAGATCTTCCATCAGTCGACATCATCTCTTATTATAGGTCTGTCTTCTAAGCTCTCGAGTGTCAATCTACTTGTCCCCTTATTACGCTTCACCTACACATCCCCTTCTCCCCCTTTGCATTGCTCATACACGAAAGGACTTTAGCCTTCCATTCCAAAAGCCTCAAAACCGTAATCCACCATTAGCTTTTTGAGCTTTGCATCAAATTCCTTCATAAATGTGCCTCTAGGGTCGTGCAAAAACTGGTACTCTACTTCCTCAAGGCATGACTACATTGACACTATGAACTCAAATATGTAGCTATTCAATGCTCCTTACCACCATTTATCGACTACTCTAGTCCAAGTAGCATCCAAGGTCTCAATCCTCTCTAGGCGCTCCTTTGTCCACTCATAGCGTTGTCTATAGCTTCTTCTGTGGGTTGAATATGCAGCCAACCATCTGTACACATGCTCAGGTAGCTCACAGAAAAAGACCTCATACAAAGCATCATATAGGTTGTTTTGAACCCATTTCCTTGGCTTTTGTACTTTGCAAGTTGGATGCTTCAGCACAAAGCTATCTTCCCCCTGTTGCAGCTAGTGCTCGATGTTTTTGAGATAAAGTCAGTACATCGTTCTGTCGCACCATCGCAACAACAGAATTCAACACGGGTCCCAACAACAGAACCAAAAATGTTGTAAAAAAGGGCACACAGTGTTGTCTTAGTCGATTCTTGGCTTATTACAACCAGGCACAAACATGGGATATTCCCTTTGCGCTCAACATTTGAACACTCGACTGTGCTGACATCAATTCACATAAAGCACAGGGCTTATGCGCTCACCCAACGCGCAATTGAGAAGCAATAGTTGTGCCATGGCACAAGATATCAATTATGGGACTTGATCCATTCAACAAAAGCTTTAGGTAGATCCATAGGCGCAAGCCTTTCGTGAACTAAGCTTAGTGCCATATAAGCGCAAGCCTTTGTTAGACTAATCCTATTGTCATATTGGCGCTTGAAGAGTCAAAAGGTCGTTTTGACTCAAACTACTCATGCTAAACACGCCCTCCTAACAAGGATGGGAACAGCATTTCGTGAACTAAGCTTAGTGCCATATGAGCGCAAGCCTTTGTTAGACTAATCCTATTGTCATATTGGCGCTTGAAGGGTCAAAAGGTCGTTTTGACTCAAACTACTCATGCTAAACACGCACTCCTAACAAGGATGGGAACACTTGGTGCAAGATCTATACTCATTATCTCTACAGGTTTATGATGATGTCACCATTTATTTTAGGGACTCCATTAATGATGCAAACCATAAGCATGCATAAACATTATTCAACATAACTGAATTGAAATTATAATGTAATGTCCCCTTCTTGCTAGACATTTATACTTCAGCACGATTAACATATCAGTGGTCCTCGTAGGCTAGTGAGGCATGGTTAGAGGATATTTTGGCGACAGTTACCCCATTGGTCTCCATTCTTGGATTATGTGGAGTTGGAGAAATAAGGAGAATTAATTAAATTAATTATTTGTAAGGTTATTAAATAAATAAATATTAAGGTGACCTTATATTTAATTAATTTAATAAAATGATTTAAATAAAATAAAATAATATTCTAGAAACTTCTTAAAGGATTGGAAAATAAAAAAAGAATAAATAGAGAGCTTCGCTAAGCTTCTAATCATCCAGTATTGACATTTGTTTTGATATGTTCATTTGTGGAGCCAAGGGTTTCTGCAGATTTCTGATTGTGATCTTTGGGAATGATACCTTCCATCGATTGGCATAACTAAGGTGGTGAAAGATTCCTCCGAAGGGTTGCAGCTGAGAGAAAGATACTACAATCTTTTTATTGGGCTTCATTTGGTGGCCATAGGCTTAATTTTCTAAGGACATCTTGCATATTTGGTTGGAGATCATTAGTGGCATCATATTTGCATCGACTAGTAGCATTGAAGTCATATTGGAGGCAAGTGAAGTCTGATATATATGCTTGCAGAGGTCTGATATAAAATTACAGTCATCTTGGCAGCCATTGAAGACCACAATTTCACTCTTGGAGGCCTCATTTTGCATCGATTTCACCTTCTAATTTATTATTAGCAGTCATATCAAAATAGGGGCGATTTGGAGAAAGGTTCGATTTGACAAAGAGGAGGCACATTTTGGATTTCTATTTGATTGCTTCTTCATCATCAGCCCTAGGCGCTTCATCTAGGTTCTTTATATGTTGCTTTGCATTCATTTTCGGTCATGTATATTTAAAGTGTGAGAGGCTTCCATTGTACTCAGAGTCAAAGTTTTTTCATAATATTGTAAAGCCAAGAGCCTTGGCTGTCATACATCTATTTAGATCATTAGTAAAGGACTTATAAGTTGCCCATCGTATTGTATGTATTGTTCATGATCACATTGCACTCTTTAGGTTGAATGTCAATTATTTGACGAAATGTCAATTGGCTGTAGGTGCATATTTTACATGTAAAGTTCATATATTTGCATGTGAAAATACAAAAAAATAAACTTGCATTACATTCCTACTTTAATAGTTGTTAGTTTGCATTATTCTAAGGCATTCAAACATATCATTTGGCATCAAACAAACACTCAAAAATTTATAGCAGCAAGCTGGAAGGTTACATGATAAGTGTTTGACAATATTCCTTGAGGATTTAATTAAGCAACTTGTGGGCAGATTGGACAAGGGATATTACAATGGTATCAGAGCCTTGATATTGACATCCTGAAGGGTTAAAGGTTTCATATGCAGCCACAATGGAGAGGTTCTCACAGGTATTACACTCGTAGAAGAGTTGAATGAGAAAAAAATCAGTTTGAGGACACACCATTACAAATAATGGGTGATACGGAAGGAGAAGGTCCACCAAGAAATGAAGGTAGAAATGGGGCAAACAATGAAGAAAGGGAAGCAATAGACACTTTTAGACACATGGCAGCAAGGCAGCAGCAGGTTGCAGATGTTTTGAGGGCACCTACTACAATGATGCAACAAATGAACCCACAAGACAAAACCGAGTTCCGCATGATGATAGGAGTGTTTTTGGGACTCCTAGAGCTCATAGAGCTGCCACTCGTACCATTGACAGGCCTACACGTCCTACTTTTTTGAGGAATGAACCTGAAGAGGGCAATGTTGAAGAAGGAGAGGAAGGGTTTGCTGATAATATCATGGCAATGAATGATGAGTGGGAATTGTTGACACCACAAGTTAGAGAACGCATAAGCTTTGACAGATTTGTAAGCCAGCAGAGAGAGCATTACAAAACAAGACAAGATCAGAGACCTAGGAGCTTAAGCAAGCCACCAGCAAACTCACTTTACCCATGTTTGATGGCAGAGGTAAGGTTACAGCACAATCTTGGGTCTATAGGCTTGATACTTTCCTAAATCTTCGACCCATGTCAGAGGAGGATGCCATAAAATATGCCACTTTACATTTGGAAGGAGTAGCAAATGAATGGAGGTATCATGGGATGGTCACGTTGCAGCATAATCATATTACCTCTTATCAGGAGTTTGTTGACAGGTTGGTCGAACATTTTGACAAGGATCCAGAATCATTCTTCAGGGATTTGGCTCAGCTCAAACAAATTAGTAATGTGGAGAGTTACATTGGTGATTTCCATACGCTGTCAGTGATGGTTCCCAACATTTCAAAGAGGCGGTTGGTTGTGTTGTTTATTGAGGGCCTATTGGAACCTTTGAAAGGTTGGATAAAAGCATTTGATCCCCCAACATTGTAGGAGGCGATGAGGAAGGCTAGGAGCATGGAACTTGCAGCCCCACAAAGCAAGTTCACATCAAAGGGATCATCTTCATACAAGGACAACAAGACATTCCCCAAGAAGAAAGAAAGATCAGATTTTAAGGGGAAATCAGCAGCACCATTTGATCGAGAGACGCTCAATGATTTGCGTAAGAAAAAGTTGTTTCTACTGCAAGGGGCCCTATAATGCAAATCATGATTGTCCATTGAGGCCTAAAGGCAAGGCCAACCGAATAATGTGGGTTGTTTACGAGGAATCAGAATCTGAAAATTCAGACCAGCAATCGGATCATGAGGAGTCCAAGTCAGAAAAGGCCGAACGGGAAGCAGAGGATGAAGTGGAAGTTAAAGCAGAAGTAAAACTTCAGGAGGCTCACCTCACTAGCATGCAAAAGGAAGGCTCATTCAAGATACAAGGTGTATTTGCAGGACAAAAGATCATCACACTACTTGACACTGGTGCCACGCATAACTTCATTGATGTCAGGTTGGTTGAGAGGCGTGGGTTTCAGACCAAAGAGTTTGAGGGGATAAGAGTGAAGGTTGCAGATGGTTACGCTCTTAAGTGTAACAGGATGATTCTAGATCTTCCCATGCGGTTGAATAACTTCGAGTTTAAGGCAGATTTTTATGTGGTGAACATGGGAGACACTAATATGGTTTTAGGAATGAAATGGCTTCACGATATAGGTGAGTTCACCCTTAACCTACGGGACATGGAGATGAAGTTTAAGATGAATGGGACGACTCATATTCTCAAAGCCATCAGAGATACTAGTTGCAAGACGGTATCTATTAGGAGAATGGAGAGACTCATGCGCCATGATATGGTTGAGTGGGCCGCAAAGTGTGTTCTCATGCCTACATAGGAGCAGCGAAACCCTACTTACCATCCAGACATACAGGAGCTGAGGATTAAGCACACCAAGGTGTTCAATGATATTCCACCTGGTAGACCTCCAGACAGAGGAATTGAGCATATCATAAGGTGCTAAACCAGTGATAGTTACTCCTTACAGGCACCCTAAGCGGCTCAAAGATGAAATTGAGAAAACAATCAAGGAGCTACTTGCTATGGGACACATTAGACCAAGCAAATCGCCATTTGCCTCATAAATTGTCTTAGTCAAGAAGAAGGATGGTACTTTGAGGATGTGTATTGATTATCGACTGTTGAATAAGAAGACAATCAAGAATAGGTACCCTATTCCTAGGATTAATGAGTTAATAGATGAGCTTCATGGTGCTTGTTATTTTTCTAAGATAGATTTAAGATCAGGGTACCATCAGATTCGTGTCAGGGAGCAAGTTATTGAGAAGACGGCCTTTAGATGTCATTATGGACATTTTGAGTTCGTGGTTATGCCATTTGGGCTAACCAACGTTCCTGCTACATTTCAATCCACTATGAACATGGTTTTCCATTCACAGCAGAGGAGGTTTGTTCGGTCTTCTTTGACGACATTTTGGTGTACAACCAAACTTGGGAGGAGCACGTTGCCCATCTGGATATAGTGTTGGATAATCTTGTAAGGAGTCGTATGCCAAGGAATCCAAATGCGACTTGGGCTTGATCGAGTTGTTGTACTTAGGCCATGTTATCAGTGCCGAGCATGTGCACATGGATCCTGACAAGGTCAAAGCGATTGTTGAGTGGCCTACACCTGAGAGCCTTACACAGTTGAGAGGATTTTTGGGCTTGTGTGGCTTCTACCGTAGATTTGTCAGCGGATATTCACGGCATGCAGCACCACTTACGGACCTGACGAAAAAAGGGGCATTTGTTTGGACTCCAGAGGCGGAGGATTGTTTTGAGAAATTCAAACATCTTATGACTACTTGTCCAGTTCTTGCATTCCCAAATTTCACTAGGCCCTTTGAGTTACAGTGCGATGCTTCAAGTGAGGGGATTGGTGCAGTCCTTATGTAGGACAAGCATCCGACTGCATTTGAGACCCAGAAGCTAAGAGGTCCAAAGAGGAGCTACAGTATATATGATAAGAAAATGTTGGCCATTATGCATGCATTGGCCAAATTCAGGCAGTATCTTGTGGGCAGCAAGTTTTGTGTTAAGACGGATCATAATAGCTTGAGACATTTCCTAGGGCAGCGAGATCTTAATGATCGTCAGCAAAAGTGGGTCAGTAAACTACAGTCATGATTTTGACATTGCCTATGTCAAAGGGACTCAGAATGTAGTTGCTGATGCCTTGTCCCGTTGTCCACATTTGAGCTCCATGGCAGAGATTTCAAAGGATTGGAGGCACTTGATTGTGGCTGAGTATGCCAAGGATTCTTGGGCTTCAAGCATTGTTGAGGGGTCGGTGCAGGATAGTAGATACTCAGTTGTAAATGATCTTATCATTTACAAAGGGATTTTGACCCCATGATCAGAGGTGAAGAACATGGTGTTGAGGTCCTTTCATGACACACCTATGGCAGGACATCCCAAGTACTTCAAGACTTACAGGCAAATACAGGTGAGGTTTACTTGGAAGGGACTTAAGACAGATGTTCTTCAATATGTTAGAGAATGATCTGTTTATCAGCAAAATAAGCAGGACCACACATACCCTGCAAGTTTACTTCAGCCACTTCCAATTCCTAACAGGAAGTGGAAATGCATATCGATGGATTTCATTACGGGCTTGCCGAAAGCCCAGGGTAGAGATTGTATCTACGTAGTTGATCATCTCACTAAGTTTGCTCACTTCTTGCCGATCACAATTACATATTCAGCTACACAGGTGGCAGAGTTATTTTTCCATGAGATATTCAGGTTGCATGGGCTACCACAGAGTATTGTCAGTGATAGAGACAGTCAGTTCATGAGTAATTTATGGTAGGAACTATTTAGGGTGTGTGGGACCGAGCTTACTCCGAGTACTAGCTACCACCCACAGACGGATGACCAAACAGAGATTGTTAATAAATGGGTGGAGGGATATCTCAGGAACTATATTGCAGGGCAACAGAAGGGATGGGTTAAGTGTATTTATCTTTGTGAGTATTGTTATAATACCACTTACCATCTATCGATTCAGATGACACCATTTATGGCTTTGCATGGCTATGAGGCGCCTAGCTTTCTTGACTTGCTAATGAGTGACAGTAGAGTGTCTAGCGCTGGGGATTTGTTGCAGGAGAATCAAGATATTATGAGGGCTCTTCGAGAGAATATCCAGAAGGCACAAAATCAACATAAACAGTATGCAGACTAGAAGAGAGTTGAGCGTTCATTCGAGGTTCGAGATATGGTGTATATGATGTTGCAGCTGTATCGACAGTCCACTCTTAAGAAGAGTGGTGCAAAGAAGCTTAAGCCATAATACTATGGGCCTTTCAAGATCATTAGACAAGTTGGAGAGGTGGCTTACGAGTTGGAGTTACCGGCAGATAGCAGAGTTCACAATGTATTTCATGTGTCACGCCTCAAGAAGGCGTTAGGACATCGCATCATTCCTTCTACAACTTTACCACCCTTGGATGACGAGGGGAAGTTGATACTGGTGCCCGAGGCTATTTTGAATGTTAGGGAGAGACAGTTGCAGAGACGAGTTATCAGAGAATACTTGATCAAATGGAAGGACTTGCCGTTTGAGGATGCTACATGGGAGAGTGAGGAGATTCTTCAGTATCTTGAGTTGAGATTGCTTGGGGACAAGTAATTTCAGGAGGGGCGGACTGTAATGTCCCCTTCTAGCTAGACATTTATACTTCAGCATGATTAGCCTATCAATGGTCCTCATAGGCCAGTGAGGCATGGTTAGAGGATCTTTTGGCGACAGTTACCCCGTTGGTCTCCATTCTTGGATTCTGTGGAGTTGAAAAAATAAGGATAATTAATTAAATTAATTATTTGTAAGGTTATTAAATAAATAAATATTAAGGTGACCTTATATTTAATTAATTTAATAAAGTGATTTAAATAAAATAAAATAATTTTCTAGAAGCTTCTTGAAAGATTGGGAAAATAAAATAAAATAAATAGAGAGCTTGGCTAAAGCTTCTAATCATCCAGTGTTGACATTTGCTTTAATATATTCATTTGTGGAGCCAAGGGTTTCTACAAATTTCTGATTGTGATCTTTGAGAACAATACCTCCCATCGATTGGCATAACTGAGATGGTGAAAGATTCCTCCGAAAGGTTGCAGCTGAAAGAAAGATACTAGAATCTTTCTCTTGGGTTTCATTTGGTGGCCGTAGGCCAAATTAACTAAAGACATCTTACATATTTGGTTGGAGATCATTAGTGGCATCATATTTGCATCGACTAGTAACATTGAAGTCATATTGGAGGCAAGTGAAGTCTGATATATATACTTGTAGAGGTCTAATAAAAAAATTACAGTCATCTTAACAGCCATTGAAGACCACAATTTCACTCTTGGAGGCCTCATTTTGCATCGATTTCACCTTCTAACTTGGGCACTCCATTCCTTGGGTCATGGCAACAATATTTGATGCTTGAGAGGAGACCAAGAGCTGCTATTTATTTATTATTAGCATTAATATCAGAACAGGGGTGATTTGGAGAAAGGTTCGATTTGACAAAGAGGAGGCACAATTTGGATTTCTATTTGATTGCTTCTTTATCATCAAGCCTAGGCGCTTCATCCAGGTTCTTTATAAGTTGCTTTGCATTCATTTTCAATCATGTATGTTTAAAGTGTGAGGTTACCATTGTACTCAGACTTAAGAGTTTTTTCATAATATTGTAAAGCCAAGAGTCTTGGTTGTCATACATCTATCTAGATCACTAGTGAAAGAGTTATAAGTTGTCTCTCGTATTGTATGTATTGTTCATGATCACGTTGCACTCTTTAAGTTGCATGACAATTGTTTGACGAAATGTCAATTGGTTGTAAGTGCACATTTTACATGTAAAGTTCATATATTTGCATGTGAAAATACAAAAAAATAAAACTTGGATTACATTCCTACTTTGATAGTAGTTAGTTTGCATTATTCTAAGGCATTCAAACATATCATTTAGCATCAAACAAACACTCAAAAATTTATAGCAGCAAGGTGGAAGGTTACATGACAAGTGTTTGACAATATTCCTTGAGGATTTAATTAAGCAACTTGGGGGCAAATTGGACAAGGGATATTACATATAACATTACAATCATTCTGCATTTCAATAGCAATACAAAAGATGCATAAACCAGATACTACCATGTAATGCAACAATCATCATCATTAATCAAAGCTTAAACAATACAGAGTATAGAGTTCATAGCGTGATATACATCCGGTTCATATCGCTAAACGATCCAAAGGCTCACAGACGAGCTTGGGTGCTTACAAATGGAGCATCCATGGTGTCCATACTACTCCTAAGTCTAATGGATGCCTAATCAATGCCTAAAGATCCATTTCTCCAGAGCTCCGTTGCTATTTTTTCGTTTCTTCCCTTCATCTAGTTCGAGCTCCTTAAATAGCTATTAGGAGCATCTTCGCTAGGGTGGAATGTGCATGCCGAGGGCTGAGCTGGAGCTTGGTCATCATACTTGTCGCCTCCATAACCTTGCAAACTCTGTGTTGCAATCGCCATGTATCACCAATCCTGGAAGATGCCCCAAAAATCTTGGAGATAGTTAGCCACCTACTAGATGGCATAAGATATGCGTTGCACCCTCCAGCTAACACCAAAATGCCAATCATTATGCAAAATGAATCCTTTGCGTCGATGTGGATGTCGTGTTGGTGTGAATCCAAGACTTAACGAAATAAGGGGCCCAACAATCCTCGGGGCATAAACTTCCTAAATAGCTCGAGGTGTCCAACTTAGGCTTGCCTCCCATCTTGGAAATGGCCTTCAAATATTTGCCCTCTACTTCATCAACCAACTCTTCAAACTCAACTTCTAGTGTTTCTCCTCCATCATCACACACATCTGCAATAGTGGTTCCTTTACATTGTGCAGTCTTCATAGCATCCAATATGACTTGGATTCCTCTCAACATGTAATATCCCTTGACAATTCTGACCTCAAACTGCTGATTATAGGCTCAAAGAATATCGTCAAACACTTTGCATACAAGTCGGAACTTGTTGTTTGTAGCTTGTTTTGAAGTTTTGGGTTCAAGGATGATATTTGCAATACTCATGACTTGAGAGATATCATCTAAATGACTGAAAAATTAAAAGAATACAATGCAACCACTGTATGCAATCTTTCAATGAATGTAAATGACTAACATAGCATGAATAATGAACTTACAACCTTGTCATTTCAACAAACAGTTACCATGCATACTAATCACTGATATGTAAAGACATATTGACAAACAATTGCTTTGTAACCTTATTCCTCCTTAAAAATTGATTGATTATACTGGTCTGCAAGTGCCCAAAGCACTTTAAAACCCCATGAAGCATTTCATCAAACAAATGGCAAACATTCTTCAATTTGTGAAAATTTGAAACTGTTTATTGCTAACAAGAAAGTCTGAATACTATATCAGTTTGCAAAAAAGGAAGATACAAGTCTGAATTTCAATTATCAAAAGATTCATACATATGCTTTAATGGCTGCCCTCAATCTTCATACTTAGTACTCAGAAAAAATATGCAAAACATAAGCTAATAGCAAAGGGAACCTGAATGTGAAATGAGGAATGATGAGTAAACTGTTTGGTGAAGCCCTCTTAATTTATTTGAAATTTTTGGAGCTCTCAAAACATGAAATCGCCCTCCTTGAAGAAGGCCGCCCCTGCCCTAGGATAGGAACCTCAAGCATAAATCATTGTTGCCATATACCTCCTTCCTTTGACCCTTCAAATGATTGTTAGGATGGTAGGAACCAAATGCATCAACACCCACAACTAAGAAGTGTCTCAATGGTGAGATAGCAACTAAAATATCATTCCCATGGAGTCGCCCATGCTGTTGTATGATAGTCCTCAGAATAATTAATTGCAACCTTGTAACACCTCCAATTTACTCTCAAAATGATCTCCAAAATGCTTCAATAAACTGATATGAAATTTCTATCTCCAAATTTGGTCAGAGGCCACAAAATTGGCAATGTAAGCACAAATTGAACTTCTGATTGAAGCCCACAATTAAACAATAATCTCAACTAATAGTTTCATAGCCTCAAAATTGCACAACCTATGAGAGTTTTCGTTCCCAAAGGCTCAATAATGGTAAAAACCCTAGTTGGTTCATTCTCCAAGCAAAAACTTCGAAACACTTCAATTCTTGGATGAAAAGAAGCTTGGCTGACCCCTTTAATATACTTTTTCATGAGTTGGTCGATCCCTTTTGGGAGCTTTTTTAATCATTTAATATCATTTAAAATGATATTAAATGTGTGCGCATTGACTTTATTAAATAATTTAATATTCAACCTCCAAGTCAATATTAATTAAAGTACTTAAAAATCACTTAAATGAGGGTCATGGTCCCATTGCACATAAAGTGATTTTTAATAACCTTATATTATAATTGCACTTTATAAATAATTATTAATAAAGTAATCATTTTATTAATAATTAAAATAACATAACTCCACAAATAATCATTATATCTCAATTCCGTCTGAACCTAGGAGTTAACCATTGTGTCCACTGTGCATCTAACTGCCTTATTAAAAATAGTAAGGGTCCCTCTCTATCAACCACTGACTCACTATAAATAGAAAATCCCTTATTATCTGATTAAACCAATTGTGCAAGGGATCGATACTAGAATCATAGCCTGTTCAGGTGCCCTATTATAAATGGAAACCCTAACTCCTTGAAATGATGACTTACTATAAATAGTAAGTATGAAGAACTGAGTCTAACAAATGGCCAAACCTGAACCCATACTAAGCTCTGACGGAGAAAGCACACTGATCTCTGCCAAAAAGGACCCTCTAACCATCTGAGTTAACCTACGAGGTCCAATGATAGGCTAAACCAATCATAAACCATGGTGAGCTAAAATTGGGACATTACAGTCCACCCTCCTTGAAATTGCTTGCCCCCAAGCAATCTCTCATCTAAAAGCTCACTACACTCTGCCTAAAAAGAAACCACAACTCCACTAGGATCCCATGGGAAGAACTATGTAATGTCCCTACTGTCTCCAATCACTTCCTGTAACACCATCACCAAGACCTGCCAAACTGAATCAGGCTCAACATCAGGTGCTGCAAGAACATGATCAAGTGGAAGCAACTCTGAACACTGACAATACTTGCTTTCGAACACTGCGCAAGATAAGCTATCATACACATCATCTAGCTCATGCACAACTGAACTGTGCATCTGAAAAATGTCATGTATATGAGAATCAAATGAAAAACTATATGCATTCCTCACCATGTACACACCAAAAAACTCCTCTGTGAACCCTGTCTGAAATCCCGATGCACTAGAAGGATCCCAAATGCTACAATCAATGCTCATCTCAAAACTGGGATCAAGAGCGTGATCAACATCTAACTCAATGAGTGGATTATTATAGACTGATCCACCATCAAACTTGAATAATGGATTATTCACAAACTGCACAATCACTCCAGGTTGATCTGAATCATCCATTTCTGAATCTTCAGAACAATAAATTGACTCGTACTCTTGAACTGGCTCAACAAACTGTCGATCATAATCAACTACATGGGATGAAATAACTAATTTCCTTCCAGGAGAGGGAAACAAATCAACATAAGAACCAATCCCCCAACTAGATACTCTGCATATCTCATGTGAAGACGATGGAGTAGCGTCGTCAGTTGTCACACAACTCTTTGATGAATCAACTACTATGTCACAAAAACTATCAATAATCTGCCCTACATCCCCTGTCATGGGACTAACTTCAGGAGAACTAGGTGCAACATGTGGTTACCTACAACTCTCAACCAATGCACTCATCCCATCTGTATCAAATGCACCTATAACCGTGATGGATGTGACCACATCCTCAACCTGCTTACAACCATAATCAATGGATACATGCTCCTCACCAACTGCTGCCATGGAAACCTAAACTATATCGAAAGATGGTGAAGACTGTGCCAAACTCAACTTCACGATAAGCTCCTCTATCTATGACTGACTCTTAAAGAGCCAACTGAGCGCTCTTCAACAAGTCCATAGTCACCTCAAACTCATAAGTGAGCTCATCAACCTCCTCTTCCTTTCCCTTCAATGCCTTATGATAGATGCAATCCCACTCGTGAAGATAATCTCTGTCCGCAAGTAGTTGTAGGTAATTTTGTTTCATTATTCCAATTGATTCTCGAAGTACATGAAACTCTGCAAAGAAAAGACCACTATCTCTGCGCTCATCTGTGATGGGAGTACTCCAACTCTGAAGGGCCAATGTCTGACAAGCAACATCAAAATGCTCTATGGCGGTAGCAATAATTCTGTCATTTACCTTTAATTGCCCAACCAAATGATGGGGACTCTGGAACTTATCACTCATACAAATTTTCTGATTTAGAATCTGCACTATGATATGTAGTTGAATCATCATCGCTCACTAACTGATAAGCAGCATCATGTGTGCTATCAACTTCACTCACAATATCATCAATCGTACTGCTACTATGTGCCTCAAAGGATGGCTTATCAGGCATTGTAGAAGCTCCAATTTTGACAGTTTCTTCGCACACTTCCTCTTCCAAAGCATCTGCATATCTATCCGACTCAAGATCCTAGGATCCATTGCCATTAGATAAATTTTTTGATTTGTTGTCTACGGTCTGATATGAAAAATCACTCATTGTGGCATGAAACTTCATCTTAAATTGCATTATTAATACCCAAATCTTGAGTACCAACATGTGACAACTCTATAGAAATCTCATTCCCTTGTGAAATCACTATCATCTCATGTTGATGCAAAGATTCCTTACTGCTGTCATGAAAATCAGAATGGATATGGGTCAATTTTTCCATGTTATCCTCATGTTTGACACCTATAGCATGCGTGCTAACATTCAAAGGTTCTCCCACAACATTTTTTGCACTCACCATGACTTATAAATCTTCATTATGCTCAACCAGAGGACTGTTGTCATCAAAATCAGAATTGTTATCATGACTGATAACAACTTCTTGAGTGTTGTGATTAATATTCTGGGGCTTCATCATACTATTTTCATGTTGTAAAATTTTCTTATCCACACCCACTTTAGTTTTAACCCCATATTCACTTGTTGGTTGAAAATCATTATCTGTTGACCCAACACATTTTAAACCAAACTCATCATAGAGACTTTTGCGTACTTCACCAAGTCTCTCATTTTTGCTTTGTGATGAGGTTCGTTTTGAAATGGAATCTTCATACTTCCGCAAGCTACGAGTTAATCTTCGTTGTGAAAGCACAAGTTTTTGCAAAATATCCTCAACATTTGGCTGCTTTGATTTCTCTTTTTGCTGGCTATAAGCCTTAGAGTTACCCATACAACTGATTATTTCTAATCCTTTGTGAAGTGCAACTCATTCTTTGTAAACAGTCTCAATTTCTACTTTGAAAACTATGAATACTAGCTGGATACCCAATTGAAAAATCTTCCATGGGTTTTTCCATGATTGAAACAAAGAATAGAGTGTTGATCATTCAAATATCAACTATGTGAGCACAATGAATTTTAATTCCAACCCCAGCAGGATGGCAAGAAACCGATCTGATACCACTGTAATATCCTTTGACAATTCTGACCTCAAACCGCTGATTATAAGCTCAAAAAATATCATCAAACACTTTGTATACGATGTCGTAACTTGTTTGTAGCTTGTTTTGAAGTTTTGGGTTCAAGGATGATATTTGCAATGCTGATATGACTTGAGAGATATCATCTAAATGACTGAAAAATTAAGAGAATGCAATGCAACAACTGTATGCAATCTTTCAATGAATGTAAATGACTAAAATAGCATGAATAATGAACTTACAACCTTATCGTCATTTCAACAAACAGTTACCATGCATACTAATGACTGATATGTAAAGACATATTAACAAACAATTGCTTTGTAACCTTATTCCTCTTTAATAATCGATTTATTATGATGGTCTGCAAGTGCCCAAAGCACTTTAAAATCCCCTGAAGCATTTCATCAAACAAATGGCAAACATTCTTCAATGTGTGAAAACTTGAAAACTGTTTATTGCTGACAAGAAACTCTGAATACTATCTCAGTTTGCAAAAAAGGAAGATACAAGTCTGAATTTCAATTATCAAAAGATTCATACATATGCTTTAATGGCTGCCCTCAATCTTTAGACTTAGTACTCAGAAAAAATATGCAAATCATATGCAAATAGCAAAGGGAATCTGAATGTGAAATGAGGAATGATGAGTAAACTGTTTGGTGAAGCCCTCTGAATTTATTTGGAATTTTTGGAGCTCTCAAAACATGAAATCACCCTCCTTGAAGAAGGCCGCCCCTGCCCTAGGATAAGAACCTCAAGCATAAATCATTGCAGCCATATACCTCCTTCCTTTGACCCTTGAAATGGTTGTTAGGATGGTAGGAACCAAATGCATCAATACCCACAACCGAGAAGTGTCTCAATGGTGAGATAGCAACTAAAATATCATTCCCATTGAGTCGCCCCTGCTGTTGTATGACAGTCCTCAGAATAATTAATTACAACCTTGTAACACCTCCAATTTACTCCCAAATTGATCTCCATAAGTTGATATGAAATCTCTATCTCTAAATTTGGCCAAAGGCCACAAAATTTGCAATGTAAGCACAAATTGAACTTCTGATTGAAGCCCACAATTAGGCAATAATCTCAGTTGATAGTTTCACAGCCTCAAAATTGCACAACCTATGAGAGTTTTCGTTTTTAAAGGCTCAATAATGGCAGAAACCCTAGCTGATTCCTTCTCCAAGCAAAAACTTCAAAACACATCAATACCTAGATGAAAAGAAGCTTGGTTGACCCCCTTAATATACTTTTTCATGAGCTGGTCGATCCCCTTTGAGAGCTTTTTTAATCATTTAATACCATTTAAAATAATATTAAATGTGTGCGCATGGACTTTATTAAATAATTTAATATTCAACCTCCAAGTCAATATTAATTAAAGTACTTAAAAATCACTTAAATGAGAGTCATGGTCTCATTGCACATAAAGTGATTTTTAATAACCTTATATTATAATTGCACTTATAAATAATTATTAATAAAGTAATCACTTTAGTAATAATTAAAATAACATAACTCCACAAATAATCATTATATCTCAATTCCGTCTAAACCTAGGAGTTAACCATTGTGTCCACTGTGCATCCAACTGCCTTATTAAAAATAGTAAAGGTCCCTCTCTATCAACTATTGACTCACTATAAATAGAAAATCCCTCATTATTTGATTAAACCAATGGTGCAAGGGATCGACACTGCAATCATTACTTGTTCAAGTGCCCTGCTATAAATGGAAACCCTGACTCCCTGAAATGATGACTTACTATAAATAGTAAGTATGAAGAACTGAGTCCAACGAATGGCCAACCCTTAACCCATACTAAGCTTTGACGGAGAAAAGACACTGATCTCTGCCAAAAAGGACCCTCTAACCATCTGAGTTAGCCTACGAGGTCCAATGATAGGCTAAACCAATCATAAACCATGGTGAGATAAAATGGGGGCATTACACATCTCTACCAAGTCAGCAACCCTCGGTGTTCTTCCTCCTCTTGCACAAGTTGCTCCTCTGTGTCATTTCTACTCCTCACAACTCTCAAAAATAACAATGCATGACTCTTTCACAACCTGCAACTAACTCAGCTAGAGCCTCACACACTCAATCAAGCAAGACACAACCTTTCTTTGACACCAAATGGTGCAGACGAGAATGAGGGGGGCAAGTTGATGGCTACCTTGTTCCCTAACCCAGACTCACTCACCCTTTAGTAAACACACTTCCAAATGCAACACTCAAACTTGGAATCAAACACACACTCTTTATTACATTGAATGACAATGTTAGAAATATTTGACACACACAAACACTTGTCTTTTTTATTGAACACAAACATGAAGATACATCCAAAACACAGTCCTTCAATGGATTTGATACACTCTCTCGGTTTTGAACACACACCTCCCTAGCAAGCTTCTCTCTCTCTCTCTCTCTCTCTCTCTCTCTCTCTCTCTCACACACACACACACACACATACACCAAAAAAATCTAATACAAATTGAAGCTTCCTCCAAGTAAAAAATATAATCTACCCTAACTACTCTAACAATCTACAATGACTCATCTAGTTCCCCTATTTTTGAAAAATGGTCCACATAACATGTTTTTAACTGTGTACTTTACATTTTTGCCTCTACAGGCGAAACCAACACTTGCATCATGCGGCGGTTTCGTCATCTACCCAAAAGGGATCAGTCTGACCTCTAGGAGATGGTTGAAACTTGCTCCACTAGATGTTACTAAGGTGTTGGAGTTATGTTGATGCTTCTTGGACTGGTTTTGATCATCTTCAACAAGTACAAAGATGTCGACAAGTCACATACATATGCACAAATGTCAACTCATGTTTTTGATTGATGCAAGATTGTTTGCGGACCTGGATGCTCCTACATTGGTTATAAAGAAAGCAGCGTAGAATCGTTTGCCTTGTTGCTTGGAATTTGGCTTTACTCCATACATGGAGTTCTTGTTTTGAGGCGTATTTGAAGCTTTGTCATAGGATTTAGAATCATCGCCTTATGCTTGGATTTTTCTTCCAATTTGCACGCATACCTATAGGCTTCTTCTAAGAAAGAGATATGGAGGAAATCCATGTTGGACTAGATGTATGGTCTTAGGCCTAACCTATACTTCAAGACTTCGACATTTATCTTTAAGGTCAAGGTATAAAATATATTGGTATAGTCCAAATTGATCACGACCTTGGCATGGCTAGGTTAACTTGATCCATTCATCATCATAGTTTTCACCGGGGTAATAGGTTTCTTTCAAGGTTCCTACAAACGTAAATTCTTCCTCATGGAAAGTTCACTAGTTATCACACCTTTATTCACAAACAAGGAAAATCTCAAACGAGAAAAAGCAATATTTTGTAAATCAAAGAAGAAATTCATGGCATGGTAGCATGCTACTAGATTAAACTAGTCATCTAAAGCATCAACATTTATCTTACCTTCAAATATTGGAATATCCAATTTTACTTGTAGCTTGTATGGTGTTTGACCTCTGTTTGGCTTCTCGATTGATGAAGATGACGAGTCTAAGGGAGTTTGTACTCGCCACAAGAGTTGAGTGAAGTGATCAATTATCCCAACTTTTGCCCATGTGTGGCATTGCTCCAAATCATCTCTTTGTCACTACACAACATCTTCTAGAACCATGCTTACTCAAGCATCTCTAGTATTGATTTTTCTGCCATCCATTGCGGTCGTGGGAAACGACTAGGAAGGTAAGACAAAGGGTCACGATTTTTTATTTTGAACTTCTTGTAGCCAAACCTTGTCTACAAATGTAGAGATGAATTTACATGGGAGAGACAAAGCTCTAATTCCATTGACCCAATGCCCCTAGGTAACTCAGTGAAAAACACATTAAAATGGATTCTAATGTGTTGTGAGCAGAAATAGTTTATATTTCTCTAAGAACAATAACCAAAGTAGTATGACAAAGAGAATGCACAAAAGAGATAAACAATAGGACACCATACTAAAATTGCAATGCACGTTATATTATTCAACAATTTGTAAGTTTTGTACAATAATTCAAGAGATCAAATATATCAACCAAATTGAACTATCTAGCCCATAATTCGATGAATGGCAATTATACATTAATATATAGGTGAGGAATATGAAGAGACAACTTGGTAGTTACAAAAAATGCAATCACTCCCCCTCCACTAGTTCATATTTCATGTTCCATCTTTTTCTGCAGATGCCATTGAACAAGTGTTCTGAACAGGGTTGGCACTATCGGAGTTGTGCAGCATCGAATGCTTGGGCTTTTCGACTTAACCACGCATGCTTGAGATGATGAAGCCAATAATGAAGACAACATTTGATTTGGAGTACCAACATAACACCACAAGATGATCAAAGTTTCAGATCCTCCTAGATCTGAATGTGCGCATTATTTTCTCCATTCAAGTACTATAGATGAAAAATCAAGGCTACAAATGAAATGTCATCAATATAGCCTTATACATAAAGTAGCTATAAGGGAAGCCGATTCTCGAAAGGTACAACTAATTCAGCTAGAAAATTATTGTTAAATCCTCTAAGCATTGCGATGTATCCTCAATGATTTCACCCATTTCTAAAGTGTAAATATTTATAATTTCTCATTGGAAATGAAATAAAATGAAATTTTTTAATAACGTCCACGAGACCAAGCAGTCTATGGGACCAAGAGCTGCAACAAAGTTGTTCCATGCTACCACAACCTCTTGACACAAGGGCTATCCTACTAATCTTGCAAAATTTCTAATCCCTTCTCGATGCCAACTCTTCTACTATGAATCTTGATTAGAAAACTTGTTCTATTTAACCTTTCCTCTTCAAATAAATCAATTAAGTTGTCAACCCTCAAGTTGTCTTTGTACTTGATATGCATGTCGTTATAGAGTGCACACTCCATAATGAAGTGTCATTTTGTGACCACTAGACCCTTCTCACAAAATAAACATGTTCTCATTTCTCAATCTTCCTTGGGCACTGTCCACCTACCGGTTTCACACCTAAGATGATGTGAGCGAATCCTCAGCAGTGCAATCAACATTTATGCTTTCCATTTAATTTATGCTCCTATGTATATTTTTTCTTCGTGCTCCCATGTGAAATAGAATGTGCTTAAGTGGTAAATAGCATCTAAGTTTTCATAAGAGAGACACATGTTTAAATCCAATAAAATATGATAAAAAATTAAATTTAAAATTAAATAAAATATCATCCAACAAACAAGCAGGGTACAAGTCCTAAATATAATTAACAGACAAACTAGGTTGAAGGTTACCCCAAAAGAGAATTTATAAAATTAAAAAACTATGTTTTTTAATTTTCTATAGTAAATTTACTTTTAAAAAATTAAATTATTTAAGCATATCATAAATTTCTTTTGTAATTCAATGAAAAATATTTTCTTTAACTCTATACCTGGACTATTTTCTACTGAACAGTTTTTCATATGAAGTTTAATTTGATCTAACTTTTGCACAGATCGGCCTTAGTTTCTTCTATATTTAATTATAAATTTACAAATCATTTAAGTAATGCTTCGAGAAATAAATTCGGTAGCATGAATAAATGAAACGTTTGATCATTTACCTGGAGGAGGTTGTTCTGTAACAGAGGGCGAAGACATTGTACGAATGCCCATATATCTCAATTGAGTAGGTACAGAACTCAAAGGCAATGAGTATTTCAGAACCCTCGAAATAGAAGAAATCCTTGCAAACAAAGCCATTGTCGTATTTTTTTCTCATAAACCCTTATTTGACCTAAGGGTGTCCTGGTTCAATGATATCCGTAAATAAACAATTGCTTTTTCTCAACGGTTCAATTATGAAAGTAAAACAGCGATCTCTGTGTCACAATTTATGACCCGTTTCGGTAGCGCAATATTTCGCGGAGAGTGAATGTATAAATAACGGGGTTGGTTTTTAAATAGTTTTAAGGAGGGGGATTACCCCCAAAAAAAATATATATATATATAGGAGAATTTACGCATATATTTACTATTACATATCTTTTTAAAACATCTATTAAAAAATGTGGAGAGATATTTATTTTAAGGTTTTTATTTTAGATTTTATATATATTATACTGAGTAATAATTTATTTTTATTTTTTATTTTTTTTTATTTTTTTTTTTTTATTTTTTTTAACGATAAATGGTATTAATTTAGTTGTATCAATGTATTGAGTTGGAAAAAAAACTTTCAAAAAATAGAAGTTCCAAACTCGACAATATAGTCAACATATTATGATTAGTTTCTTAAAGTAAAAAAAAAAAATTCTAAGTGACACTCAAATAGATGTCAAATTTAAGATTGAAATTACACGGGATGGTCAAATGAATACCAATTTTAAATTCATCATTAATTGTTCATGCATGGATATTACAGTGCCCCACCACTACATCCCATTCCCATTACAAAATCCCTAACAATATAATTATTCATCTAAAAAAAAGGTTACATAAATGGTTACAACAAAAATGTGGTCGGTTGGTATTCATGACCCAATATCCATACCGACAAAACATAAAACTCAAAATGGTTTAGAAAACACACTGGCTAAACACATTAATATAACAGTACTATCTAAATAACATGTCAAAACCCCGAGGCAAGTGTCAAAATATGCACAGGGAGCAACGCCAGAAGGAGATGGTGACGAATCATCCTTGAGAGGAAGATTAATCCAAGAGAGAGTTCCCTTGAATGCGAATTTAAATTTACTAAGATTGCTCTATAAGCTAATTTCATTTTAATGGAAAAAAATGCCCCATCTCAATTTCAAAAACTAGATTACCTAAATCGGCTCAATTTTTTGTGTGCTAAAATGGTATACATTAATCCTATTGAATGAAATGAAAGATTTTAATAACATCCACAAGACCAAAGGGGTTTATGGCACCACTGAGCAACAATTGAAAAGTGAGTATATTGAGTGGGCAAGGCTTGTTTGAGACAATGTCGTCTTCTTTTTTTGGCCAAACCTATTTCTATAAATTTTAATGAGAAATTTCATTATTTTCACTAAGCTTGACCTTTTGAATAGAGTAGTCAATGAGTAATTTGCAATTATGATAGTATGGTTAATTCTAATGTTATTGTAGGTTTAGCAATTCATGATATGGAGTCATTCTATCTCTATTGCCCTCAAATTATATAATATGCACATTCTCTCTTCCCATTCTTCTTTGGGCATTTTTCACTTATCTAATTTTCACCTAAGTTGATGCGAGCTAGTTCGGAATTAAACTATTAACATTTTAGTAATTGAGCTATCAACATTTTAGCAACTAGGACAAATCTACACCTTTTCGTAAGGAATTTGTGCCACTTTAGTGTTTCTCGTCAACAAGTATGTCAAATCATTAGTGGGGCATGTTTAAACCTAGAAACATGTGGGTGACAAGTTGCATTAAACCTTACTAAACCTATCATACATTTAAAATGAAAAAACCTTTGAAACTTATTGCTTACGGGGTTTCCTCCCCCGAATTGTTTTGGGGACTATATATATGGTTTATTTAGTTGATATGGATGGTTTTGGCCCATGTTTTTGGTACCCATTGTATTGTAATATCACTTGGAAGGTTTTCTATTAATGTGTCTACAAATACTTACACATATACTAAGGTAAAGTGCATCTTTGAAGTACAATACTATATTGTAAACGATTGAGTTAATGCAATAAGGAAGAAGGTTACTTTGTTGGGGTTTTTATTGAAAGGTTTTTCCAAGCTAAATATATCATGTATCGTGTGTGTTTACCATTTTTATTTTTGTTATAGCTTTAGATTTTGCAAGCATTGCTTCTCCGACATTAGTTTTTCAATATATTTTATCTTCATTTGGTATTAGAGCCTTTTAAACCTCTATAATATCATGTCAACATAGCCCCACTTGTTGAACTCTTTGCATGAAGTTTGACATCTACGTACTTTTAACAACCAAACCTATTGATTATATATCAAATTATCTCATAAAAAATATCAAATGAAGATAAAACAAATCAATAAACTAATGTAAGAGAAATAATACTTATAAAATCTAAAGCTATAATAGAAACAAAAATGACACACATGATACATAATGTGTTCACCTGAGAAAACCCTTTTAGGAAAAACCTTAGCACAATAACCCTCTTCCTTATGGCATTGACTAAATTAATATAATATAATAACGTACTTCAAATTTATGTTTTACCCTAATGCATGTGTGAGTGTTTTTAGGCACATCAATATGAAATTCTCCTAACAGTACTACAATACCCAAACCGTGTGCTTATAAACCATCGATCATAAAAAGTGGGTCAAAACCACCAACTGACCTAAAAACCATATATAAGGTCCCCAAAAAAATTTGGGCGCTCCTACCTTCAAACCCTCAATTGATGCACCTATACTTCAAAGTTATGTTTTACCCTAAAACATGCGTGAGTATTTTTAGGCACATCAATATGAAATTCTCCTTGCAGTATTACAATACCAAAACCATGTGCATATAAACCATCGATCATAAAACGTGGGCCAAAACCACCAACCGACCCAAAAACCATATATAAGGTCCCCAAAAAATTTTGGGGGCTCCTACCTTCAAACCCTCGATTGATGCACCTATATAAAACATTTGGGTCAATATGGATGGTTTTGGCCCATAGTTTATGTTGGGCTAGTCTAGTGGTAACCCAACGTGCTAACCCAATTATGTGCCCTCCAACATTTAATGGATCAACTCTTGCACAAGTATATCACACAAGGGAATCCCTATGCACTCAACTGAGGTGCAGAGAGAGGGAAACTAGGGTAGGTCGGGGTTAGTTACATGTAATTGCAAGTGGGTTGGAGCTTGGTCTGAAAGTGCTTTGACACATGTGCATTACCCTTATAGCTTGGGTATAATTCTTTTAAAATCAATCTCGTTAATCATTAGCAAAACATGACTAAGTATGTGACTAAAGCTAATAAAGTATCAACACCATAACAAACTTAAACAGTCATCATACAGTTAATCGTGCAACATTATTGCTCAACTTCTCAATATTACATAATTATTCATGATTTACTAGGTGCTTCAGTGCTTACAATGCTATTACTCTCAACCATTTTTCTATCTCTAACCTAACTAATAATAGTACTCAATCTATCTTTATACAATTTGGTAGTCCATTTTGGGTTATATCTAGGTATTTATAGTTCAAGTAACAACCTCCTCCCTTTAGCAACATCATTTTCTCTCTCGACCAAACCTATCTAATATTTGGCCAACTAACTAACCAACCTAACCAGTTGACCAACCAACTGGTTCTTCTTATCGACTTATTCCTTTTATAGGCTCTGACAAACCCTTTCTACCACTAACTATAACTACCTTGTAGTTATTGTGTTGTTCTTCCCACTTGGTAGTTAATGCAATGTGTTTCACAATTCCATCTATTATCATCTTCTAATGTCACTTCATAATTGTCTATCAAGATCCACTATCAGACCTTACTTTATTCGTATTTCCCCCATGATCTCCACTATGGTTCCTTGGTCCACATGGTTACATATATAGATCCTATTATTTGTATCATTTAGTGCATGTCGACATGGTTTTTCGCAGTTTGCACTTGTCATGTTGGGAGTCTTTTTAGGTGTACACATAGGTTATTAGTTCATATTTTGCATGCCACTCCTCAACTATTGGCATTGTTGTGTCTTCACATAATGCACACTTTCTTGCATTAATATTTTGAGATTTAACCAATTTTGGGGACCAACATGACCCCACACTAAACCATTGTCATTTCCCAGACAACCAATCCATTTCTTAATTGTTGTCCTCGTGCAATCCATCTACCTACAAAGTTGCACCATAAATAACTACTTCTTTGGATATACACTTTTTGGCAAGCTTGGTTCTGTGCAGCTCCTCATGAGATGATTTTCATTGTCCTTACAATAAGTAAAAACTTGTGTGTTTTCCTTGACATTTCTTCCTCTGATTTTGACTAGTCAAACTCACACCCCCTTATGGAAAATGACTTTGTTTCAGCTTCATGTTATCTTCTACATTTTGAAGGACATGTTTCCTATTTGATTTCTTCTTGAGTCTCCTCTAAGAGACACAAACCTATGTGTTTTAGGGATCATGTATGTCATCATGTGAGGAACCTTTTGCACAGATTTATGAACTATAGAAAATAAATGAATAATAAAATAAACTTTAGAAAATAACTCAAAATAACATTTAGATCGCAGGTCACTTCGAGGTGGCAACCTCCTTTCCTCGAGATCAATAAAATAATATTTGTGGATGCTTTCATTGGGCCTCAACACTTTTTTAAATACTATATCTATTTTAACAACTACTCCTTCCCATATATGTGGGATAATTCAAATATGCTAAAAGGATGACTTACAAAGCATATACATCCATAATGACTAATACACTAATAATGTCGAAATAAGGCTAGGACATGGGTTCCTAACATCCCCTCCCCCTTAGAAAAGGATTCATCCTCAAAGCTTCAAATGTGGGAATTGTTGTTGAATTTGGTATAGTGGTTCTCATGGGGCATCTTCTGGTTGTATGTCGTGCCATTGGATTAAGACTTAGGTGATTGAGTAGGTGTGAAGTTGGTGGGTCACCTATCTAGGACTAATTCTGATTCAAGAAGGATGGGTCATTCATTATCAAATTTTGGTAAAATTATATGCACTTTGATGGTGGTTCCAAGAACTTTCTTCAAATAGGAGATATGAAAGACTAGGTGAACTTGGGAGGAAGATGGAAGCTTCAACTTGTAAGTAATAGACTAAATTTGTTGGAGAACCTTATATGGCCTAAAGAACTTTAGGGAAAGCTTATGATGCCCTTTTAGTTTCAAGGATGATAGCTTGTATGGTTGCAAATGAATAAAAACCATATCATTAGGTTGAAAGGTGCACTCAAAATGATGTTGATCAGCATGTTGCTTCATTTGATTTTGTGTCAAATGGAAATTGTCCTATAGGGTGCTAAGAATTTGATCTTGATGTCAAAGAGTAGTGCCAACTGATTGAACCAAGGAATTGTCAGGGGTATATGGGAGAAGTGTTAGGGAAGCTTGACCATAACCTACTTCATATCGAGTCATTTTAGTAGAAGTGTGGCAGGAGGTATTGTACCACCATTATGTGAAGGGGAGCCACTTTTCCCACTATTGTTGTTGTTGTTGTTCTAAAACAAATCAATGAAGGAATATTTCCAAGATTTTTTTCACAATTTTTGTCTAGCCATTTGTTTGGGGGTGATACCTAGAGCTCATTTTCAGTTGTGTACCTATGCATCAAAATAACTTCCTCCAAAATGTCTGGTGAAGTTGCATCATGATCAGATATGATTGAATAAGGGGTGCCATGAAGATGGAAGATATGATCCAAGAAAACTTGTTTGACTATAAAGGATATATAAAGATGGTTAAGGGCACTGTTGACCATTTTTTGTCTCGTGGGAAAAAAATCGGTCTCCCTTTTCTTTTCTTTCCATTTCCACACCCAGACATGAAGGATAATGTAGAAATATGCTTCTGAAACTCATTTTTTCCTCTTGGCATGCAAAAGGCTCAGCTTCAAGCATTTGGTACAGAAAGAACAAGCGAGGTTGAAAGGAGTGATTATGCAGGAATTTGCAAAAGAGCAAGAAAAACTACTTTAGAAGGCTTTTTATCGGCAAAATGAACCAAGTTCAAAGGGCCAAATGATCACTTCCAAAAACCTGAAGGGTAGGTGCCCTTGTGGGGGGCACCCAGATGACAAGTAGGACCTTTGTAACTCTTCCAAAAGGAAATTTTGGAGACTAAGCAGCCCTCTTGGAGGGCAAAAATTGCTTAAAAAGGGACCAAAGAAAGAGGGCCGAAAGGCAAGGTTTCCTTCGGGAAAGTGGACAAGGCAGAAAAGGGGCAGAGTTTTCCTTCAGAGAAAGACTAGGTAAAAGATAAGATATTCCTTCAGACTTTTGTCCAAAGGAAATCCAAGGAGAAAACAATGGTTGAATTCCTTCGAACATTTTGTCCGAAGAAATTCACAAGGCAAGGAGCCAAATGGAAGATTACCCCTTGAAAAGAAATCCGCATAAAAATGGCAAAGGCAAAATTCTTTCAAACAAAATTCCAAAGGAATTCCTTCAGACATTTTGTCCGAAAGAATTTGTCCAAAGGAAGAGACTGACCGAAAGAAAGAAAGAAAGGGGCCAAGGCATGAAGGAAGGTTTCCTTCTGGCAAAATGTCTGAAGGAATTCCTTCAAAAATTTTGTCTGAAAGAATTGAGAAGCCAAGGCAGCTCGAAGGAGCCCGAAGGGAAAGTGCCCTTGCAGGGAAATCTCGACTGCCAAAAGGGGGACCTTTTCCAAGCTTTGAAGGGACACCTTCCCTTCAGGAGGGTTTAACGATAAAACACTGATGGAATTGTGACAAAAGCTGAAGGAAAGACATCAAATTGAGCATCACGAACTAGCTATTGGAATTCAAACATACGATGACGTCCCTGCAGACATCAAATTCAAGACAATGGAATAGCCATTGGCTTTCAAATGGCGACGAGCGTGCAAATTTCAACTTTATGGTAATGAAATAACCATTGATCTTTAAATGCTTGAATGCGAACCCAAAGGAATTCAAAGGCCTTAAGGCCAAAAGGAAGAGACCACCGAGAAAGGAGCCCAAAGAGCCAAGGATTGACAGAAGATAGCCCTAAGGGTTGAAAGAGCCAATAAAAGACAAAAGAGCTAGGAAAAGACAAAGGCCAAGAGTGAACTCAGCAACCCACCGAGAAAGGAGCCCAAGGAGCTAAGCATAGACACAGACTAAATAGCCCAAATGGAAAAGCAAGCATCGGTAGAAGAGTTATTACAGTGGTTGAAATAGTCCCTATGAAATGGTCGTCAAGGAGCACAAACAGTGAATGGCACGGCCTATTTTTCCTCGTTTTGCATTAATGAGTAGACAACCACGTGAATCTCTTTAAGAAGTAGTCTTATTTGCAAACAAAGGGGTTTGACCCGTGCTTTCACAATAATGTTTGATATAAATTAAATGCTAAAGTCAAGACTGGCAACTACCATAACATGTTCTTTAAGTGACTTCCTCTTCCCAATGTTTTCAACACAGTATGGGCCACTTGTAAAAAGGGGCACCATTGCTTTCTCTTTCTCTATATATATTGTAAACTCTCATTTGAGAAAGGGATCTCTCATTTTTGTAAGGCAAAGCCCTGCTAAAATTTCACCTTGAATCAATAGAATGCGTTTTACCTCTATTGACTAGTTATATCTCGGAGTGTGTCTGAGTATTAACCTTGTGTTCAGTCATTTTACATGATGCTTTCACAATTTTGACACCAACATACCTGGTATAGATAGAGCACCATTTTTGAAGGTAACAAAAAGTGATGTATTTAGAGTGCAGAGACAAAAGAGGGTTATAAGACAGTGTGTTTTTCTACAGTGCCTGTAGTAAGTTCATTTTATGTGTCTTCATCAAGCCTCCTTTTAAAAGTTACCTATATTCTGGTCTTTTCATCAGACAAAGTGTATGTATGTCCTCTTCTGGTCTGAAGTGTGAGTAAATGAGTAGATAAAACTTTTTTGGTGCATCACCATATTAGTTTTGGTTTTGTTTTCAATAATCCTTCTCTCTTTTCGACCTGTTAGGTTGTGGAGCTAAAAGCTTCACCAAGATGCAAACAGGAGAAGTTACGGAGGACGCAGAGTTGCAGAGTCAGTTGCAGGGAAATCGGCGTCGGTCTGATCAACCAACATCAGTCAGATGGCAGTGAGGAAGCAATCGGCGTCGGTCCCCAGTCAGCCGACATCAGTCATGGAGGAGCCGACGTCGGCAGCCTGTGCGAGAACAGGCAGTTTGCATGTTGATCCCGGAGAGTCTATTTTTGTACTGTTTGTTTGCATGTCAAAGGCTAGTCTTAGTCTTAAGTTGCGTGTCTAATTATTGTAATTAAGGTAGTATAATTATTGTAAGCATGAGATCTATATATGGACTCATGGGCTATATTGTAAACTTGTAGCTAGAGAGTAAGAGAGCAATAATCTCCTTCTGAGAGAAGAGAGCAATGGTGTGTTCCTCCTAGTGCCACAGTACCAAGGTGGGTACTGGTTTGGAGAATCAGCGGGATTCTTCGTATGTGTATGATCTTGGTCAGCATGTGTGCATGACTTTCTATAGGAGATCTACAATGGTGAGTAAGGTCTAGGTGATTTGCAGGTAGCAGCAGAGAGCAGGAGATCTACTTGGAGTACGGTTGTGTACTTGACAGACTGGCAGCGTGTTACTGACTGGTTGGAGAGGTGAACATCAATTCTGTATTGGAGTTGATTGTTGTGACCAAGAGAGAGAGGGAAGAAGGTCTTGAGGTGTGGCGAAACTTTGAGGTGGAAGAAGAAGTGGCATCTTCTTTATTGTATATTCTTATGAGTGATTATTAATACAATTGTGTATTGTCTCTCAATTCTTGTGTTGTTTCATATTTCTAGTTACTTTATATTTCTGATTAAATTCCGTGATTAGTTGCTAATACAAGAAGTAATCATATGTGCTCTAATTGGTGGAGCAAGATCCTGACTAAGTAGGCATCGAAGCATGTTTATTGTTCTAGGTTCCTGACAAGTGGTATCAGAGCTTTTGGTTGAGTTGACTAACAGGTGGTTTCAGATCTGGTAGTGTTTTGATTATAGGTCACTCGCAGAGGTTTAAGATTGAGTGGGAGTATAGTAATGGCAGAAGAAAGTAAGCTACGAATGGAGAAACTGAATAGCACGAATGGTCTGATTGATGGAAAGAAAGCACAGGTAAAAAGAGATTGTTGGTTGGTAGAAGATCAGCGTGTAGAAGCATATGTTACAGGCGATGTTGCACAGGATGTTCTGGATAAAGTGGAATCTTTGTTTACAAATTCTTTTGCCTCTTTCCATGCAGCTCGAAATAGAGCATCTTTTCATAGGTATGTCTTTAGAGACTTTGGAGAGATTTATTTAGGGGTTGGAGAGACTTGTCAGATGATTGACGAAGGGGAAGTGAAGCTGAAATTGCAGACGGATGACACACAGTGGTTGAAGGAAGTCATGCAAGTACTAGTCTTGGAGATGAGTCTAATTTCTTTAGAAAATTTGGGTGATGGGAGATGCACTGTAACTCTCACAGCGGATACACTTGAATTAGATGGTGGTAAGAAAGTAGGTATCCTTTATCTATCTACTTATATTGCTGATTCACCTTCTATTGCAGAGATGTGGCTTCGTAGGCTTAGTCACATATGTAGAAGGAGAATGCAGGTTTTGAAGCGGAAGTCAGATGTCTTTGACAGCTAAAGAACTGGAAAGCCTTGGTGTTCATGGAGGAGATGACAGACAGAGATCAGGTGAGGGAACTGAATTATTCTGAGCAGGGCTATGTTGATTTGAATAGGGTTTTGATCCATGGAGAGCTTGCGGGTAAAGAGTTATCACTCACAGACGAACACAGGTACTGACGTCGATCAAACAGTAACCGACGTCAGCAGCAGGAAGACCGACGTCGGTCATGAAAGAACCGACGTCGGTAGAAAGGACACCAGTGTCGGCCAAGGAAACAACGTTGGCAGTTAGGGTCAGTACAGGGAGCCAACATCGGTTGAGAGCAGACTGGGAGATGGCCAATATTGGTCACTGGTACGGATGGTGGGCGGATAACAAGCTGTCAACAAGTCTCAAATGCTCATGTCGAGGTCAGAAAGGGTAAGTGAACCTCATATTCGTTGTTCACCTTCTTTATATTGCTTATTGATGGTCAAGAACCAGGAAGATGAGAAGAGGCAATGCAGGTAGAATCCAGATACAGTGGGAGCTTGGCATGGATGAGGAGTGTGAGTCCTTGGAGAAGAAACAAATAGGTGTTCATTGGTAGAGTTGTCAGCTGGAAGTAAGCACTGAGAGACGGAATGGATTCCCAAGTTAAAGAAGAGAGTGGATGGATACGTGAGACGGAAGGCCAAGGCATATGGTCTTGAAGAAGCTGCAGGACAGTGGTACAGGTTTTGACAGGTGGATGACTAAGCATGGCTTCAGTCAATGTCAGTGTAACTATTGTGGTTTTGTCTTACCAAGTGGATGATGAGTCGCAACATTATCCAGTTACTGTATGTGGATGGTATACTAGTTATAGGTTCAGAGATACAGGGTTTTGTTGAGCTAAGGGTAAGGTTAGTTCAGTGGTATGTCAAGAAAAATTTAGAGCAATAAAATTCTTTGACATAAGAGACATGGAGATTTTATCTCCAGTGGGAGCTGATGTGAAGACAGTGTTGGCGGGGTTCATGATGCAGGATGCAGAATCAGAAAGCACACCAAGGGCTGGACAGTTCAAGCTTCGCTTGAAACAGGTTTCAAAATCACATGAGGTCTAGTGTAGACCTAAGTTTTCCCAAGCAGTGGGGGTTATCAGAAAGTACGGAGCCAATTCGGGGAAGGAGTACTAGAGGGCAGTTCAGTGGGACTAGCAGCAGGGATTCTTGTTATGCAGGGTCAAGTTCTTCACTACACGGATGTGTAGGTTCGGATATGGCAGGTTACTTGAATGACAGGTGTAGCATCACAGGTTGTGTGGTGGTTGGTCTTCAAGATTGAGCTTGAAGAGGGATACAAGCCAGGGAATAATTTAGACTGTGTATGGGTATAGGTACAGGTGCAGCTGTTTATTTCCAAGTGGGAGATTGTTAGGTTGTGGAGCTAAAAGCTTCACCAAGATGCAAACAAGAGAAGTTACAGAGGATGCAGAGTTGTAGAGTCAGTTGCAGGGAAATCGGCGTCGGTCTGATCAACCGACGTCGGTCAGATGATAGTGAGGAAGCAACCGACGTCGGTCACTAGTCGGTCGACATCAGTCATGGAAGAGCCGACGTCAGCAGCCTGTGCGAGAACAGGCAGTTTGCATGTTGATCCCAGAGAGTCTATTTTTGGACTGTTTGTTTGCATGTCAAAGGCTAGTCTTAGTCTTAAGTTGCGTGTCTAATTATTATAATTAAGGTAGTCTAATTATTGTAAGCATGAGATCTATATATGGACTCATGGGTTGTATTGTAAACTTGTAGCTAGAGAGTAAGAGAGCAATAAGCTCCATCTGAGAGAAGAGAACAATGGTGCGCTCCTCCTAGTGCCACAGTACCAAGGTGGGTACTGGTTTGGAGAATCAGCGGGGTTCTTTGTATGTGTATATCTTGGTCAGCATGTGTGCATGACTTTCTATAGGAGATCTACAATGGTGAGTAAGGTCTAGTGATTTGCAGGTAGCAGCAGAGAGTAGGAGATCTACTTGGAGTATGTTTGTGCACTTGACGGACTGGCAGCGTGTTACTGACTGGTTGGAGAGGTGAACATCAATTCTGTATTGGAGTTGATTGTTGTGACCAAGAGAGAGGGGGAAGAAGGTCTTGAGGTGTGGCGAACCTTTGAGGTGGAAGAAGTGGCATCTTCTTTATTGTATATTCTTCTGAGTGATTATTAATACAATTGTGTATTGTCTCTCAATTCCTGTGTTGTTTCATATTTCTAGTTACTTTATATTTCTGGCTAAATTTCGTGATTAGTTGCTAATACAAGAAGTAATCATATGTGCTCTAATTGGTGGAGCAAGATCCTGACTAAGTAGGCATCGGAGCATGTTTATTGTTCTAGGTTCCTGACACAACCCCCCCTTTTATATATTAGCAGTAGTAGTGAAATAACTCAGAGATGCATCAAAGCGAGCTTGCGCTTATCTAGAGATTCTCCCCTCAGTTTTGCCAAACCCACAGGCAAGAGAGGAGTCTCCATTGTGCCGCATGGAAGACAGAAGCTAAGCCTTCTGTCAAGGGTGCAATCCACAACGCCAATAATTTTTGGCATGCCCAGTGGGACCCATTTCTAAAACTCAAAAAAGTTCCAGGATTGATGCTGGTCCTGTTAAAGCAAAAATCAATCATTAATCCAGCGTCTGGTGACTCCATTATCAAGAGCATCAGTCTCTGGCCAAGGATCAGTCTGACATCCTGTGCCTAAGGTCACCACATGATCTGCTGCTAAGAATGTCCCTTTTGAATTCATTGAACTACCATTAAACTCAGCAAGGTGACTGAGGTTTGCAAGGACTCATCTTTATTCAGCAAGTCATTTTCCCATACCTGTTATAAGACACACTTACGCAAGAAGGCCCAGGTTGAATCTTGTCATAGTTATGGCTTTACCATTTGTGGCCTTTCATGGTCAGAGTCTTTTGAATCTTTTGCATTATGACCCAATCCCAGGTACAACCCTTAAGAGTGTGCCTCCCTTTAATGGTGAAGGGCCTATTACTGCTATTGAGCACATCAAAAATATTACCAACCTTTACAATATTCACAATGTCACTAAAGAAAACATTGCTATCAGATTGTTGGCATTGTCCTTTAGGGGCAAGGTTCTGGACTGGTATGGGACTCTGCCTATGAATTCAATCGACACATGGAATGAATTGGGCACCCTCTTAACAAATAGATTCAAGGAAAAGAGTGAGCACCTCTCGCTTGCTGAGGAGTTGACCACCATGCAGAGAGCTCCACATGAATTTATGCAAGATTTCAATACTCAATTTCAAAAGACATTGGACAAAATCCCCATTTTGGTAAGACTGACCCCAAGCTATGCTTTCCTCTATTATTTGAAAGCACCGAACAATGACATTGTTGTCATGATACATTCCATGGGAGGACATGTGCTGCCCACTGCCTATGAAATAGCCATAGCAGCTAAGAATATCCTGGTGCAAGCGGGAAAGATAGCCCCTAGACCTCATATGCCACTATTCCTTGAATTGCTACCTCCAGTCCAGACTGTTGCACCCACCGTAGCTCTTCTGCTTGGCACAGAAAAGTTAGCTGCTACTTCGTCCAATGACCTTCATGAAGTCAAATGCTTGTTACAAAGTGTGACCAATGAACTGGTGGCTCTCAAAAGGCAGTAAACTCAAAGCTATCGGCCAAATAAGGGATATCAACAATTTGAGCAAGCAAATAGACCCCCTTTCTAGAATTACAATCAAGGACAGAGTCAGTTTGTACAAGTCAGACCTTATTAAGGCTATAATCCAGGTGCTCCTTCATCATCCAAGGCTCTGATGCCCGCTTAAAATAATTTGGTACAAGAACTGCCAAATTGTTCACCCATGAGATATGGTCAAGATCAGGTTGTTTATACAAATGAGATGTCAAGTCAATACATGAATGCATAAGACAATCAGGCAGCCACCCAATTCCCAAGCTTTGAGACATCAGTGCAACCTGGCATAGACAATAGGCTGGCTCAATCTTATTCCACTCTCATGAATCACCTAGAAGGTGAATTTTGTACAATCAACTACGTGGGCAATGCAAACAACCAAGGTGATTATGTTGCATCTAACACAAGGTCCAAAATGAGAGCTATGGAGGAAGCTCAGGAAGTTGCTCAAAAATCCACAACATCTTCTTTTCATGACAACAATAATATGTGGTAAAGAAGTACATAAAGTGTTAAGCAACTCTTAATACCATTATGTGGTTGATAACTATATTAAAGTTATCTGATTTTGGATGAAATTCCCTGGTCATGAAATCTGCAAGAGAATTATGTTTACCAGAAATATGTTCAACTAAAAAATCAAAATCACATAAATATGTAGCTCATCAAACCAATCTACTGATTGATCTTTTTTTCAGATTATCTGTAGCATGCAAGATACTCATAAAATTCGTTAAATCAGACCTAACCACAAACTTTAGAAGATCCTTCTTTTATCATTGTTAATAGATAAGCTTCTTAGAAATTGTGACCCATCGCTAAAGTGTTGCTAATGGAACAACAATTCTATGCGTAGCATGATCATTCCTTTGCTGGTT
This sequence comes from Torreya grandis, assembly GCA_037957365.1. NCBI lineage: Eukaryota > Viridiplantae > Streptophyta > Pinopsida > Cupressales > Taxaceae > Torreya > Torreya grandis. The sequence continues at coordinate 2,150,666 of JARHVA010000739.1, read as the reverse complement.
GAAGACTAAATGGAGTTCAAATTTAACCTAAAATGGAATTCTTAAAGCAATAAAAATATTCCTTACCTGCCTAGGAGGTATTCTTACAGCAGGATCTTCTGAAGCTTTCATTGGTAGAATATAATCCGCAAAGATTTAAACACAGCAGAACATAACACAAAATCACACTTTCTTATTAATATCAATACTTGATTACAAACTCAGATAGACATAAACAAGACTTGCACCCAACTAAATGACTTTGAGACTCTAAACTCGCTTGCCTGAAATGCATGAGATCTCCCATATTTATAACATGGAAATGAGAAGATCTACGGTTTTCAACAAGCAGCGAGATCAACGGTGCTTACAAAAAATGCCAAAGTAAAGTGGGTAATGGGCCCACCAGGCACCGACAAAGTGTAGCCCGCAAGAAAACCAAAACACTAGAAACTTCTAAACGCTAGAAACTTCTATTGACACGGCCGATAGAATACTGCCTTTAGTTAGTGGTGAGGTCCACAGAATAATTAAAGAGGGATAACGTGCCCATGGTCATGATTACGGACAGACCCCGTAATTAGTCATCAATCATCATCACAAAACTTGTAATCACCCTAAAGTGAATATGGAGAGTTATTTTCACTATGATCCATATCTTCAATGTCAGTATGATCCATATACATAGTAAAAGGAATCCTTAGAATATGTCCTGGCGGTGTTGGTGGAAAGACAACTTGATGGGAAATTGTGACCCGTCGCCAAAGTGCTGCTAAAGGAACAACAATTCTATGCATAGCATGATCATTCCTTTATTGGTTGAAGACTAAACGGAGTTCAAATTTAATCCGAAATGGAATTCTTAAAGCAATAAAAATATTCCTTACCTGCTTAGGAGGTATTCTTACAGCAGGATCTTTTGAAGCTTTCAATGGTAGAATATAATCCAGAAATTCAAACAAGTAATCTGGGATTTCTCCAGATTCCCAAAAAATTTCACTGCCTGGAATATAATTGGGCCAAAAAGTAGACCAGTTGTTAAGTTGTGGAGTTAAAAGCTTCACTAGGATGCTAATCAGGAGGTTGTTGAGTTTAACCAATAACTGACATCGGCAGTATTGCCGACGTCGGTCAGGCAGGGACCAGGGATCAACCGACGTCAGTCAGAAGCAGACAGATAGTAATCGACGTCGGTCACTTGTGCGTGTGGATGCATTTCTAGAACACGTTTTCAGAATTAGACTCGTCTAATTTTAAGAGGTCCGAGAGTGTTTGCATGTTGAAGACTAATTTAAGTCTTAAGTCTGTGTTTCTAATTATTGTAATTAGAAGTCTAATTATTGTATGCTTGGGATCCTATGAGGCATGTATTGTAATTAAGGCAAGTAAAGCATTGAAGCAAGAAAGCAAGGTCAAAGGAGATTTGCAAGGTGCAAGGTCAAGGAGATCAGCTTAAGCTATCAAAGAGGGGATAACAACTCAGGTTGTTGAGTTAGTTGTGGTTGAGAAAGAGAGAGAGAACTCTTGAGTGAAATACTGTACACCCAAGAGCTGTGAGGAGGAGAGAAAGATTTCTTTATTGTATTCAAGAAGACTGTTAATACAGATAGTATTAGTTCTCATATTCTTTGTTGTTTCAAGTTTCTAGTTACTTAATCATTTTGGTTCAATTATGTGTTTAATTGCTTATAGAAAAGTAATCAATTGTGCTTCCTAGATCCTGACAAGTGGTATTAGAGCAAGGTTGCAGGGAGCAGGTTATTGTTTGATTACAGGTCATTCTCAAGAGTTTGTGATTGAGTGGGAGTACAGCAATGGCACAAGAAAGTAAGCTACGAATGGAGAAATTTAACGACAAGAATTATCAACATTGGAGGATGCAGATAAAAGATTATCTGTATCAGAAAGATTTGTACTTACCGTTGGGTGGGGAGTGTTCTTGATCGGAAGGCTCTGGGATCCATAAGGTTGAGCCTTGCATTGTCTGTGATTTCCAACTTATCACAATGTAAGACAACGAAAGAGTTGATAGAATCTTTGGCAAATTTATATGAAAAGCCCTCAGCTTCAAATAAGGTATTTCTTATGAAGCAGTTATTTACTTTGCAAATGCAAGAAGGTGGATCGGTATATAGTCATCTTAATGATTTCCATGGTTTGGTAAACCAGTTAGCTTCAGTCAATATTGTTTTTGATGATGAAATAAAGGCTCTCTTAATCTTATGCTCTTTACCTCAAAGTTGGGATAGTTTGGTAATGACAGTAAGTAATACTGCATCTGCTTCTAAAATTTTAAAAGTTGATGATGTAGTTAGTGTAATCTTGAATGAAGAAATTTACAGAAAAAGCACAGGTGAATCATCAGGGAATGCTCTAAGTGCTGAAAGTAGGGGAAGGCAAAGAGAGAAGGTCGAGCAAGGGAAATCAAGGTCAAAGATGGGAAAGAGATCCAAATCTAGAAATGGAGGTATAACCTGCTAGTTTCGTGGAAAGAGAGGACACATAAAGAAAGATTATTGGTTGAAGGATAAAGAAAATCAACATGAAGGTAATGAAGAAGTAAAGATGCAGGTATTGTGGCACATGATGCTCTCATACTTTCTTTGGATAGTCAGGTAAAATCATGGGTTTTAGATTCTGGTGCTTCTTTTCATGCAACCCCAAATAGAGAATTATTCCATGAATATGTCCAGGAAGACTTTGGAGAGCTTTATTTAGGGGATGGTATGCCTTGTCAAATGGCTGGCAAAGGGGAAGTGCAGCTGGAATTGCAAATGGGCAACACATAGGTGTTGAAGGAGGTTATGCATGTCCCAGTCCTGAAGCAGATTTTGGTTTCTGTAGGAAAGTTGGGTGATGAGAGATGCACAGTAACTCTCACAGTGGATTCTTGGAAGGTTACCAAGGGTGCACTTATTTTAGCAAGAGGTAAGAAAGTAGGTACTCTTTATCTATCTACTTGTATTACTGATTCTACTTCTGGTTTATCTACTTCAGCTGTAGATTCGAAGATGTGGCTTAATAGGCTGGGTCACATGAATAAAAAGGGAATGGATGTTCTTGAGTCAAAGGGTATGAGTTCAGATTCGGAGGGCATAGATCGAGTTCATTGCAGGAAAAGGAAATTTAATGCTTTTGACAAGAACAGGGAAGCCTTGGTGTTTATGGAGGAGATGATGGACAGAGATCAGTCACAAGGGCTGAATAATTTTGAGCAGGGAAGTATGGACAGGGCTTTGATCCAAGATGAGCTCGCGGGTAAAAAAGTCATCACTTACAGGAAAACACAGTTACCAACATTGGTCACATGGAACCGACGTCGATCAAGCAGGTACCGACATCGATTATGTGCAGACCAGTAGAGTCGATAGTGTCGGGTAGGTGGAACCAACGTCGGTCAGGTAGGAACTGACGTTGGCAGACAGGTCAGTCACGTGGAACCAATGCTGATCGGGTGCAGACTGAGAGATGGTCGAGATCGGTCACTGAAATGGATGTTGGGCGGACAGCAAGCTGTCAAGAAGTCTCAAACATCCATATGGAGGACTGAAAGGGTAAGTGGACATCATATTCATTGTTCACCTTCTTTATATTACTTGTTGCTTACTGATGGTCAAGAACCAGGAAGATGTGAAGAGAAAATGCAGGTAGAATCCAGAAAACAGTGGGAGCATGGCATGAATTCTTTGGAAGAGAACCAAGCAGGAGTTTTGGTAAAGTTGTCAGCCGAGATAAAAGCACTGATAGATGAACGAATTCCCAGGTTAGAGAAGAGAGTGGATGGACACGTGAGATAGAAGGCCAGGGTATATGGTCTTGAGCAGGCTGCAGAACAATGGAGGTTTAACCATTGTGGTTTGTTTTACTAGGTTGGATAATATTAGCTACATTATCCTATTACTGTAGTGTGTATGTTTGTTGCAGGGTTACACATGCGGAGAGTTGCTGAGCTAAAGGTAAAGTTAGTTCAGATGGGTGTCATGAAGAATCTGGGAGCAGCAAGATTCTTTGACATAAGTATGTCTAGAGATAGGGAAGATCACAGGTTGATGTTGTCTCAGGATGATTTTGTGAATAAGGCAGTGGCGAGGTTCAAGATGCAGGATTCAGAATAGGTTATCACACCTATGGATGGACAGTTCATAGAACAATGTCCCAATTCACATGATGAGGTTAAGTACATTTGTACTAGACCTAAGTTTTTCCAAGCAGTGGGAGTTGTCAAAAAGTTTGGAGCCAATTCGAGAAAGGAGTAATGGAGAGCAGTTCAGTGGATTCTCAGGTATTTGAGAGGGACCAGTAGCAAGAATTTATACAGGGTCAAGCACTTATCTACATGGTATGTAGGTTCAGATGTGGCAGGTTACTTAGATGACAAGTGTAGCATCACATGATGTGTGGTGGTTGGTCTTTAAACTTGAGCTTGAAGATGGAGGTGCCTGAGATGGTTAGTGGAGGTTATTGTACAGGTGTAGCTGTTTATCCCCAAGTGGGAGATTGTTAAGTTGTGGAGCTAAAAGCTTCACTAGGATGCTAATCAGGAGGTTGCTGAGTTCAACTAGTAACCGGCATCGGCAATATTGCCGACGTTGGTCAGGTAGAGACCAGGGATTGGCTGATGTCGGTCAGGAGCAGATGGACAGCAACCAACGATGGTCACCTGTGCGTGTGCATGCATTTCCATAACGCATTTTCAGAATTAGACTCGTCTAATTTTAAGAGGTCTGAGAGTGTTTGCATGTTGAAGACTAATTTAAGTCTTGAGTCTGTGTTTCTAATTATTGTAATTAGAAGTCTAGTTATTGTATGCTTGAGATCCTATTTAAGAGACCCATGAGGCATGTATTGTAATTAAGACAAGTAAAGCATTGAAGCAAGAAAGCAAGGTCAAAGGAGATCTGCAAGGTGCAAGGTCAAGGAGATCAGCTGAAGCTATCAAGGAGGGGATAACAACTTAGGTTGTTGAGTTAGTTGTGGTTGAGAAAGAGAGAGAGAGAACTCTCGAGTGAAATACTGTACACCCAAGAGGTGTGAGGAGGAGAGGTAGATTTCTTTATTGTATTCAAGAAGAGTGTTAATACAGATAGTATTGTTTCTCATATTCTTTGTTGTTTCAAGTTTCTAGTTACTTAATCATTCTGGTTCAATTCCGTGTTTAATTGCTTATAGAAAAGCAATCAATTGTGCTTCCTAGATCCTGACACCAGTGAAATAAGAACTCTTTTCCTTGCCTTCCAACCAATTGCATAAAGGGATTATGAATACATGTATAATCACTATTATCACCTTCTTGATAAAGAATTATTATAGAACATGTATTAGATTCATCTGGCTCTGTGAAATATGAAGTCCAACCTAAATTCTTATCATTCATAAGATTCGCTGCTTCATAGGATTTTGCTTTGAGAAGAGTGACTTCATTTTTGAGCTGATTTGAGATTGAAGGAACACTCCTCCATATATGACTGTGAAATTCATCACATAATTCAACGGTTATAGTCATAATTTTCTTATCTGATTATGGATGAAATTCCCTGGTCATGAAATATGCAAGAGAATTATGTTTACCAGAAATATATTCAACTGAAAAATCAGAATCAGATAAATATGTAGCCCATCGAACCAATCTACTAATTGATCCTTTTTTCAGGTTATCTGTAGCATGCAAGATACTCATATAATTCTTTAAATCAGACTTAACCACAAACTTTTCTGATCTGACAAAGAACATAAAAGACTGAATTACTTTAATGACAGCAAGAATGTCTTTATGTGTGGAGTGATAATTCTTTTGAGCTTGCTTGAAAGTTCTAGATGCATATCTGCATGGTCTTTCTGATCCATCATCCAATTTTTCATTTAATACTGCACCACAATATAAGTCAGAAGCATCAATTTCTATAATTTTTAAACCATTACCTGGTAGAGTTAATGGAGGCAGACTCTGACACTTTTCTTTGATTTGTTGAACTGCTTGGGTCATTGCAGGAGATCATTCTGGAGCATTTTTTGACAACCTTTTATTTAACAACACTCTGTCTTGAGCAAGCTGATAATAGTAACCGGAAAAATAGTTTACACATCCGAAGAATCTTTGTAACATCTTCTTATCTGTTAAAACATCAAAAAAATTACTAATAGCTTTAAGAACATGTTCCTGAACTGTAACTTCTCCTGACCTTATTGTAATACCAAGAAAATCTATCTCATCTTTAAATGTTACCATTTTCTTGGCTGAGAGCACTAAACCATTTTCTAATACAATTTTATAAAATTGATCTAGATGCTCTAGGTGTTCCTTGGGAGATTTACTAAATACCAAAATATCATCTATGTATGCAATAATGAAACTAAAATATGCAGAAAATATCTGATTCAAGCTGAATGGTAAAACATTCCATTCATACTGTCCAAATGGAGTTATGAACGTTGTTTTATATCTATCTTTTTCAACAATCTAAATTTGCCAAAATCTAGACTTGAGATAAAATTTGTTGTAAACCTTACTACCACTAATTCTTTCCAAAATTTCATCCTTGGATGGAATCAGATGTTGAACTGAAACCACATACTTATTTAAAGGAATATAATTTATTACCAGTCTCTTTTTTCCTCTAACCTGTTCAAACCTTTTATTTACATAAAAGGCTTCACATCCCCATGGACTACTAGAATCTCTAATTAATCCCTGTTCCTTTAACTGAGTAATTTTCTGTAAACATTCATCTCTTAAAGAAGGAGACATACCTGAATGATGAGCTTTGAACTTGGGCTCAATTTGTCTTCCATTCTTATCTGTTATCATCTTCAACTCAATGGAACATTCATCGCACTTTCTGTGCTGAAAAGCAAGAGGATTCTCAAAAAAATAATTAGTAACAATCTCAGAAATCACTGAATTAATAACATCCTGACAAAGATTTATCTTTCTATGAATCCAAGAATTATCAATAACCTTTCTGCCTTTTTCTCTGAGCGAGATTCTACATTCATATCTGCTTTTCTTATAGAGAGAATATTTATGTGCCAATATTATTTCATGAGGCTAAATGATGATAGGATAAAAGCTAGTCAAGTTATTTGAACCAATCATCATATCAAACATTGGGATTTCATGCTGAAAAATTTTGAACTGATACACAGAATCTCCTAGAACAATAGGGACATGAGCAGATAATTCAGAGACTATTGTTTTGGTATTGAATGTTAATCTATGGAAATCTTCTTTCCACATATCTGTGGGGATGGAATTATAATGAGCAAGGGAAATTTTTGCACCAGTGTCAATCAAGACATCTAGATTATAGGGTTTGAACCCATTCCACTTAATAGTCAATTCACAAACAGGATTGTTCATAGTGTGAACTGAAACTTGATGAATATTGTTATTCATATCTTGATCCTTTATAGAAAATTGTGTAAAAAGTTTTGAGGGTTCTCCCCCCCTCGAGAGAAGAGTAACGATCAATTACCTGAGCTAACTCTTGTTCAAAGAGTTGTTCATCTGCTTCAGCATCAGCTTCTTCTTTCAAGAGTTGTAGTTTCGCTTGAGCACGAACAAGAAAGTGTTGCAGTTGAAGAATGCACTTAGATTGCCAAGTATTTTGGTCATGAGTATCAGGCTAATAAGCAGCTTGAATATCATGAGACTGAATAGCAAGTTTTTTTAAAAATTGATTAGATAACTACTATTTTTGCTAGTGCTATTGAGAAATATTCAACACATACTAGTGTTCAGTGTTAGCAATTTGTTGTTGTAAGAATTTTATTTCAGAAATCATATATACAGGGGTACTATCATATTTTTGCTTTAAATATGAAATCTTTTGTGACAAACTAAGACTATCAGAAAATTGAGCTCTGAGCATATGAATCTGAAAACCAATATCTGAATCATATTCTGAAGACTCAGAACTAGAACTAACTTCATGATAATTCATATTGATTTTCTCATCTTCAGATTCTAAAACTAAAAGTTCATCCCAAACAATATCAGAAGAATAATATTTTTGATCATCATCAGTTAATAAAACATAATCATCTTCATGCAGATCATATTGCTGAAGAAAATTTACTTTCTTGGAATGCTTTTCCTTGTTCGGACATTTATTAGCATAATGGTTTCCTTGGCAAAGGAAACATTTAACAGGGGCTTTAGAGGATTCATGTTTTCTCTTTCTGATAAGCTTCTTAGAAAAGAGATTCTTCTTCTTCTTCTTCTTAAACTTACCTTTTGGTTTCCAAGGGAACTGACCTTTTGGAACTGAACAAGCACAAGAAGATTGCTTCTTCTTTTTGCTTTTGAATTTTTTATACTGATTAATATCAGTACATCCAAAATAATCATCAAGAGAGTTACAATATTTAACTCCTAACTGCTTATGAAATTTCATTGTGCAGAGATTTAAACACAGCAGAACATAACACAAAATCACACTTTCTTATTAATATCAATACTTGATTACAAACTCAGACAGACATAAACAAGACTTGCACCCAACTAAATGACTTTGAGACTCTCAACTCGCTTGCCTGAAATGCATGAGATCTCCCATATTTATAACATGGAAATGAGAAGATCTAAGTTTTTGAACAAGCGGCGAGATCAACAGTGCTTACAAAAAATGCCAAAGTAAAGTGGGTAATGGGCCCACCAAGCACCGACAAAGAGTAGCCCGCAAGAAAAGCAAAACACTAGAAACTTCTAAATGCTAGAAACTTCTATCAACACAGTGGATAGAATATTGCCTTTAGTTAGTGGTGAGGTCCACATAATAATTAAAGAGGGATAACGTGCCCATGGTCACGATTACGGACAGACCCCGTAATTAGTCATCAATCATCATCACAAAACTTGTAATCACCCTGAGGTGAATATGGAGAGTTATTTCCACTATGATCCATATCTTCAATGTCAGTATGATCCATATACATAGTAGAAGGAATCCTTAGAATATGTCCTAGCGGTGTTGGTGGAAAGACAGCTTGATGGGAAATTGTGACCCGTCACCAAAGTGCTGCTAAAGGAACAACAATTCTATGCGTAGCATGATCATTCCTTTGTTGGTTGAATACTGAATGGAGTTCAAATTTAACCCGAAATGGAATTCTTAAAGCAATAAAAATATTCCTTACCTGCCTAGGAGGTATTCTTATAGCAGGATCTTCCAAAGCTTTCATTGGTAGAATATAATCAAGAAACTCAAACAAGTAATCTGGGATTTCTCCAAATTCATAGAAATTTTCATTGCCTGGATTATAACTGGGCCAAAAAGTAGACTAGTGAAATAAGAACTCTGTTCCTTACCTTCCAACCAACTGCATAAAGGGATTATGAATACCTGTATAATCACTATTATCACCTTCTCGGTAGAGAATTATTGTAGAACAGGTATTAGATTCATCTGGCTCTTTGAAATATGAAGTCCAACCTAAATTCTTATCATTCATAAGATTCGTTGCTTCATAAGATTTTGATTTTAGAAGAGTGACTTCATTTTTGAGCTGATTTGAGATTGAAGGAACACTCCTCCATATATGACTGTGAAATTCATCACGTACTTCAATAGTTACAGTCATAATTTTCTTATCTGATTTTGGATGAAATTCCCTAGTCATGAAATATGCAAGAGAATTATGTTAACCAAAAATATGTTCAATTGAAAAATCAAAATTAGATAAATATGTAGCCCATCAAACCAATCTACTGATTGATCTTTTTTTCAAATTATCTGTAGCATGTAAGATACTCATAAAATTCTTTAAATCAAACCTAACCACAAACTTTTTTGATCTGACAAAGAACATAAAAGACTGAATTGCTTTAATGACAGCAAGTATCTCTTTATGTGTGGAGTGATAATTCTTTTGACCCTGATTGAAAGTTCCAGATGCATATCTGCATGGTCTTTCTGATCCATCATCCAATTTTTCCTTTAATACTGCACCCCAATATAAGTCAGAAGCATCAGTTTCTATAATTTTTAAACCATTACCTGGTAGAGTTAATGGAGGTAGACTCTGACACTTTTCTTTGATCTGTTGAACTGCTTGGGTCATTGTAGGAGACCATTCTGGAGCATTTCTGGACAACCTTTTATTTAACAACACTGTGTCTTGAGCAAGCTGATAATAGTAACCGGCTAATTAGTTTACACATCCCAAGAATCTTTGTAACATCTTTTTATCTATTAAAACATCAAGAAAATTACTGATAGCTTTAAGAACATGTTCCTGAACTGTAACTTCTCATGACCTTATTGTAATACCAAGAAAATCTATCTCATCTTTAAATGTTACCATTTTTTTGTTTGAAAGCACTAAAACATTTTCAAATACAATTTTATAAAATTGCTCTAGATGCTCTAGGTGTTCCTTGGGAGATTTACTAAATACCAAATATCATCTATGTATGCAATAATGAAACTAGAATATGCAGCAAATATCTGATTCATCATTTGCTAGAATATGCTGGGAGCGTCTTCAAGCCGAATGGTAAAACATTCCATTCATATTGTCTAAATGGAGTAATGAAGGCTATTGTATATCTATCTTTTTCAACAATCTGAATTTGCCAAAATCCAGACTTGAGATCAAATTTGCTGTAAACCTTACTACCACTGATTCTTTGCAAAATTTCATCCTTGGATGGAATCAGATGTTGAATTGGAACCACATACTTATTTAAAGGAATATAATTTATTACCGGTCTCTTTTTCCCTATAACCTGTTCAGACCTCTTATTTACATAAAAGGATTCACATCCCCATGGACTACTAGAATCTCTAATTAATCCCTATTCATTTAACTTAGTAATTTCCTGTAAACATTCATCTCTTAAAGAAGGAGACATACACCTGAATGATGAGCTTTGAACTTGGGCTCAATTTGTCTTCCATTCTTATCTGTTATCATCTTCAACTCAATGGAACATTCATGGCACTTTCTGTGCTGAAAAGCAAGAGGATTCTCAGAACAACAATCAGTAACAATCTCAGAAATCACTGAATTAATAGCATCATGACAAAGATTTATCTTTCTATGAATCTAAGAATTATCAATAACCTTTCTGCCTTTTTCTCTGAGCAGGATTCTGCATTCATATCTGCTTTTTTATAGAGAGAATATTTATGTGCCAATATTATTTCATGAGGCTGGATGATGATAGGATAAAAGCTAGTCAAGTTATCTGAACCAATCATCATATCAAACATTGGGATTTCATGCTGAACAATTTTGAACTAATACACAGAATCTCCTAAAACAATAGGGACATGATCAGATAATTTAGAGACTATTGTTCTGGTATTGAATGTTAATATATGGAAATCTTCTTTCCACATATCTGTGGGGATGGAATTATAATGAGCAAGGGAAATTTTTGCACCAGTGTCAATCAAGACATCCATATTATAGGGTTTGAACCCATTCCACTTAATAGTTAATTCACAAACATGATTGTTCGTAGTGTGAACTGAAACTTGATGAATATTGTTATTCATATCTTGATCTTGAGTAGAAAACTATGTAGAAAACTGTGAGGGTTCTCCCCCCTCGAGAGAAGAGTAACGATCAATTACCTGAGCTAACTCTTGTTCAAAGAGTTGTTCATTTGCTTCAGCATCAACGTCTTCTTTTAAGAGTTGTTGTAGTTCCTCTTAAGCATGGAGAAGAAAGCGTTGCAGTTGAATAATGTGCTTAGATCGCCAAGTATTTCGGTCATGAGTATTAGGCTGATAAGCGACTTGAATATCATGAGACTGAATAGCAAGTTTTTTGGAAAATTGATTAGATAACTGCTCTTTTTGCTGGTGCTGTTGAGAAATATGCAACATATATTGGTGTTCAGTGTTAGCAATTTGTTGTAAGAATTTTCTTTCATAAATCATATATACAGGGGTACTATCATATTTCTGCTTTAAATATGAAATCTGTTGTGACAAACTAAGACTATCAGAAAATTGAGCTCTGAGCATATGAATCTGAAAACCAATATCTGAATCATATTCTGAAGACTCAGAACTAGAACTAACTTCATGATAATTCATATTGATTTTCTCATCTTCAGATTCTGAAACTGAAAATTCATCCCAAACAATATCAGAAGAATAATATTTCTGATCATCATCAGTTAATAAAACATAATCATCTTCATGCAGATCATATTGCTGAAGAAAATTTACTTTCTTGGAATGCTTTTCCTTGTTCGGACATTTATTAGCATAATGGTTTCCTTGGCAAAGGAAACATTTAACAGGGGCTTTAGAGGATTCATGTTTTCTCTTTCTGATAAGCTTCTTAGAAAAGAACTTCTTCTTCTTCTTCTTCAACTTACCTTTTGGTTTCCAAGGGAACTGACCTTTTGAAACTGAACAAGCACAAGAAGATTGCTTCTTCTTTTTGCTTTTGAATTTTCTATACTGATTAATATCAGTACATCCAAAATAATCATCAAGAGAGTTACAAAATTTAACTCCTAACTGCTTCTGAAATTTCATTATGTAGAGATTTAAACACAGCAGAACATAACACAAAATCACACTTTCTTATTAATATCAATACTTGATTACAAACTCAGACAGACATAAAAAAGACTTGCACCCAACTAAATGACTTTGAGACTCTCAACTCGCTTGCCTAAAATGCATGAGATCTCCCATATTTATAACATGGAAATGAGAAGATCTACGGTTTTCAACAAGCGGCGAGATCAACAATGCTTACAAAAAATGCCAAAGTAAAGTGGGTAATGGGCCCACCAGGCACCGACAGAGACTAGCCCGCAAGAAAAGCAAAACACTAGAAACTTCTAAACGCAAGAAACTTCTATCGACACGGCCGACAGAATACTGCCTTTAGTTAGTGGTGAGGTCCACAGAATAATTAAAGAGGGATAACATGCCCATGGTCACAATTACAGACAAACCCCGTAATTAGTCATCAATCATCATCACAAAACTCGTAATCACCCTAAGGTGAATATGGAGAGTTATTTCCACTATGATCCATATCTTTAATGTCGGTATGATCCATATACATAGTAGAAGGAATCCTTAGAATATGTCTTGGTGGTGTTGGTGGAAAGACAGCTTGATGGGAAATTGTGACCCGTCGCCAAAGTGCTAATAAAGGAACATCAATTCTATGTGTAGCATGATCATTCCTTTGTTGGTTGAAGACTGAATGGAGTTCAAATTTAACCCGAAATGGAATTCTTAAAGCAATAAAAATATTCCTTACCTGCCTAGGAGGTATTCTTATAACAGGATCTTCTGAAGCTTTCATTGGTAGAATATAATCTAGAAATTCAAACAAGCATATAGGACATATTCAGAGATACTCATAAAATTTCATCTCCTAAAGGAGTTTTCCAAGTATGACCTTCATCTTAATTAGAGGATCCTTCCATGCATACTTTTTTAGTTCGAGATATCAACTGTTGATTTCTTTCAAATAGCTTTTGAAGTTCTAAATCTCTTTTATCTCGTTGGACCATATGGATGACTGATTGACTTGGATGACTCAAGATGTTTTTACAATTGAGGCAGTAAGAAGAGTCAATCTTAGGATCATGGACCTTTTGAGCATGTAGACAAGGAAGACGAAATTCAGAGGTTAAATCTGAGGATGAATTAAACCTGATCACAAAAGAGGGTTATCAGACAGTGTGTTTTTCTACAGCACCTGTAGTAAGTTCATTTTCTGTGTCTTCATCAAGCCTCCCTGTTAAAGATACCTATAGTCTAGTCTTTTCATCAGATAAAGTGTATGTATGTCCTCTTCTAGTCTGAAGTGTGAATAAATGAGTAGATCAAACTTTTTTTGTGCATCACCGTATTAGTTTTGGTTTTGTTTTCAATAATCCTTCTCTCTTTTCAACCCCCAATTCTATATATTAGCAGTAGTAGTGAAATAACTCAGAGATGCATCAAAGAGAGCTAGCCCTTATCTAGAGATTCTCCCCTCAGTTTTACCAAACCCACAGGCAAGAGAGGAGTCTCCATTTTGCCGTATGGAAGGCAGAAGCTCAGCCTTCTATCAAGGGTGCAATCCACAATGTCAACAATTTTTGGCACACCCAGTGGGACCCATTTCTAACACGCAAAAAAGTTCCAAGATTGATGCTGGTCCTATTACAGCAAAAATCAATCATTAATCCAGCATCTGCTGACTCCATTATCAAGAGCATCAGTCTCTAGCCAAGGATCAGTTTGACATCCTATGCCTAAGGTCACCACACGATCTGTTGCTAAGAGTGTCCCTTTTAAATTCATTGAACTACCATGAAACTCAGCAAGGCGACTGAGGTTTGCAAGGACTCATCTTTAATCAGCAAGTCATTTTCCCAGACCTGTTATAAGACACACTTACACAAGAAGGCCCAGGTTGAATCTTGTCATAGTTATGGCTTTACCATTTGTGGCCTTTCATGGTCAGAGTCCTTTGAATCTTTTGCATTATGACCCAATCCCAAGTACAACCCTTAAGAGTGTGCCTCCCTTTAATGGTGAAGGGCCTATTACTGCTATTGAGCACATCAAAAATATTGCCAACCTCTACAATATTCACAATGTCATTGAAGAAAACATTGTTGTCAGATTGTTGGCATAGTCTTTTAAGGGCAAGGTTCTGGACTGGTATGGGACTCTGCCTATGAATTCAATTAGCACATGGAATGAATTGAGCACCCTCTTAACAAAGAGATTTATTGAGAAAAGTGAGCACCTCTCACTTGCTGAGGAGTTGACCACCATGCAGAGAGTTTCACATGAATTTATGCTAGATTTCAATACTCAATTTCAGAAGACATGGGACAGAATCCCTATTTTGGTAAGACTGACCCCAAGCCATGTTTTTCTCTACTATTTGAAAGCACTGAACAATGACATTGTTGTCATGATACAGTCCATGGGAGGACATGTGCTACCCGCTGCCTATGAAATAGCCATAGCAGCTGAGAATTCCCTGGTGCAAGCGGGAAAGATAGCCCCTAGACCTCATATGCCACTCTTGCTTGAATTGCCACCTCTAGTCCAGACTGCTGCACCCACCTTAGCTCTTCTGCTTGGCATAGAAAAGCTGGCTGCTACTTCATCCAATGACCTTCATGAAGTCAAAAGCTTGTTGCAAAGCATGACCAGTGAACTGGTGGCTCTCAAAAGGTAGTAAACTCAAAGCTATCAGCCAAATCAGGGATATCAGCAGTTCAAACAAGCAAATAGACCCCCTTTTCAGAATTACAATCAAGGACAGGGTCAGTTTGTACAAGCCAGACCTTATCAAAGCTATAATCTAGGTACTCCATCATCCAAGGCTCTGGTGCCTGCTTAAAATAATTTGGTACAAGAACAACAAAATTGCTCACCCATGAGATATGGTCAAGATCAGGTTGTTTATACAAATGAGATGTCAAGTCAATACATGAATGCATAAGATAATTAGGCAGCCACCCAATTCCCAAGCTTTGAGATGTCAGTGCAGCCTGACATAGACAATAGGCTGGCTCAATCTGATTCCACTCTCATGAATCACCTATAAGGTGAATTCAATACAATCAACTATGTGGGCAATGCAGACAACCAAGGTGATTATGTTGCATCTAACACAAGTTCCAAAATGAGAGCTATGGAGGAAGCTCAGGGAGTTGCTCAAAAATCCACAACATCTTCTTTATCACATGTGAACCAGAAATTTCTAGATTTTAGGCCATCGATTACACCCTCAGCTCCTCAGCCTGCGCCTCAAGCTGCAAGTAACCCCAAAGAAAATTTGAAAGGGAGCAACCCTCAGATCAATGTGGTAGACTAGATGAATAAGCTACACATGAATATCTCCTTATTGGATTCATTGGCAATGCCGAGACAAAAGGACATGCTCCAAAAGGAATTGTACGGGCTAAATGAACAAACTGTCCTAGCAAAAGTCGATAATTTTTTGATCATGAATGGGCACCCTTCCATAGTAGGCCAAGTAAAGAAAGAAGAAAAGGTTCCTCCTTTCTACCTATCCTTAGTCATAGGAGATTTCATAGTGCACAATTGCTTTATTGACAGTGGGGCAAGCACCTTAGTATTTCCAAAATGTATAGTAGATAAACTCGGGCTCAAAAATGAAGAAATGACTAAGGGAGTTCTATAGCTAGATGGAACACTAGCAAAGAGAGTAGGAGTTGTGAGAGGCTTGAACTTGATGCTTCCTGCCTGTCCAAATTTCTCAGTTCCTCATGACGTGGTGGTGGCGGATGTTCCTCCCTACTTTGCCATTTGCATGTTCATAGATTTCACATCCAAAATAGGCGAGTACCTAGCAGTAAACTAGTCCTACTTGCTTTTTAGAACCAAATATGGGACTAAGGTCAAGATTGAGCCAGAGCTAATCCATAGAGATCATCTGGAGTTGTACTCACTCAATGCGACAAATGTCAGCTACGCCATTATTGATCAAGAAGAATTCGAGGTAGATCAATCTCTATCATTTGCCCTTGAAAGAGTTGCTGACCTGCTCCTAGATGAATGGGTAAGTGACAACTTTGAACAAGATCCTTACAAGTTCATAGAAGAGGTAGGCCTTGGTATTTATTGCAAGCATAAAGAGGGTAATTTTGTACCAAATTTGATGAAAGCAAGCCAAGAGAGCTCAAGTTTATGGCAGCTTTTCTTTGATGGCTCAAGGAGCAAGTTGAGAGCTGGTAGGGGAGTGGTGCTAGTTTCCCCCTCATAGGAGAAATACTTTTTGGCTTTCAGGTTCTAATTTTCTTACACATGCAATTTTGTAGAGTATGAATCTATCATCCATGGTTTGGAGTGGGTGAGGAAAAGAGGAATTAGATAGCTACAAGTTTTTGGGGACAGCAAGCTGATCATAAATCAGGTGAGAAGTTGAAATTTGACCAGGAATTCCTTACTTATGTCTTACAAGCACAGGGTGTGGGACTTAGTAAAGAGTTTTCTTGCTTTGAATGTTACCTCCATTCCAAGAAAGTAGAATAAGGAAGCGGACAGACTATCAACAGTTGGTGCTTAGTTCGATGTCCCTAAGTAGATAGGTCGAAATAGCAGTCCATGCCATTTGAAAGTGGTAATCAGACCCTCCGTGACTGACAACATCACCAATTGGTAGGTGTTTGACAATGATCATCAAATATCACTCTTCTTACAAGAGGAAGCTGAGTTTGATGCTATAAATTAGGTTAAGCTACAACAACAGTATGGTAGCCAGATTGTTCAGTTGAAGAATAATAAACTTCCCAAAGGTTTGGTCATTCTCTAAAGTATCTTCAACGAGGACAACTAATTGAAAAATGGTAAAGAAAGCATCACAATGAAGAAGGAGAACTATGAAAAAGTTGAGATATTCAAGAATAAGCCACTTGCACTTGGGAAAGTGTGTATAGATCATGAAAGGCAGGCCTTCATCTTGTTATGCCAGGAGTTTACTAATGTCTTTGCTTGGGTGTATAGTGACTTGAAGGGTTTTAACGCAAGTTTTGCCCACATACCATTGAGTTGGAGGAATGCGCCAAGCCCATCAAGCAAAAACAAAGGCCTATCAACCCAAAGATTAAGCCTCTCATGTAGAAGGAACTCACCAAGCTGATTGAGTCCAAAATCATATTTTCGATCAAACACTCTTCTTAACAAGCCAATCTTGTCCTTGTCCGAAAAAAGAATGGAGAGATTAGATTATGTGTAGATTTTAGAGACCTCAATAGAGTCTCTTTGAAAGACCATTATCCTCTGCCAAGGATGGAGTAGATCCTCCAAATGGTGACAGGCAGCGAGTGTTTTTCCCTCCTAGATGGGTAGTCAAGATGCAATCAAATTTTGGTGCAAGACTGTGACTAGTAAAAGACAACCTTCACTACCAAATGGGAGACATTCGCTTACCAAAAAATGCCATTTGGACTATCCAATGTTGGTGCCACTTTTCAATGAGTCATGGACATGGCTTTTCAAGGTCTGATAAATAATATTGGACTGGTATATCTTGATGATGTAACAGTGCTTTTTAAGGAAGTGAGCCAACTCATGAAACACCTCAAGCAAATCCTTAAGAGGTGTAGAGAGTTCAGTATCTCTCTCAACATAATGAAATGCATGTTCATCGTCCATGAGGGTAAACTCCTTAGCCGTGTGGTTTTGAAAGAAGGCTTAACCATTGATCTATAAAGAGTTTAATCCATCCTAGAGCTGTCATTGCCTAAACATAAGAAAGGTATACAGAGCTTCTTTGGTAAAATAAATTTCATCAGGAGATTTATTCCAAATTTTGTGGAGTTAGTCAAGCCATTGACCTCTATGCTGAAGAAAGATGAGAAATTCACGTGGATAACACAAAGGAGGGATAGTTTGGAAGGGATCAAGTAGGCTATCATCCAGGGTCCTACCTTGATCAATCCTGACTTTACCAAGGATTTCAACCTCTACACCTTCGAAAATGAAGAGGTAATCTCCGCTATGCTTACCCAAGTGAATGACGAGAACCTTGAATAGCCACTTGCATTTTTAGCCAGGGTCTAGAGGGTTTTGAGGTTAGGTATACATATGTGGAGAAGCAAGTCCTTACGGTCATACAAAGTCTAAAGAAATTTAGACATATGTTGTCCAACAATAGGGTTGACCTCATCGTGCCACATCCTAGCATCAAAGATTTCTTGATCAGCGATGATCTGAATGAAAAGAGAGTGAGATGGATCACTAAAGTAATGGAATATGACGTGGATATCAAAACAATCAAGATGGTAAGATGAAAGGGCCTATGTGAACACTTTGTTGCAGACTTTAAATAGTAGGAGGACATTTTGCTAATTCATGATGCAACCACAACAAAAGAACCAGCATTCATGAAGGATTGGACATTAGAAATGAGACGTTTCCTTCTCACTGGTGAGTGCCTACAAGGCCTTGATATGACCAAGAAGAGATATTTCAGACTCCAATCTCTCTCTTATGTCCTAATTGATGGAGTGTTATTCAGAAGGAATTTCTCAGGAGTAATTTTAAGGTGCATAGACCCAAGTCAGGTCGATAGGGTGTTATTTGAGTTCCATGATGGGCTAGCTGATGGTCACTTTGCTCCTAAGCCTACAACTACAAGAAGAATTATGAGAGATGTTTGATTTTGGCCCACTTTATTTAGAGACACCTATGCTTGGTTATGAAAGTGCCAAAAGTGTGCTCTCTTTGATGGGAAACAATGGCTGGTTGCAATGCCTCTATAGCCTATTCAAGTAGAATAGTCATTCATACAATGGGGCTTTAACTTCATATTGATGATTAACCCTCCCTCTAGTGCTGGACACAAATAAGTCTTGACTGCTACAGACTACTTCACGAGATGGGTAGAAGCTGTTGCTTTGATGTAAGCCAACGAAAGTGCAATCCTAGATTTTTACGAAGACCTGCTGACAAGGTTTGGAGTTCCAGTTACCATCATCTTAGATAACACTTTAGCTTTCTTGGGAACCAAAATGAGTGAATGGGCATTGAGATACGACATCTATCTCAACACTTCTTCCAATTACTACCCACAAGGGAATGGGCTGGCTGAATCCACTAACAAGAATCTGATCAGGATTATCAAAAGAATAATGGAAGAGAATCGGAGAACTTGGCATGCCAAGTTGAAAACAGCCTTGTGGACAGACAGGGTCACTCCAAAGAGGGCAGTTGGCAATTCACCATACAAGGTTGTGTATGGAAGGGAAGCTAGACTTCCTCTTTCACTTGAATTGCCAGCTTTGGACCTTGCTCACCAGGTGCAATTAGAAGAAGGCAACAACATGGAGGTTAGGCTATGTGAACTGATGGAACTTTAGGAGACAAGGAACCAAGCTATGGCTTCTATGACTAGCCATCAATAGCAAACGAAGAAACACTTTGACAAGAAATCCTCGTCAAAAGGTTTCTCTGAAGGTGACATCATCTTAAAATGGGATGAGGATCGAGCTAAGCTTGGAAAACACGTGAAGTTTGACACCCTATGGAGTGGTCCATATGTCATCACTCAATGTAAGCAACACAATTCATTCCAACTCTCCAGGTTGGATGGTGAAGAACTGTGTATCGTAGTTAATGGGATACATCTTAAGCATTATCACTGAGCCTTCCCCCATCATGTACATATTTTCCTTGTTTTTCCTTATTTTTCCTAAGTGCTTTTGCACGTGTTAGTAGTTTTCTTAACCTTGTGTGTGTTTTTTTTCCCTTTTGGGGTAAAAGCTTCATGATTGATTCTTGGATATCTCAAGGCTGTTGCTAACTCTTTCAAAGCTGCATCTTGACTCCATGCCTAATGGACTTTGAGGCTACCAGTCTTATTCGGCATAGCAGGAAATGCTTCCCTTGAGAATCGCCAAATTGTTAACCATTTTTGGTCCCATAGGTAAAAAATCAGTCTCCCTTTTCTTTTCTTTCCATTTTCACACCCAAACATGAAGGATAATGCATAAATATGCTTCTGCAACTCATTTTTTCCTCTTGGCATGCTAAAGGCTCAACTTCAAGCATTTGGTACGGAAAGAACATGTGGGGTTGAAAGGAGTGATTATGCAGGAATTTTCAAAAGAGCAAGTAAAACCACTTTAGAAGGCTTTTTATTGGCAAAATGAACCAAGTTCAAAGGGCCAAAGGATCACTTCCAAAAACCCAAAGGGTAGGTGCCCTTGCGGGGGGCACCTAGCTGACAAGCAGGACCTTTGTAACTCTTTCAAAAGGTGATTTTGGAGACCAAGCAGCCTTTGCGGAGGGTGGAAAATGCTTAAAAAGGGACCAAAGAAAGAGGGATGAAAGGTAAGGTTTCCTTCAAGAAAGTGGACAAGGCAGAAAATGGATAGAGTTTTCCTTCAGATAAAGACAAGGCAAAAGATAAAAGATTCCTTCAGACTTTTATCCAAATGAAATCCAAGGAGAAAAAAAGGTTGAATTCCTTCAGACAAAATGTCTGAAGGAATTCCTTTGGACATTTTGTCTAAATAAATTCACAAGGCAAGGAGCCAAACAATAGATTACCCTTCGGAAAGAAATCCACAAAAAAATGGCAAAGGCAAAATTCTTTCGAACAAAAGTCTGAAGGAATTCCTTTGGATATTTTGTCTGAAGGAATTTGTCCAAAGGAAGAGACCGACCGAAATAAAGAAAGGGGCCAAGGCATGAAGGAAGGTTTCCTTTGGGAAAAATGTTAGAAGGAATTCCTTCAAAAAATTTGTCTGAAATAATTGAGAAGCCAAGGC
This sequence comes from Torreya grandis, assembly GCA_037957365.1. NCBI lineage: Eukaryota > Viridiplantae > Streptophyta > Pinopsida > Cupressales > Taxaceae > Torreya > Torreya grandis. Next base: position 2,129,458 of record JARHVA010000739.1, on the reverse strand, counting down.
AACCTGAAGGGCAAGTGCCCTTGTAGGGGACTCTCGACTGAAAAAAGGGGACCTTTTCCAAGCTCCGAAGGGACACCTTCCCTTCAGGGGGGGTTCAACGACAAAAGGCTGATGGAATTGTGACAAAATATGAAGGAATTACCAAACGGGTGATGGGATTACCAAACGGGTGATGGGCCCAAAGACATCAAATTGAGCATCGTGAACTAGTCATTGGAATTCAAACGTCTGCTGACATCTCCATTGATGTCAAATTCAGGACAATGGAATAGCCATTAGATATCAAATGACAACGAGCGTGCAAACGTCAAATTTATAGAAATGAAATAATTTTTTATCTTTAAATGCTTAAATGCAAACCCAAAGGAATTCAAAGGCCTTAAGGACAAAAGTAAGAGACTGTCAAGAAAGGAGCCCAAAGAGCCAAGGATTGACATAAGATAGCCCTGAGGGCTGAAAGAGCCAGGAAAAGACAAAAGGGATAGGAAAAGACAAAGGCTAAGAGTGAACTCAGTGACCCACTAAGAAAGGAGCCCAAGGAGCCAAGCATAGACATGGATAAAATAGCCCAGGTGGCAAAGCAAGCATCGGTAGAAGAGTTATTATAGTGGTTGAAATAGTCCCTATGAAATGGTTAACAAGGAGTGCAAACAGTGGATGACGTGGCCTATTTTTTCTCATTTTGCATTAATGAGTAGACAACCACATGAATCTCTTTAAGAAGAGGTCTTATTTGTAGACAAAGGGGCACGACCCATGCTTTCACAATAATGTTTGATATAACTCAAATGATAAAGTCAAGACTGACAACTGCCATAGCATGTTCTTTCAGAGACTTCCTCTTCCCAATGTTTTCAATGCAGCATGGGCCACTTGTAAAAAGGGGCACCATTGATTTCTCTTTCTCTATATATATTATAAACTCTCATTTGAGAAAGGGATCTCTCATTTTGTAAGGCGAAACCCTACCAAAATTTCACCTTAAATCAATAAAATGCATTTTACCTCTATTTGGCTGGTTATATCTCTAAGTGTGTTTAAGTATTAACCTTGTGTTCAGTCATTTTACATGATGCTTTCACAAGTTTGACACCAACATACCTGGTATAGACAAAGCACTATTTCTGTAGGTAACAAGAATTACTATATCTAGAGTGCAGAGACAGAAGAGGGTTATCAGAGTGTGTTTTTCTATAGCGCCTATGGTAAGTTCATTTTTTGTGTCTTCATCAAGCCTCCCTATTACAGCTCCCCATAGTCTCGTCTTTTCATCAGATAAAGTGTATGTATGTCCCCTTCTGGTTTGAAGTGTGAGTAAATGAGTAGATCAAAATTTTTTGGTGCATCACCGTATTAGTTTAGGTTCTATTTTCAGTAATCCTTCTCTCTTTTTAGCCCCCCTTTTATATATTAGCAATAGTAGTGAAATAACTTAGAGATGCATCAAAGGAAGATAGCCCTTATCTAGAGATTCTCCCCTCAGTTTTGCCAAACCCACAGGCAAGAGATGAGTCTTCATTGTGACGCGTAGAAGACAAAAGCTCAGACTTCTGTCAAGGGTATAATCCACAGCGTTAACCGGCATAAAACTGACTATATTTGGAGAGGTAGTGTACCACGACCAAGATCACTATTTTTCCTCCATATTTAGGGAGCCCCTCAATGAAATCCATATAAATATTAGTCCAAATCCTCATAGTAATGGGAAAGGGCTCGATCAAACTAAGAATCATTGTGGTTTCACCTTTGTTGTATTGGTAAGTGTAACATTTGGCCACCATCTATTTAATTTCCCCTTTCATCCCCTTTTAAAAGAAATTTTGACATGGTCACTCATTTTTTTGAGAAATCATGGGTGTTTTATTGATTGAGAAGCATGTAATTCATATAATACGACCTGATGAAGGTCTATGTTATTGGGAACCACCAAACAACATTTATAATGTAGAGAAGCACCATCCCATGAATAATGTGGTATTGTGGAGGGATTAATGGTCAATTATTGAATGAGGTGGTGTAAGGAGAGATCATGTGTATACCCTTGGCTTACAGATTCCAACTAGTTCAGAATGGGCATGGAGATGGTAGAAAGGGAGCTCTATTCCTTGAATGTGCATGAGAGAATATCCACCATATAATTATCTTTACCCTTCTTGTAAGTGATATCATAATCATATCCCATTAGTTTGTTGACCCATTTCTATTGTTTTGGAGATGAGACCCATTTTTACAAAAAATATTTCAAACTCTGGCGATCGATTTTGATGCAAAAATGATTCCCAAGTAACTATGGATATCATTTTTGTATTACATGTAAAATTGTCATCATTTCCTTTTTGTATTTAGACAAATCCAAATTTTGTCCAAAAAGAGATTTACTAGTGAAAGCAATGAGATGTTCCTTTTGGAGAAAAATAACACCCAGGCTATTACCCAATGCATCACTTTCAATGTTGAAAGTTTTGGTGAAATTTGTCATGGCCAAATCTGGTGTGCTACACATAGCCTATTTGAGTGCCATGAATGCCTGGGCAGTTACAACATCCCATGTGAATGCATCCTTCTTTAATAAGGAAGTTAAGGGAACTATGATCATTATATAATCCTTGAACTTGTGGTAGTATCCTATAAGGCCTAATAATATATTAAGGATCTTGAGGGTTGTTGGTCAAGGCCAAGTTGCATGACATTGATTTTTAGATCCCCGCAGACCCCATTAGTTGAAATAATGTGCCCTAGATATTCAAATTCCTCTTAACTGAAGGAACACTTGGAATGCTTGGCACATAATTTATTATTATTTAGAATTCGTAATGCCATGTCAATATGTTAGATATGCTTGTCCCATATGCAACTATAAATCAAAATATCATAAAAAAACCAAAGCAAATTGATGGAGGAAAGGCCGAAAGATTTTATTCATTATGGCTTGATATTTTGAAGGGGCATTTGTTAGTCCAAATGGCATGACCAATAATTTAGTGACCATCATGAGTAAAAAGGCTATATTTGGAATGTCATCAACATGCACATGGATCTGATGATAGATTGAACAAAGATCCAATTTGGAGAAAAAATTTGCACCATGGAGCTCATTAAGAAGCTCATTGATGATCAAAATTGGGAATTTATCTTTGATAGTGAGGTTGTTAAGGTCATGAAAGTCAATGCAGAGGTGTCATGAGCCATATCCAAGGACCAGGGAGGAGTAGGCGCTGGTGCTGGGGCAAATAACTATAGACTTGAGGAGTTCCTATACTAGTTGTTCAATCTCAATATTTTGTAGATGGGGATAGTAGTATGGCTAGATGTTAGGTGGGATGTTTCCTAGAAGGAGAGAGATGTGGTGATCTTCAGGGTGTGAAGGAGGCAAACCCATTGGCTCTATAAAAATGGTTGCATACTTGCTGAGGATGGCTTGTAAATTAGCATGGTAGTCAGTAGCAATAGGGAGCTAGAGTTGGATGGAGTACAGCTAGGAAATGACCCCATGTGAGCCTTTCTTCAAAAAAAATTCCATGCGATGGGAACTGATGATATTAGTAGATCTAGGTAATAACCCTTTTAAGCTGTGATTTTGGCCACTATTTTTGAACTGCATCCAAAGCTTAGAGAAGTCTCATAGAATAGGTCCCAATATATGGAGCCATTACACCCCTAAGACCACATCACATCCCTTTAAGTTTAGGGCAAACATATATGAGAGAAGAGTGTAATCACCTATCACAATACCCACATTCTAACACTTCCCTTTACATAACAATGTTCCCCCATTAGCAATCATAACTACAAAGCTAGATCAATGGTGTACAAATCAATTTGCTTGTTTAGCAATGTGGGGATCGATGAAATTGTGAGTGCTACTAGAGTCAATGAGGATTGTGAGAGGGATATTTTTAAAGAAAACCTTGGCATTTTTACTTTAAGGGGTGGTAACACCTATTAGTGCATGTCGAGAGGTCTCAAATTGAGTCTCCTAAGCCACTAAGTCCTTGGAGGGGCTTTGTTCTATTTGAGAATACTAATTTTTTTGGGTATTAAGCTCGATGTTGTACTCTAGTGGTAATTCCACATCTAACAAGTATAGCTTTTGTGTGATGTATTTATGACCCTTAACCCATTTGTCATCACAATTATAATCTTACATCTTTGTCTTAGTAAGGTGCTTGACCGGTGTGGTTATGGTTGGTCATTGGTTTGTTGTGTTCTTTACGGGTGGAAAAGTGAGAGGTCGATGTTGTGTTTAGAGTTTATCTTCTACTAACTTAGTTAGACCCAAGGCATACATCATGTAGTTGGGCTAAAATATTTTCACCTCCAATTAGATTGAATCTTTGAGGCCACTAATAAAACAACTCTTGAAGAAGTCATTTGATAACCCTCTAATGTGATTAGCCAACTTATCAAATTCAATTTGATAATCATGAGCGGTGCCTATTTGGTGGAGTTTGGTGAGAGCTCTTGTAAAGTCATCAAATGTCGAGGGACCAAACCTGCCCAAAAGTAAGGATGTAAAGGTTTTCCAATCAGGTTCATCATTTGAATTGAGATACCAACAATAATATTAGAGTGTTTTTTGTTCCAAGTGTAAGGAAAGAATTGGGACTTTGTTGATAGAATAAGTATTGTGAAGCTTGAAGAATTGCTCAACTTGATATCCATCTTGTAGGATATGTACCATTGAACTGTTGAAAGTCCATCTTGGGACCACGCGATGTGTTGGGAGAAAATAAATTATTATTTGAATAAGAATCCCATCTATAATTTGTTGAGAAAAAGGAAATTTTACTGATTCAATCCATGCATCATATCGATTAACTTAGTGACCTTGGTTTTTAATGTTGTGATTTCTTTTTCCATGATCTTTGTGCCTGCATGGGTGGCTACCATAACTAGTGCTCTTTTTTTTTCAAAGGATAGAAAAACAAGTTTTAAGACACATCCAATAATAATTTTTTTTAATTTGGACTTAATCGGAAGGGGTAAATGTACTTTTACTAGTTTTTTGGCACCGCCTAGTTAGGATTGACCAAGGCAAGGGCAATTTCATAATAATAATGGAAAAACTAGAAAATTTATCCAAAAGGAACAAAGGAGAAGAAAAGGAAAAGGAATACTATAGGAAAATTTTGAAGCAAGAGGATAAAAACTAAAAAAGTTATGACAAAACCCAAGAAAACAAAATTTTAGATTTGTGGCTAATATAAGTGGAATTGGGATATGGACCCTAAAGGAAGAAAATGTGCATAATGGAATTTTAGGTGTTCCAAGAAATTTTAAGAATCAACATAATTATAGATGGAGAGATATGGTGAAAAAGCAATTTTTTTTGTTTAAAAACTAATTTTGCTTGGTTGCTCCTACCAAAAGTCTGTCAGCAAGTGTGTGGTTACCAACTATTCTAAGCTATAATCAATCTGCTAATAGTCTTTTGAAACTGTTATGTTGGATATGGGCCCCAAGTATGTTCAACTACCTAAAGGTTTTAAGGAGTGTCTCTGACCACTAATCTTATATGAATGAGTACCACTCTACAAGAATTATGACCATGGATTTTCCCCTAAGTGATAGCTCTTGGTTTATCTCACAAGTGGAAAGTAGTAAATCGAGATGGGGTTGTTTCCCTTTTCACTAGCAGGTCCTCTCAATGGGATAGCTAATTTGAGGTTCCTATGATACTCGTCACAATGAGTTTTAGGGCCTATGCTCAAGTACTTCCCACAATTATGTGGAGGGGTATTTACCCTTTTCTGAACTTGTAATGAAGATGTAAAAAATAGAGGCAAAAAAAAAAATTCATAAATGGTGTAGCTCCTAGAAAGCCACTTCTAAAAAAAAGTCTCCAGATTTTACTAGCTGGGTAAGAAATTACTCTAATACAGATGTGAGGAACCTTCTGCATGGATGTAAGAACTATAAGAAATAAATGAGAAATAAAATAAACTTTATAAAATAACTCAAAATAACCTTTAGATCATAGGCTACTTTGAAGGGGCTACCTCCTTTGAGCAATCTTAATACAATAATATTTATGGATTCCTTCATTGGGCCTCAACACTTACTCAAATACTAAATTTATTCTAACAACTACTATTTCCCATGTATGTGGGATAATTCAAATATGCTAAAGGGATGACTTACAAAGTATATGCATCCATAATGACTAATACATTAATAATGCAAAAATAAGGGTAAGACATGGGTTCCTAACACGTCCACACGTCCCATTTGCCTAATGGCCCTTCCTGCCATCTCACCATGCACTTATTTCACATTTCTTTTGGCACCCGTATGCCATTCTCTACTCCTACTCCTCAATGCATGCAATAGCTTGTAAAATAACATTTGTTTCCCAATAATTTCTTCATGCCTCTAAGGGTTAGGTTCTTTAGGGTTGTATGTGTGGACTTCATCCAACTGATTATTATTGTTGGTGAGCCACCTTCTTGAAGGTTATAACTAGGTTATCCAGAAGGAGTAGAAATACCATCAGGGATAGCCATCAAACACCCTTTTTGATATCCTTGACCTCTCCCCTTACTAGGCAGATTATCGAATTCATGTAACCCTCTAGTGAGTCTAAATGAATACTACAAACAATAGTAGTGTGAAGACCTATTATCTCATCTCCTTGCCTCTCCCTCTTGTCTTCTCCTTGAAGTATTACCATCCTTCAAGTGAATAACTCTACCAAACATTCTCTTGGCATGTGATGTTACCAATTTTCATTAGCGCTAAACTACACTCATCATTCTTTAGTTACTTCTTTCTCTATAGACCTTTTCATGCACTAGTCTTCACCAAGATCCTTGCATCTTCTCCTGTGCTTCACACCCTCTTCCCATGCTTGGTTGATGGAGGACCCTAACTCCTCCCCGATTTATATTCCACATGATTGTTCCAATCAATCATTGACCTTCTTAGCCTTGTCCTTGCTGCTTATAGTTCTTTGATATTCTTGTGATCTCCTAAGTCAATGGGAGTCAACAATTCACAACCTTATTTATAAAAACTACCCACACAAAATAAATAAAAATGTTTAAGGCCTCTAATTTTTTCTAGCTTTTAGTTGTAAGAGGTTTTATTTTCCTTTCTCCTTAGTCTTGGTCCTACCTACCCATTGTCTTTAAGAGCTATTGCAATCCATAGTGCTTGGTCCTTTGTCCTTTGTAATCCTCCACCCTATGAGTCTTTCAACTTATCCACACACTTAGGTCCTCTCAGCTGCTTCTGCTATCTCTTCAATAGATAACTTCAGTATCACTACCCTCTTTTCACCCTTCACCTCCTTCATCATAACTTTATTTGTAAATTGTTTCATTAGGCCAAATGTTTGTATTTATAGCTGCAAAGAGTAGGTCATCAACTAGTTCGATCTATAGATAAAAAATTATCCATCCATTAGGTTTGCTACCTATTTCCACCATTTATACCTAAGGCAACCTAGTTAAGTCACACCTTGTGTTCCAAAATTGTGATAAGTAGCATGCCTTAATCACACCTCAATTCCTTCCATGTTTTTCCTTCCCTAGTGGAGTCACTCTTTTAGCCACTCCACTCTGATAATAATTAATTTGAATCGATATTTTAGATATGTCATCCTTTCCTATCCATGGTCCAATCATTGTTAATTATCACTTTGTCTAGCTGGTCAACTAATTATTTATCATTTTTTTCCTTGGTCTTGGCACCTATCACTTCATGTTGTATCCTTGACTTATTCTACATGCCAACTCCTTCCATGTGTTATACTCCCTTGCATGTTTTCATGTGGACCTTTTTTCTTGCCTCTTTTTGTAGGTACTACTTTCCCTTAGCCTTTCCCTGGGTGCTTCATTCTTTCATTCCTCAACCACCATCTCCACCCCACACTAAAACATGTGCCTGGTCCTCTGATTCGACATTGCTTTGTTATTTGAGTGCCATCTACACATAACTACCTATTTTTGGGTGGTACAAAACACATTTTTACATTTTAAATCACTTATAACCTCACCATAGATATATAAATGCCTGACAGTTATAAATCTCAAAAGAAATTCCCTATCAACTTGCTCAACTAGATATTAAGAGCTGAGTACATCTTATTACCATCTATGTGCAACTACTACACATAGGATCTACTCTATCCTATCAAAGCAAATTACTGGAAGTAAATGGCTTAAAAATAATTATTACAACTTGGCATGAAATGCCTTATTACATGGCCAATTTAAGTTAATAATCAATGAAATTCCACCATGACATCTCACCACTATTGGTTCATGATCCACAGCCCAACAATCACTTACATTGACTATTTATCTCATCCTTGGGGCATATGAGAACTTCTTGTTTGGCTTGTAAAAGAGGATTTTACTTGTTTATCTAGGGGACCTTCCTTCTTTCAAAGGTGATAGGTGTATGCGGCACCCAAACCTTGGTTATAGTTGAATGTTATCCTACCCTCACATTTCCTAGAGTTCATTAGCTAGTGCACACAACCCACATCAATGGCATAAATACTTCCTAGAGACCTTATCTCATTATGGTGTACAAATTTTGAGTGTTTTATTTAATAGAAGGATTGACTATGGTATGTGGGTCCCTCTTCATGCTATAGGATCGAGGGCATGACCATATCATTCCACATCTTTGACCGACCCTATTACAAGATGGTGTGATATTAACACATAGTACTTCATGCTCAGGTTCAAATAGGGTTGTTGACCATTTTGGTCCTACAGGCCAAAATCGGTCCCCCTTTTTTAACTCCTTTTCTGAGCCAGTACATTTTTGATTTTGCATAAGCCTGGAAATTTCTACGGACTTTGTAGGTTTTCTATGGATTCTGCAGGTCCATTTCTACAGACTCTGCAGGTTTTCTATAGACTCTATAGGTGAAGTTTCTATGGATTTTGTAGGTGAAGTTTCTATGGACTCTGCAGGTGAAGTTTCTATGGACTCTACAGGTGAGTCTTTCGGCACATGAAGAACCAATTCAAAGAGTGCAAGGTTTTACAGAGCTTCTTCAGACTCTTGTCCGAAGAAATTCATAAGAAAAGAGAGCTAAAATGGTTCAAAGACACTTTTCCTTAAGGTTGGAAAAATGGTTCAACAACATAATCTTTCCAAGAGTTAGTACCTTTGAACCGTTGAACCATTGAACCGATTCAACGCTTTGGTTCATTGAAAAAGTTCAATCGGCAAAGTTCAATGGCTTTGGTTCAATCAAAGGGTTCATCGGCTTGGTTCAATCACTTGGTTCATTCAGTCGGTTCAACGACTTGGTTCAGTCGGCTTGGTTCAAAGCTGGGTTCAACGTTAGATTCAAAGGAGCAGTTCAATCGAAAGTTCAAGAGAGTCTCTCGAAGGACAAGTGACCTTGCGGAGGGCGTGAAACATTCACAAAGAGGCCACAGAGAAAGCCGAAAAAGGTAAGTTTCTTTCAAAAATTTGTCTAAGGCAAAGGAAGTACCCTTTGGAAGGGTCGTTTCCAACTTTCCCGAAGGGAACTTCTCAAAGGGCAGTTGAAGAAGCGAAGGGAGAAATCCTTCAAACTTTTTGTCTGAAGGAATTCCTTCAGACAAAAAGTCTGAAGGAATTTGGAAAGACAAGAAAAGACCAAGGCAAAAGTAATAAAATAATTTCTTCAGACTTTTTGTTCGAAGGAATTCCTTCAGACAAAAAGTCTGAAGAAATTTAAAAAGGAAGCCACAAGCCAAAAAAAAGCCCGAGGAGAAACTCTGAAAAAGTGGGCAAGGCAATTATTGCAAACTTTTTATCCATAAGAAAATGTTAGCACAAGAAAATTGAAGGAATTTCAAAGTGACAAGGCAATTCTTGCAGACTTTTTGTCTGTGGGAAAATGTCCCCACAAAAGTCCCGCAGGGAAAAGCCCAAAGAAGAAACCCGCGGAGGAGAAAGAAGACCGCTCGAAGGGTATGTGCCCTTACGGGGGGCTCTCATCGAGAAAAAAGACTTTTCCTAAGACCCCGAAGGGCAGGTCCCCTTTGGGAAGGGAGCGACAAAAAAGGCCAAATCAAGAGAAAGCCAAAGAAATTCCAAGGGGTGATGGGCCCGAAGACGTCAAAATTAAGCACGGTGAACTAGCTGTTGGTTTTCAAATAGTGACGGGCCCGTAAACGTCAATTTTACACCAAGAAAAGCCAGAGCACAGAAATCACCAAGTGGCAACTGTGGAAGGCTTTGACATGTTTTCTCTAAAACAAGCAAAACGTGCCACGTGTCCCCTATAAAGCTCTATGGAAGCCGACAAGTGTCAACACCTGCCGTCTCTCCCTTTTATCCCATGAGCACTGTGGTGGGCACCAGAAAAACTGCTAAAGAGAGCAGAAGCTACCATATGTCCTCTTCCATAGGACTCTCAAAAGGTGTTTGAATCTTCTATAGACTTAGTAGATGCTGCCATGTGTCCTCACTGTTTTAGCAGTAAAACATGCCACATGTCACTTATTGGAATTAGTGGAAAATAGCCAAGGCAAGCGGGAAAGACACAAACAAATTGTCAAGAAGGATGACAGACCTGAGGACATAATTTTTTTTGAAATGAAGTAGTTGTTGATCTTCACAAACTTAAGCATGAACCTGAAGGAATTTAAAGGCTTAAGGATAGAAGAAAGACCAAGTGCAAAAACAGATAAAGCAGTCCAAGTGGCAAAAGGATGTGTCGACTCAAGGAGTTACTCCAGCAGGTGATACAATGTCTGTGAATTGATCATTAAGAGGCACAAATGGCTAATGATGTGACCCATTTTCTTCATTTTGCATTAATGAGCAGACAAGCCACGTAATCACCTTGATGGAGTGGTCTTGTTTGCAGACAAACAACGCAACCCATAATTTATCATATGATGTTTAAGCGGCTTGCTCTTCCCAATGATCGGAACACACATGGGTCATTTGTAAAAAGGGCACCAAAAGGCCTCTTTTCTTCCTCTATATATTGTATAATTCTCATTTAGAGAAGAGATCTTTCACATTGTAAGGCAAAGCCCTGGCAATTTTCACCTAGAATCAATAAAACACATTTTTACCTCTATTATGGTTAGATACTTCTAAGTGTGTCTAAGTGTTAGTCTTGTGTTTAGTCATTGCTTCCTAATGCTTTCACAGGGTTGACACCAACGCATCTGGTATCTATAAGGTGCCACTCCTGCAGGTGACAAGAAGAGCTGTACCTAGAGTGCAGAGACAGAAGGAGGTTACTAGACAGTGTGCTTTTTTCTACAGCACCTATGGTGAGTCCCTTTTTTGGTGTGTTCCATTAAAGCCTCCCTGTTAAGCTTCATGCATCCTGGTCCTTTTACCAATTAAAGTGTACATATGTGTTTTTATGGTTCAGAGTGTGAGTGTGAGTAGGTCAAATCATTGGTGCATCACCCCTTTTAGAGTAGGTTTTATTTTCCTGTAATCCTTCTCCCTTTTCATCCCCCCCATTATATATATATATATGTATGTATGTATTAGAACTTATTGGAATAATTCAGATGCATCAAAGGGATCTAGCCCTTATCTAAAGACTCTCCCCTCCAGCTTCGCCAGTCCCACAAGCGAGAGGGGAGTTTCTATTTTGACGTGTGGAAGGCAGGTGTTAGGCATCCTACCCCAGATGCAATCCACTGTGTCAACAGTTTTTGGCATGCCCAGTGGGACAAAGTTTTTACACTTAGTAAAGTTTTAGGATTGATGATGGTCCTATTACAACAAAATCAACTATTTTCAGCATCTGGTGACTCCACTGGTAAGAGCTTCAATTTCTAACCAAAGACCAGTCTGACTTCCTATGCCTAAAGTCACCACACGATCTACTTCTAAGGGTGTCCCTTTCAAATTCATTAAATTGCCTTTGAACTCAAAAAAGCAACTGAGGTTTGAGAGGACCCATCCTTATTCAACAAACCACTTTCCCAAACTTGCTATAAATAACACCTACGTAAGAAGGCCGCGGTTACATCCTGTCATAGCTATGGCATTTTTATGACTTTCAGTGGTTAGAGTCCTTTGAATGTCTAACATTATGACCCAATTCCAGGATCAGTCATCAAAAGTGTGCCTTCCTTTGATGGAGAGGGGCCCATTATAGTTATCAAATACATCAAAAATGTTGCTAACCTCTACAATATTCACAATGTTACTGAGGATAATATTGCAACTAGATTGTTGGCTTTTTCTCTGAAGGGCAAAGCTCTGGACTAGTATGGAACTTTAACCATAAATTCAATCAGTTCCTGGAATGAATTGGGCACTCACTTGACAGACTATTTTTGGGAGAAGAGCGACCACCTCTCACTTGCCGAGCAGCTGACTACCATGAAAAGAGCCCCACGTGAATACATGCAAGATTTCAACACTCAGTTTCAGAAGACATGGGATAGAATCCCCATTTTGGTAAGACCGACTCCTAGCTATGCTTTTTTGTATTACTTAAGAGCATTGAATAGTGATATCACTTTTATGATACAATCCATGGGAGGACATGTGCTGCCTACCACCTATGACATAGCTATAACAGCTAAAAATTGCCTAGTGCAGGCTGATAAAATAGCTCCTAGACCCCATATGCCACTTTTTCCTGAAATGCTACCTCCAATTCAGACTATTGCTCCCACCTTAGCTCTTCTACCTAGCATAAGAAAACCAACTACTACTCCACCTAATTAACTTCATGAAGTCAAGAGTCTGTTGCAAAATATGACAAATGAACTAGTGGCTATTAAAAGGCAACAAGCTTAAAGCAACTGACCAAACCAAGGCTACCAGCAATATGGTCAAGCACACAGAACCCATTTTCAAAATTATAATCAAGGATAGGGTCAACTTACATAGACCAGACCCTTTCAAGGCTACAATCTAGGTGCCCCTTCATCATCCAAGGTTATGGTGCCCATTCAAAACAATCTGGTGCAAGAACAATGAAGTTGTTCAACCATGGGATATGGTCAAGAGCAGGCTATTTATAAAAAAGAAATGACGAGTTATTACCCAAATGTACAAGACAATCAGGTAGCCACCCATTTCCAAGGTTTTGAGGCTTCGATGCAACCCAGCACGAGCAGCAGTCAGACCTAACCTTTTTCTACTCTCATGAATCACCTGGAAGGTGAATTCTATTCAGTCAATTACGTGGGTGCTAAGGACAATCAGGCTGACTATGTCACAGCCAACACAAGATTCAAAAGGAGAACAATGGAAGAAGCTCAAGATGCTGCCCAAACGTCAGTAATACTTTCTTCATCACATGTAAATCAAAAGGTCCCAAGCTTCAAATTGCTGGTTGTACTTTTAGCTCCTTGACCTACATCTCAGGGTGTAAATAATTTCAAAGAAAATTTAAAGGAAGGCAATCCTCGAGTCAATGTGGTTGACTAGATGAAGAAGCTGCACATGAACATCTCCTTATGAGATTCACTATCAATACTGGGGCAAAAGGACATGCTGCAAAAGGAATTGCATGAGCTAGATGAATAAGATGTCCTAGCAAAAGTCGATAATGTTTTGATGATGAATGGACAGCCTTCCACCTCAGGTCAGGTCAGGAAAGAAGAAAAGGTTCCCCCTTTTTATGTGTCCTTGGTCATAGGATATTTCTTGGTGCAAAATTACATCATTGATAGTGGAGCAAGCACCTCGGTAATGCCCAAATGCATAGCCGACAAGCTGGGTTTGAAATATGAAAAAATGAATAAGGGAGTCCTGCAGCTGGATGGAACACCAGCAAAGACAATTGGGGTGGTGAAAGGTTTGAGCTTAACGCTACACACTTACTCGACCTTCTCAGTTCCTCGTGATGTGGTAGTGGAGGATGTCCCTCCTTACTTTGCCATCTACTTATCCAGGGATTTTACATCCCAGATATGAGGATACTTAGCAGCGAATTGGTCTTATCTAGTTTTTAGAACCAAGTATGGGACTAAAGTTAAGATTGAATCTGAGCCACTCCATAGAGATCATCTGGAACCATACTTGCTCAAGGTGGCAAATGTCAGCTATGCCATCATTGACCAAGAAGAGTTCCAAGTAGACCAATCTCTGTCCTCTGCTCTTGAAGGCGTTGCATACCTGCTCTTAGATGAATAGGGAAGTGACAACTTCGAGCATGATCCTTATAAATTCATTGAGGAGGCAGGCCTTGGAATTTATTGCATGCATGAAGAGGGTACTTTTGTACCAAATCTAATGAAAGTGAGGCATGAAAGCTCAGGTTTATGGTAGCTGTTCTTTGACGGTTCAAGAAGTAAGTTGGGAGCTGGTGGTGGAGCGGTGTTGGTTTCTCCTTCAAAGGAGAGATACTTTTCAACTTTTTGGTTCCAATTTTCCTGCACATACAATGTTGTAGAATATGAATCCCTCATCCACGGTTTGGAGTGGGTGAGGAAAGAGGAATCAAAGAGCTACAAGTTTTTGGTGATAATGAGTTGATTGTCAATCAGTTAAGAGGCCAAAATTTGACAAATAATTCTTTACTGAAGTCCTACAAACATAGGGTATGGGACTTAGTGGAAAATTTCTTTGCTTTCAATATTACCTCCATTCCTAGAGAGCAGAACAAGCAAGCAGATAGGCTGGAAGTAGTTGGTGCCCAGTTTGATATCTCTCAGGAAATAGGTCGAGACCATAGCTCATGCCACTTAAAGGTAGTAATCCAGCCTTCTATACCTGATAACATCACCAACTGGCAAGTCTTCGACAAAGACTAGAAAATAGTGCTCTTCTTGCAAGAAGAAGGTGAATTCACTTCTAAAAACTAGGCAAAGCTATAATAGCAATATGGTGGCCAAATTGTTTAGCTGAAGAAAAATAAGCTCCCCAAAGGTTTGGTCACTCTAGAGAGTATCTCCAATGGAGATGACTAGTTGAAAAGTGAAAAGGCATGCATTGCAATGAAGGAGGAGCACCATGAGAAGGTGGAGATATTCAAGGATAAGTTGGTTACACTTGGGAAAGTGCACACGGACCGTGAAAGGTAGGCCTTCATCTTGTTGTGCTAAGACTTTGCTGATATCTTCACTTGGGAGTATAGTGATTTGAAGGGTTTTGACCCAAATCTGGCCCAACATACCATTGAGCTGGAAGAAGGTGCCAGGCCAATCAAGCAAAAGCAGAGGCATGTCAACCTAATGATTGAGCCTCTCATGCAGAAGGAACTCACCAAATTGATTGAGTCTAGGATAATATTTCCAATCATTCTTCTTGGCTGGCCAATCTCATTCATGTCCAGAAAAAGAAAGGGGAGATTAGACTATGCATTGATTTCAGAGACCTCAATAGAGTCTCTTTGAAAGACCATTATCCTCTCCCAAGCATGGAACAGATCCTTCAAATAGTGACAGGCAGTGAGCATTTCTCCCTCCTAGATGGATATTCAAGATACAACCAGATTTTGGTGCAAGACTGTGACCAGCACAAGACAACCTTCACTACCAAATGTGGGATGTTTGTTTACAGGAAAATGCCTTTCAGACTATCTAATGCTAGTGCCACCTTACAACGAGCTATGGACATGGCCTTTCAAGGCCTGATAAATAACATTGCTATGGTATATCTTAATGATGTGGTAGTTTTTTCGAAGGAAGTGAGCCAACACATGAAACATCTCAGACAAATCTTTGAGAGGTGTAGAGAGTTCAGTGTCTCTCTCAATCTGAGGAAATGCGTGTTCGTTATCCATGAGGGGAAGTTCCTTGGTCACATTGTTTCTAAGGAAGGCTTGAATATTGATCTAGAGTGAGTTCACTCCATCTTGGAGCTGTCCTTGCCACAGCACAAAAAAGACCTGCAAAGCTTCTTCGGCAAAATAAATTTCATCTAGAGATTTATCCCAAATTTTGTGGAGGTGGTCAAGCCATTGACCTCTATGCTGAGGAAGGGTGAGGAGTTCACATGGACAACACAAAGAAAGGATAGTTTTGAAGAAATCAAGCAGGCCATAGCCCAGCCTCCTACTTTGATCAGCCCTGACTTCACCAAAGATTTCAACCTCTACACCTTCGGCAATGAAGAGGTAATCTTTGCCATGCTTACCCAAGAAAGTGATGATAACCTTGAGCAACCAATTGCATTTTTTAGCCAAGGATTAGAGGGTTTTGAGGCTAGGTACACATATGTGGAAAAGCAAGTCCTGGCGGTCATACGGAGTCTAAAGAAATTTAGGCATATGCTGTCCAATAGTAGGATCCACCTCATGGTTCCACATCCCGGCATCAAGGATTTCTTGATCAACCAAGATTTGAATGAAAAGACAGTAGGGTGGATCACTAAGGTGATGGAATATGATGTGGATATCAAGATCACAAAATTGATAAGAGGTAGAGGCCTATGTGAGCACCTTGTTGCAGACTTTAAACAGCAAAGAGAGGACAATCTGCTAATTCATGATGCAGCTACAATAGAAAAATCAGCTGTCATGAAGGATTGGACATCAGACGTGAGGCATTTCCTTCTCACTGGTGAGTGCCTGTAGGGCCTTGACAGGACCAAGATGAGGTATTTCAGACTCCAATGTCTCCCTTATGTCCTGATTGATGGAGTGTTGTTCAGAAAGGATCTCTTAGGAGTCCTTTTAAGATGCTTGGACTCAAGTCAGGTCGACAAGGTGCTGTCTAAGTTCCATGATGGGCCAATCGGCGGTCATTTTGCTCTTAGGGCTACAATGGCAAGAATAATAAGAGCTGGTTACTTTTGGCCTATTCTTTTCAGGGACACCCATGCCTGGATATGAAAGTGCCAGAAATGTGCACTTTTTTATGGGAAACAATGGTTGGCTGCCATGCCTTTACAGCTTATTCATGTAGAACAACCATTCATGCAATGGGGCCTTGACTTCATAGGGATGATTAATCCTCCCTCCAGTGCTGGACATAGGTGGGTCCTAACTGTTACAGATTATTTCACAAGATGGGTAGAGGCTATTGCTCTGAAAGAAGCCAATGAAAGTGCAGGCCTAGATTTTTATGAGGACCTGGTGGCAAGGTTCGGGGTTCCAGGAACCATAATCTCAGATAACGCATTAGCTTTTCTGGGAACTAAAACAAGTGAATGGGCACTGAGATATGGTATCTATCTCAGCACTTCATCTAATTACTACCCATAGGGGAATGGGTTGGTTGAATTTACAAATAAGAATCTGATCAAGATCATCAAGTGAACCATGGAGGAGAATCAGAGGACTTGGCATGCCAAGTTGAAAATAACCCTGTGGCCAGATAGGGTCACCCCAAAGAGGGCAATTAGTAACTCATCGTACACACTCATTTATGGAAGGGAAGCTAGGCTCCCCATTTCACTTGAGTTGCTAGCCTTGGACCTCACTCACCAGCTGCAATTAGAAGAAAGAAATAACATGGAGGTTAGGCTATGCGAGCTGATGGAGCTCCAAGAGACAAGGGACCAGGCTATGGATTTTATGACCAGTCGCCAAAAGCAAATGAAGAGACACTTCAATAAGAAATATTCAATAAAAGGTTTCTCTGAAGGAGACATTGTCTTGAAATGGGATGAAGATTGAGCTAAGCCTAGAAAGCATGCGAAGTTTGACACCCTATGTAGTGGCTCATACGTAATCACTCAGTGCAAGTAGCATAATGCATTCCAACTCTCCAGGTTGGATGATGAAGAACTGTATATCCCAGTTAATGGGATACATATTAAGCATTACCACTGAGCCCCTTTTCCTTCATGTATAAATTTCCCTTATTTTTCTCCTGTTTTCCCTAAGTGCCTTTTACACATGTTAGTAGTTTTCTTAGTTTTGTGTGTGTTTTCATTTCATTTTGGGGTAAATATTTGTGATTGGTTCTTGAATCTATTGGGGCTATTGGTAATATTTTAAGTTACATTCTAACTCTGTGCCCAATGGACTTTAAGGCAACTGGTTTCTAAGCATAGCAGGCATGCTTCCCTTGGGAGTCGCCAATTTGTTGACCATTTTGGTCTTGCAGGCCAAAATTGGTCCCCCTTTTTTTTCTTGCTGTTCTCAGCCAGTACATTTTTGATTTTGCACAAGTCTGGAATTTTCTACGGACTCTGTAGTTTTTCTACAGAATCTATAGGTCCATTTCTACAGACTCTGTAGGTTTTCTACGGACTCTGCAAGTGAAGTTTCTACGGACTCTGCAGGTGAAGTTTTTATGGACTCTGCAGGCGAGTCTTTCAGCACATGAAGAACCAATTCAAAGAGTGCAAGGTTTTACAAAGCTTCTTCAGACTCTTGTCTGAATAAATTCATAAGGAAAGAGAGCTAAAATGGTTCAAAGACACTTTTCCTTAAGGTTGGAAAAATGGTTCGATGACATAATCTTTCCAAAAGTTAGAACCTTTGAACCATTGAACCGGTTCAATGCTTTTGTTCATCGACAAAGTTCAATCGGCAAAGTTCCATGACTTTGGTTCAATCAAAGGGTTCATCGGCTTGGTTCAATCACTTGGTTCATTCAGTCGGTTCAATGACTTGGTTCAGTTGGCTTGGTTCAAAGCTTGGTTCAACGTTTGGTTCAACGGTTGGTTCAAAAGAGTAGTTCAATCAAAAGTTCAAGAGAGTCTCTCGAAGGACAAGTGCCCTTGCTGAGGGCGGGGAACATTTGTGAAGAGGCCACAGAGAAAGCCGGCAAAGGTATGTTTCTTTCAAAAATTTGTCTAAGGCAAAGGAAGTACCCTTTGGAAGGGTCGTTTCCAACTTTCCCGAAGGGCACTTCTCAAAGGGCAGTTGAAGAAGCGAAGGGAGAAATCCTTCAGACTTTTTGTCTGAAGGAATTCCTTTGGACAAAAAGTCTAAAGGAATTCAGAAAGACAAGAAAAGACTAAGGAAAAAGCAATAAAATAATTTCTTCGAACAAAAAGTCTGAAGAAATTTGAAAAGGAAGCCGTGAGCCAAAAAAAAGCCTAAGGAGAAACTCTTGAAAAAGCGGGCAAGGCAATTCTTGCAGACTTTTTGTCCGCAAGAAAATGTCTGCGCAAAAGTCCTGTAGGGAAAACCCTGAAGAAGAAACCCACTGAGGAGAAAGAAGACCGCTCGAAGGGTATGTGCCCTTGCGGGGGGCTCTCGTTGAGAAAAAGGACTTTTCCCAAGACTCTGAAGGGCAGGTCCCCTTCAGGAAGGGAGCGACAGAAATGGCTGAATCAAGAGAAAGCCAAAGAAATTCCAAGGGGTGATGGGCCTGAAGATGTAAAAATCAAGCACGATGAACTAGCCATTGGTTTTCAAATGGTTATAGGCCCACGAACATGAATTTTACACCAAGAAAAGCAAGAGAACAGAAAGTGCCAAATGGAAACCACATAAGGCTTTGACATGTTTTCTCTAAAAGAAGTGAAACACGCCATGTGTCCCTTATAAAGCTCGGCAGAAGCTAACAAGTGTCAACACCCACCGTTTCTCCCTTTTGTCCCGCGAGCACTATGGTGGGCCTTGAACGAACTGCTAAAGAGAGTGAAAGATGCCATGCATCCTCTTTTGCAGGACTCTCAAAAGGTGTTTGAAGCTTCTATAAACTCAGTGGATGCTGCCACGTGTCTTGCTTGTTTCAACAGCAGAACACACCACATGTCACTTATTGGAATTAGTGGAAAATAGCCAAGGCAAGCGAGAAAGACACAAACAAATAGTCAAGAAGGACGATGGACTTGAGGATGTAAAATTTGTGGAAATGAATTAGCTATTGATCTTCACAAACTTAAGCATGAACCTGAAAGAATTCAAAGGCTTAAAGACAAAAGAAAGACCAAGTGTAAAAACAGACAAAGTAGTCCAAGTGGCAAAAGGAGGTGTCGACTCAAGGAGTTACTCCAGCAGGTGATACAATGTCTATGAATTGATCATTAAGAGGCGCAAATGGCTAACAATGTGACCCATTTTATTCATTTTGCATTAATGAGCAGAAAAGTTGCATAATCGCCTTGAAGGAGTAGTCTTGTTTGCAGACAAATGGTATAGCCCATAATTTCTCATATGATGTTTAAGCAGCTTGCTCTTCCCAATGATCAGAACACACATGGGTCATTTGTAAAAAAGGGCACCAAAAGGCCTCTTTTATTGCTCTATATATTGTAGACTTCTCATTTGGAGAAGAGATCTTTCACATTGTAAGGCAAGCCTAGGCAATTTTCACCTAGAATCAATAAAACACATTTTTACTTCTATTCTGGTTAGATACTTTTGAGTGTGTCTAAGTGTTAGTCTTGTGTTTAGTCATTGCTTCCTAATGATTTCACATGGTTGACACCAATGCATCTAGTATCTATAAGGTGCCACTCTTGCAGGTGACAAGAAGAGCTGTACCTGGAGTGCAGAGACAGAAGGAGGTTACTAGACAGTGTGCTTTTTTCTATAGCACTTATGGTGAGTCCCTTTTCTATGTGTTCCATTAAAGCCTCCCTATTAACCTTGTTGTAGCTTGGTCCTTTTACCAGTTAAAGTTTACGTATGTGTTTTTATGGTTCAGAGTGTGAGTGTGAGTAGTTCAAATCTTTGGTGCATCACCCCTTTTAGAGTAGGTTTTATTTTCCTGTAATCCTTCTCCCTTTTCATCCCCCCCATTATATATATATATATGTATGTATGTATTAACACTTATTTGAATAACTCAGATGCATCAAAGGGAGCTAGCCCTTATCTAGAGACTCTCCCCTCCAGCTTCTCCAGTCCCAAAGGCGATAGGGGAGTTTCCATTTTGATGTGTGGAAGGCAGGAGCTAGGTGTTCTGCCCTGGGTGCAATCCACTATGTCAACAAGGGTATTTGAGTGTATTACCCATACCTTTTCCTAGTGGCCTCATTTATATTGTGTAACCATCAATCACCTACAATACTCATTGTATCTTAGTTTTTAAATCTTCTCATCTCAGGGTGTCTTCCTCAATTGGCCCTACACTCTCCCTACTTTGCACAGTGATATTATATACGGTGTTAGACTTGTTTGTGACCTCATCATGCTCATTAAATGTGGTACCTTGGTCTATAGTTAATGGGATCACCACACACTTTCTCTTATTCTCAAAGCTCATGTAACATTATTTGAAATGCAAGTCCCCACTATTAACATAACACCTTGACCTTACAAAAAATGTAGAGTATTTATCTTATTTGATGAGATTTATTACCTCGAAGTCAGCACTAAACTTGAAATCATTGATTTTGATGTCAACATACTGTAGAGTGCCTATGGGCTATGCTTTGGTCTTGTTGACCATGAACAATATATAAGGCAAGGGTTACGATGCTTGACTTCCCATCTTATGCCATGCATCTCCTATAAGGAAATTCACTTTAGTGTCAATGTCCATCAGGATGTCACAGACTAACCATCTATTGATCTTAGCATCCATGAGAAACTCCTGATCATATCTCGTGCTCTAGGCATTTTCCATGTCATGACTTTGTGCTAGGTTTGGGATCCAGACATCTACTAGTTGTTTATTGCTACATTTTGATAGGAGGTTCTTTAACATGGGAATCATCCCCTTAAACCTTATAAGAGCTATCAGGTTAGTAAGCTCACCAACTTGCTCCTCATGGGATGGGAGTTCTTGTTAAGATTTCTCCTCTCACTCCCAAGTGAGCCAAAGTTCTTATTTTAAGCAATGGTTTACATGTAAGGTCTTACTTGTTAGTAGAGGTTCTTGGAAAACTCCAAAACATGCTAATTACAAGGATAACTTGCACAATTAATAATAAAAAGTCACAATTGATGGTAAGGCACGTAGAATCTAACCATTACTAGACTAAGTCGAGCTCATTATATGAAGACATGAAAAATTAATGCATACAGAATAGTTGGCATAAACTATATGAATAACAAATTATAACATCCATAGGACTCACTATATACAGATCATAAGTAAAAGATACATAGTTAAACCATTCAAAACATTATATTAATCTCTATCACATGCAGAACCATTCTCAATTACAACTGGGCATTATTTACAAAAGTGTTGTCTATTCATCTTCCAACCTTTTATTATGCCAAAAATAAAGTACTCTTCACATTATGAGATCAAATATTATTCTATCAAAGGTCGAATGCATACAACTAATTATACAAAAGATAAAATAGTATGCTATGCACACATGGCTATCAAATATATATTGTGATTTTAGTAGGCTCTATTCCATGATCACCACTTTTTTGGACTTAATTTGTTGTCTTGTATTGAGATAAGGTCAAAGTAAAATACTCCGATATGAAGCTGAAGGAATGAACAAAAAATAAGAGTCGTGATTATCACTTCAGGTGTCATTTTTTCAATTTTCACCTTTTATGTACTAATTATTTGCCCTTTTGGGTTTTCAACTAAGTAGCTTACTATCCTACCACCCTTTTAGATTTTTAATAGACTAGCATAACTAGGTGGTTACCCTTTATGGGTTTTTAACCATTCTGGCCCTGCTCCTAATGCTTAAGTCTATCCAATAAAATTGTGTAAAACTTGTGAAAACTATAAAATTAGAGTGCACAATACCTATTGGGTAGGTATTGGTGTACTTATATATGGCTATATAGTAAGTTATTGTGTTGGTTCTGCTTGTATTATAGATGAATCATTTGTCTACAAAAAATCTGATGGTCGAAGTTGTTGTTGGGTGTTTAATTTTGGCTTTGTGACTATCTTCCTTTGTATTATGACCTAATAGAGATGATATGGTGGAAATAATTGATGTTGGGAATATGTTACAAGTTATGCATGAAGTTGTCATTGATGCCCTTCTGTGTTGACACAATTGTTCTTGATGCTGAGTTCTTGAAGCCTTATTTGAGGAACCTAGTGAAATGGCATAGGCTTAGTAGCATGATGAGTTGAGCCATATGAGAAATATGTGAGCAAGGGTGGAAATTTGAGAGAATTTTATGATGTTTTATGGCATGGGTATGAAAATTTGAGAATAATACACGATGTTTTAAGTTGTGTTCATAGTCCAAATAGAATTGCCAGTGTAAGACCTAAGTACACAAAGTGATCTGTAACGACCTAATGAGGGGTCAAGATATTTTGAAAAGGATGCTAAAGATTTTTATAGAATTTAAAGTGGTTTTGGGGAGTGTAATAAGCATTTATACCAAGTTTTAAGTCATATCCTATAGGATAAAGCAATAAATTTGGTGTTAAGGTTGACTATGTGCATAGAATGGGGCATTGCAGACCCGAGAAGAAGTTTCTCGTGCTCATTGGCTCATGAAACCTTTGCTTGATATCATAATCAATTAATGTTATTTATATAAGGTCCTTATATTTAATTTATTATCATTGGTTTTGGAGTTGAGGGGCAATCCTTTATGAATGATTTCTAAGAAGGTAAGGTAGTCAAAACCCTCCTAAAACCCTTACAAAGATCTGATAGGGAGGATCTTATTTTTTATGGATCATAATGGTATATTTGACCTAGATTTATGTTTTTAACATTTATATGACTCTTAAATATTCCCTCAAGTGTTTTTTTTGGTCTTGATAGTGAGTAAAAGCTACAAGAAAACCCTTTTTTTAGGGTTTTTGATGCTACATGCAGAGTTGACCAAGTCAAAGCATGAAAATGGATGGAGGATTATGTTCAAGACTTATTGTTTATGCCCATGAATTTTTTTTATCAGGTTATATACTAAAAATGTACAAAACCATTCATGAAAGTTAGCCTATCGCTAAATTGGCCTAATGCGCTGAACAATGAGAAAACTAGGCAAGAATGAGAATGAGATTAAGGATTGGTTGTAGAGGACTAGGGATGGATCATAAGGCATGGGTTAATTATTAAATACATATAAATCTTACACCCTTAAAGTGTTTATGATGCCTACGCCTATGCAAAAAGTTGTCATCAAACTAGTTTGTCTAAAATAGTGAAGAATGTGTAGAGTGACATAGTGAGATTGGTCTGCAAGACCAATATTGATATATGACCATGCAATATATATTTATAGAGATGATATAAGGATTTTAAATACTAATATAAATCCATTTTAATATCACATAAGTGTTCTAATATGTGTTATATAAGTTGATTTTCTTGACTGTGTTTTTGGTCCTACAGGTAACTTTCTGTGTGTGTGAAAAAGATGTTTCCGAGTCATTTTTCACTAAGTTGAATAATCAAAATATATTGAAGGTATTATAAAGTATGAATAGGATCATTTTAATTCATTTTTTCTCATTTAAATTTCTTATTCATTTCTATAGAGTCAAATGTTTTTGATAGTGTGTTGATAATGTTTAGTGATTCTGAGTAAGCCATCCACAAGAGTGTTCTTGAGGCCTTTTGGCCTGTGTGATGGAGACCAAATCATTTTGGGAAGTTTTTTAAGTCTTTAATATCATATTAATATTATTTTATTCATGTTTAATGTGGTAAAGTTATGTCTATGGTTCAAATTTTTGAGATAGACTTTTAGGCAGTAAGAAGGCCTATTGGCGAGGATACTTCATTGATAGATCCAAGTAGTGAAATGGGCAAAATGGAGTTGTATACCCAAGGTGAAATTATAAGGGGTATATTTTAGGAATTTATGATGTTTTTAATCCATTTTTAATATAATAAGTGTTCCTAAGGGTCTGAATGGTAACGTGTGGTTAGGACAGACCTAATTACATTAGGTCTCCATTAGGCCTAATGGTGGATTTGGTCCTTATGGACCATGAATGACTTATGTATTATTTGTTTCACTTATGAAACCTATGTATTTATATATTTAAATCATAATAAAATTATGTGGAGGTCCTTATCATACCAATATAGGTATGAGAAAGAATCAAGTGTAAAGTCAAGGCCTAATAAGCCTATTTTGACTAGTTAGAGAACTGAGCTATTGAGCAAATGATATAGCGTGTTTGGAGAATAGGTTAAGAGATTGAATATAATTAGGAATATGATAAAAATATTTCATGAGTATCTAACTATTTTTTTATATGTTTTGAGGAAAGTCATTTGACCTAATTCTACCAAGGAGAGAGCTAATTGAGCGAGAAGGCCTAAGAGGCTGTTTGAGTGAGATTGAAGGATAGAGATTGAAAAATAAGGTTGTCATCTAAATTTGAGTTAGGTTTTTTTTTAAGGTGACCATATATTATATGTGATTTGTTTGGTGCTAATTTACCTAGGGGGTTGGATCCTCTTTGCGAGATAGAGCTTGCAGAAGACTAGTTAAGTTGGTGCTTATCTAGATAGGGGTTGGAGATCCTTGTAAAGTTAGTGCTTCACTAAAAATTGGATATTGAAATTTAGTACTATAGTACATGTGCATGGTTCAATGTTTTTAATCCCTTAAGATGTTTTCCCACATATTTCTTATGTTTTCTCATGATATGCTTGTGTAGTTGTTTGCTTATGTATTGATATTTTATGTGAAATTAATGCTTCATGGAATGATGAATGGAATTGGATAGATATTGTAAAGAAATATATTGACCACCCCTCTTAATATCTAATTCAAATAATTGGTATAATATTTTAGACCCTTGATCAGACCTAACAGTCTAAGGGAGATCTCTGGAACATAGGTATTGACCTTGACAATGAAAGTGCTTTCTATGACTGCAATGAGAACCTACCCATAGACAGTGAAAAAATTCATGAATGTTGTTCAAAATATAAGGATCACATAGAATAATGAACTCAACTAAGAATGAAATTAAAATCCTTAGAGGCACAATTTGAGCAAACTGCTATCAAGATAAGGACTTATCAAAGGTATGCATGAAGTACTAGAAAGCTTAATAGTATCTTGGATAGTCAAATATCCTTATATGACATGAGAGGTCTTGGCTTCAAATAAGAATAAAAAGAGTTTAATAAATGTTAGGTTTCAATAGATACTAATCTATCAAGGAGTGATGAAATTGGTATAATCAAGACCTATATAGAAGTTGCCAAACTTGAAGTTAAGCATCATCAAGTCAAGAAGGTCCCTGCGCTGTCAAGTGACATAAAAGGTAACAAAGTTTCATCTTATGTTCATAAAAATACAAAAAAATAAAAAAAACCATAGTATGTGGACTCCATCATTGGTCATTGTTTTTTTTTGTGGTAGATTTAGACATAAAGCTATTAATTATAGATTGAAAACCAAAATTATTTGTTATAGTTACAACCAAAGAGGACACATTACGAGAGAGTGTAAGACAAAGTTTATCAGGAAAGTCATGACACTAAACATTGGATGAAGAAAATATACCCTATAGAAAAGAAGCAGAAAGATAGAGGAGAAGAATTTATGATAGTCCAAACTACCTTTCACACTCAAAATGAAGATTTGAAATGGTATATAGACAATGGTTGTTAAAGTCACATGATAGGAGATAAAATCAAGTTCATTACTTTAAATAAGAATGACATTGGGTTAGTAACGTTTGGAGATAATACATCTGCTAACATAGTTGGGAAAGGTGATTTGAGCTTGGACAATGGGAAGACCAAAATAGAAAATGTGTTATATGTAGATGGATTAAAACACAACTTATTGAGTGTGAGCCAAATGTGCACCCAAGGACATACTGTAACATGTCATGAAAATGGATGTGAGATCAGGAGAGTGAAATCAGGAAGATTGATTGCCAAAACTAAGAGAACTGAGAATAAGTTTTATGTACTAAATGAGATCACAAAAGAGAAATGCTTCATAAGCAAGGTAGATGAGAGTTAGATTTTGCATAGGAGGTTAGGTCATATGAACTTTGACAATCTTGTCAAGATCAACTCCAAGGGATCTGTGAATAATATGCCCAAAATCTCTAAACCTATAGATGCTCTTTGCAAGGCATGTCAACATGGTAAGCAAAGAAGGAAAACATTCATGTCTAAAGAATATTCCACTACTAGACCTTTATAACTAATCCATATTGATCTATGTGGACCTACAAGGATTCAAAGTATTCAAGGGGATAACTACTTCGTGTTTCTTGTAGATGATTTCACAAGAATGATTTGGGTAGCATTTTAAAAAGCTTTAGGCAACTTCAATACTTTCAAAGCTTTGGTTGAAAATGAAATGAATGTGAAGATCAAGTGTCTTAGGTCTGACAAAGGATGAGAGTTATGGTTAAATGAGTTTGATGAATTTTGTGAGGTCAATGGAATAATAAGATAGTTCTTAGCTGCTAGAACACCTCAATAAAATGGGGTGGTTGAGAGAAAGATCAGAATAGTTCAAGAGATGGCAAGGATAATGTTGAATGAGTCCAAGCTGTTAGATGGTTATTAGAGAGAAGTTATGAGTACTATAGTTTACACTTTGAATAAAGGTTAGATCTAGATCAATGGTGACAAGACTCCATATGAATTATGGAATGGCAGACCTAGAAATGTTGAACATTTCAAAGTTTTTGGGAGCAAGTGATATATTAAGAGAGATGATGAGGACTTAGGCAAGTTTGACTCAATACATGATGAAGGTTTCTTCTTAGGATATTCATCAGTAAGTGTTGCCTATAGATGTTATAACAAAAGGTTGCAAAAGGTAGTGGAGATTATAAATGTGAAGGTTGATGAGACAAAGAATCCATATACTCAGTCAAAGAATGATGAAGGAGAAGTAGATGTAGATGAAAATGAAGAAGATAATGAGGAAATAAAGGACTCAAAAGTTCCTTCTAGGCAAATTCAAAATGATCATCCTAAATCTCAGATCATTGGAAACAAAAGTACAGGTATACAAATAAGGAGAATAATGGTGAGTGATACTAATCAAGAAAATACTAACTTATTTTCAAAAATTGAGCCTAAAAACTATATAGAAGAAAGTGAAGATAAGTTTTGGTTAGAGGCAATGAATGAAAATCTAAATCAAATTGAGAATAATGAAACTTGGGAGTTAGTACCTAGACCTAAAGAAAAAAATATCATTGGTACTAAATGGGTTTTCAAGACCAAGTTGAATGAGATTAGAGAGGTCAATAGAAACAAAGCCAAACTTGTGTGTAAAGGATATGCTCAGGTAGAAGGAGTGGAATTTGAATAAACATTTGCTCTTATAGCAAGGTTAGAGGCCATTAAGATGTTTATTGCCTATACATGTTTAAATGGATTCAAGACATTTGAGATGGATGTTAAGTCAACCTTTCTAAATGGGAACTTCAAATAAGAGGTATACATTGAAAAATATAAGGGTTTCCTATTGACTAATATAAATTATTATGTTTGTAGGTTGAATAAGGCCCTTTATGATTTAAAACAAGCCCCTAGAGCTTGGTATGCTAGACTTGATAAGTACCTTTTGGACCAAGGGTTCAAGGAGAAGTTATAGATAACAACCTGTATGTCAAAACAAAAAATGATCATCAGTCAGTAGTTGTAGTTTATGTGGATGATATTATCTTTGGTGGATATAATGAAAACATGACCAAGGCCTTTGCAAAGGTGAACGATCCTTCTTTCTTGGAATTCAAATTAGTCAAACTGAAAAAGGTATGTTTATTTCACAAGTCAAGTATATAAAAGAGATGTTAAAGAAGTTTGAAATGAAATATTATATAGACATAAGTACACCTATGGTTATAGGATGCAAGCTAAGCAAGGATAAGGAATCCTTAAGGGCTAATCAGATAAAGTATATATATCCATGATTGGGAGTTTGTTGTATATTATTGAATCTAGGCCAGATATCATGCAAGCAATAGGTCTTGTATGAAGATTCCAAGTAGATCCTAAGCAAATCCACCTACAAGCAGTAAAAAGGATACTTAGGTATGTAAAAGGGACTTTGTAACATGGTTTATGATACCCAAGTAGTAAGAAGTTTGATCCAGTAGCCTATACAAATGCAGATTGGGCTGGGGGTCTAGGTGATAGAAAAAACACTAGTAGAGGAGCCTTCTTCTTAAGTATGTGTCTAGTCTCATGGTTAAGAAATAAACAACCTTCGATAGATTTATCTAATTTTGAAGATGAGTATATTATAGCAACCTCATGTTGTACTCAAGTATTGTGGATGAAACAAACTCGAAGAGATTACAAGGTGGAGTTTGTTGGCCTTATTCCTATTATTTTTGATACTACTACTACCATAAGTGTTTCAAATAATCTTATCTTACATTAAATGACCAAACATATTCCTATCAAGTATCATTTATTAAGAGAACATGTGAGTGAACAAAGCATTAAACTTGAATTTGTGTCTACCAAGGATCAAATTGTAGATATATTGTTTAAGCCTCTTCTAAAGGCTACTTTTGAACATCTAAGATAGGAATTAGGTGTGATTCCTATTCCTATCAGCCACTGATCAAAACAAAGTGCTTAGGGGGAGCTAATTAGGAGGTGTTTTAGCTCTAAGAATAGAAAATAAATACACAAGATGTGAGGTCAAAAGGGTGACCATGCCAATCTGTCAAGAATAAGCTATCTAAAATATGCAAAATGAAAGGGGGAGTTTTTTGATATAATATTTCATCTTGAAGTGTTATTTTAGGTAAGTCTTTTGTCATTAATGTCAAAGGGGGAGATTGATATGCATCAAGAACATGTTTCCTAGTAAGAGAAGACTCCTTGAGTAGATTCCATCAATGAGTTATTGCCATCATTGACAAAGTTGGATATTATTGGGAATATGTTACAAGGTATGAATGAATTTGTAATTCATGTCATTAAAGTGTCATTGATGTCCTTCTATGTTGACATTATTATTCTTAATGCTGAGTTCTTGAAGCCTTATTTGAGGAATCTAGTGAAATGGCATAGGCCTAATGACATGATGAGTTGAGCCATATGAGACCTATGTGAGCAAGAGTGGTAGTATGAGATCATGTTATTAGGTTTTATGACATGGGTATGAAGTTTTGAGAATAGTATAAGAGGTTTCAGGTTGTATTTATAGTCCATATAGGATTGGTAGTGTAAGACCTAAATGCACAAAGTGATCTATAGTGGCCTATTGAGGGGTCAAGATCTTTTCCAAATGATGACAAAGATTTTGAGAGAATTAAAAGTGGTGTGAGGTAGTTTAATAATAATGTTTACCAATTTTGAATTCATATCCTTTAAGAGAAGGCAATAAATTTGGTGATAAGGTTGACTATGTGCATAGAATAAGGTGTTGCAAACCTAAGAAGAAGTTTCTCATGCTCGTTGGATCATGAAACCTTTGCATGAGATATTTAAAAATTAATGGTAGTTAGGTAAGGTACCTATATTTAATTTATTATAATTGGTTTTGGAATTGAGATGAAATTCCTTTATAAATGATTGCTAAGAAGTTAATGTAGTTAAATCCCTCCTAAAACCCTTACAAAGACCCGATAGGAAAGATATAATTAGTTATGGCTCATAATGATATATTTGAAATATTTTTATGTTTGTAACATGTATAGGACTCTTAAATTTTCCATTAAGTGGTTTTTTATTTGTCTTGACAGTGAGTAAAAGCTATAGAGAAACCCTTATTTTCAGGGTTTTTGATGCTATAGGCAGGGTTGACCAAGTCAAAGCATGAAAATGGATGGATGATGATGTGAAAGACTTATAGTTTATTACAATGAAATTTTATAATTAGTTTTAATACTAAAATATTCAAAATTGGTCATGGAAGTTATCATATCGCTAAACTGGCCTAATGAGCAGAATAGTGAGAAAACTAGGCGAGAATGAGAATTAGATTAGGGATTGGTTGTAGAGGACTAGGTATGGATTATAAGACATGGGGTATTTAATAAATATATATACCTCATATCACATTGGTCTATAAGTATTGATTATTCCTACACCTATGAAAAAAATTGTCATCAAATTGGTCTCTCTAACATAGTGAAGTCTATGAGAGTGACATAGTGAGATTGATCTATAAGACCAATATTGATTTATGAACATGTAATATATATTTATAAAGATTATATAAGGATGATAAAGGTTCAAAAAAATCTATTGTAAGATCATATAATTATTTCCACAGGTGTTCTGTATGTTGATTTTCTTGACTGTGTTTTTGGTCCTCTAGGCAAATTTTTGTGTGTGTGTGAGAAAGATGTTCCTGGGTCCTTTTTCACTAATTTTAGTAATAAAAATCTATTTAGTGTGTTATAAATGAATAAAATGATCATGTGAATTATTTTTTCTCTTTTGAAGTCCCTGTTCAAGTCTAGAGAGTCAAATGATTTTGACTGTGGGTTGACAATATTTGGTGTTTCTCAGTAAGCCATCTACAAGAGTGTTCTTGAGGCCTTTTGGATTGTGTGATGGAGAAAAAATAAATTTTTGAAGTTTTAAAGTCTTTCATATCCTATTAATATTATTTTATTCATATTTTATGTGGTAAATTTGTTTAAATGGTTCAAATTTGCAAGATAAACTTTTAGGCAGTAAGAAGGCCTATAGGCAATGAGACCTAATTTATAGGTCCAAGTAGTGAAATGGGACAAATGGAACTAGGTACCTAAGGTGAAATTATTAGGGGTATATTGGAGGTATTTATGAAGTTTTTAATCCATTTTTTTATATAATAAGTGTTCCTAAGGGTTTGAATGGTAACATGTGGATAGGACAAACTTAATTGCATTGTCTCCATTAGGCCTAATAGTGGATTTGGTCCTTATGGACTATTAAGGACTTATGTATTATTTGTTTCACTTATTAAAAATGTTTAGAGATCTATTTAAATCATAATAAAATTATGGTGAGGTATTTATCTGACCAAGATAGGTATGAGAAAGAATCAATTATAAACTCAAAGCCTAATAAGCCTATTTTGACTAGTTAGAGAATTGAGCTATTGAGCGATGGATATAGTGTTTTTTGAGAAAAAGTTAAGATATTGAATATAATTAGGAAAATTATAAAAATATTCCATTAGTATATAACTATTTTTATATACGTGTTGAGGAAAGTCATTTGACCTAATTCTGCCAAAGAGAGGGTTCATTGAGCGAGAAGGCCTAAGAGGCTGTTTGAGTGAGATTGAAGGATAAAGAATTAAAAATAAGGTTGTAATATATATTTGATTTATAAATAATTGTTTTAAGGTGACCATATATCAAAGGTGACTTGGTTGTTTCTAAGTTACCTAGGGTGTTGGAGCCTTATTTCAAGATAGATCTTGCAGAAGACTAGTTAAGTTGGTGCTTATCTAAATAGGGGTTGGAGCTCTTTGTGAAGTTGGTGCTTCACTAAAACTTGGATCTTGAAATCATAGGATTTTATTCCATGTGCAAGGTTTAGTGGGTTTTATCACTCAAGAGGGTTTCCCACATATCTTTTGTGTTCTCTCATGATATGCTTATGTAGTTGTTTGCTTATGTATTGATCTTTTATGTGAAATGAATGCTTCATAGAATGATGAATGAAATTGAATAGATATTGTTAAGAAATTTATTCACACCCATATTATTAGATACTTAAAATAATTTAGGCTCATCCATAGGTTTTCCAATAGAGGGATCAATCTAGGAAAGATCTTACTTAAGCATCTTTCAATTTATTAGCATTTCTCACACCATAGTAGGCATGATGTGCAACATGATTTAAATTAATATAAAGTTTTTCACATATTAATATTTTGTGATATTAACAAGTGATATATAATTTGATACCTTGAGATAGATATCCAAAACCAACTCATCTAATTAATTTGCATGCCTTTGAGCTTGTAGGCTAGCAAATGTAGTGCACATAGTCTCATTGTGCCAACCCTGAAGTTTTTGCATAGTCGTATCCTTTGAATCAAAAAATTACTTAATGGAATTTATCATCACATTTGAAGTATTTATTTGATCATATATTATATCTTTGGCTTTATCTGCTATTGAAAACTTAGGTCGAGTAACAACTAATGAATTGTTAATTTGTTGCCTCTAGTTTAACATCCCTTGTGATATGTATTTTGTTTGTTGTGTGTAATAATAAAAAAATGGTATTTGAGTGCTGAGAGTGATACTTTAGATTACCTATCCCTAGACCCATCCTATATCCTATTTTCATACTTATCCAACTTTTGTGTGGGTTGTAAGCATCCCTAATAAGATCTAAAGTAGTTTTAGACCCTCATTTCTTGATCTTAGCTTTTCGTGCCTAGTTTTCTTCCAACTAGACACTAGAATCATAATAAGGACACTAGCACCACATGGCTCTAATTTCCCCAAAATGGTACTAATTTCCTTTTCCTAATCTTTTCCCAAATGGATATCTTTTTGAAATAAAATCTTCATATGGTCGGACTAAACATTGTTTATCATCCACATAAGTTATAGAACAATTTTAGTCCTCTAACAACTAGATGGAAATAAAATACACATTCAAACACATAAAAAGTTGAGTAAAATTAAGGTTATTAATCCCTATTCTACCCTACTTTTGCATATGACTATCTACAATAACCCTAAGCTTAGATTTTCTAAATTTACAATATTAAGCACATTTAAGGCACTCAAGGCTACTATCATACTAGCATCACTTGCACTTTAACCAAAACTTGTGTGGGGATAACTACATTAATATTGATCCCTCTTCAAATTATTAGTATATAGGTAACTCTCTTCACAATGGGGTGTTGAGGATGTCCAATCTACATTACTAATGAACACACTTTTTAGCTCATGCCTTATTTACATAAATGATTAGGGTTTTCACAATAAATCAGTCATTATATGAAAAATATAGGTTCCATGACTTATTTTCATAAGAAAAAACCTTAGATATATAGGCAAAGGTTTACCTACAAGATCAAGACAATCCTGCATAGGGGACAATGTTGTTAATATCATGACACTACCACTAATTTTATAATAAAGGTGTTATTATCCATTTATGGTGCTACTATCCAGGAGTAGTTCTAATATTGATATCCAATTTATGATACTCAAACCATATTCTATCTCAGTTTCCAACACCCAGATCATCCATATCAGGTGTTTTCTAGCAAAATCATTACTTGCACTACTTATTACTATTTTTAGAAAAGTTAAAGCTAGTCAATTATGTAACAAATTAGTGGCTATATTTATTTCATATTATTTACCCGATTTAGTCTAATAATCTAATTATTAATTCTTAAAAGTTTAAAAATATTTGGTGAACCCGACTTACTTCAAATATTGCACAAACCCTAACCCTATATAACCATAGGGTTTACATTTCTAGCAATCAAATTTTAGATCCATACATTTATGATTTTATTTGATATAACCATTATAATAATGATAGAAGAAGTTTATCACTTTTTGTTGCAAAGTTTAATACTTTCATTTATATTCTTGTTCCCTCTAATTACTAATGAACTCAAAAAATACATAAACACATGTATAGATGATGCTTTATATCAATTTTAATGTGTGTCATATTTAATTCTATCTCTAGCATGTTATTGTTCTCTTATGTAGAATTCAATTAAAAAATAAACCCTTACATACATAGAGGACATATTACATAAGCTAGCAACGAGGTTTCAATTTTAAATGCCATGTCTTATGCACAAGATAGAATCTCCTGCTTATTTCATTCTTGAGTGCATAAATTTTCACTTCTAGCTTCAACTCTTCACCTTATAATGGCTCTTTGAATGCATCATCTTACTTAATTTTTGTACATCCACATTGGCTATAGTAAAAAATTAGTGTATAAAAATGAGACTTAACAGTCCCCATTAGTGCTTTCTCCATCTTCACACTTTTATTTATATTATCATAAATCTAGGGATTCACAAAGCCTATATTATTATGTCATTATTTTTGTGATAACTCCTTTTCACTTATCATCTTTTTTATATTATCTCTAAGTTGATTTCTTGCACCTTATTTCATCTTAATGTCATATAAAAATAATCTTACATTTTGTTGGCTAAAAATTTGGTAGGGGGATAAATGAGAATTTATGTCAACAGTGTGGGGACAAAATCCCTCTTCTACTAGAATGTAGAGAGACCTTTATTGAAAAGAAATATAGTATTAAAAATTAAACCATTTATATCAAAAAAGGTGCTTTATACGGGCATTGTACTTTTAACCAAAAAATATGAAAAGGTGGTAAAAAGGAAGTGAAAGAGGAGATAGTGGAAGAAAGAAAAGTATGTAAGGAAAATGGAATAATAAGGATGATTCTAGATAGCTAAACATGAAAACTTACTTGAACAATCTGAAAAGGGAGATTTTAGCATAGAAAACCTTTATCATGAAAATGGGATAGGAAAGACATATTTTAGAAATAGAAAAAAAATACATACATCAAAGAGATTGAACAATGATAGGAAAAGGGATAAATAAAAACCATGTATTTCTTTATAAAAATGGATAGAAGTCATGTTATTAAACCACAAAGGTTTCAAAATGATATAAATTCTTAATGCAAAATTGGAAAGATTTTCACAATAAAATTTTTGTAAGCTTTAACTATCTAATAATTGAACTCATCAACATTCGAAATAAAAAGAATAAAAAAGATTAATGTATACACATGCATTATCCATTTAAAAAAAATATGGGCACAAATTTTGCAAAAGTTCTCTGTGTATTGATTATTTCATGGGTTGAATATACAATCTCTTACAATGTAAAAAACTTGTATTTATAGCTTAGGAGGGTGCAACCACCTATTTAAACACATTTTTGATAATTTATTTCTATTTTACTATTATTTTTCATTAACAATTTAAGAAATTAAAATATAACCTTTTTAAGTGATTATAAAAAGTGCAATGGAGAAATAAAACGTTAGGGAGAGAAAAAGTGACTTCTAGTGGTTATCAAGAAGAAGACAAGTGTTTTTACTGAGAGGGACCTTGCTCAGCTATTTCAAATACACCTCACTATTTTTTTGATTTTTTAAACATGTATATTTTGAACCTATGAATAATTTGGATAATCCCTTTTCTTGTAGGAACAATTGTATAAACTATACATGCAAGCCATTCATATGATGCATTCGATGCTTTTGAAAAGTCTCAGTAAATTTGGATTGAGATATTTAGTCACATAATGAATACTACTCAGCTTACTCATATCTTCTTTGTTGAATGTTTTTGTTCCATACAACTTTTTCACCATTTATTAAAATTTTTCTTTCAATTTTATGTATAGGTATGTCTTTGATTTGTCTTCATTTAATAGTTCACAATGAACAACCCAAATGTTGATATGCACCTATTATTTCATTTCATCATACCCTTTTTCATGATGTTTCAAGTATTCTAAAGCTTTATCCAGAGAGCATTTTTTTACTATTCACACATTTATCTCAACAACGTGAATAGTTATCTTCAGCTTTGTCAAGGATACCTTCTGAGACCAATGAATTCTCATCCATGGTGGCCATATATTTCAAGTATCTAATTAGGTTATTCCATTTTCAAAGTTATTTCTTAGCAGTTACAATTTTCTCTTTGATTTTAGTTTTACTATAAATGATAAGATCATAGATGATTCAATTCTCATCAAGAAGCTTCAAATCATCAATAAGTATCTTCAACCCAGGACTCCATAATTTTATCATGATTTTTGTTCCTACTGATTTTGGTGCTCATTTCCTTATCAATCTCAAATTCAGAGCTTGGTACCTATATTGTGGAAGGGGTTGATGCAAGTGTAGTGATCACTTTTTGATAGGTTTCACCTATATTAAAGATTTGTTTGATGTACATCAAAAAAATACTTACTTTTTCCACCAACTATTATTTCATACTTTTTTTGTCATCTGGATTAGTTTGGTTACAGTCACCTTGAAATTGTGAATAATACCTTTAGGATTGGATTCACCAAGATTAATCTTGTTAATTTTGTAATCAACCAAAGTTATTTCATCTTGATTCTTTTATACAAGAGGTTGGCTAATCTCTACACATTATACACCTAAAGAATCAATCATCAACCTAGAATTAGTATTCACCTTTCTCTTTTTTTGAATACCTTGTATCATATTAGCAACAACATTGAAACAAATTTATGTTAGTCTGAATGTAGGTTTTCTCTTTCTCATTATCTATTGTACCCATGAAAAAGACACATCTCCTTGTGATGTATCTAATTGATTACTTGAAGAAACCAAGGGGGTCAATGAAGATGACTTTCATAAGGATGATACAAAAATATATACATGTTCAACTGATTATGGAGGAGCAACAACTTGTTGTAGGGGAAAATAAGAGGTGGAGGTGGAGGTAGAATCTCAAAAGAGAATGGTGGAAGTGGGGTGGAAAATGGAAGTGATGAAGGCACTAGTGATTCAAAGGAAATAGAAAAAATAGGAAAGGGTATTGAACTTGATCATAACTGAAGAACTATTGAGTGATGTCGATCAACATTAAAGGATCATTTTCTTATGTGACATTTGTAGTGTCAGATATAGTGGGCCTCTTGTTTTAGAGTTTTTTCCTTGTAGTTTCACCTTCACACGTCTATTTATGAAGTTTATCTCTATTGGGATATTCTTAATCTCCTCCTATTGTGGCAAAATTGGAGTTTCTTATGAATATTTTAGTACCATAAGACTAATTGATTGGATTATAAAGAATCTGTTACTTATTAAAATTCTTTCACTCTTTTGATGACTTTTTGAAGTGTATTCTCTCACCTTATTGTCATACTAATCTCTTCATCTTTCTAGCATGGTATATGTGTATTCTGTAATGTCTGTCAACTCTCTTATTAACCAATTGATTAGAAGAATGGCTATGAGGTGAATCTTTTCATAGAAAATGTTTTCCATAGTGTCAGTGCCATCATCCTCAATGTTTATTTTACACCATTCAAATATGAAAGCTTCTGTCTATTTTAAGGCCATCATTGACTAATCTCATTTTTTGACCTCAAAGTCATTTTCATAGTCCTTCCAATAGTCTTGAATTTTTGAAATGTGGGTATAACTGGGGCTCATTTTGAGATTGTTTCCAAGAAATTCTTGTTGTCAAAAATAAGTATCCTTGAGTGTAGTTGCATTATAAATTCCACCATTGACTATTTAGTATTGATGGCATCTTTTGTTGTTTTGTAAATGAAATATCTGAGGCTAATAAGAAAATTTATTCCTCTAATTTTTCGG
Source organism: Torreya grandis (assembly GCA_037957365.1). Taxonomy (NCBI): domain Eukaryota; kingdom Viridiplantae; phylum Streptophyta; class Pinopsida; order Cupressales; family Taxaceae; genus Torreya; species Torreya grandis. The sequence goes on along the minus strand of JARHVA010000739.1, from coordinate 2,091,529 downwards.
TTGATACACTTCTTGTGCACCTCACTTAACTACCTACAAAGCTCGATCAGAACTATTGGTCACTTATATATATTGGCAATCTAAGAGGAACATGTTGAGCCTTTTTTTTACACCCCTCCTTTTATTTTCAAAACAAGTACTTTATGATTATTTTTCCATATCGACAATATTGTTGTAATGTTTAAAACTTCTAACTGGGGGTCTTAGTTCATTATGTCATTTAAACATGCAATTTATGTTGAAATGTTTATCATGGCTTTGTATATGGTAAAATTATTTCTCTACATTACAAGTGGTTTTGAAAGCATTTATGAACTTAATGAAAAATTAGATATATTTATATTAGAATAATTCATTTTTATGAGTATTAGTTAAGGAATAAATTTAGAATCTTTGTGATATACATAAAATCATCAAACAGATAACATTTTATGATTAAGAGTTAAATATAAAATGTTCAGGATGATTTTGATCATTGTTGAATGAATTATATTTATGGATTATAAAGTCATCATAAGTATTATTGAAATTATGGTTTATTTTTAACAACATTTATAAGAGTTATTTTGGTGACCTAAGTATTTCTAAGGGTCTTGTTTTAAATACTTTGATAAAGTATTTATATTTTGGTATGGGTCGAAGGTTATAAGATTTTTTGAATTAAAGGTGGTCTTTTGCAAGGTTAGATGTCTATTGTATTGAAGGTTGTTATATTGAATATGACTTACATGGTTTTTGATAAATGCAAAGGTGGTGAAGCATTACTTGAGTTGGGTCTTGTGTTCGAAGCATGGTTAATGGTTTTAAACAAAAAATAATAGTTATTAATGCACCTAAAAATTTGGCACATATATTGTGATTTGTTTTATTTTCTCATAAAATCTAGTATTTAAGAATGGTGTACTATGCATCGATCCGAGATTTTTAAGACAAAGGTTTAGTGTAACAAAGGTCATCACTATTTTTGTCAAAGTTTCTTAAATTTTTAGTGGAGCTAGAGATAAGTATTGACAATCTTTATAGCCAATCTTGTTTCAACACATAGTCATTTTGTACTTCAAGCTAAAATATAATACATAAGGTAAAGTTATTTTGGTTAGTTGTCATTCTTGACAAGCTTGTGGTGAAAGTGAAGTGTTAGAGTCGAAGAAAAAAATTATAAATTGTTGAAGAAGTTTGCAAGCAAAGTATGTTTCCATGTCATTTTCATGAGCAAAACAATTATGAGGTATTTATTGTTAAGCTCAGCTAAAACTAGTTCAATGAATTTTATTGAAGATGGTTTAAAATAGTTAACTTGACAAAAATTGGTTAAATGGTTATTTAGTCAATTTTTCATGCAAAACATTTATTTTTCTTAAAAAAGGGAAAATATAGATTTTTATTATGTATTTTCTTGAAGATATTCATTTTAGAGTGGTTTTGAAACATCTAGTACATAAGATGTTATTTTGTGAAATGTAAAGTGATGAAATTTTATGTATATGTCGTTAAGCTTTGATATTTTTTTTGAAATATTAATTATGAAATGATTATGGAAGATGTAAGTTGTTTGGTATGAGAATAAAAAAAATATTTGAGATTTGTTTGAATACTTACTTTTTATGAAGAATATTTGAGAAATTTACATACAATTTATTTTAATATGGGTTTGGTTTGAGGAGCAAGGTTTTGATTAGTACAGAGTTTTTGGTATATTTACATGGATTTGTATTTCGAACTCCTTTTGTATGAATAAAATATCTTTTGAAACATGCAATTTTATCATAAATTATTATGATTGGTTCATTTGATAGTGAATACAATTTGTATAGTGGGTTTGCTGTGTTGTTTCTTTGGCTTTGAAATTATATAGATCTCTGATCTTTTGATATCAGCACTGAAAGTTGAAAGGAGGTTTCAGTATTAAAGAAGAAATTTGGCAAATCTTTAATAAATTCTTGATTTATATGTTATTGACATATAATTATGTTAAGAAAATTGAGACCGCAAGGTTATTGAAAGTTTGTCTATTTAAAATTTGAAAGTTAGATCTATAAGATTTTGAAACAGTCAATTCTGTTTAAAAAAATAAGTTTATCAGTTTGTTTTGGGTAATAGTGAAGGAAGTTCATGAGTGATGATTTTATATTTTAATGGATTATGTTTGTTCTTATAATATATTGTTTTCAAATTTCAATTTTTATTGAAATTTATTTAAATTTGCAGACATTTAATGGAGTTATCGATTTGATATGCAAATTTCAAAAAAAATTAGTTGATATGTTTTATTTTTTAGAATATCAGGGTGGACCCCCTAATTAAAACAATAACAAAGGAAATTTATGGAGAAGAAAACAACCTAACAATAGGTATAACTCTTTTTCTTATAGTTTAATGTTTAGAGGTCATTTTTTTGTTGGTAGAAGTTTCTCCAGACCTTTGAATTTGAGAACTCATTTGTCAGCTCACTTTGATGCTGCTGATCCTACTTTATGGAATGTTTTGGAAGACTTTCCATTTAACCTTGTGAATACTAGAGGTAATTAAAGTTGGAGAAGAACTGATTGGATAAATCTTTATGGACGTTGAAATTCCCACTATTGTCAAAGAATGCAAATCGATTTATAACTGAAATATAATTCAATCTCCCATCATTCTCCTCATTGAGATGAATAGTTTCATTGACATGACTTATAACAGGTTGCTAAGTTACACCTTTCTCATGTATTAGTGCCTTTGAACTGAAAGCTTCTATCTCCTAAACTTGCTACTCCAAATGCCACTTGTTCTAAGCTTAATCTTATAGATTTTTCTTATTATCAGTTATATGAAATAATATTACTATTACATAAAAAATGCAATAAATTTGTCCTTCAACATCACCAACAATAACCAAGATGTTGAAGAAATTAAAGTTGGATATGGATGAAACAGAAGATGAGGACGCAGTGAAGTTGATCAAATTTTTGGTGATCAGTATGAGTTATACTAAGTACATGATTAATAAGGGTTACCCATTAATTGAAATGCTATCAAATTCAGAGGATGAGTGAAAGTTTTAAAAAATACTTTGTCACAATTTGATACTTGTCATATACTTGTTTTAAATTTTTCTTGATAATAATTTTATAGTTTAAAAACATTTTCAGTTGCTTGATAGTGGTGTTTACAGTTAAAACATGTTCAGGAAAGAATATATATATATATATATATATATATATATATATATATATATATATATATATATATAAGTTTATATTTTAATGCATATGGATAATGTTAGATGTAATAGTTTGCATTTAATTACTTATATTGTTTTAGATATTTTTGCATATTTTTTTTATTAGGTGATTATAATGTGTAAAGGCCCCCACTTGATTAGAGTTAGTCTCCTTGATTTATTATTTTTAATTTTGATCTTAAGACTTATTTTTAAAAGTCTAAAAAGAGTTAAGTAATAATTGAAATTTATTTGACTTAATTAAAGTCAATTAAGTCATAACTAATAAACTAACTAAAGTCAGTTATAACCCAATCCTTAACCATCTTTAGAGGTATTGATTATAAAAGAAAATCAAAATAACATAGAAGAGGGGAAACATTGCACAAGTATTTTTGAAAGACTTTTGATTCATTTCAAGTCCATCTTCATACTTCTTTCTGTGCAATATCTTTGAGATGAACAACTCTTACAGATAAATCAAAGACACTTTCTCTGACGATTAAGTAACTTGCTTAACAATCACATGTATATCCAATTTTTTTTATTCAATTTATAAATTGATTATCTAAAAAATGTTAGGTTTAATTGTCAGGATCTTGCTCCACCAATTAGAGCACAATATGATTACCTCTTGTATTAGCAACTAAACACAAAAGTTAACCAGAATGATAAGTAACTAGAAATATGAAACAACACAGGAATATGAGAGACAATACACAATTGTATTAATAATCACTCAGAAGAAAATACAATAAAGAAGATGCCACTTCTTCTTCCACCTCAAAGGCTCACCACACCTCAAGACCTTCTTCCCTCTCTCTCTCAGTCCCAACAATCAACTCCAATATAGAATTGATGTTCACCTCCACCAGTCAGTAACACGTTGCCAGTATGCCAAGTACACAACTGTACTCCAAGTAGATCTCCCGCTCTCTGCTGCTACCTGCAAATCACCAGACCTTACTCACCATTGTAGATCTCCAAAAGAAGCCATGCACACTTGCTGACCAAGATCATACAAATACAAAGAACCCTTTTGATTCTCCAAACTAGCACCCACTTTGGTACTGTGGCACTAGGAGGAACACACCATTGCTCTCCTATCTCAGAAGGAGCTTATTTAGCTCTCTTACTCTCTAGCACACTTACAATACAGCCCATGAGTCTATATATAGGTCTCATGCTTATAATAATTAGACTATCTTAATTACAATAATTAGATATGCAACTCAAGACTACAACTAGCCTTTAACATGCAAACTAACAGTCTAAAAATAGACTCTCCAGAATCAACATGCAAACTGCATGTTCACGCACAGGCTGCCGACGTCGGCACCTCCCTGACCGATGTCGACCGACTGGTAACCGACATCGGTTGCTTCTTCACTGCTATTTGACCGATGTTGGTTGATCAGACCGACGTTGGTTTCCTTGCAACTCATTCTGCAACTCTCTGCAACCTCTGTAACCTCTATAACTTCTCTTGTTTGCATCCTAGTGAAGCTTTTAGCTCCACAATCTAACAATCTCCCACTTGGAGATAAACAACTGCACCTGTACCTATACCTATACATCATCTAAATTATTCCCTGGCTTGTATCCCTCTTCAAGATCAACCATGAAGACCACCCACCACACACCCTGTGATGCCTTTCCTGTCATCCAAGTAACCTGCCACATCTGAACCTACAAACCCATGTAGTGAAGACCTTGACCCAGCATAACATGAATCCTTGCTGCTGGTCCCTCTCAGATACCTTAGAATCCACTGAACTGCCCTCCAGTACTCCTTCCCCGAATTGGATCCATACTTTCTGACAACTCCCACTGCTTGGGAAAACTCAGGTCTACACTAGACCTCATGTGATTTCAAACACTGTTCTAAGCTAAGCTTGAACTGTCCAGCCCTTGGTGTGCTTTTTGATTCTGCATCCTGCATCTTGAACCCCACCAACACCGTCTTCACATCAGCTCCTACTGGAGATCAACCTGTGATCTTCCATGTCTCTTATGCCAAAGAATTTCGCTGCTCCAAATTCTTCATGACATACCTCTGAACTAACCTTACCCTTAGCTTAGCAAAACCCTGTATGTATAAACCTGCTAGCAAATCACCCACATACAGTAACTGGATAATGTCGCGACTCATCATCCACCTGGTAAGACAAACACAATAGTTACACTGACATTGACTGAAGCCCTGCTTTGTCATCCACCTGTCAAACATGTACCACTGTCCTGCATCTTCCTCAAGACCATATACCTTGGCCTTCCGTCTCACGTGTCCATCCACTCTCTTCTCTAACTTGGGAATCTATTCGTCTTTCAGTGCTTTCTTCTAGCTGACAACTCCACCAACAAATAGCTATTTGGTTCTTCTCCAAGGACTCACACTCCTCATCCATGCCAAGCTCCCACTATTTTTGGATTCTACCTGCATTGCTTCTTCACATCTTCCTAGTTCTTGACCATCAGTAAGCAATATAAAGAAAGTGAACAATGAATATGAGGTTCACTTACCCCTTTTTGACCTCCATATGGGTGTTTGAGACTTGTTGACAGCTTGCTATCTGCCCACCATCTGTTCCAGTGACTGATCTCAGCCATCTCCCAGTTTGCTCTCGACCGATGTCAGTTCCCTGCACTGACCCTGACTACTGACGTCATTTCCCTGGCCGACGCCGGTATCCCTCTTATCGATGTCAGTTACTGCATGACCGGCGTCGGTCTTCCTGTTGCCGATGTCGGTTACTGTCTGACCGATGCCGGTACCTATGTTCGCTTGTGAGTGATAACTTTTTACGCATAAGCTCTCCATGGATCAAAACCCTGTTGAAATCAACACAGCCCTGCTCAGAATAATTCAGTCCACTCAACTGATCTCTGTCTTCCATCTCCTCTATGAACACCAAGGCTTTTTAGTTCTTAAGTTTATCAAAGATATCTGTCTTTCGCTTAAGAACATGCATTCCCCTCCTACATATGTGACCAAGCCTACAAAGCCACATTTCTACAACAGAAGGTGAATCAGTAATATAAGTAGATAGACAAAAGATACCTACTTTCTTACCACCATCTAATTCAAGTGCATCCGCTGTGAGAGTTACAGTGCATCTCCCATCACCCAACTTTCTTGAAGAAATTAGACTCATCTCCAAGACTGGAACTTGCATGACCTTCTTCAACACCCATGTGTTATCTGTCTGCAATTTTAGCTTCACTTCCCCTTCGTCAATAATCTGACAAGGCTCACCAACCCCTAAATAAATCTCTCCAAAGTCTCCAAAGACATACCCATGAAAAGATGCTCTATTTTGAGCTGCATGGAAAGAGGCAAAAGAATCTGTAAACAAAGATTCTACTTTATCCAGAGCAACCTGTGCAACATCACCTGCAACATCTGCTTTTACACGCTGATCTTCTACCAACCAACAATCTCTTTTTACCTGCTCTTTCTTTCCATCAATCAGACCATTCATGCTATTTAGTTTCTCTATTCGTAGCTTACTTTCTTCTGCCATTGCTATACTCCCACTCAATCAGAAGCCCCTGTGAGTACCCTGTAATCAACAAACACTACCCAAATCTGAAACAACCTGTTAGTAACCCAGCCAAAAGCTCTGATACCACTTGTTGGTATCAGTTCTTGAACCTACAACCAGGCTCTGATACCACTTGTCAGGATCTTGCTCCACCAATTAGAGCACAATATGATTACCTCTTGTATTAGCAACTAAACACAAAATTTAACTAGAATGATAAGTAACTAGAAATATGAAACAACACAGGAATATGAGAGATAATACACAATTGTATTAATAATCACTCAGAAGAAAATACAATAAAGAAGATGCCACTTCTTCTTCCACCTCAAAGGCTCGCCACACCTCAAGACCTTCTTCCCTCTCTCTCTCAGTCCCAACAATCAACTCCAATACAGAATTGATGTTCACCTCCACCAGTCAGTAACACGCTGCCAGTACGCCAAGTACACAATCGTACTCCAAGTAGATCTCCCCCTCTCTACTGCTCCCTGTAAATCACCAGACCTTACTCACCATTTTAGATCTCCAAAAGAAGCCATGCACACCTGCTGACCAAGATCATACAAATATGAAGAACCCTTCTGATTCTCCAAACCAACACCCACCTTGGTACTGTGGCACTAAGAGGAACACACCATTGCTCTCCTCTCTCAGGAGCTTATTTAGCTCTCTTACTCTCTAGCACACTTATAATACAGCCCATGAGTCTATATATAGGTCTCATGCTTACAATAATTAGACTATCTTAATTACAATAATTAGATACGCAACTCAAGACTACAACTAGCCTTTAACATGCAAACTAACAGTCCAAAAATAGACTCTCTGGAATCAACATGCAAACTACATGTTCACACTGAGGCTACCGATGTCGGCACCTCCCTGACCGATGTCAGCTGACTGGTAATCAACGTCGGTTGCTTCTTCACTGCTATCTGACCGATGTCGGTTGATCAGACCGACGTTGGTTTCCTTGCAACTCATTCTGCAACTCTCCGCAACCTCCGTAACTTCTCCTGTTTGCATCCTGGTGAAGCTTTTAGCTCCACAACCTAACCTTAATATCTTATGATGGTTGTAGATTTGTAATCGTATGAATAGAATTTAAATACTTGAACTAAATATTGATGAAGACTTCACTATGTGGGACATATTTTTGATCAATTCATATTGTATTTGTTATTATGTTAAAAAATTTGTGTATCAAAAATAATATTTTTCAAAAAAAAATTATTTACTTGATAAGACGACTCTTTCTTAAAAGACTCGCAAATCTTCGTTTAATCTTTAGAATTTTTTCTTAATTTAGGTCTTAGTTTAATGAGGTGTTTTATTAAGAAGAGTTTGATTTAATTATTTAGTTACTTTGATTATTTTTATACTTAGATTATTTTACTTTCAATTATTTGTTTTAATTTTCTAGTTTTAAGTAACTTAAGTTATTTAATTGGTTTTTTAACTGGTTTTAGTCTTTAGAATATATTTAGTTTCTTTCTATATTTGTTGAGGTTAATTAGTTTTATTACATTCTTTCTTATTTTCATTACATCTTACTCTTTTTAAAATTATTTAATTGCATTAGATTAGTGTTGTTTTTCTTTATGTGAGTTTTCTTATTTTTTTTAGATTTAGGTTTTAGATCTCTTTAGAATGTTAGTTGTTATATCTAACTTTCTTTGGTTATCATTTCAATCTTTTATTTGTATCTTTATGATCTTTTTATTTCTTTTCATTTAATCTCTTTTGAGTTAAGCATAAAAGATTATAGTAGTTATCGATTTATAAATATTTATAAGAAACAAAAACATTTCTTTCAAGAGTTTATCTAATTCATAGATTTTCTCTATCGGATAAGATTGATTACATAATCATATCCGTTTCTTTTTTTCAAATAGGAATTTTTGGTTTCTAAATTAATAATCAAATGTTGTTGAGTATTTTGCATACTTATTATTATCTCAGATCAATTAAAAAACCCTTTACGCATCTTTTAGATCTCTTTTGATCTTTTAGACCAAACTATTAAACTGATATGATTCCATTCTAACTTTCGTAATAGATGAAAAGAATCATTTATTGATATAACGAATTTAATCATAAAAAAATTTGGTAACTCTGTTGGGGATAGTTTAATAATCTTAAGTTTTTATTTGTTGTCCATGACCATTAGAGGTCAACACCCAGTTATCCAAACCTTAGTTGATATTGTTGAAGAACAGGGTAACATTGTTTATAGTTTAACTTATTTTGCTTGGTTTAATAAACATTATGATTTAATTCATATTATTGAAGTGCTTAACGAAGAATCATAAGAAATAGAAATTATTGACATTCACACAAGTCTTACACGTGAAACTCAAACTCATATTCAAGAAAACAATCGTAGAATTAGAGTTGAGAGAGAAGCAATCTTATGCATTATCCTCAACCTAGAATTTATTTTCTTTCTAATTCATTTCATCTTGAAGATTTTATTTCTATTGTTGATCAATCTAATCAAGTAATTAAAATAATTAAAAATCTAGATGTAAGACGAACAAGAAGAACAATAGAGGGTTTGGGATATGATTCCAAGTCTTCAAAATAACAAAGATTGAGTTGAAGTAACTGATGAATATAATGATTCAGATGAATATGTTGGACATACCTTAGTAAATCCTTAGATTCATGGAAATCTAATCATTATTGGTGCTCATCCAGTTAAATTACCTTCATTAAAAGAACTTAACATTCTTAAATTTTTAGGAAGCCCTGGTGAATCATGGGAGGATTATTTAGATGTTTTCAAACTAATTTATGCTACTCTTGGTATTTCTAATAAAAAAATTTCTCTTGGAGTTTTCTCACAAACTTTGGAAGGTAAAGCTTACCAAGTATTTATTAGTCTTCCAATAAATGTTATTAGCACTTGGAAAGATATTGAAGACTGGTTAGAGTTATGCTTTGAAAAATCTAAAAAAGATTTAAATCTAATAAATGAATTGATTAATATTTTAATTGATCCAAGTGAAACTATTTATGGTTTCATAAGTAGATTTACTAGGTTACGCTAGAAAATTTTAGCTAATGTTAGGCCATCTAAGAAGTTATAGAAGGTTATATTTTTGTAATGTTTTACCTATAAAATATAAAATGGCTATAGAGAATAAAGATATTATGGACTATGTGAAACTGTAACTTTTTGCATAGAATATGATAAGAAGTTGAAAAAAGTTGATTTTAATGATATAATCTTGACAGGAGTAAATTTAGATAATGTAGAAATTCTAAAAGCCATTCATAATCTTAGAAATAAATTGGTCATTGTTAAGAGACAATTAAATAATAAATCATCTTCATCAGGTAAGTCATTATTTTCTCAAAAAAATGAAATTAAAAAAAAGTTTTTATTGTAATGTTTGTAAATTAGATCATGACCCAAATACATGTGTAACTGTTCAAAAATTTAAAAGATATATCCAAAGTAAGGAAAATACCGTATTTGATCTAGCTGAAAATATAAATATGTGTGGGATTGATTCTTAAGATGATACTAAAACCATAAATGATTATGTTATTAATACTAGACAAAGAAATCATTCCAACACAATAAATAATAATCAAAATTTTGCTCAAAACCAAGATAAAAGTAAAAATATTTAGAATAATTTAACCTCAAATAATGCTACAATGAATTCCAAATATAATGATCTTTTATCAACAACTTTTAATAATTATCAATATCTTCTTTTTAAGCTTAAAAATTATATGCATATATGTCATCTAGATATAGACACTTATAATATTATTGATGATTTATCATCTAAATGTAGGGGCTTATAATACTAGACAAAGAGATCGTTCCAACACAATAAATAATAATCAAAATTTTGTTCAAAACTAAGATAAAGGTAAAAATATTTAGAATAATGCAACCTCAGATAATGCTGCAATGAATTCCAAATATAATGATCCTTTATCAACAAATTTTAATAATTCTCAATATCTTCCTTTTAAACTTAAAAATTATATGCATGTACGTCATCTAGATATAGGGCCTTATATTATTATTGATGATTTATCATCTATTAAAGCATGGTTTTCATTATTAAAAGCTTCTAATTTGTCAAGATAGCTAAAAAAATTAATGAAGCTTTTAAAAATTCAAATTTAAAGAACATTTTAAGATTTCAAGAAGATAGTAAAAATGATGAGCATACTCAATCTATTATTTTTTATCAAATTTATGACCCTCTTGTAGATTATATACCATATTTTTATATATCTATCAAAATTGTAGACAAAGTTATACATTACTACATTTTAGACACAGGTGCATCAAAGAATATTATACTCAAATTTATATTTGATTAGTTAAGTATTTCTTATAAAATAGATAATAGAAAGTTAACTAGTTTTGACTCATATCAAACAAAAAATTGTGGTAAATTTTGAGATCTTATAATTAAAGTTACATAAGATGAGAAAATTAAATGTATGACTAATGTTCATATTTTAGATATACTTGGTAATTATGTGATGCATTTGGGTAGAGATTGGTCTAAAACAATTGGTGCATTTTTGGAAAAAGGTACCACTTGGATTCTAATTAGAAATAAAATTATCTTTATTCGAAGAGAATATTGGTATAAGATCCCAATTGATTCATTACCTTCTATTGTGGCTCATGTTGAAATAGGAACTGGTACATATGAGTTGATGACTCTTGATGAACCTGAACAACAACATTTTTTTTTTCAAAAATGATTTATGGAATTTATATTTTGATGGTGCTTGTTCACAAGCGGACAATGGTGCATGAATTTATTTTATTTGTCTCATAGGTAGAATACATTGTTATGCTTATAAGTTTTCTTTTGATGCTATTAACAATACAACAAAATTTGAAGCTCTATGTCTTTGTTTGGAAAAAGATATAGAATTGAATGTTATAAATTTAAAAGTTTTTAGTGATTCTGAAATAGTTATAAAAAAAGTAAATAAAATTTATAAGATAAATTAGACTTGTCTTCATCGCTATACTCAAAAAGTTTGGTCTTTACTTGAACATTTTTAAGCTTTTAATATCACGCACATTCTCAAAGAATTCAATTTACATGCTGATAAACTTGTTATTTTTACTTTAAACCCTTCAATACGAGAAATAGAGCCTACTATAGAGTTTTATTTTCTAGAAAAAAATTAGGTCTTAAATTCATGATTTAAATGAAAGTTGACTTGTTTTTTTTTGTGATGAACATATTGATGCCTTTATCAAAGGAAATTATTTTGATAATGATGATTATACTCTTAAATGTGGATATTATTTACAATTGAATACTAATAAGTTACTTGCTAATTTGGTAAGTTTAGAATCCATGTTTTCTCCAAATGATCAACCTAAGTTCTCATGCAACGAAGAACCTTCTAGAAGGATTATTGGAGAAACTACCCATTAAACCTTGGATCTGATGAAGAACCAAAGTTTGTTTATTTAGGAATATAATGTACTCCCGATGAGAAGGTTAAATTTACTAATTTTTAAAAGGAATTCATTGATATTTTTGACTAGTCTTACAATGATTTAAAATGATATGATTTAAAATGATAGGATAATACTTATGTAAGATATGATATTCCTATTAAGCCTAGTATTAAACCTGTCAGATAAAAATATGTAGGATAAGCCCTTCACTAGAAGACACCATCAACAAAGAGCTTGATAAAATGATTGATGGTGATGTCATTTTTATCATAACATATTCTGAACGAGTTATAAATTCAATGCCTATATGAAAAAAGAATGGAGAAATTAGACTTTGCATATATTATAAAGATCTGAATAAAGCTAACATAAAAGATAATTTTCCTCTCAAGTATTGATCAAATTTTGCAACAAATTTTAGTATCCAAAATGATGTATTTGTTTGATGATTTTTCAGGGTATAATTAGATATTTATGAATTTAGATGATAAGTACAAGACAAAATTTACAACTCAAAAAGGAACTTTTACCTTTAATAATATGCCTTTTGGTCTTATGAATGCAAGTGTAACATTTTAGTGAGCCATGTATGTAGCTTTTGATGATCTAATTGGTATTGTTATGCAAGTCTACTTAGATTATCTTAAAATTCATTTAAAAAAAATATTTGAATCATTTACATGAATTTTTTGAAAGATGTAGAAGATACGATATTTATTTTAATCTTAAAAAGTATATTTTTGGTGTTACGAAAGGTAAATATTAGGACATGTTATTTATAAGGATTGAATTTTTATTGATCCTGAACGTGCTAAAGTAATCAAAGAGTTGTTACCACTTAAATATCAATCAAGTCTTAGATCTTTCTTTGGCAAAATAAATTTTGTATGAAAATTTATATCAAATTTTGCTGATAAATCTAATTCTTTACAAATTCTATTTAAGAAAAATCAGTGATATTTTTGGGATGTAAACATTTATTTTACTTTTAAAAATGTAAAGAATGTTATTGCAAGTGCACATATGCTTGTTAAACCTAATGTGTCTAGGCTTTTCATTCTTTACGTTAATGTTATAGATAAAGCAATAGGTATTGTGATTACACAAGAGGATAAAATTAATAATGAAAAACCTATTGAATAAATTAGTCAAATCTTAAAAGAAAAAAAATCAGGTATCCTCTTATTAAAAAAATTATCTTATCTTTAATTTCTTCTTTAATTAAATTATATCATTTGTTAATGAGAAATAAAGTGGTAGTACGATCAAATGTGTCTGTTTTATCTTATCTTTTAAAACAACTCACTATTCAAAGAAGGTTAGCAAAGTGGAGTTTAAGAATCCAAAAATTTGATCTTAAATTTGAGACATCAAAAACTATCAAAGAAAATAAATTAGCAAAGTATTTAGCTGAAAATGGTACTTGCAATATTAATGTCTTAGTTTTATTTGTTGACGACTCTTTAAATGCTAAACCACATTTTCAATCTATAAAAGTTACTGATTTTTAAAAAAATTTCAAGTTTGGATTGGAAATGAAAGATTGAGACTATTTAATAGCAGAAGATGATTGGTATTAGGACCTTGTATATTATTTTCAAAATAAAGCTTATCCTAAAAATTTAGATAAAAGACAAAGGTCATTAAGAGTGCAAGCTTTAAAATTTTATTTACATGAAATTATTTTATTTTATCAAAATTGGTGTATTACTAAGATTTTTAACTCATGATCAAACTCAGAAGGTTCTTAGAGAATGTCACAAAGGTAGTTGCGGTGGTCATTATACTAAAAAAATAACTTATAAGGTTTTGCGTGTAGATTATTATTGACCTACATTATTTCAAGATGCTTATAAGTTAGTAAATTTTTGTATGTCTTGTCAATTATTTGTTGGTAGGGATAGCTTATCAGTAATGCCTTTGAATCTCATTATTCTATAAAAACCATTTATAAAATGAGAAATTGATTTTATTTCTGATATTCATCCTCCTGCTAGTCATAGATATATTTTAACAACAACTGACTATTTCAAAAAATGGTCTAAAACAAAGATTTTAAAAAGTTTAATGACATCTAAAATAATTATATTTATTGAGGATCATATATTTTCCAGATTCGATGAGATAATGGTCTTCAGTTTGCTTTTAATAACTACTACTTATTTCTAAAAAGTTATTCTATAATTTCTAATCATTTCTCTAGGTATTAACCTCAAGGGAATGAAAAAAATAAGTTCACAAACAAAAACCTAATCTTTATCATGAAAAAAAAATCTATGAAAATAAATGAAATTGACATCTTAAAATATTTAAGGTATTATGGGATAGATAGAACTATTGTCAAAGCAACTACAGAATACACACGTTTATGTTGACTTATGGTTTTGAATTTACTTTGCCAATATAATTACAAATTTCTTCTGCTAATTCAGCTTTGCAATACTTATTAGAGGATACAAATATAATTGAATAAAGATTAAATGATTTAATACCATATGATGAAAGTAAACTTACTGCTTTGCATAAGTTGGAAGAATAAAAAAAGAAGTTAAAGAAATTTTTTGACAAAAAAGTTTCAAATAAAGTATTTAAGGTTGAAAATCTAGTTCTTTGTTGGGATAAAGCTTATAAAGATCTGGGTGAACATCATAAATTTGATTCACTTTGGTTAAGATCGTATAGAATTATTATTGTACTTGGTAAAAATACTTTTCATTTAAAGGATTTGGAAAGAAATAAGATGCGTTATTCAGTCAATGGTCATCATTTAAAATTGTTTGTTCCTTACCTTTTACTTTTCTATTTAATCTTCCTGTTTATTTTTAGTTTTATTTATTTATTTTATCTTACTTTATTTTATGTTTCTTTTTCTGTTTGTTTCTTGTTCTTTAATTGAATTATATTTGGTTACTTCAGTGAAGTTCATCAAGAAGGGCAGTAGGTGGAAAATGTAATATGTCTATAAATATTCAATAATGCTAAGATGATTTTACATGACATGATTTAGTTTTGATTTTATAAATGATCCTGTAAATGGTTATTAATGTGTTTAAAAGTGTTACTTATTTTTAAAAATAGTGTTTAAGGCTTTTTTCAATTGACTGCTTATTCAACCCAAAATTCCTTTTCTAATTTTTCTTTTTCTTCATGTCACACTAATCGAATACCTCATCCCGTCAAATTTCATAAATAAATGGATTCAGGTCTAGTAGTTTGAAAAATAATTAACCTAGATTTCCCTCTCAGGTCTTTTGTCTTTCATAGGTAAGTTATATATTTTTGCTACCTTATTTTATGATTGAAACAAGCTAGTTTAGTCGCTAGTGTTGAGCCTATTTTTAGACACTTCTCATTTTTTATTTGAAACAAGTAATTTATGATGATTCTACCATATTGACAACATTGTCGTAACATCTAAAATTTTCAGTTGGAGATCTTAGTTCATTATATCATTTAAATATGCAATTTATGTTGAAATGTTTATCATGACTCAATATATGGTGAAATTATCACTCTACATTACAAGCAGTTTCAAAAGCATTTATGGATTTAATGAAAAATTAGATATATCTATATTATCAAAATTTATGTTTATGAATATCAATTAAAGAATAAATTCAAAATCTTTATGACATATATATATAAAAGATAATCAAATAAATAGCATTTTATGATTAAGAGTTAAATATCATGTGCTAAGGTGATTTTGATCATTGTTGAATGAATTATTTATGGATTATAAAGTCATCACAAGTACTATTGAAATTATAGTTTATTTTTAATAATATTTATAAGAGTTATTTTGGTGATCTAAGTATTTATAAGGGTCTTATTTAAATACTTTGATAAAGTATTTATAATTTGATATGGGTCGAAGGTTATAAGATATTTGAATTAAAGGTGATCTTTTGCAAGGTTAGATGTCTATTGTATTGAAGGTGGTTATATTGATTATGATTTATGTGGTTTTTGATAAACGCAAAGGTGGTGAAGCATTACTTGAATTGGGTCTTGTGTTTGAAGCATGGTCAATGGTTTTAAATAACAAGTAATGGTTATTAATGCACCCAAGTTTTGGCATTTATATTGCAATTTATTTTATTTTTTTGTAAATTTTGGTATTTAAGAATGGTATATTGTGTATCGATCTAAGATTTTTAGGGCAAAGGTTTAGTGGTAACAAAGGTTATCACTATTTTTATCAAACTTTCTTAAATTTTTGATTGAGCTAGAGATAAGTATTGAAAAACTTGCTAGCCAATATTATTTTAACACGTAGTCATTTAATACTTTGAGATAAAATAGAATACATAAGGTAGATTTATTTTGGTTAGTTGTCATTCTTGACAAGCTTACGGTGGAAGTGAAGTGCTAGAGCTGAAGGAAAAATTAGAAATTGCTGAAGAAGTTTGCAGGTAAGGTATGTTTTCATGTCATTTTTATGATCAAAACAATTATAAGGTATTTATTATTAAACTTAGCTAAAATCGATTCAATGAATTTTATTGAAGCTATTTTAAAACAATCAACTTAACAAAAGTTGGTTAAATGGTTATTCAGTTGGTTTTTCATGCAAAATATTTATTTTTCTTAAAAAAAGGAAAATATAGATTTTTACTATATGTTTTCTTGAAGATATTCATTTCAGAGTGGTTTTGAAACATGTAACATATAAGATGTTATTTTATGAAATGTAAAGTGATGAAATTTCATCTGCATGTTGTTAAGCTTTGATTTTTTTTTTGAAATATCAATTATGAAGTGATTATGGAAGATATGAATTGTTTGGTATGAGACTGAGTAGAATATTTGATATGTATTTGAATACTTAGTTTTTGTAAAGAATATTGAAAAAATTTGTATGCAGTTTAGTAAAATATAGGTTTGGTTTGAACAATAAAGTTTTGATTAGTACAGATTTCTTGGTATATTTGCATGCATTTGAGTTTTAAACTCCTTCTCTATGAACATATCTTTTGAAACATACAATTTTATCATAAATTATTATGATTGGTTCAGTTGACATTGAATACAATTTGTAGAGTGGGTTTAATATGTTATTTCTTTGACTTTTAAATTATATAGATGTTTAATCTTTTGACATTAGTACTAAAATTTGAAAGGAGGTTTCAATATAAAGTAATAAATTTGAAAAATATTGAATAAATTTTTGATTTCTCTGTTATTGACATACAACTGTGTTAATAAAATTTAGACCGTGGCATTATTGAAAGTTTATGTCTATTTAAAATTTGAAAGTTGGGTCTATAAGATTTTGAAACAATCAATTCTATTTTAAAAAATTAAGTTTATCAGTCTGTTTTAGATAACAGTGAATGAATTCCATGAGTGATGATTTCAATTTTTAACAGATTATGTTTGTCTTGATAATATATTGTTTTTAAATTTCAATATTTATTAAAAATTATTTATATTTGTAGACATTTAATGGATTTATAGATTTGATATGCAATTTTAGAAGAATTTTGATTGATATGTTTTATTTTTTAGAATGTCAGGGTGGACCCCCTAGTTCAAATAATAATCAAGAAAATTCATGGAGAATAAAACAACATGATAATAAGAAAAACTCTTTTTCTCATAGTTATGTGTCTAGAGGTCATTTTTCTGTTGTCAGAACTCATTTGTCAATTCACTTTGACACTACTGATCTTATTTTATGGAATGTTTTAGAAGCCTTGTCATTTAAATCTGTGAATACTAGAGGCAATTGAGTTTAGATAATAACTTATTGGATAAATCATCCATATTGATGTGAAAATTATAGTGGTTCTCAAAGAATACAAACTGATTTAAAATCATAAGATAATTCAGTCTCTTATCATTCTCCTCATTGAGATGAATAGTTTCCTGGACATAACTTATAATAAGTTATTAAGTTACTCCCTTTTCATGCATTAGTACTTTTGAACCAAAATATTCTATTTCTTGAACCTGCTACTCTATACACCACTTGTTCTAAGCTTAATCTTAAAGATTTTTCTCATCATCAATTGGAGGAAAAAATATTACCATTGAATAAGAAAAGACAAAAAATTAGTCCATCTTCACCAATAGTAAATAAGATGATGAAGAAAATAAATTTAGAAGTGGATGATGGGAAGAAGAGGAGACAATAAAGTTGATCAAATTCTCGATTACCAGTATGAGTTATACTGAGTACATGACTGATAAGGGTTACCCATGAATTGAAATGATATCAGATTCAAAGGATGAGTGAAAGTTTTTAAAAATGATTTGTTATAATTTGATACTTGTCAGATACTTGTTTTAAATTTTGCTTGACAATAGTTTTATAGTTTAAAAACATTTTTAGTTACTTGATAGTAGTGTTTAAAGTTAAAATATTTTCAGATAAGAATATTTTGATATGGATATTTTAGTTTATATTTTAATGCATATGGATAATGTTAAATGTAATATTTTTTCAGTTAATTACTTATGTTGTTTTATATTTTTTTTGTATAATTGTTTTATTGAGGTGATTACAATGTCTAAGGCCCCCCACTTGATTAGAGTCAGTCCCCTTGATTTATTATTTTTAATTTTGATCTTAAGACTTATTTTTAAAAGTCTAAAAAGAGTTAGGTAATAATTGAAATTTAATTGACTTAATTAAAGTCAATTAAGTCATAACCAATAAATTAACTAAAGTCAGTTATAACCCATTTCTTAACCATTTTTGGAGGAATTCATTATAAAAGAAGATCAAAATGACATAGAAGAGGGAGAATATTACATAGATATTTTTGAAAGACTTTTAATTCATTTCAAGTCCATCTTCATACTTCTTTCTGTGCAATATCTCTAAGATGAACAACTCTTACAGATAGATCAAGGACACTGTCTTTGATGATTAAGTAACTTGCTTAACAAGTACATGTATGTTAAAATTTATTTATTTAATTTATAAATTGATTATCTGAGAAATATTGGGTTTAATATCTTATGATGATTGCGGATTTGAAATTGTATGAGTAGAATCCAACTACTTGACCTGAATATTAATGAAGACTTCAATGTGTGTGACATGTTTTGATCAATTCATATTGTATTAGTTGTTATGTAAAGAATTTTTGTATCAAATATAATATTTTTCAATAAAATTTTATTTATTTGGTGAGATGACTCTTTCTTAAAAGACTCACAAATCTTTGTTTAATATTTATATTTTTTCTTAATTTAGGTTTTAGTTTAATGAGGTTTTTAAGACTTAGATTATTTTAAATTTAGTTATTTGTGTTAATTTTTCAGTTTTAGGTAACTTAAGTTATTTAGTTGATTTCTTATCTGCTTTTGGTCTTTGAAATAGATTTAGTTTTTTTCTTTACTCATTGAGGTTAATTAGTTTTATTATATTCTTTCTTATTTTCAATATATCTTACTCTTTTTAGAATTATTTAATTGCATTAGATTAATGTTGTTTTTCTTTTTGTTTGTTTTCTTATTTTTCTTAGATTTAGGTTTTAGATCTCTTTAAAATGTTAGTTGTTATATCCGACTCTTTATTTGGTTATCATTTCAATATTTTTTTTGTATCTTTCTATTCTTTTTATTTCTTTTCGTTGAATCTCTTTTGAGTTAAACATAACAAATTATAGTAGTTATTGATTCATACATATTTATAAGGAACATTAATATTTCTTTCAAAAGTTTATCTAATTCATAGATTTTCTCTATCAGATAGGATTGATTACATAATCCTATCAGATTCCTTTTTTCAAAGAAGAATTTTAATTTCTAAATTAATAATTAAGTGTTGTTGAGTATTTTGCATACTTATTATTATCCCAGATTAATTAAAAAAACTCTTTATGCATCTTTTAGATATCTTTTGATCTTTTAGACCAAACTATTAAATTGGTATCTTTTCATTTTAACCTTCGCAATGGGTGAAAGGGATGATTTATTAACATAAAAAAATTAATCATCAACAAATTTGGTGCCTCTATTGAAGATAATTTAGTAATATTGTTTTCTTGTTTGTTATCCATGACCATTAGAGGTCAACACCCAGTAATCCAACCCTTAGTTGATATTGCTGAAGAACAGGTTGACATTGCTTCTAGTTTGACTCATTTTTCTTGGTATAATAAACTTTATGATTTAGTTCATATTATTGAAATGCTTAACGAAGAATTATAAGAAGCATTAATTTTTGACATTCACACAAGTATTACATGTGAAACTCAAATTCATATTTAAGAAAATAATCATAGGAGAGAAACAATCTTATGCATTAATCCTCAACCTAGAATTCATTTTCTTTCTAATTCATTTCATCCTAAAGATTTTATTTCTCTTATTTATTAATCTAATCAAGTAATTAACATAGTTAAAAATTTAAATAGAAGATGAATGAAAATAATAGTAAAGGGTTCATGATTTGATTTCAAGTTTTCAAAATAATAGAGATTGAGCTAAAATAATTGATGAATATAATGATTCATATGAAGACGTTGGACATCCCTTAGTAAATATTTATATTCATGAAAATCCATCAATATTGGTGTTTTTCTAGTTAAATTACCTTTGTTAAAAGGACTTAACATTCCTAAGTTTTCAGGAAGCCCTAGTGAATCATGGGAGGATCATTTAGATGCTTTAAAACTAGTTTGTGATACTCTTGGTATTGCTAATGAAAAGGTTTTTCTTAGAGTTTTCTCATAAACTTTGGAAGGTAAAACTTACCAATAATTTTTTAATCTTCAAGCAAATGTTATTAGCATTTGGAAAGATATTGAAGACTGACTAGAGTTATACTTTGGTAAGTTTAAAAATGTTTAGATCTAATAAATGAACTAGGTAATATTTCAATTGATCTAGGTGAAACCATTTATGATTTCATAAGTAGATTTAATAGGTTATGTTAGAAAATTTTAGCTGATATTAGGCCATCTAAAAATTTGTATAAGGTTATATTTTTGTAATGCTTTACCTATAAAATATAAAATGGTTATAGATGATAAAGTATTATGGACTATGATGAAATTATAACTTTTTGCATAGAATATGATAAGAAGTTGAAAAGAGTTGGTTTCAATGATAGAACCTTGACAGGGGTGAATCCAGATAATGCAAAAGTTCTAAAAGCAATTCATAATCTTAGCAATAAATTGGTCATTGTTAAGAGACAAGTAAATGATAAACCATTTTCATCAGGTAAGTCATCATTTTCTCAAAAAAATCAATTTTTTTTTTGGTAATGTTTATGAATTAGATCATGGCTCAAATACATATGTAGTTGTTCAAATTTAAAAGATATATTTAAAGTAAGAAAAATATCGCATTTGATCTAGCTAACAATATAAATATGTATGAGATTGGTGAATATTTAGATGATACTAAAACCATAAATGATTGTGTTGTTAGTACTAGACAAAGATATTATTCTAACATAATAAATAATAATCAAAATTATGCTCAAAACCAAGATAAAGGTAAAAATATTTAGAATAATGCAACCTCAGATAATGTTGCAATGAATTCTAAATATAATGATTCTTTGTCAATAAGTTTTAATAATTCTCAATATCTTCTTTTTAAGCTTAAAAATTATATGTATATATGTCATCTAGATGTAGGGTATTATAATATTATTGATTATTTATCATCTATTAAAGCACAATTTTTATTATTACAAGCTGTTGATTTGTTAGGACAACTAAAGAAAATTAATGAAGCTTTTAAAAATCCAAATTCAAAGAACATTTTATGATTTCAAGAAGATAGTAAAAATGATGAGCATACTCAATTTGTTATTTTTTTAATCAAATTTATGACCCTTTTATAGATTATATACTATTTTTTATATATATCTATCAAAATTACTGATAAAGTTATACATAACTGCATTTTAGACATAGGTGTATCAAAGAATATTATGTCCAAATTTATAATTGATCAATTAAGTATTTCTTATGAAACAAATAATAGAAAATTAAATGATTTTGACTCATGTCAAACAAAAAGTTGTAAGTTTTGAGATCATATAATTAAATTTGCTTAAGATGAGAGAATTAGATGTATGACTAATGTTCATATTTTAGATGTACCTAGTAATTATGCGATATTTTTGGGTAAAGATTGGTTTAAAGCAACTAATGTATTTTTTAGAAATGGTACCACTTGGGTTCTAATTGAAAATAAAATTTTCTTTATTTGAAGAGAAGATTGGTATAAGATACCAATTGATTCATTACCTTCTACTGTGTCTCATGTTGAAACAGGTATTGGTACATATGATTTAATGACTCTTGATGAACTTGAACAACAACAACAATTTTTTTTTTCAAAAATGATTTATGGACTTTATATTTTGATGGTGCTTATTCACAATCTAACAATGGTACAAGAATTTGTCTTATTTCTCCCATAGGTAGAATACATTGTTATGCTTATAAATTATCTTTTAATACTATTAACAATACAATAGAATTTGAATCTCTATGTCTTAGTTTGAAAAAAGATGTAGAATTAAATGTTAAATATTTAGAAGTTTTTGATGATTCTAAATTAGTCATCATACAAGTAAAGAAAATTTATAAGATAAACTAGAATCGTCTTCAACGCTATACTTAAAAGGTTTGGTCTTTACTTGAATATTTTTAAGCTTTTAATATCTCGCATATTCTCAAAAAATTTAATTTACATGCTGATAAATTTATTGTTTTTGCTTCAAACCCTACAATAAATAAAATAGAGCTTACTGTAGAGTTTTATTTTCTAGAAAAATTTAAGCCTAAAATTTCTGATTTAAATGAAAGTTGACTTATTTTTTACTATGATGAACATATTGATGCCTTTATCAAAGGTAATTATTTTTATAATGATGATTATACCCTTAATTATGGATATTATTTACAATTGAATACTAAAAGTGACCTGTTGGTTTGGTAAATTTAAAATCCATGTTTTTTCCAAATGATCAACCTAAGTTCTCATGAAGTGAAGAACTTTCTAGAAGGATTATTAGAGAAACTATCCTAATAAATCTTGGATTTGATGAAGAATTAAAGTTTGCTTATTTAGGAATACAATGTACTCCCGATGAGAAGGTAAAATATACTAATTTTTTTAGGGGAATTTATTGATATTTTTGCCTAGTATTACAAAGATTTAAAAGGATATGATAATACTTATGTAAGAAATGATATTTCTATTAAGCTTGGTGTTAAACCTGTTAGGCAGAAAATACATAGGATAATCCTTTTATTAGAAGACACTATTAACAAAGAGTTTGATAAAATGTTTGATGGTGGTGTCATTTTTACCATAACATATTCTGAATGAGTTGTAAATTTAGTGCTTATAAGAAAAAATAATAGAGATATTAGACTTTGCATAGCTTTTCGAGATCTGAATAAAGCTAGCATAAAGGATAATTTTCTTCTTCCAAGTATTGATCAAATTTTGCAACAAATTTTAGTATCTAAAATGATGTCTTTTTTGATGGATTTTTAGGTTATAATCAAATATTTATGAATCTAGATGATAGGTACAAGACAAAATTTACAACTCAAAGAGGAAATTTTGTGTTTAATAATATGCCCTTTAGTCTTATGAATATGGTGCAACATTTTAGTGAGCCATGCACGTAACTAAATTGATATTTTTATACAAGTATACTTAGATGATCTTACAGTTCATTATAGAAATTTTTTTTTTTGGATCATTCACGTGAAGTTTTTGAAATATGTAGAAAATTTGATATTTCCCTTAATCTTAAAAAGTCTATTTTTAGTGTTATAGAAGGTAAACTATTAGGGCATTTTATTTATAAGGATTGAAATTTGATTGATCTTGAATGTGTTAAAGTAATCAAAAATTTGATACCACCTAAATATCATTTAGGTCTTAGATATTTCTTTGGAAAAATAAATTTTGTACAAAAATTTATATCAAATTTTGCTGATAAATCTAATTCTTTATAAATTCTATTTAAGAAAAATTAGTCATATTTTTGGGATGTAGAAGTTGATTTTACATTTAAAAATGTAAAGAATGTTATTGCAAGTGCACTTGTGCTTGCTAAACTTGATTTGTTTCGACCTTTCATTTTTTACGTTAATGTTATAGATAAAGCAATAGGTGTTGTGATTACATAAGAGGATAAAAGTAATAGTGAAAGACCTATTGTATACATTAGTCAAGTCCTAAAAGACATAAAAACCAAGTATCCTTTGATTAAGAAATTTGTCTTATCTTTGGTTTTTTTTTGATTAAAATCCATCATTTATTAATGGAAAATAAAGTGGTAGTAAGGTTAAATGTGCCCATTTAATCTTATCTTTTAAAATAACCCACTATTCAAATAATGTTATCAAAGTGGAGTTTAAGAATCCAAAAATTTGACCTTGAATTTAAGACATCAAAAACTATTTAAAAAAATGAATTAGTAAAGCATTTAGCTGAAAATGCTTCTTTCAATATTAATGTCTTAGTTTTATTTATTGATGACTCTTTAAATGCTAAATCACATTTTCAATCTATAAAATTTATTGATTTAAAAAAAAAATCAAGTTTAGACTGGAAATAAAAGATTAGGACTATTTAATAACATAAGATAATTGATATCGGGACCTTGCATATTATTTTCAAAACTAGGATTGTCTTAAAAATTTATATAAAAGCCAAATAAAATCATTAAGAGTGAAAGCTTTAAAATTTTGTTTACTTGAAAATCTTTTATTTTATCAAAATCAAGATGGTGTATTACTAAGATGTCTAACTCGTGATCAAACTTAGAAGGTTCTTAAAGGATGTCATGAAGGTAGTTACAATGATTATTATGTTAAAAGATAACGACTTATAAGATTTTATGTGTAGGTTATTATTAACCTACATTATTTCAAAATGCTTATAAGTTAGTATGTTCTTGTATGCCTTGTCAATTGTTTATTGGTAGAGATAGATTACCAATAACGCCTTTGAATCTCATTATTTCAAAAAAACTATTTTTAAAATGAGAAATTAATTTTATTTTTTATATTCATCCTCCTTATTCTACTGATCGTAGATATATTTGAACAATTGATTATTTCATAAAGTGGCTTGAAGCAAAAGTTTTAAAAAGTTTAGTGATATCTGAAATAATTACATTTCTTGAGGATCAGATCTTTTTTGAGTTCGATGTACCTTATAAAATTATCTTAGATAATGGTCTTCAGTTTGCTTTTAATGAATACTTAGAATTTCTAAGAAGTTATTCTATAATTCCTAATCATTCTTCTAAGTATCACCCTTAAGGGAATAGGCAAGCTAAGTCCACAAATAAAAACATGATCTTTATCATGAAGAAAATAGTCTATGAAAATAAATGAAATTGGTATCTTAAAATATTTGAGGCATTATGGGGTAGATAGAATTATTGTCAAAGCAACTAAAGGATACTCATTTTTTATGTTGACTTATGGTTTTAAAGCTACTTTGCCAGTAAAATTATAAATTTCATCTGCTAATATAACTTTACAATACTTATCAAAGGATACAAATATAATTAAACAAAGATTAAATGATTTAATAACATTGGATGAAAGTAAACTTAGTACTTTGCACAAGTTGAAAGAATTAAAAAATAAAGTTAAAGAATTTTTTTGACAAAAATGTTTCAAATAAAGTATTTAAGGTTGAAGATCTAGTTCTTTGCTGGGATAAAGCTCATGTAGATCTGGTTAAACACCATAAATTTGATTCACTTTGGTTAGCATTGTATATAATTATTGTTGTACTTGGTAAAATTACTTTTCATTTACAAAATTTTGAATGAAATAGAATGCATTATTCAATCAGTAATCATCATTTAAAATTATTTATTTATTAAATTTTACTTTTCTATTTTTCTTCATGTTTCTCTTTGGTTTTATTTATTTTAGATCTTCTTTTATTTTATGTTTCTTTTTCTGTTTGTTTCTTGTTCTTTGATTGAATCATGTTTGGTTACCTCAGTGAAGTTCATCAAGAAGAAGGATAGTAAGTGGAAACTATAATATGTCTGTAAGTATTCAATATAGTAAGATAATTTTACATGACATGATTTAGTTTTGCTTTATAAATGAGCTTGCAAATAGTTATTAATGTGTTAAAAAGTGTTACTTATTTTTAGAAATTATGTTTAAGGCTTTTTGTAATTGATTGTTTATTCAACCCAAAATTTCATTTTTAATTTTTCTTTTTCTTCATGTCATGCTGACCGAATATCTCATGCCTTCAAATTTCATATATAAAGGGGTTTGCATCTAGCTATTTGAGAAATAATTAACCTAGATTGTCCTCTCAAGTATTTTGTCTTTATTAGGTAAATTATATATTTTTGTTACCTTATTCCACGATTGAAACTAGCTGGTAAGGTCACCAGTGTTGAGCCTATTTTTTGACATCCCTCATTTTCTTTTCAAAATAAGTACTTTATGATGATTCTACCATATTGATGACATTATTGTAACATCTAAAATTTTTAGTTGGGGGTCTTAGTTCTTTGTGTCATTTAAATATGCAATTTATGTTGAAATGTTTATCATGACTCTGTATATGGTAAAATTATCGCTCTACATTACAAATGGTTTTGAAAGTATTTATGGATTTAATGAAAAATTAGATATATCTATATTAACAGAATTCATGTTTATGAGTATCAGTTAAAGAACAAATTCAAAATCTTTGTGATATATATTTAAGATAATCAAACAAATAGAATTTTGTGATTAAGAGTTAAATATAAAGTGCTCAAGATGATTTTGATCATTGTTGAATGATTTATTTATGGATTATAAAATCATCATAAGCATTGTTGAAATTATGATTTATTTTTAACAATATTTATAAGAGTTATTTTGGGGACCTAAGTATTTATAAGGGTATTATTTTAAATACTTTGATAAAGTATTTGTATTTTGATATGGGTCGAAGCTTATAAGATATTTGAATTAAAGGTGGTCTTTTATAAGGTTAGATTTTGATTGTATTGAAGGTGGTTATATTGAATATGACTTATGTGATTTTTGATAAACACAAAGGTGGTGAAACATTACTTGAGTTGGGTCTTGTGTTCAAAGCATGGTTAATGGTTTTAGACAATAAGTAATGGTTATTAATGCACCCAAGATTTGACATATATATTATGATTTATTTTATTTTCTCATAAATTATGGCATTTAAGAATGGTATATTATGCATCGATCTGAGATTTTTAGGGCAAAGGTTTAGTGGTAACAAAGGTTATCACTATTTTTGTTAAAGTTTTTTAAATTTTTGATGAAACTGGAAATAAGTATTGATAAACTTGCTAGCCAATATAGTTTCAACATGTAATCATTTATTACTTTGAGATAAAATAGAATATATAAGGTAGAGTTATTTTGGTTAATTGTCATTCTTGACAAGCTTTGATGGAAGCGAAGTGCTTGAGCTGAAGGAAAAATTAAAAATTATTGAAGAGGTTTGCAGGCAAAGTATGTTTCCATGTTATTTTCATGACCAAGACAATTATAAGGTATTTATTGTTAATCTCAATGAAAATTAGTGCATTGAATTTTATTGAAGCTATTTTAAAACAATCAACTTAACATAAATTAGTTAAATGATTATTGAATTGGTTTTTCATGTAAAATGTTTATTTTTCTTAAAAAAAAGAAAAAATATAGTTTTTTACTATACATTTTCTTGAAGATATTCATTTTAGAGTGGTTTTGAAACATGCAGTATATAAGATGTTATTATGTGAAATGTAAAGTGATGAAATTTTGTCTATATGTCGTTAAGTTTTGATAATGTTTTTGAAAATGAAATGATTATGGAAGAAATAAGTTGTTTCGTATGAGACTGAGAAGAATATTTGATATTTGTTTGAATACTTAATTTTTATGAAGAATATTTAAGAAATTTGTATGCAATTTATTATAATACAGGTTTGGTTTGAGCAGCAAGGTTTTGATTAATAGAGAGTTCTTGGTATATTTTCATGCATTTGAGTTTCAAACTTTTGTATGAACAACATATCTTTTGAAACATGTAATTTTGTCATAAATTATTATGATTGATTATATTAACATTGAATATGATTTGTACAGTGGGTTCACTATGTTTTTTTTTAACTTTTAAATTATATAGATCTCTGATCTTTTGACATAAGTACTAGAATTTGAAAGGAGGTTTTAGTATTAAATAAGAAAGTTGGAAAATATTGAATAAATTCTTGATTTCTCTATTGTTGACATACAACTGTTTTAAGAAAATTGAGACTACAGGGTTATTGAAAGTTTATGTCTATTTAAAGTTTGAAAGTTGGATCTATAGGATTTTGAAACAATCAGCTCTATTTAAAAAACTAAGTTTATCAGTGTATTTTGGGTAACAATGAATGAATTCCATGAGTGATGATTTTAGTTTTTAATGGATTATGTTTGTATTGATAATATATTGTTTTCAAATTTTAGTGTTTATTGAATTTATTTATATTTGTAGACATTTAAAAGAGTTATATATTTGATATGCAATTTTCAAAGAATTTTGGTTGATATGTTTTATTTTTTAGAATGTCATGGTGGACCCCTAGTTCAAATAATAACCAAGAAAATCCATGAAGAACAGAACAACCTGACAATAGAGAAAACTTTTTTTCTCATATTTATGTGTCTAGATGCCATTTTTCTACTGATAAGAGATTTGGTAGGAGTTTTTCTAAACTTTTTAATAGGGGAACTCATCTATCAATTCACTTTGACACTATTGATCCTATTTTATAGAATATTTTGGAAGCCTTGTCATTTAACCTTGTGAATATTAGAGGCAATCGAGGTTAGAGAATAAATTATTGGAGAAATCATACATATGGATGTGGGAATTTTAGTGGTTATCAAAGAATACAAACCAATTTACAATCAAAAGATAATTCAATCTCTCATCATTCTCCTCATTAAGATGAACAATTTCCTGGACATGACTTATAACAAGTTATTAAGTTACACCCTTCTCATGCATTAGTACCTTTGAACCAAAATCTTTTGTCTCCTAAACCTGCTACTCCATACGCCACCTATTCTAAGCTTAAACTTACATATTTTCCTCAGCATCAAATGGAGGAAAGAATACTACCATTTAATAAGAAAAGGCAAGAAATTAGTCCTTCAACATCACCAACAGTAAATAGGATGGTGAAAAAAGTAAATTTGGAAGTGGATGATGAAGAATATGAGGAGATAGTGAAGTTGATCAAATTTCCTACAACTAGTACGAGTTATATTGAGTACATGACTGATAATAGTTATCCATTAATTGAAATGCTATCAGATTTAGAGGATGAGTGAAATTTTTTAGAAATACTTTGTTATAGTCTGACACTTGTCATATACTTGGTTTAAATTTTGATTGACAATGATTTTATAGTTTAAAAACATTTTCAATTGCTTGATAGTGGTGTTTACAGTTAAAACATTTTTAGAAAAAAATATTTTGATATGAATATTTTAGTTTAAATTTTAATGTATATGGATAATGTTAAATGTAATAGTTTTTATTTAATTACTTATGTTGTTTTATATATTTTTGCATAATTGTTTTATTTGGGTGATTATAATGTCTAAGGGCCCCCACTTGATTAGAGTTAATCCCCTTGATTTGTTATTTTTAATTTTGATCTTAAGACTTATTTTTAAAAGTCTAAAAAGAGTTAGGTAATAATTAAAATTTCATTGACTTAATTAAAGTCAATTAAGTCATAACCAATAAACTAACTAAAGTTAGTTATAGCCCATTCCTTAACCATCTTTGGAGGAATCAATTATAAAAGAAGATAAAAATGATATAGAATAGGGGGAACATTACACAATTATTTTTGAAAAACTTTTGGTTCATTTCAAGTCCATTTTCATACTTTTTTGTGTGCAATATCTCTAAGATGAAAAATCTTGTAGATAGATCAAGGACACTTTCTCTAATGGTTAAGTAACTTGCTTAACAAGCACATGTATATCTAGGTTTCTTTGTTTAATTTATAAACTGATTATCTGAAAAATGTTAGGTTTAATATCTTATGATGGTTACAGATTTGTAGTTGTATGAGCATAACTTGACTACTTGGCATGAATATTGATGAACACTTCACTATGTGCGGCATGTTTTTGATAAATTCATATTGTATTGATTGTTATGTTAAAGAATTTTTGTATCATAAATAATGTTGCTCAATAAAATTTGATTTACTTGATAAGATGACTCTTTCTTAAAAGACTCACAAATCTTTTTTTAATATTTAATTTTTTTTCTTACTTTACATCTTAGTTTAATGAGGGTGTTTTATTAAGAATAGTTTGATTTAATTATTTAGTTATTTTTATTATTTTTAAAATTAACTTATTTTACTTTTAAATATTTATGTTAATTTTCTAGTTTTAAGTAACTTAAGTTATTTAGTTGATTTTTTAACTGCTTTTAGTCTTTAGAATAGATTTAGTTTTCTTTCTTTATTTGTTGAGGTTAATTGGTTTTATTATATTCTTTCTTATTTTTATTATGGCTTACTCTTTTTAGAATTGTTTAATTGCATTAGATTAATGTTATTTTTTATTTTGTTTGTTTTCTTATTTTTCTTAGTTTTAGATTTTAGATCTCTTTAGAATGTTAGTTGTTATATCTATCTGTTTCTTTGGTTATAATTTAAATATTTTGTTTGTATCATTTTGATCTTTTTATTTCTTTTCATTGGATCTCTTTTGAGTTAAGAATAATAGATTATAGTAATTATCAATTCATAAATATTTATAAGGAACATAAATATTTTCTTTAAGATTTTATCTAATTCATAGGTTTTCTCTATCGGTTAGGATTGATTACATAATCATATATGTTTCCTTCTTTCAAAGAAGAACTTTTGATTTATATATTAATAATTAAGTGTTGTTGAGTATTTGTCATACTTATTATTATTATCTCAAATCATTAAAAAACCACTTTATGCATCTTTTAGACCAACTATTAAATTGGTATGATTTTGTTTTAACCTTCACGATAGGCAAAAAGGATGATTTATTGACGTAATAAATTTACTCATCAACATAACACCTTTAAATATAAAAACCCTAATATAGGTGAACTATCAAAATTGAATAGAGTAGTTGTTTTATTATAAATCCTAGCCGCAAGGTTTTTGTCTAATGTCTTGACTATCATCATGGAGAATGCATCATTTACTATCTTGAAATGATTTTTTCCCTTTTCACGAGTGATCTAAGGGAACTTGTCATATATCAATGCATGGGGAGATTCTTATTCACTTTCATCAAACCAGGCTAAATTGGAGTATTATAATGGATTATACTAAATACAAGGTCATATATAATTCTCACATGGATTAAAACTTGGCCAACTATTTGTGAATACTGTTATTGATGATAAAATATCAACTAATGAATTATTTCCTAAAAAATTGATGTTCACGAACATGCACATTCAACGATGAAAAATATTTGTCAATTCATTCCCATAACTCTGCTTAATAGAGTAATCATATCTGATATTTATTCCTTGAAATCTTATGTGTATAGTGTTTTGGCATGTTTGATATTCACTCTTATTCTATTAGTCAACCAAGATTGACTCAACATATTTTCACATCTCTAACGGTTTTTTTAATAATTATTGAGTAATATTTTTATTGATTTGTACTATCTCATCACAAGCTTTGATGCTGAAGGTGATGTTATAGAGGTTCTATCCAATGTAACCACCAACTGATTATCTACAATTTTTATTTCCCTGCTCTATGGATTGTAGTATTTTGTGTAAGTAAGTATTAGATATGCACACTAAAAATATGTCAACATATCAATAACGTGCTTGAGTGTGCTATCTAAAATTTATTCTCCTAAAGGAGTCCTTTTTGTGGCATCCATCCTCTCCTATAATTCATTGATTTTCACATGATTAATGTTGCTATCAGAGACATGCAACATGTCTATGTATAAAATAAAAAAGAGCTTGTAGCCCATGTACTTGATCTTTAATTTTGATGAGTTTGCCAATAGGATAGTAACTTGAGCAATTATATTGAGATGTTTGTAGATAAAATATGGAGAGAAAATGTGTGCATAGAACTAAATTTTAGTAAAATAGACATGAAGACATGTACAAACTTACAATGTTTATGAGATCAAATAGTATTATGAAAAATTCCTCATCAAGTAGTATTATGCAATGATTATATTGAGCCTTCAAGAATATTGTGCAGAATAAAAACATGATCTCACTTCTGAAAACAAAGTAAAAATTTCAATAACTCAAACGATGGTGAGCATATATACAGGTCTTTTTACCTAGAAAATTGAGCTTTCATGTCAAATTTTTGAGTCCCCTCATATTTCATGCCTTTGTGGACATTATTAAAATCTTTCATTTGTCTACTTGAATAATTTCCCTGAAAGACCTCTTTCCCTCTTTGGTCATTCTTGTTTGGGATCCAAGTTGTTTTTCACTCTTTACGAGTATTCGTCAGTTTGATTCGAATATTGTTAATTCTGAGACATGTCTTCACAGCTAGTCACCTTTCAAATGTCTCTCAAATCTCCCTAAAAACATTCAATATCATTTTGATTTTTTTTACGAATCCATATTTTTAATTGAAAAAGAATTTTCATTCAAAATACATTAAAAATAAAAACCTACGAAGTATTTAAAATACCCCTTATTTCTCCATGTGGTGACACCATAATACAAGTCAAAGTTATAAAAACCTTCCAAGTAAGTTTCTTTTTAAATGGGCATTGTTTTAAGATTGTATTATGGAAAGTATTCATTTTGAAAAGATTTTATTTTCAAAACCCATGTGTCATTTTCCATTTAAAAGTTTCCTTTCACTTCAAATTTGTGGATTGTACCACATGTGAGTCTTTGGAAAGGTTCTTTTGAATATTCTTTCTATTCAAGGGGGCATATCAAGCTAGGGGAAAGGTCCAAGGAGCTACACACCCTAATTTTGGATAACGAATTAAGGTGTCATAACATCACATTAGATTTTATAAAATTTACCCATTTTAATATGTCATATTAACTACTTATAACTAAGGTTTCAAGGTCTAACACATTATACATTTTATGATATAATTGATTTTATCATGAGAGGTCATAAAATGTATTTTTTAAACCTATGATCAAAACTTAATCTTTGGAGTACCAATAGTTGTGCATTAGAGTATCAATACTTAAGTCTTATTTGTAAAGATGTGATTGGTTAATTTTAATTTTATAGAATAAATGTTGAACAAGCATTAGATACTACATGTTCAGCTTCTGGTGCATTTTTATATTTATACACACCAATATGTTTCATCGATGGAGCACATGTTAACAAAACCCCTGTTCAACAATTGGAACATGCATAGCGATTAGGACCTTTCCCCTAGAAAGTTCTTTTTATAAAAAGGGGGGCTTGAAAGATCACTTCCATGAGGGTTTTTAAAAGTCTCAAAACATGTTGTATTCCTTTCAAAATTATGTAGAGTGTTTTCCTCAAGGCCCATAAAATGCATAAAGCTCATCAATCTCCTTCATCCATCCATGTAGCCTTAAAATATGATTTTCAAAGTCTTAAATTCATCTACGTGGTTACATTCATTCAAAATATCATTTTCTATCCTAAAATTCATGGTATTCCTTGGCATGCTACTTTACTGTTCATCAAACCTGGTGCATGTATTTATAAAGACTTGTTTTCTCAAAATTTGGGTCTTTGAGACTTTCAGCTCGTGGGTTTTGGGTAAAACCCATGGTATTTACCATTATCCTTCTTTTTTTAAGGTGGTTTTGACTCTTTCTTGTTGTATTTGGTGAGATCAAATAGGTTTTTATTGGAATTAAAGTGGTTATCAAAATACAAGCATGTTTTATTAATAAATGTAGTTTTAAAATTAGACATGATATCTTATTCATGTGGGGGTTTTAAGATCTTCAAACATTTTTTTCCATCCAAAATTCTACATGTTGTTCAAGATAATCTCAAATCCCACATAAATACTTATGCCTTTTTTTAAACTATTAAATTGGCACCTCCACATGGAAAATATCTAAACAGGGCATAATTGACCATCTTATTTTTGTTATGGAGGTGTTTTTTTTTATTATTACAAACCTGTTTTGATATATATATAAATTACACCAACCTCCTTCGAGCTTTTCATAGGCATTTTATAGGGAGTATTGAAGAATAAGTTTGTGGCTTTGAGCTCTCTACATGAAGTTTTGAGTAGTTTACAAGTGGTATTGAATAAACAAAAACTTGTTTTGGGCCAAAAATAGCATGTGATGAACTGTTTTAATTATTAAAAACTTCCTTGCATACATGAAGACCTCAACATAGTGTTTTTCCTTCTTTTCTCTTGCATGCAAGCTACTTTTGAATGCAAACAGGTGGTTTTGGGCTATTAAAAACAATTATGAATCAAGTAACAATTATTGGCAGCATACTTGAGCTTGATTCATTGCATACACATTCTAGACATTATCTCATGTACATGATCTCATAAATATCTAAAGGTTTCACACTATTTTAGAAGGTTTTTGATGCCCTTACATGCATAAATAGTGTTTCTAAATGTGATATCACATTTTTCTCATTCACAATCTCCAAATAGGCCTAGATGGTCATTGTATGCATAGATAATTTTTTGATATTTTTGTTTAATCCATAAATGTTTACGAGCTTGTATATGGGTTCATGTACACTATATTAGTTTCTATTTCATATACACACTTTCTCTCTCTAGTTATAGTCAACAAAAATCTTGATTTGCTTGTTCAAGTTGCTATTTTTTCAACTACACCTTCAAATATGAAGTTTAAATATATGGGATATGAACCTATATCCATTCTATATACACACATCTTGAAATTTTTTGATAGCGACATGAAGCACATGGATATTTATGATTTTTAGGAAATAATGGATGTTACCAAAAGAACTCTGCTAGGAGGATGAATTTTAGATAGTGGACTTGCACATGTAACTATGTTTTTGACTTCCACTCAGTGTGTAGATTTTATAATCATATGCACAAAGTAATACAACTCTTAAAATAGAGAAATAAGGTCTATAGATAATCAATTGATAGACAAACTAAATAGTACCTGTATAGGGATCACCTTTGGTATTAAACCCAATAATGAAAAAATACAAATAAATAGAGATAATGCTGAACAATTCAAGAAGGATAATCATTAGAAGTGCAAAAAGATTTTAAATCAATCTTGGTTGAACACCAAAAAAATAATTAATATCAAACATATCAAAAACATATACAGATCAGATTTCAAAGAAGAACTATTAGATATGATTACCCTTTCAAGAAAAGTCATGGGAAATCAAGAGATAAATACTTTTTACCCATGTATGTGTATGTTCATAAGTATCATTTATGCAAGGAGGTAGTTCATTGATTGAGATTTGATCATTATCAAAAACATTCATGAATAATTGATCAAACTAGAATCAATACAAGAATTTTTTATGACTTTATACTTGGTTTATTCCATTGTAGTTGTCAAGCCTTTGGTGGGTTTGACAGAGGTGAAACATAATATCTCAAACATGCTAATATATGATAAAATTATTCAGATCACTTATGAAAATGGAAAAATCTATTTCAAGAGAGTAAATGATGCATTCTCCATGATGCTAGTCAAAACACTAGATGGGAACTTTGTGGCCAAAATTTCCAATGAGGCAACTACTTTGATAAGGAAGTATGGAAGTTGTTTCATCTAGTTTATAAAATTTAGGTATATTAGGGTTGGCGGATTCGAAGGTATCCCTTTTAGATTTCCAAGGTACTCTAATGACAAAATTATTTTGATTGATCTTTGTAAACAACCCAGTGTAGTTCACAAGAAATGCACTGGTCAACATATAAGAGGAATAAGATTCAATATCAACCTTAGTTACTCTAGTTTTAAGACACCCAGAGATGCCTCTACTATTAAAAATTCATTAGTAGATTTTCTAATGTACCCACACACTAGGAGGATTGGTTTTGATAGTAAGGGTTTTGTGAAAAATAACCTCAGAATGGACTCTAAATACCCTCATATTTTAGAAATTAAAGACTATTTGGAGGACTGCAAAGATGATTTTGAAGTAAAAAAGAGAGATTAGTCGAGGATGACATTGAAATAGATAAATTATTTTAGATTTGACTGGTGTAAAATGAATTTTCAAGATGATGGTAATGACATTGTAGAAAACATTTTCTATGAAAATATGTACCTCATAGCCATCCCTCTGATCGATTGGTCGATAAAATAATTTACATACATTATGGAATGCAAACAATTCATGCTAAATAGATCAAGAGAATGGTATGATAAGAAATTGAGAGAACTCACTTCAGGAAGTTGTTCGAAAAGTAAAGGAACTTCAAAAGGGAAATAACATATTTCTTCCACTTCAATTGCTTAATATTTAGTCACCAAGATCTTTATAAAGAAATCCAATTTGATTGTTATAGTTGGAGGAGATGGAAAAGATTCCAACAAATAAAAAAATCCTATACAAACACATGGGGATGAACCACCAAGAAAAAATCTTCAAATCAAGAGGCTTGATTCATCTACTACTCTAGATATCACATAAGAGATGGATCCTTCACTATTGATTGACAACACTACTAAATAGTTTTTGGCTATGAACCTAGGTTCCACCATTTTTCCTACTATTTCTCTTCTATTGATTCATCTGCACCTTCATCCCTTCCATTTTCCTCTCCACTTCCATCATCCTCATTCCCAACTCTATCTCTAGCTTCACCTCCACCTCCAAATTTATCTGTGCAATAATTTATTACTCACCCACAATCAGTTGAGCCTAGATCTATTCTTATCTAACCCATGTAATAGTTATCATCATTGACTTCCTTGGTTTTCATATATGCTCAATTATCTAGTTCATAGGGAGACATGTCTTCTTCATGGGTATAAGAACTTGTTGGTAAGAAAAAGCCTTCATTCAAACCAATTGAAATTGATTTTGATGCTATTTACAATCTATTGAAAGGTCCTCCAAAGAAAATAAAGGCCAAGACTACTTCAAGGTTGATGATTTACCCTTTGGGTACACATTCCATAGAAATAATAGAACCTCGTGTGGAGAAGAATAAAGATGAAATGACTTTGGATGATTAAAACTTTAACATAATCAATTTGGGTGAATCAAATCCTGAAGGTAACATTCATAACTTAAAATTGACTACAACTAAGTTGATTCAAATGATAGAAGAGGGAATGTAGACTCAGGAATAGTTAGAAGAAAAGGTACATGTACTTTTAATGTACATTAAACAAATTTTGAATATTGGTGAAACTTTTGAGAGTGTAATTTATACTCCTACATCAAATTCTTCTGAAGTAATAATTTCAAGTTTTGAATTTATCATTGATAAGGAAATGGTTTCTAAAATCAGTAAATATACCAATCATGATAAAGTGATGGAGTCATGGGTTGAAGATTTTATTTTTGAAGTTTTTAAGTTCCTTGATGAGAATCAAAGAATATATGATCTCATCAATTCTAGTCAAGCAAAGGTTGAAGAAGAAAAAGCAGCTGCATAGAAAGATCTTGAAATATGGAATAAATTGATTAGATATTTGAGGGACATGGCCACCATGGATGATAATTCTTTGGTCTCAAAAGGTATTCTTGAAAATGTAGAAGATAATTATTCACGGTTGTGGGCTCAATGCATAAACTAAAAGATCCGTGCTTTGGATGAAGCTTTAAAAGATTTGAAACATCATGAGAAAGTTTGTAATGAGGTAAAATCTAAGGTACATGCCAATATTTGGTTTATTCATTATGACCTATCAAATGAGGATGAGTCAAAAGTTCAAATAGCTACATAATTGAAATAACAATTTTAGATGTTGATAAAAAATGAACTATTTAGAGCAGATACATTCAATAAAGGAGTAATGAACAAACCAAGTGGTATTCTAATGAAATTATAGACCTTACATTAAACTTTTTAAAACTTTTCAAAAAGATTGAAGAGGCTATCAATGCATTGCATGAATGTCTTGTGAGATTGAATCATACAGTTGTTCCTATAAGAGAAGGAATTGTCCAAGTAGTTTAGAGGTTCATAATATATATGTTCAATTCATCTCAACAAGGTAAATAAAAAAAATTGTCGCAACGGAACAAATTCCTACTAAAAAAACACTTATCTCCTTCTCATAACCACTAAAAGTCACTTTTTTAGGTTTTTATTTCTTCGTTGCACTTTTTATATAACTTAAAAGGGTTATATTTTACCTTTTTAAAATCATAAATGATAAAGTAATTGTAAAATAGAAACTTTCTAATCAAAATTTGATGATGAAGGTGGTTACACCTATTTTAAAATATAAACTAGACTTTTGAGCTCATTCAAAGGTATTTTTCACAGTTGAATATATTTTTGCAAAGATAGGGAGCAGAGTTTGTATTTGAAGCTTGTAGAAGAATCAATACAAGGAGAATTTGTGTTGACTTTGTGCCCAAAAATCTCCCCAAATGGATATGTATGTGTGTTATTTAATCTTTTTGATTCTTCTTCTTTTGAATGTTGCTAAATTTCATTGTTAGATAGTCAATATACATGAGTTTTTTTTTAGTGTGGAATTTCTCTTGAATCTGCATTAAGAGTTTCTATAATTTTGAAATCTTGATGGGCTAAGAATAAAATTTCCAACTATTCTTTTGGGAAGTATAGGGTTGTTGTTTTTCACTTTTCTTAGTATTGTTCAATATGTTTGGTGTATAATTTGTTCCTATGAATAGAACATGTTTTTCCTGTACCATTTCCATGATAAATATTTATTTTATTAAAATTATCCATTTTGGATCATTTTAGTGAGTTTTTGCATTTGGCTAGCTAGAACTATCTCTTCATCTTCTATTCTTTTCATGTGCTTTTCTTTCCTCCAATCTACTCCTTGTAGTTACGTTATACTACCCTTTCATACTTTGTGGTTAAAATTAAAACCCCAAACAAAATACCATTTTTTTGTAAATATTTTCCTTACATCATTCGTTTTGGTTTTCAATAAAGGTAGATCTACCTACTAATAGGAGAGGGACTTTATCCCATGACTATTGATGAGAAACACTCAATTTGTCCTCATGACAAATTTTGATGCCAATAGTTTTTGGCACCCACTATGGGGCACACTTTTGTAACTTTCGTGCCACCCATATTATACTAGTCCATATGACTCTGCCATAATCTTAAGGACCACTCCATCAACCTGAGGTAGACTTGGAATAATCTATCCAGATAGATATTATGCTAAACCTCAAACAAATCTTTTGGAATTATGATGAAATTTACATAGCTCAATTTTAAGTTATCCTAGCCATTTTAAATCAAGAATTAGAAGATGTCAAAAGAATAGAAAGAAATTGTGCATAGAGTGAAGCTCATAGAGTTCATTTAACAACTTTAAATTATTAAACTCACACATGACCATTTCAGGCCTTCAAAATCTAAATCATCAAACTTGCTGAAATTGGGATGAATCTTCAAAATAAGATTTAGTTTTAAGATTTTGATTGTTTATTTTTGATAATATAACAAGTAACACTCAATTTGATACCTTTAGAGTAGATCTAGATATAGGAGAAACCATTTTCCAGAGAAATTTTGAGATTACCTCAAGAAGACAAGCAAGGAGATAGACATGAAGAATAGTTCATATAGCTAATCAAAGACTTTTTGCAACTAGATTTTCATCTCATGATAATTAAAACACCTCAAGCTCTAGTTATTCAACCTAATCTTGACTGAATAATTCAAACTCAAGAAGATATTTCATCAGATTTGAGAACTTTCACTTGGGATAATAGGACGAGTTCGACACATTTTCATAAAGCAGTTAGAATTTTAGAAGAAGAAGATTAATTCGTTTAAGCACAAAGAGAAAAAACATTATCTACATGAATAATACAACAAATAATGCTATCTTAGAGAGATTTTCAACTTAAACCTATACCTCAATGCCAGTAACTTTCTTCTAAAGTGGTAGAAAAGAGATTCATTAGAGCTTGTAAGTCAAAAGGTGAAGTTGATCCTTTTTTTTATCATTTATAAGAACATTCTAGTTTTAATTTGAGTCCTGAACATCAGAGAAAGGTCAAAATAACTAGTCTTCCCTCGACCTCTAAGGAAAAAAAAAACCTGAAAGAAGAACTTTGACAAGTTGAGCTCTTGTCTTATCAAGAACTATTATTTCCTTACAAGTAAATTTTCAAACTATGTCATTACCATGGAAAAATATGATTGGTCCATTATCTCTTGGGTAATTACTATTGTCAATCAAAATTTCACCCTTATGAAGGTAGTTTAAGGCCTTCAAAGTCTGCTAAAACATGGAAACAATACTAGGCTGTAGGTGACCTAATCAATGGATTGAATCTCTAGATTCTAACGGCTAGTTCCCTTTGGTGTATCAATTAGGATCTCTACTCTATGATACAAACTACTAGGGAAAAGGGAAGAAACAAACTTGAAGTTAAATCCTATCTAATGATGGTGATACACCTAAATTTTGAATGTATCCACTCAATTTGAGCTCCTAAAAACATTGATCTAGACAAGAAAAAGGCTAAACTTTCAAATCTAATTGACTAATATGCATAAGTATTTCATGAAAAGGTTTTATCTGGTGATCCAAGATTGAGGGAAATGAAAGAATATTCCTAATTTAAAGCACTAACTAGCCACTTATATCCATTATAAACTCAACCAAAAGACATCAAACATAGAACATGACTTGCATAAACTGATCAATTATGATGCTAGGTAAGAATCAAGACTTGACAAAGAAGAGAAATTATATCACTTATGTAAATCACTAACATGAATACACTATATCATCATTTTAGAAAATAAAAATAGTCCTTATATTAATCTAAAAAAGGTTACAAACTTAGTCTTTGGTAGAATTTTATCTTGCCAAAAGAGGGATACAAATCAAGGCTAAAAAGCCAACTTATATAGAAAAGATACAATAGCCAAGAGGTTGGCACTAAAAATAGAAGAGGAGGTCAACTCAGTCTAACTTGTGTTATCAAAGCCTTCAAATAAATCTATTTTTGTCTTATGCCTTGCATGAAAAGTTCTTTTGTATTGGAAGAGGATGGTGGGCCCAAGTTTAGACTAATCTACCTCATACATGAAATCTATGCCAATATTGGATGTCTTAACTCAAGCTTAAACTGATTTGAAGCTGAGTTGGAATAAGATAAATCTTCCTTTGTGTGAAAATCATGAGCAAATATGACATTTGATAACCAGTCAACTCTATAAATTAAAAACAATCAAGTCCACTTTCATGAAAAAGCTACACCACATCTAAATTTAGAACTCCACCTGAACTATTGGAAACATTTGAAAGCTTTGGATTAACAAGACAAGAACACATGTATGAAATTCTATGTTGGTGTAGAAGGGATGAGGTGGACCTAATTTTGACTAGTCAAACTCTTACATGGAAAGCCACTACCTATTGATTAATCTTGAAGCTGAGTTAGATCGTTAAATGCATAAGATGACTAGAGATAATCTTAACTTTAACAAACAAATAATTGAAGCTTTGAGAAATCAACTATAAATAACCTTTGCTTGCATAGATGATGAAAGGTGAATTTAGATTAAGTTCCTTATTAGCTCTATGCCTTGTGATGCCAGCTCTTTGTATTCTGTGCGTGTATTCCTTCTATATTGTTTCAGGTTTTTATCTTCATCTATTCCCCTCAGCCTATAGCTCTATTTCTTCCAGTGGAATCATTTTAGTCTTTTGTTTGGTCCTTTTCATGGACTTTGAAATGAACTCTGGGTAGATTATCCCCATCTTTTGTTTATTTCCTGCTTGGTAAACCTCCCCTTTGCCTTGGATTTCCTTGGGCTTATTGCCCATGGCTTAGTCTTCTGAAGGAATTCTTTCAAACAATTTGTCTAAAGGAATTCCTTCAAACTTTGTCTTGGTCCCTTAGTTTGTTTCTTCCTCTCTTGAGCCTTTCCTTCTTAAACTTTCCTCGGGTAAATATTTTGAAATAATTCTTTCAGACTTTTTTCCCATGTCAATTTCCTTTTTAAACTTCCTTCAGACAAAAATTTTGAAGGAATTTGTTCCTTTCAGCTTGCCTTTTTCCATAGGGCACATACCCTTCGACATTATTGCTAGTGACCCCTTGAGTTATTTGAAATGGCCCTTTAAGATTTTAAAATGTCCCTTTGGCATTTTTAATAATGACTTTCCTGAAGGGATTCTACCCTTTGGGTTTTTGTAGAGTGTCCTTTTGGCCTTTTGGGCTTCTTGGAAAAGCCCTTTGGCATTTTGTAAATGCTCCTTTTTAACAACTTTGAAGTGAACTCTTCCAAAAGAGCTCTTAAAACTTATTGTAAATGGTCCTTGTTGATTTTTACAATGGACTTTCCCAAAGGGAAAGGTGCCCTTCAGATTTTCTGTAATGGACCTCTCTCCTTGGACAATTCCTTCAGAAACTTTGCAATGGAAGACCCGAAAGGAAAAGAGCCCAAATTTTCTCTATGAAATAGTCTTCAAAAAACTATAGAGGCATTCAGAATTTTTGAAAAGGACCTTTCCGAAGGTAATAAACCCTCCCAAAACTTTGAAATGATCTTTGCCCTTTTGAAGAGAACCTTCCTCTTATAAAGCTTGAAGTTCTCTTTAAAATTTGCTCCTTTTAATTGCTATAATCAACATCTATTCTTTCCTGAAAAGAACAAGACAAGTGAAATAAAACTCCCCTAAATCACCTAGACAACCTCAAGGCCTATTAACCATGGATTTTCAAGGATTTTTTAGCAAGGGTGGAAATTTGACCTGTGGGGTCAAAATTGTCAACATTTTGGCAAATCAGATGGGAAGTATGCCTGTTATTCTTGGAAAACCTAGCCATATACATGAGTTTTTAATTCACAAAGAAATGATAGATCTGATCTATGATTGAAAACTTTCTTTTGACATGGGATAACCTTCATCCTCCAAAATAGAAGGGAAACACACAAAGCAAAGAAACCTAACTAAAAAGCAAATGTGAAAACAAAGCATTTATTTGGGGCAAAACAAAACTAAAATAATGTGTTTGAACAACACTTGGAA
Source organism: Torreya grandis (assembly GCA_037957365.1). Taxonomy (NCBI): domain Eukaryota; kingdom Viridiplantae; phylum Streptophyta; class Pinopsida; order Cupressales; family Taxaceae; genus Torreya; species Torreya grandis. Next base: position 2,048,151 of record JARHVA010000739.1, on the reverse strand, counting down.
GAAAAAAACTAACAAAAAACCTATCTAACCATGACAAAACATGATCCACCTGGATCAAAAGGAAAATTCATAAACTCACTCACTCCAAGAGATGGTACAAGCTACAAGGCAGGATGTTTATTAATCTTAACCTTTGATGAGGCATTTTTCTTGTCCACCAACTATATTAACATCTTCTCAAATGATTCATCAACAAAAAACAAGTAAAAAACAAAGACAAACTCATCAAGTACTTCCTAATGTTTTTCATACTGCTTGTCATCTACCACCTTGTCAAGTGATATCTCATATATGCACTGTTCTTGAGTGAGCACATCTTTCTTATCAACTACTGCAAGTTCATCTAACTCTTCAAAGAGATTTGAATAGGCAAACCAATTTTTATTATGATCTTGAATAGGTGATTCTTGATCATATTTATTATAAACATGCTCTTCCATAGGCAACATAGCCATACAGAGCTCTTTAATTTCTTATAGAGTTTCAAGGTACAACTAACAATCATCCTTTTGTACTTTATTTGGATCAATTTGAATAGGATCATCTTGAAAGTTATCTGGATATTTCTCAATAGGAGATGTCTCTAACTCAACTATGACTTCAATTTGTACTAACTCCTCTTGGAGTTCCTTCTCATCAAGATCAACCTTCTCACTCTCAACTATAATTGGATTCTCAACTATAAAATTAAGTGAAGTATCAAGGAGAAACTCTTCCTCATACATAATTGAAGCATCCTCTTCACACTTTGCAAGAACTTGACCTATAGTTGTAACCCCCTTTTTAATCTTTTAGAGAATAGGCTCCTCCTGAAGAAGGGAGATGGTGGGAGGGAGATGAATTTCATTTGTTTGAGAGGGAAAATGAAGTGTGGGAGATTAATCATGATCAGATTTTGGAATCTTGAGGATAATGGAATTATTTATGGAGTTTTGGAGAGGAGGGAAAGAGAAACTCTTAAAGACGTATACATTCTATTCCTTCCACTTGGCCATTACCTCATCAAAGTCTAAAATCTTCTTGTCCTCATGGACAAATTATTCTTAAGAGATGAGTGGTGAAGAAAGGGGACTATAAGAAGGCTTAACCTCATGAATAGGCTCTTGAATACAACTAAGAAGCTCCCTTGGCACACACTGGGCATGATTAAGAACTTCATGAGAAGAAGAAACATAAGAACCCTTTGTAGACAAGTGGTTCAACTTGATTTTTTGCCTCTCCCAAGCCTCCATCTTCTCCAATTAAAGAATACACAACCCATTTATCTCTTATAGATCATTTGACACATTTTGAAATAGACCATTCACTTCTTCATACTAAGAGTTTAAACAAACTTTTCTTGCATATGCTAGTATTCTAAGCTCTATTTCATTCATTCTTTCTTGAAGACAAGATTGCTCATACGCAACATCATAGCCATATGGGAAAGATGAAATCTAAACTTGAGACTGATATGGCTCATAAGGAAGGTAAGAATCATGCTCTTGATAATAAGGATCATGAAAAATTTGATAAGGCTCAACATAGCTTTGATAATACTCCTAATAAGGCTGATTAGGCTCATAAAGAGGCTCATAGGTATCATAATAAGGATGGTATGATTCATCATAGGGATGATAAGGAAACATAGCATAGGATTTCTCTTCATGCACAACCATCAAAACTCATTCATGATAATGCAATAAAAAATAGACTTACATGGAAACTGTGCTTGGGCTATTAGAAGCAACTACTTGAGCTTATACTTACCAAATACTTCTTGAATAATAATGCTAAAACTATAATTTCATCAGGACCAACTCTAAGGGGTCCCATCAAGCATGCCAAAAATTGTTGTCAATCAGACTTGCACCCTTGTGAAGGTAGTTTCATGCCTTCACAGTCTACTAAAACATGGAAACAATCCTAGGTTGTGGGTAACCTAATCAATGGATTGAATCTCTAGATTTTATGGGCTAGATCCCTTTGGTGTATCAATTAGGATATTTAATCTATGCTAAAAACTACTGGGGAAAAGGGAAGAAACAAACTTGAAGGTAAATTCTATCTAATGATGGTGATACACCTGAATTTTGAATTGATCCACTCAATCTGAGCTCCTAAAAACACTGACCTAGACAAGAAAAAGGCTGAACTTTCAAATCTAATTGAACAATATGCATAAGTAGTTCATAAAAAGGTTTTATATGGTGATCTAAGCTTGAGGGAAATGAAATAATAGTCCTAATTTAAGGCACTAACCAGCCACTTATATTCACTATAAACTCAGCCAAGAGACATCAAACACAAAACATGACTTGTATAAACTGATAAACTATGCTACTAGGTAAGAATCAAGACTTGACAAGGAAGAGAAATTTTATCACTTATGCAAATAACTAACATGAATACACTATACTATAATTTTAGAAAATAAATATAATCCTTTTATTAATCTAAAAAAGGTTACAAACTCAGTCTTTAGCAAAATTTTATCTTGCCAAAAGAGGGATACAAATCAACGCTGAAAAGCCAACTTATATAGAAAAGATACAATAGCCAAGAGGTTGGCACTAAAAATAGAGGAGGAGGTCAACTCAGTCCAACTTGTGTTATCACAGCCTTCAAATAAATATAATTTTATCTTATGCCTTGCATGAAAAGTTATTTTGCATTGGAAAAGGATGGTGGGCCCAGGCTTGGACTAATCTGCCTCATACATTAAATTTATGCCAATCTTGGATGTCTTAACTCAAGATTTAATGGATTTGAAGCTGATTTGGAATAAGAGAAGTCCTCCTTTGCATGTAAATCATGAGCAGATGTGGCATTTGATAACCAATCAACTCTATAAATTAATAACAATCAACTCCACTTACATGAAAAAGCTATGCCACATCCCAATTTAGAACTCTGCTTGAACTGCTAGAAACATTTGAAAGCTTTGGATTAATGAGATAAGAGAACATGCATGAAAGTCCATGTTGGCATAGAAGGGATGAGGTGGACCTAAGTTTGACCAGTCAAAATCTTGTATGGAAAGCCACTACCTATTGATTAATCTTGAAGCTGAGTTGGATCATTGAATGCATGAGATGTCTAGGAGATAAGCTTAACTTCAACAAACAGTCAATTAAAGATTTGACCAATAAACTATAAATAACCTTTGATTGCATGGATAATGAAAGGTGTATTCAGATTGAGCTCCTTGTTAGCTCTCTACCTTGTGATGCCAACTCTTCATATTTTATGCATGTATTATTTCGGGTTTTTATCTTCATCTATTCCCCTCAACCTTTAGCTTTGTTTCTTCTCATGGAATTTTTTCAAGATTTTTGTTTGTCCTTTGTCATGGAATTTGAAGTGAACTCTGGGTGGATTATCCCCTTCTTTTGTTTATTTCTTGCTTGGTAAACCTCCCCTTTGCCTTGGATTTCCTCGAGCTTATTGCCTGCGGGTTATTCTTCTGAAGGAATTATTTCAGATAATTTATCTGAAGGAACTCCTATAGACTTTGTCTTGGTCCCTTCATTCTTTTCTTCCTCTCTTGAGCCTTTCCTTCTTAAACTTTCCTTAGGTAAATCTTTCAAAAGAATTCTTTTAGACAATTTGTCCGAAAGAATTCTTTCAGACTTTTTGCCCATGTCAATTTCCTTTTTAAACTTCTTTCAGACAAAAAGTTAAAAAGAATTCATTCCTTCCAGCTTGCCTTTTTCCGTATGGCATATACCCTTCAACATTGTTGCTAGTGACCCCTCGGGATATTTGAAACTGCCCTTTGGACTTATTGTAAATGGTCCCTGTTGATTTTGACAATGGACTTTCTCGAAGGGAAAGGTGCCTTTCATGTTTTTTTTAATGGACCTCTCTCTTTGGATAATTCCTTTAGAAACTTTGCAATGGATGACCCAAAAATAAAAGAGCCCAATTTTCCTCTATGAAATAGTCTTCATAAAAATTTTAGAGGCCTTCAATTTTTTTCAAAAGAACCTTTTTGAAGGTAACAAACCCTCCCGAAACTTTGAAATGATCTTTGCCCTTTTGAGGAGAACCTTTCTTCTTGTAAAGCATGAAGTCCTCTTTAGAATTTTCTCCTTTCAAATGATATAATCAACATTTTTTCTTTTGTACAAAATAACAAGACAAGTCAAATAAAACCCCATAAATCACCTAGACAATCTCAAGGCCTATTAACCATGAATTTTCAAGGATTATTTATCAAGGGTGGAAATTTGACCTGTGGGGTCAAAATTATCAAAAATTACATGACCTTCCAAAAAGGTTAAGAAAGAACTTTCCAATATTTCATGGAGATGGAAAACAACACCTAGACAAACACCTTGTATATTTCAATGTTGTATATAGAATTTTATGCATCGAGCATGAAGATGTTGCCATTAGGTTATTCATTGAAACACTACAGGATGGGGTCAGAGAGTAGTTTTACCATCTCACTCCAGTGTCTATTAATAACTGGAATATGATGAAGACTAAATTTGAGAATAGATTTAAACCAACCAAAGATGCCCATGCTTTGCTTTCTTAGCTTACACAAATGAAAAAAGAGGTTTATGAGCCATTGAGAGAATTTGTCACCAAATTCAATAGGTTGACAAATAAGATACTAGCTAATGCAAAAACTATAGATGAAAATAAAAAATGTTTCTTTATCAACTCTCAATTAGTTAAAGTAAGTTATCAATTGAGAAGAGACAGGGTAACATATTTGGAAGTAGCCTCAAAATTGGCTATCAACATCGAAGATGATATAGTCATGTCTGAAGAACTCAAAAAAGAACCTTCAAAGGATAAGGCTCAAATTTTAGGACAATCTTCAACAGAATAAATCTTGCAAAAAATGGATAATGATTTAATAGCCATCAAAAATAAAATACCTCAAAAGGCCATTACAACTCTATATCAAGATATTCCAAGAAGGAACTATGTTCCTTTTCAAAAAGATCATCTTAGACTGTAAGCTCCTCAGCTAAAACTTGCACTTGAGGCTCCCCCTCAACAAAACACTAATGCACTAGTAAACATAGTCTTAAAAATTGAGGAAATATTTGGATATGAAGAATTTGATGAAGAAAATGAATCAAAAAATTCAAAATTTCAAGAATGTGAAATTGAAGAACCTTGTGGCAACTCCGTAAACATGTTCCTGGAATATAATTCAAATGAAGATGACTATGAAGAGAGTGTTGGGGATATGAATAGCTAATCCCTTTTAGTTTTCATGAGAACTCAAAATCAGAAAAAGTAGTCTAGTGATTCATTGGAGGAAACTCCACAGGTTATCCTCCCATGAGGAACTATGTCACTAGTGCAAACAAAAGGGAAACAACCACTTATAGGTAGTTAATCTAATGCAAATGTTTCTCAACCTGTTGAGATCATTTTTGGTAATTTACCTACTTTTAACATAATTTATCATGTCAACAAAACTAAGATTTAGATCTCACAAGCTAAATACTTGAGATCATATCCAAAGCAATTGGATAGGTTAGTTCATTAATCAAAGGCAAAATTCCAAGTACTAAAAAGGCCAATTTCAAAGGATCATAACTAACCCTATTACTTATAATCTAGTTAAATCTATGGCCACAACCACTTTCAAATCCAATAAATTTCACCCTTTCTACATTTCACTATTCCTCAAAGGATGCAAAGCCAATAATTATATTATTGACATAGGAACCTCTGCTAATTTCATTCTTACCAAATTTGCTGTTGTTCATGGACTAACCTACACTAAGACCTTTGGGCATTATTATTCCATGGACATTAAACAAGTTCCTCTCATTAGATAGATTAAGGACACATAAGTGGCTTTAGCATATTTTCCCCATAAGTGAATCAAAATCAATATTTTGGTCACATATATTCTAGTGGCTTATGACAATTCTTTTGGGTAGAAATTTTTGTAAAGAATTGGGAGGTGAAATCCAACTGGATTTATTGCATGCTATAATTTTGATCAAATGAGTCAAACAATGTTTAGAGTGTGAATTGATAATGAAATAAATAGTTTAAAAAGTTGATGATCTAAGAGATGATATTTTGTATGAAGATGTTAGAATTGGTAACTATCTTATAATGATAGAGAAAGATGTAGAGTTACTAGAAATCATACAATCAAATCTGAATGATATTTGGATGATGGAGTTTGATGGTAGTTTTTTGTCAACAAGTTTAGGTGTAGGAGTAATTTTGATATCTCTGTTTAAGGAAAATTTTCCTTTTTGCTATAAGTTGCAATTTGACTATACCAATATTATAGATAAATATGAAGCACTTTTTTTGGGTTTCTAGGCAATAAAAGAGTTGGGAATCAAGAATTTGGAAGTTTTGGGTGATGTTGAGCTCATTATGAAACAATTAAATTGTCAATACCAGGTGAAAAATGATCATCTAAGACATTATAGGAATAAAGTCCAGGATAACATTGAAATCTTTGATGCTTTTTCTATCAATAATATTTCTAGAGAATATAACTCTAAAGCTGATGCTTTGGTAGTATCAGCTTCTTTGATGATTCCCCATATAGATATTAATACAAAAAAACACACAATTGAACTAATATACAAACCAAGCATCCCAGACAATGCAGATAATTGGCAAGTTTTCAATGATGATCAACAGATCATCTCTTTCCTTGAAAAAGCAATAATTTTTATAAATTTATACTTTGAAGGCAGTGACTCCTCGTACAAAGAATATTTAGTTCATACATCAAAAGAGGGAATCAAAGATGAACATGATGAATAAGGTGTTATCAAGTTGAAAGGAAATAAAATTTCTAAAGGCCTGGTCTCTTTAAAAGAATTATTTGATAAACATGATATATTTGTAAAAAGTAAAATGCAAAAAGGAAATCTTGATTTTGCCAACTTTGAAAAAGTAAACAATGGTTTAGAGGAACATCCTAGGTTCATCAATATTGGAAAATATCATTCACCTAAAGAAAAATAGAAGTTTGTTAACCTTATCTATAATTATATCGATATACATGCGTATTCATACGTAGACCTTAAGTCTTTTCATCCTAAATAGATGAAACACGTAGTTCCTCTAAAACCTGATGTAAAACCTTTCAAATAGAAACTAAGACAAGACAATCCTAAAATTTTAGGAATAATTATTACCAAAGTGAAAAAGATGTTTGATGCTCCCATTATTTTCCCTATCCATCATTCTTCTTGGGTAGCTAACATAGTACCAGTTCATAATATGAATGGTGAAATTAGAATATGTGTTGTTTTTAGGAACCTCAACCAAGCATTCCTCAAAGATAATTATCCGCTACCAATCATGGATCAAGTTCTCTAAATGGTAACAGGTATTGAAATGCTTTCGATGGTTGATGGTTTCTCAAGATATAATCAGATTGAGGTTAACATGGAAGATCAATAGAAAATGACTTTCACAACACCTTGACTTAATTTTGCATATTGATGAATGCCACTCAGATTGATTAATGCAAGATCTAATTTTTATAGGGCAATGGATTTAGCATTTAGAGAGTTAAAAAATGAAATCATTCTAGTATATATCGATAACCTAATAATATTCTAAAAAAAGTGAGAATGTCACTATGAAAATTTGGAGAGAGTTTTTAAAAAGTGTTGTTTACATGGAATTTATCTTAACCCTACAAAATATATCTTTGAAGTGATTGAAGGTAAACTCTTACATCATATTGTTTTGAAAGAAGGAATAAATATTGATTCAGAAAGGGTTCAGGCAATTCAAAAACTTTCCCTACCCACAAGTAAACCTAGAGTACATTCCTTCTTTGAGAAAGTAATTTTTTTGAGGAGATTCATTCCTGATATCATTGAGCTCACCAGACATATTATATATATGATGAAATGCAAATCCTCTTTCAAATATAACAATGAAAGAAAAGAGGCATTCAAGAAGATAAAATTTATTATTACTCATGCACCGACATTGGTTTGTCCTGATTTTAAAAAGGAGTTCATTATTTATTTTTATGCTTCAAATCATATACTTTCAACAATATTGATCCAACAAAATAATAAAGGTATTGAATCTCTGATTGAATTCATGAGTTGTAATCTCAAAAATTATGAATCAAAATATAATCTGAAGAAAAACATGCCTATGTAGTGGTGAAAGCAGTCAAATGATTTCGATATTACATATTACATTCACATTCTGTAGTAATGGTTCCAAATATAGCTATCAAATCCATTTTGACTCAATAAAGACCAAGATAAAAGAGAGTTATTTAGATAACCAAGGTTCAAGAATATGATCTTGATATCAAACCCATAAAGTTGGAGGAAAAGGATTGTGTCAACTCATAGCAGAATAGGTACTTTCCCAATTAGTTTCTTCAAAAGATTCTAATGATCAGAACAATGAATAACACCCTTTGGTATTGTTTGTTGACTCCATAGATGAATGGTTTTTTGATATTGCCCTTTCATTGACCTATGGATAATGTCCTTCACATTTGAATGTAAAACAACATAGGACAATTAAGATGTAAACTAATAAGTCTGTCATATGGGATGACACTCTTTTCAAGAAAAGTATTGATGGCTTTTTTTAAGGTGTGTTGATAAGGAACAACATAAGCTATTATTACAAACTTTTCAAGATCAATCCTATGGAGGGAATTTTTATGCCAGGGTAACAACATATAAAATTCTCATATCTCATTATTATTGGCCAACTCTTTTCAAAGATTCATACAAATGGGTGAGAAAGTGTGAGGCATGTCAGCAATTTATAGGTAAATATAGATTAGTAGCACTTACTCTTCAACCAATAAAATTTGAAGAACATTTTCAGCAATGGGGTCTGGATTTCATCAGGACATGGAACCCTCATTCAAGCATAGGTAATACTCACATTCTCACAATAATAGATTACTTCACTAAGTGGGTAGAAGCAATTCATGTTAAACAGACAACTTTAAAAGTCATTTACAACTTCATCAAGGAAAATATCTTGTTATGATATAGAATCCCACAAAAAATTGTTACAGATAATGCCTCTAACTTTTCTTCTTTAGAGATGATTGCATTTTGCTATGGATATGACATTTCTCTATCTAATTCATCAAATTTTAATCCACAAGGTAATGGTCAAGCTGAGTCGAGCAACAAAAATCTATTCATAATCATGTGTAAGGTAGTAGATACTAATAAAAAAATTGGCATAAAAAGGTATATGATACTCTTTGGGAAGATTGTATAACTCCAAAAAAGGATATTGGTGTGTCTCCATTCCAATTTTTATATGGAATAGATGTTGCAATTCCTATAAATGTTGAGTTACCTGCCCTGTAATTATCTAGAGAAGTTGAAAATCCAAAATTTGAAAGCTCATTGATAATAAAATCTTCTATCTACAATAATTATAAGGAAAAAAGATTTAGGTAGTTGACAAGATCATAGAACATCAAGATCGTGTCAAATTTCTCTTTGACAAAAAGGCTAAGAAAAGATAATTCCAAGTAGGAGATCTGGTTCTACTTTTGGATAGTCGTAAAGAACTAAAAGGGAGTCATAGGAAGTTCAATTCACTTAGGATGGGGCCATTCAAGATCAGGTACTTTTGTAGTAACAATTTTTACTTGGCATATTATCATGAAACTCATTTGCCATTGCCCTTTAACAGGAAATATTTGAAACACTATTTCTAGTAAGAACTAGGTGGCCCTCTTATGTACATATGTAAATACAATTTTGGTTGTGTTTCTTTCCTAGTCTTTTTTTTTGGTGTGCATGTTGTTTTTCAATAATGCAATAGTCTATCTGTTATTTCTTTCCCTTTCATGTTTCGGTCTTCTTTCCTGATCTTATCCCTTAGTTACCTACTTTGAGTCCAAATGAGCTACACATCTTCAATCTTATTCCATTTCCAAGATCTAACTTCTTCAATTTTTAGAATAAATAGGTTTTCATCAACTCCTTCAAGAAAATAAGCAATGAAAATCAAAATCTTCTTCAAGGGGATATGGCTTGACAACACGTGTTCATTTATCATACAATTGAGATTGGTGAATTGGTTGTTAGTTGGATGGATTAGGATCTATAAAATCTATAATAAGGGATTTGGCCCATCAACACATGTTCATTTCTCATACAATTGAGATGGGCGAACCAACTATTAGTTGGATAGATCAAGATGAACAAATATGAAACAATATTACACTTTTTAAAAATTTACATCAGTAAGTTTCAAATGACTCCATATCCCAATGGTTGAATTACTTAGCTATGAAAACAAAGTATGGAGTTCTACTTTGTGCCTTGAAGTCCAAAGTTCCCAGTTAGAGCCAATTGTTATCCCAGAAGATCGAGTTTCCATGTCAAAATTTTGAGTCCATTCATACTTCATGCCCTCATGGATGTTGTTAAAATATTTCATTTGTCCACTTGAATAATTACCCCAAAAGACTTCTTTCCCTCTTTGGTCATTTTCATTTGAGATCTCAGTTATTTTTTACTCTTTATAAGTATCTGCCAGGTTGATTAATCTATAGTTAATCCTAAGACATGTTTTCGCAACTAACCACCTTTCAAATGGCTCTAAAATCTCCCTGAAAACATTCAAGGTCATTATAATTTTTTTTTGATTCCATGTTTTGAATTGAAAAAAAATTAATTCAAAAATGCATTAAAAATAAAAACCCGCAAAGTATTTAAAATACCCCTTATTTTTCCATGTGGTGACACCATAATACAAGTTAAAGTTTTAAAAACCTTCCACACAAGTTTATTTTTAAATGGGCATTATTTTAAGATTGTATTATGGAAAGTATTCATTTTGAAAATATTTTATTTTCAAAACCCATGTGTCATTTTCCATTTAAAAGTTTCCTTCCACTTCAAATTTGTGGATTGTACCCTGTGTGAGTCTTTGGAAAGGTTCTTTTGAATATTATTTTTAATCAAGAGAACATATCAAGCTAGAAATTTATTTTTATAAAAAGTGAGGCTTGAAATGTGAATTTCATGAGGGTTTTTCAAAGTCTCAAAACATGTTGTATTCCTTTCAAAATTTTGCAAAGTGTTTTCCTCACCCTCAAGGCCCATAAAATGCATAAAGCTCATCAATCTCCCTCATCCGTCCATGTAGCCTTAAAATATCTTTTTCAGAGTCTTAAATTCATCTACATGGTTAAATTCATTCAAAATATCATTTCCTATCCCAGAAGTCATGGTATTCCTTGGCATGCTACTTTACTCTTCATTAAACCTAGTGCGTGTATTTATAAAGACTTGTTTTCTCAAAATTTGTGTTTTTGAGACTTTTAGCTCATGGGTTTTGGGTAAAACCTATGGTATTTGCCATTTTAATTCTATTTTAAAGTTGGTTTTGACTCTTTCCCATTGTATTTGGTGAGATCAAAGTGGTTTTTATTGGAATTAAAAGGGCTATCAAAATATAGGCATGTTTTATTAATAAATGAAGTTTTAAAAATAAACATAGTGTCTCACTCATACAGGGGTTTTAAGATTTTCAAACATTTTTTTCCCCATTAAAAATTCCACATATTGTTCAAGATAATCTCAAATCCCACATAACTATGTATGCCTTTTTCTTTAAACTATTAAATTGGCACCTCCACATGGAAAATATTTAAACATGGCAGAATTGACCATCCTATTTTTATTATTGTGAGGTTTCTTTTTATTCTTGAAATAATGTTTTAATCTCTATAAATTACACCAACCTCCTTTGAGCTTTGCATAGCAGTTTATAGGGAGTATTGAAGAATAAGTTCATGGTTTTGAGCTCTCTACAGGTGGTTTTGAGTTGTTTACAAGTGGTATTGAATAAGCAAAAAACTTGTTTTGGGCTAAAAATAGTGTGTGGTGGACTATTTTAATTATTGTAAACTTCCTTGCATATGAGAAGACCTCAGCACAATGTTTTTCCTTCTTTTCTCTTACATGCAAGCTACTTTTGAATGTAAACATGTGGTTTTGGGCTATTGAAAACAATTATGAATCAAGTGACAATTATTGGTAGCATACTCGAGCTTGATTTATTGCATACACATTTGAGACATTCTCTCACATACATGATCTCATAAATATCTAAAGGTTTCACACTATTTCAGAAGGTTTTTTATGCCCTTACATGTGTAAATAGTGTTTTCAAACGTGATATCACGTTTTTCTCATTCACAACCTCCAAACATGCCTAAACGGTCATTACATGCATATATAAGTTTTTGATATTTTTGTTTCATCTATAAATATTTATGAGCTTGTATATAGGTTTATGTACACTACATTAGTTTCTATTTCATATACACACTTTTTCTCTCTAGTTTTAGTCTACAAAAATCTTCATTTTCTTGTTCAAGTTGTTATTCATTTAACTACACCTTCTAATATGAAATTCAAATATATGGGATATGAACCTATATCCATTATATATACACACATATTGAACATATTTGATAATGACATGAAGAACATAGATATTGATGATTTCTAGGAAATAATGGATGTTACAAAAAGATCTCTGCTAGGAAGATAAATTCTAGACAGTGGACTTGCACATGTAGCTATGTTTCTGACTTCCACTCAGTGTGTAGATTTGATAATCATATGCACAAAGTACTAAAACCCTTAAAAGAGAGAAATAATGTCTTTAGATAATCAATTGATAGCCAAATTGAATAGCACCTCTATAGGGATCACCTTTGGTATTGAACCTAATAACGAAATAGTACAAATCAACAAAGATAATGCTAAATAATTCAAGAAGTATAATCATGAGAAGTGCAAAAAGATGTTAAGTCAATCTTGGTTGAACACTAGAAAAAGAATCAATATCAAATATATCAAAAACATATATAGATCAGATTTTAAAGAATAACTATTAGATATGATTACCCTTTTGAGCAAAGTCATGGGAAATAAGGAGACAAATAATTTTTACCTATGTATTTATGTACATAAGTATCATCTATGCAAGGAAGTATTGATTGGGATTTGATCATTATCAATAACATTCATGAACAATTGATCAAACTGGGATCAATGCAAGAATTCTTTATGACTTTATACTTGGTTTAATCCATTGCAGTCATTTATAACTCCACTTCTATCATCCTCATTTCTAACTCCACTTCTATCATCCTATGGACCCAGGTTCTACCCATTTTCCTACCATTTCTCTTCTTAGTGATTCATTTTCACCTTCATCCCTTCTATTTCCCCTTCCACTTCTATCATCCTCATTTCTAACTCCATGTCTAGCTACACCTCCACCTTTGGATTTATCTGTGTAACAAGTTGTTGCTTCTCCACAATCAGTTGAGCCTAGATCTATTCTTGTCTCACCCATGAAATAGTTATCATCATTGACTTCCTTGGTTTTGACATATGCTCAATTGGCTAGTTCACAGGGAGACATGTATTCTTCATGGGTACAACAACATTTTGGTAAGAAAATCCTTCATGCACATTAACTAAAATTAATTTTGATGTTATTGCCAATCTATTGCAAGGTCCTCCAAAGAAAATTAAGGCCAATACTACTTTGAGGTTGATGATTGACCCTTCAAGTACACGGTCTATAGAAATAACAGAATCTCATGTGGAGAAGAATCAAGATGAAATTACTTTGGATGATTACAACATTAATAGGATCAATTTGGGTGAATCAACTCTTGATGTTAACATTCATAAATTCAAAGTGACTGAAACTAAATTGATTCAAATGTAAAAAGAGGGAATGTAGACTCAAGAACATTTAGAATAAAAGGTACATGTACTTTCAATGTACATTAAATAGATTTTGAATATTGGTGAAACTTCTCAGAGTGTAATTTCTAATCCTACATCAAATTCTTCTGCATTAAGAATTACAAATTCTAAATTTATCATTGATAAGGATATGATTGCCAAAATCAGTAAATATAGAAATCATGGTAAAGTGATGGAGTCATGGGTTGAATACTTGCTTTTTAAAGGTTTTAAGTTCCTCGATGAGAATCAAAGAATATATGATCTCATCAATTTTAGTCAAGCAAAGGTTGAAGAAGAAAAAGAAACTACACAAAAAGAGCTTAAAAAATGGATTAAATTGATTAGAGATTTGAGGGACATGGTTACCATGGATGAGAATTCTTTGGTCTCAAGAGGTATTCTTGAAAAGGTAGAAGATAATTATTCATGGTTATGGGCTCAATGTGTAAAATGGAATATTGTGCTCTGGATGAAGCTTTAAAAGACATGCAACATCATGAGAAAGTTTTTGACGAGGTAAAATCTGAGGTACATGCCAATATTTGGTTAATTCATTATGACCTATCAAATGAGGATGAGTCAAAAGTTCAAATAGCTACAGAATTGAAAGAACAATTTTAGATGTTGATAAAAAGGAACTATTTGGATTGGATACATTCAATAAAGGAATAATGAACAAATTGAGTGGTATTTATAATGCAATTGTATACGTCACATTAAACTTTCTAGAACTTTTCATAAATATTGAAGAGGCTACTAATGCATTGTATGAATGGCTTGCGAGATTTAATCATACAGTTGTTCCTGCAAGAGAAGGAATTATCCAAGTAGTTCAGAGGTTCATAATATATAAGTTCAATTCATCTCAATAGGGGAAATCAAAAAATTGTTGCTTCAGTGGAATAGAGTCCTACTTAAAAAAAACACTTATCTCCTCATAACCACTAAACGTCACTTTTTTAAGTTTTTATTTCTTCATTGCACTTTTTGTATAACTTTAAAGGTTTATGTTTTACCTTTTTAAAATCATAAGTGTTAAAATAATTGTAAAATAGAAACTTTCTGCTTAAAAGTTGGTTATGAAGGTAGATACAAGGTGGTTATACCTATTGTAAAGTATAAATAGGAGTTTTGAGCTCATTCAAATGGATTTTTGACAATTGAATATATTTTTGCAAAGATAGTGAGAATATTTTGTATTTTCAACTTGTAGAAGACTCAATACAAGGAAAATTTTTGCAGACTTTGTGCCCAAGAATCTCCCCAAATGGATAGTGTATGTGTGTACATTAATCTTTTTTTATTCTTCTTCTTTTGAATGTTGCTAAATTTCATTGTTGGATAGTCAATATACATGAAATTTTTTTAGTGGGGAATTTCTCTTTATTCTACAGTAAGAGTTTCTATAATTATAAAATCTTGGTGGGTTAGGAATATAATTTTTTACTATTCTTTTGGGAAATACAGGGTTATTATTTATCACTTTTCTTAGTATTTTTCAATCTCTCTAGTGTATATAATTTGTTCTTATGAATAGAATATGTCTTTCCCATCCCAATTCCATGATAAAGATTTCCTTTATTAAAATTCTCCATTTTGGATCATTTTAGTGAGTTTCTACATTTGGTTAGCTAGGACTATCTCTTCATCTTCTATTATTTTCATGTGCATTTATTTCTTCCAATCTACTCCTTATAGTTCATTATAACATTCATTTTGGTTTTTAATCAAGGTAACTCTACCTAATAATAGAAGAGGGACTTTGTCTCGTGACTGTTGATGAGAAACACTCAATTTTTCCTCATGATAAATTTTCATGCCAACAAATCTATAGACTAGTAAAACTATAATATGTATTCCTTTAAATGGTTATGAAGCTTTAAATTAGGTTCAAACACCTCAAAAAATAATTTTAAAAAGTTTCATGCATTCATATCAATGTTTTTCATAACAAGAAAATGTTTTAGTTCCTTTTTTAAATTGGTTCACTTAAGGAATTTAAAATAGGGTTTTCAACTAGACCTAATAGCACTCAAATATGTCTATCACCCTTGAAAATGGAGACTTACTCAAAAATTTGGACTTATAACGTCTTAAATTTATTTCAGACTCTTTATTTTATATTACACAATCCAAGTAACTATTCTAAGACAACTATTACTAAGCCTTGTTTTAGGCCTTCTTAGGTCTGTAGACACACCATCATTAATAAATTATCTTGTATGCATATTAAAGTAATTAAATCACTTTAATAATTTATAAAACATCCTCATGAACTTACCTACCAATTTTTAAAAAATAATTATGAGGGTTCATTTTCAAGATACTAAAGTTTTTCTAATTGAAACCCTAATTTAGGGTTTTGTAGGTTGTAGGAAACTTGAGAGCATTAAAATGGATAAAAATAAACTTTAAATGGTTTTAAAAGGTTATTTTTAGTTTTTATTAAGACCTATATACATTATCCTTGCCTAGACACATATTCTTGAGACTTAATAATCATAAAAAATTATACAAAACCCTTTTTTACCTAGATTGTGTTACCAAATATCCTTTTTTCAAACTGTTGCAACCTTTATAACCATCATAAGGTATGAAATAAGATTAAATAAAAATTAAATAATTCACTTACACATTCAAAGATCCTGATACTATAATAAAATCATAACAAAATCTTCTTTATTCATGTGTTTTTCAAGTTGATATACAAATCTCTATCAACTATCATTGAATTACATCACATAGACCCAGATACCTACAACTATTGTCTCTCTATTCATCCTTTTCACTTTTAATACTCATTAGTTTATCTTTTTGGACATTAAAATTAACCTTTCATGTCTCTATACACATTCTATCTTCTTATCTATCTTGTACTATCTTAATGACTCATGCGAAGATCCTTTCTATGTACAACTAATTGACTTTATAACTTAAGACTTAACCTTATTTGGAATAAATTGAGGTGTACATGATATTTAGTGAATGAAAACATTGGAAGAAAGTCCCAATACTGTATTAGACCCCATCTACAATCTAACATAATCGAAGTTACCAAAAAGTATGATAAACCTTCTAGATGTATTTACAATTTTAAATATTTGAATTTGCTATTTTGGTGGGAAAATTGAAATCATGATCAAATGACTTATATCAAATGGTGATGAATCATGACAAGGCTTTAAACATATAAAAACAACATTATAAGCCACCTAAGTCATACCAAACCAAAGCTTGACCTATCAAACTAAACTTTGCATTGATTTTGATGATGTTCTTGCATCATACTTCCTAAGTGGGAAAAAATTGAGCTCCATCTCAAATGAAGATTATTCCTTATCTTCCAATTATTGTTTTTCCTTCCTTATTATATTTCTCTTCTAATTGTCTACCTATTTATTTTTTCATGCCATCCACTTTTTCTCTTACTTGTTGATCCTCTTTTCTAATCTTCTGTCTCCTTGTCTTACTTTGTTGCCTTTGTAGTTTAACTCATACCTTCATTAAATTCACACTCCTTTGTAGTTTTTTTTCTTTCTCTATCCTCCATTACTACTATCTCTATTTCATTTTTTTCATAATTTCCACTTAAATTCCTATTTTCACTCATTATTACTACTCTTTATTCGCAACCTTTTTCTCTTGACTTTGTTAAGGCATGCTAATAAACTCCATACTAATCTATTTTTTTGGTAATGTTTTTTAATGTAGTATTCATGGACTTGAAATATTGAATAACACTATACCAATACACAAAATCTAACTACCAAGCAATGAATGTACTCACCTTGCCCTTGCCTTATTTGTTAATCTTTTTGTGACTTATTGTTTTTCAATTTATTTTCCATGTAACTTGACTATTTTTGCACTTCCATTGTTGATCTGATTTTGTTTCTTTACTCTATTCCTAAATTGATATTTTCCTCCATCAAACCTACTTTTTATTCCAAATTGTCTTCCTTATGAAGAGTTTGATTGTTCTCCTCCTTTCCTTATTATACTTTGAACTCTTGTGTTTTATCTCTTTGTTTTTGCATATGGCAAATGAGTATTTATTGCCTTTGTATCTTCAAACCTACACAAACAACATCCTTAACACAAATCAAATCGTGATTAGGAGATTCAATGGTCTCTTCAATGTTCTAATGATCCTCTACCTTTCCTCATTTTTCCATGTTTTTCTCAAATTTCTTCCAAAATTGTCTTGATACTCCTTCCATATTCCTAGAATCATTACCATAATATTCATCATGTATCCTTGGTCTACCTTATTGTACTGACCTTTTCTCATCCATGTTTTTATCAACTATGATTTTTTGATCTTTTGAACTTGATGTTAGTCTAAAATCTACTATCTTTCCTTTTTGGTCTTTTTGAAATCTCTCTTTACTACAAATCTCTTTATCATTACTCTTTTATTCCCTTGGACTCTTGACTACCCACACTTGTTTATTCATCTTATTTCATGGTTATAGGTATGGATTATTATTTTCATTTGTTCTACATCACCCATAACACCACTTTTTCTAATTTTTACATAGATTTGTCCATCTCCTTCCATCTCTACTCCCTGATTTATAATCTGCTTACAATGTATTTGAGGACTTTTCTTTTATTTTTCATCTTTCTTAATTATCTCATGACTATCATGTAGCCTAAAATCTACCTCCTTCCTATCATGCACTTGCTCTTTTCCTTATTTTTTGTTACTTTCATGTCATTTGATTGCTTCACTTGGTCTTGCTTCATTCACCATCCTCTCATCTCTACTTTCATATTCTTGGATAAGAAATATTATTTTCTTTGGTTCTTCATTTTTCACCAATTCTTTGTGGTTTATTAACATCTTGTATTCCTTGTTCTTTTCAAGTTTTGATGTCTCAAATTGAGCATTCTCTTCTATAGCCTACATACCTATAATCACATACTTAAACATAATGTTAGAATCAAAACATTAAGGTCTGATTGCCTCTTCAATTTTATTCTTGGGTTGTTCCTATATCCCCCTTATCATCCCTTTTCGTTTTTTTGTTTCTTTTTATCTCCCTCTCTTTTCTATAATCTGCTTGATTAGACACTTGATGACCTTCTTGATTTTTATGAAGAGTCCTTTTTATAAATTATTCCATTCTTATAACATTTTTGGAAGCACAACCACTGAAAGGGGGGGTGAATTAGTGCCCTTAATCAATTTCCTTTTCTTTTATTATCACAATTAGTCATCCATAAATGAACATTAACCATCCAAGCAATATTAACTGATCTAGAAACATCATAAATGAAAGCATACTCATATAAAATATGAAAAATAAGAACACATCACATGAACATAGGAGCTATGTGGGAAAGCCTCATGGGGAATAAAACCCACTAAAACATAGCTTGGACAACTTGTCTTATAAAACTATGAATTAAGTTTAGTTGAGCACCAACCCAACAAGGAACACCAACCCCTAAAATTTATCAAGAATTAACTTGAATTCAACAAGCACCAAATTTTTATGAGGATACAACCACCTTGATCATTAATCACCCACTCAATCAACACTCTGAAATTATCCACCTTGCTCTTGTTTCCCTCTCATAACTAATGATGAACTCTTTGCTCTTCTCTATATTCTTATCTCTTATCCTCTAAGCATATCATAAGCACATCAATGATATCTCAAGACTTATCAACACATTTAGAATTCTAAGCATATCAGGAATAAATCATTGATATCTCATTCCTTCAACCCACTCAAACTACCTCTTCAAACAAGCAAATTTGCCCTTTTTCTACTTCGCTCAAATAACCCTCATATACTATAATCTCATGCTCTCATCACTTATAGATAATATTTTAGAATTTCATGACATATTTAGTACATTATTCAGATGGTATATAAGACCTATCAATACTCTAAAACCTTATATTCCATTCAATTCAAAATCTTAATCACACACCCCTTAGTCCAAATAGGCCTATTAGGCCTTATTCTTATACAAACCACTAGATCACTCATACTCTTAGTTTGCTAAGACACTGATACATTAGTGTCAATAAAAAAAATGTATTAGGACATGTTAAACATATGAATCAATCAAGATAATATCATCATTAGGTCATCCAAACTCACTTATACCTCTTTCTTCTTTTAGGCCTACTAGAGACCTAATTACAATTAGGTTTATCCTTTCCATAGAGCAACTTGAACCTCTATGGCCTATATGGACTTAAAAAAAGAATTAAAACATTTAAAAAAATTATATTTCAACCTAAAATAAACTTATCCATGTTTAATAAGTCACAAATCCTTTGCTCACACCTTGAAATCACCATTAGGCCTTAAAGACCTATAAGGCCTAATTACCCCAAAAACATTGTCTTCAAAGACGAAGCTCAAACAACCTATAGAAACACAATCTAGAAAAAATAAACATATTTATATAACCATAATTACCTTATGGTAATCATAAAACTCATTATAATCCATCACTCAAGCTCCAAAGACTTAGAAATACCTCTTCAAAAATCTCACTCGTAACTGCCAATTTTCTTAGAAACCCTGTCACAAATAATTGATCGCCAACATATATAAAAGGAAATTTAATGATTATAAATAAGCTAATATTAAAATTATATACCTTAAAATAATGTTAATATTCATTATATTCTTCAACTCTGGTCGAATCACCTCAAACTCATCTCTTCTAGATGACTACTCAAAGGTGCCAACAACCCTGAAAACATAGTCATGAAGTTTTAGGCTCTATCACTTTTAATGGCACTTTTCAAGGGTAAATATGAATTTATAGGATCCCATTACATATATATAATATCACCACATGGTTTAATCACTTCCAAACTGGTTATAATGACTCAGGAACACCATTTTCACTAGCACATAGAAGACCAACAAAATTCTTAAAAACCTAGTCCTGATGAATACTATTTTCAGCTACTATAAAGACACTTCCAAGACAAATTATGCACATGAATAGTTATTATATTAACTCTATAACATCTTCAAATATATATATCACAATTTATAGTGTCAACTATTGTTCTTATAGACCAGTCTATTGACCTTCTCTCTCACAGTCCTTACATACCCAGACAAGTCAACTTTGAGAGAAATTTTTTTCTATATAAAAGGATATCCAAAATTATAATAATAATGAAAATGAATTAATATTATTTAAAAAAAAAATAATGAAATTTTATTCAACCCTTGTCTATGACAACACTTCCCTAATCTCATTCCCACTTCTGCCTAGTTTTTCTCAATGTCTGCCTCACTAGGTTTTTTAGTGATATGTCAACTTCCATGACCAATTTAGCATATATAAGTTTTTTATCCTAATAAAAAAACACAATTAATATGAAATATAGGTATTAAACTTCAGCCTCTAAGTATTTTCATATTTTGACTAGGTCAACTTTGTCTGCTACATCAAATTTATGAGAAACAAACACTTTTTTTGTGGGGTCCACTCACTCACATGATAAACCAATCCCACCTAGAGATATCTAGGAGATTTCAATCCATAAAAAAATTTAAATCTAGTTCATCCAATCTATTCTGAGCCATTTACATCAAGATTTTCCATATTGGGTCACTATGAGGGTTTTAAATAGGTTTCCATTCTTAATGTTTGTTCATAAATATTTGCCCATGAAACTAAATCCTAATGATTGGAAAGAATTTATATGACCCTTTTACATCTCTACCTAATATCTTATCTTCCCATGAAATGGTCACATGTGCCAAAAATCATGAGAAAATCCTTCTCGAGTTTGCAACACCTCATTCTAGCACTCGAGAGACCTCAAATCCACTTTTTATGCTTTATTCTTCAACTCAAGATCTCAAAATTTACAAACAAACTTGAAACAAAATGTTAGACCTCAAACTATTATCAAATGATCTCAAAATCATCCAAACCTGATCATGATGCCTCATCATGCCACCTAAGGTCTTAAGATAAGGTCCATGAGAAGACTACCAATGAAGAACTTACCCCTTTGGATCACTCTAAAAGTTATGTGACTAAATCTACATATATATCTCATTATATAACACTATATTTAAAAACTTCAAGTCCATACACATATATATCATCATTATCATCATGCCACTATAAGCCATATCCATACTCAAGAGCCAGTTCATCAAATAGACCTACTAGGCACCATATCACTTTGAGATATTCAAGATAGCTTCTAATTATTACTACTCACCTATAGACATATGAGGTAGGATCCACAACATCTCCCATAATTCTCTTTTTACCAAGTCTCCTTAAATAATATAGGTCACTACCCAAGACTGAACTAGCCTTCTTGAACATGCAATACATGAATAGAATCTTTTTCTCTAAACTCATGAAGCTCTAAAGATATTTACCAAAGATATGAAACTTATACTGCCTCAAAAAAATACACATACCTATATCCATTAATTTCACCATACCTCACTATGATTTACAAGACACTCCATTCGATCACTCAAAGCCACAATAACAAGCTCAAATAATTAACCTTATACCAATGACCATATCCACCTTCTTGTGAACCAACACTTGACCTCAAACTTCCTTTGACATCAATGAACTCAGGCATATGACATCAAAGATAACTCTCACCTTACTGATCCTTATTGACATCAATGATAGTACATAAACATATGACATCAATGATAACTTTTAATAATCTCCCCCTTTGTCATTGATGGCAAACCATAAATAAACTAATCATTCTCAAACTACACTAATTTTAATAGGCTGCTTCTCTCTCAAACTAAATAATTTCATTATTAAATTTATCCCCCTTTGACATTATTGATAAAGGGTCTTCTACAACCAAAATTTCTCCTTCTTTGTCATACCAACAATTGACTAACAGATCCTTGGACTTGTACACAATAATCACCAAGATGCTAGCAAAAACTCACCTTAAGGTCATATCTATTGAAGTGGAAATGTCTTCAACATAGAGTTCCCCCTAATACCATGCCTTCCTTCTTTAAAGGACCTAAAGACAAGAATGTTCATCTTCCTTTACATGATTGATATGAATAAAACTCTTGACAATATTTAACTTGTCTTTAGGACTGCAACATACCTTCTTGGCACTCCACCACCTGATCTGATCCATCAGAACTTATAAAACACATAACCTCTCTCAACAAGCTACCTTTAGATAACTTAGATCATAAGTTCACTCACTAAGCCATCATACTACTGACATCAACTAAAATCACATTAAAAAAATGAGACTCATGATCTCAAATAGATACTTCCCTCAAATTGATCAATCTCCCTCAGAATCAACCTTCTTCTTTGACACTAATGGCAAAGAGACACCTGCATCAACTTGACCTTAACACCAACTGAAGAAACTTACCTTATTAATAACTCTTAACATGAACTTAGAAACATCACATATACAATTTATTAACATTTTGACCTCAAAAACCTGATGTTAACCTTATATCTTTCACCATTATACAACTCTAGACAATAGCTTCAACTAGTCTCTTTGAATCTTCATAGCTTCTTGGCATACAACACTGCTTGATACATATAGACTTGAATACATATAACATGAAATATTCTCAATATGAAACCTTCTTTGGTAACAACATAAATCTTGGAGTAGATAAGACACTTGATTAGCTCCCACTACCAGCTTCAACTGATTAAAGAATGTCTCCATGAAGCTTAACAGAGACCCCCTATTCCATAGGGCTCTCAAAACACCATGAAATCAATAGATTTTCAAATATCCGATCCAATTTTATCATCCATCTTGAAATCATTATACTGATAGTCCCTTATTAGAATCCTCTTAGATTTGACTAAAGCATTTAGCTAGACCACCTTGTCATCTTTCTTCTTCTCTTTAACTATTTGATAAATAACAACAAATAACAAAAGTTCTTGACATACCTCCACAATTAATTCTTACTCTATCATAGAAAACAAACTATCTTGACTCTTGGGTTTAACTTGATCAGACATAACTATCTTAGGTCTCCATACCTAGGTTTGTCTCTTCTCATGTAATCTAGGAGCTCCATATACTTTGATATGACTTGAGGGCCTTTTAACACTCTTAGGATAAAATATTTTAATGTGTCCTACATTTTGGAAACTATAGAAAAAAACACCACTATATTTACCTTTTAACTAATTTCTCCTCCTCCTATGGTTCCATGATAACTAATCCCTTGATACTACTCTACACTCTCTTGCTCTATGGCCAAAATGGATACATGAGAAATAATAACCATTAAATTAATTTACATACCTTATTGCATTGGGTTACTTGATATGTCTCTTTATGTTGAATTTCATGTTGGAGTACTTGAATTGATCTAATTCCTTACTCATTCTCAACCTTGCTCATCTTAATTATGAGATTCTCATGCTCAACCTTCATGAAATCTAGCTCTATCTTCAACTGATCAAACTCAACCTCTTTTTATTTGAACTTTGCATTAGCAACCCCTAACTGATCTTTAAGATCCTAAATAGTCATCTTGTCTATTTTGGCTTCCTTGATCATATCACTCTTCAATATACACACCCATTCCTTGAGATCATTGACCACAAATCTCAACTCAATCTTCCTCTTCTTTCAATGCTTCAAATCCTTTAGGGCACTTAAGATCTTAGCTTTAAGATCCACTTCAACTTCTCCTTCTTCACTATTATAGAGAACTTCTTCATCACATATGATGTCTTATTTTTTTGAATAATATACCTCTCTAGCCAAGAGTAAAACTCCATTGCCAACTTGATCATAGTCATCATCATTGGAAACATTATTAACATAAAACTCAAATGACATTAGTTGGCCTCTAAGCCTCTTCATAATTTCTCTTACATATTTAGCTTGTGTTGTGAAATGATTTTCGTTGTTATCATCATCATACTCAGAAATATCTCTTTGAATTTTACATTTATCCATACATGTGCTTCTTAGAATCTCCTTTATGTTGTTAGGCCTACTCTAAAGGACTTGCTCTAATACCAATTATTGGAAGCACAACCACTGAGATGGGGGGGTAAATCAGTACCCTTAAATAATTAATTTTTCTTTTATTATCATAATTAGTCATCTATAAAATGACCATTAGCCATCCAAGCAATATTAAATAATATAACAATATCATAAATGAAACCATACTCATAGAAATTATGAACATAAGAACACATCACATGAACATAGAAGTTATATGAGAAACCCTCACGGGGAATAAAATCCATTAAAAAATAGCTTGAATAATTTGTCCTCTAATATAATTATTCAAGTTTATTTGAAAACCAACCCAACAAGGAGAAAAAACCCCTAAATTTTATTAAACACCAACTTTCTATAAGACTACAACCCTCTTGTTGATCAAGCACCCACTAAATCAACACTCTAAAACTGTACACCTTGCTCTTATTGCCCTCTCACAACTGATGATGAATTATTTGATCTTATAAATCTTATGATATCTTATCCTATAGTCATATTAGTAACACATCACTAATATCTCAATCCTTTAACCCACTCAAACTACCTCTTCAAACAATAAAATTTGCCCTTATTCTACTTCACTCAAATAACTCTCATAGCCTTCAATCTCATGCTCTCATCACCTATAAAAATAATTTTAGACATTCATGACATATTAATTACATTATTAAGATGTTATATAAGACCTCTCACTCGTTAGTAACCTTCTATTTCATTCTCTTTAGAATCCTAATCACACACCTCTTAGTCCAAATAGGGGCTTGTTCTTATACAAACAACTAGATCACTTACACTCTTAGTCAGTAAAGACACTAATAAATTAGGGAAAATCATAATACATGTAGTATTACATATTTCACATATTAATAAATCAAAAAAAGATCACCATTAGGTCAGCCAAACTCACTTAGACCTCTTTCTTCTTTTAGGCCTACTAGAGCCTAATTACAATTAGGTCTATCCTTTCCATGGAAAAAATAAACATCTATAGCCCAGATGGTCCTCACTAAAGGACTATAAAATTTTAAAAAATTAGATGTAAAATTAAATATCCTTATCCATGATTAATAAGTCATAAATCCTTTGCTCACACTTTGAAATCACCATTAGGTCTTAAAGACCTACTAGGCCTAATTACCTCCAAAACACTGTCTTCAAAGATGAAGCTCAAACAACTTGTAAAAACACATTATATGAAAAATACAAATATTTATGGAAAATTAATGACCTAAGGTTATAATAAAACTCATTATACTCCATCACTCAGGCTACAAATACTTAGAAACACCTCTTCAAAAATCTCACTCAAAAATGTCAATTTGCTTAGAAACCCAGTCATGAACAATTGATCACCAACATCTATACAAGGAAATTTCATGATTCTAGTTACAATAATATGAAACTTAAAAACCTTAAAAACATATTCATATTAATTATATTCTTCAACTCTTGTAAAATCACCTCAAACTCATCTCTGCTAGATGACTACTCATAACTACCAACAAGCCTGAAAACATAGTCATGAAGTATTAGGATTTTATCACTTGTAATGGTTATTTACATCACTCCATATGAATGTATAGGATATAATGACATATTTATAACATTAAAACCTGATTTAATCACTTAAAAACTATGCATAATGACTTAGGAACAACATTTTCACTGGCACACAAAAGACTGCCAAAATTCCTAAAAACACAGTCTTGATGAATGTTATTTTCAGCTCCTGTACGGACACTTACAAGAAAAATTATTCACATTAATAGTTAATATGTGACCTATATAACATATTTATATATATATATATATATATATCACAATTTTTAGTGTCAACTATTGATCTTATAGACTAATCTATTGACCTTCTCTCTCACAGTTCTTACACAACCAGACAAGTCAAATTTGAGAGAATTTTTTTTCTATATGCAAGGATATAAAAAAATTATAATGATCATGAACATGAATTAATAGTATTGAGAAATATTTTAATGTATTTTTATTCAAACCTAGTCCATGACAACACTTCCCTATTCTTATTCCCACTTCTACCTAGTTTTTCTCTTTGTCTACCTCAATAGGTTTTTTAGCAATAGGTCAACTTTCATGGCCGGTTTAGCATATATGAGATTTGGATACTGATTATAAAACACCATGAAAATGAAACACATGTCTCAAACTTCAACCTCCAATGATTTTCATATTTTGACAAGGTCAACTATGTCTACTACATCAAATTTATGAGAAATAAGCACTTTTTTATGGGGTCTACTCACTCACATGCCAAGCCAATTCCAAATAAAGATACTTGGGAGAGTAAATCCATGATATAAACATAAAACTAGGTCATATAATCCATTATGATCCATTTACATCAATATTTTCCATATCGGGTCAATATGAGGGTTTTAGGAGGATTTTAGACTGGTTTCCATTCTTAACATTTGTTCATAAAGCTCTACCCATAAAATTAACTCCTAATTCTTGGAAATAATTTATATGACCTTTTTAAATCTCTCCCTATGATATTATATTCCCATGCAATAGTCACACTTGCCAACACGCATGAGAAAATCCTTTTCGGGTTTATAATACCTCATTCTAGCACTCATGAGACCTCAAATTCACTTTTTATGCTTTATTCTTCAACTCAAGATCTCAAACTTTACCAACACACTTGGAAAAACATGTCAGACCTCAAACCATGCTCACATGAGCTCACAAAAATCCAAACCTGATCTTGATGCCTCATCATGCCACCTAAGGTCTTAAGACAAGGTCCATGAGAAGATCACCAATGAAGTACTTACCCCTTTAGCTCACTCTTAGAGTTATGTGACCACATTTTCATCTTTATCTCATGATCTAACACTATATTTCATAACTTCAAGTACATACACATCTCTATCATCATCATCATGCCTCTACAAGCCATATCCATACTCAAGAACTAGTTCATCAAACATACCTACTAGGCACCATACCACTTTGAGATATTCAAGACACCTTCTAAATCTTAATACTCATCTCCAAACATTTGAGGTAGGATCCAAAACATCTCCCATCATTCTCCTTTGACCAAGTCTCCTTAAACCATATAGGTCACTACCCAAGACTGAACTAGCCTTCTTAAATAAACAAGATATGAATACAATATTTTTCTTTGGACTCATGAAGCTCTAAAGATATTTACCAAAGACATGAAACTTATATTACCTCAAAAAACTCCAAATACCTATATCCACTCATTTCATCATACCTCACTATGCTTAATAAGACACTCCATTGGATCACTCAAAGCCACTCTAGCAAGCTCAAACAATCAACCTTATACTATTGACCATAGCCACCTTATTATGAACCAACACCTCAAACTTCCTCTGACATCAATGACCTCAAGCATATGACATCAAAGACAACTCTCACCTTATTGATCTTTCTTGACATCAATGATAGTACACAAACACATGACATCAATAATAACTTTCAATATACATTGCATTAAACCTGTTAGGACCTGATTCATTCCACCTATTTCTTCTTGAATGTTTAATTATTTTATCACCTCAATATTTTCCTACATCTGGTTCTTTTCTCTTTTTAGTCCTTCCATTTCTTTTTCTACTTCTTCTTCTTATGCTGCACCTAAAGTCTCTACTTTGTCATGTGACACCTCCAAGTCTATTTTACCTTGTATTTTACCTCCAAGTTTGTTTCACCTTGGATTATTTCCTCTTGAGCCTCAATGTGATCTTATTATTACCTTCTTAAGCCTCATGGTCTACAGGACTACAAAAAAAATTTCAAATTATTATTTTTCAAATCAACCTCCAATTTCTTTACTCTTATTTTTATTTCTTTCACACTTTCTAAGAGATTTTGCTAAGATCTGATACCAAACTGATGTAAGCAGGCCTTTTTTAGGTCCCCTCAAATGTCCACCACATGTGTCTAAGTAGTTATTAAATTCTACAAGGCTACTTGATGCTCTACTAACTAGGGATATTTTTGTCTATAATTTCTTAAGCAGTCTTACACATATGCCAAAAGCCAAGCATACAAATGAATGGGTAATTATACAAAGAAGGTTTCATATAAAGAATCATATATATGTTGATCTAGCCATTAGATCATATAAAATCTTAGTCTAATATATTTAATCATAAATTTATCTTATATTATGTCAATCCAATTCTTGACATTTCCAAAGAGAGCTGCTCGAGCATCTTTTTACCATCATGCTAATAATTGTAATGGGTCCCAACAATAGAACCAAAATGTTGGGGTTTTTATCTTTAGTTTTACTTGAATAAATAATAGTCACATTATTAAAGGAAATGAATAAACCAACAAGATAATACATCAACATATCATGCGATTAGTGACTCATGAACTCACTTGAAGCACATAGCCAAGACCGGTCCCCATTAATTCTCCTACATGATGGTGGATAAACTTAACTCTATCTAGACTTAGGTTTTTGGTTTAGTTACATTTAAACTCTTTAATATAAACATCATATTATTTTTATCCATGTTATTCACTCTATATTCCACATACTTCTATTTAATACCATAAAAATATATTAACACATCATAATTCACAGATAAAAGTAGTGATTCCATTGATATCATTTGAAAAATATTATAAAGATGTTTCAACAACATTTCCTCTCTAGTATTCCATTTCAATTTGTCTATATCCATTTATAAATAAAATTAATGGGTATTTATACATAAACCAACCCCTCTCCCTAGGTTACATCATTAATACAATAAATATGAATAGCCAATGACTTATAGAAAAAAAAGTTATGGCAAGCCACTACAATAGAATCCTTTAACTCAGGTCTAAGAGTCCCTATATATTCTCTCCATGCTATATATTCATGCTCATTATCTTATTCTCTCATGAACCGGTTCTAGATTCATGATTGGTTAGTCTTTAATGCTTTCATGAGATTCTTCATAACTGTCTCCACTTCCTGTGCCCTTGTCCAAGTTTCACACTTTTGTCTGAGTTATGCATCTTTTATTTCTCCTTGATATTGTATCCTTGTCTCCCACAACTCAATCTTCCACATCAAGGTCCTCCATGCCTCTCTTCCATGCCTCTCTTTTATACCTTTCTCTTCCACACCAAGGTCTTATATGTTGTTCTCATGCCCTTGATCTTACACTCTATGGATCCAAAACCCTTAGAATATATAAATCCAAAATTTGAGGTTCAACACATGTTACATCAGTTGAAGGGTCTTGGATATGATCTACTACAATAGGATATGGTGCAAAATTAACCACCATTGGACGAGGTCAAACCATATACATTCCACATGGAAATTCCCCCTAATGTAGTATGTTATCACACTAGTCTAGTATATCTTCTATAAATAGGATTTGAACCTTCTAGAGTATTATAAAATGGAAGATGTTTTAGAGCACATGCACAAGTGTGAACTCATTTAGAGGGTTCAAGGGATCATCCAATTGAATAAAAAGGTGTACCCATTTGTGACCACTTTATGAGGGTAAGCATGAACTTGGTACCAAAAAACTGATTTGTCATAAACAATCATAGAATTAACCCTCCTCAAGACCACCTTCCTAAGGGAGTTTGATGTTCAAAAGATGGAGCACCTAGATGTTGTTGTGTTTAGGAACATAAATTTGGAGGCTTTGAAGTATGTACGAGACTATGGTATAAGGTTCAATACCTTGGTCTCAAATATTTTGTATGCCCTCCAACCACTCAAGCATGCCCAGTGGTTCATCGATGGACTTCTCCCATTGATATAACATGCTTTGTCCATGATAAAATCCTTTGAGCCTTAGTAAGTGATTAAAGCCATGCTCAGAGTTAAATTCATGGATCACATAGATGAAGAAGATTAATTGAGCTTAGAAGTACAGGTTATAATGATGATTCAATAGTTATAACAAGTTTTAACTACATAAAATGTTAGAATAGGGGATAGGAATGGTTGCCTAATCATACATGGATCATGTCGGTGCTCATGTGTCCATAAACAGAAAACTAGTGACGATGTAAGAAGTCTAAATCTTGATGAATACAAGTAAAATGAGAAGTAATGCCATTTTATAAGAATCATCCACTCATAAATGCCACCTAGGCAAGGGGTCAAGCTAAACAATGACTCCATCCACACTCATGCTATAAGTGTGGATCACTAGACCATGTTTAACATGATTGATGATAAAGAAAACATAAGGATGATGAGTGTTCCAACCTTCATGTCAAGGTTATAAGATGAATTAATCTAATGAAGGTGATTAAAAAGGCATGTCATGAGAAAAAATCCACAAAGGATCTTAGGGTTGACATTGTACCCCAACCAAAGAAACATGAAAGTATAACACGAATTAGTTTGTACCTAAAAATTAGTTATTCTAACCAGGCAAAATAATAAAAAATAGTACATAAGGCTATGTAGATAATCCATACCTTATGAAACAAACTCCATATGGCTTATAATAGATGAGAGTTTCTTTAGGCAGAACTCCAAAAGGTGAGAGCACTAGGTAATTGATATGGTCAGGAGTTAATAAGACCCAAACTAATTTAGGTTGAGTGCCCATAAGTAGGTAATTCCATAGGAATCAAAATAGGTTCCCCAAGTATGAGGGATAAGAACCTAGTTAGGGAATATACCTTGGATGAGGATTCCCTAGTCCCCCAAAGTAGGTAACACCTTCCACTAGTGTTACCCAAGTTATAGGAAGGACACAACCTATAATGTCATCATCTGAATAGAATGTGTCCTTTAGTATCAGAATCTTATGATTAATCTGAATGGGGATGTATCATGATGTGATATAACTTCCCTCTTGATCTAAAAAATGAATTGGTTTAGACCTAGAGTAGACCATCAGTAGCAGATGGCCATGATTGAGGAATGATAGGGATAACATTACTAAATAATGAGATGACACCTTATCTATCAACATAACTCTAGAACTAGTAGAGTTTCACCCCCAATGGTTGAACTCATGCCTTCTCTTGTCCTAATGGTCATAATTACAAGACCGAAGAGGCATGAGTAATTGTACACAGATAGGGTGAGAAAGGTGCTCCAAATCACAAAGGGTTGGCCAAGGTCATTTGTTCTTTGAAGTCATCTGAGCAATGAATCAGCTAGGACTTTTTAAATGACCAGATAACTACTTAGTAGTATAAGACCAAGCTCCTTACATATTGACACCTCAAAATTTATTTAATTTCATCAACTTGGGTTTTTGGAGACCTAGGAAATATCGTGTAATAAGTCATTTAATACTATTATGTAATAGGGCTCCCTTAGCCATTTTATTTTTGTGCATTTTTCTTGGTGACATAAATTTTTTGGGTAATAATATGCTCTCACATCTTAATATCATCTTAGGCGAGTTGAGAAAAAACTTTATTCAGATATTCAGCATGTTAGACATCTAATTAGCATTTTATAATTAGAAAAGGCATGTTTATGCCACCAAAAAATAAGTTTACATCAACACCTAGACAAACACATTTCAAATGAATCAATATGTTGGAGGACCAAATGCAGATTTTAGTGTGGGTTAGGAGATGTGCTGAGAATAAAATGAAAGAAAGGCATTTATCAAAGATGTCTAAAGAAAAAGTGCACAAAAGAGGACATGGGGAAGTGCATGAAAGAAAGAGAAAAACACATGGAAAAAAAGCACATTGACCAAGTCAAAGAGCTAAATAGGAAAGGACATGTGTCATGTTAGTGCACAAGAAATAATGTACAACTAGTTAGCCATCTTGATGGAGAGAAATGGCGATGGTTGAGCTAATATACTTTAGGACTGACACAATCTAGGGCTTGATCTAGATTTATTATTATCAGAGCTAAGTAGTGAAGGAAGTGACTTATCCAAGGAAGTACAATCAATTGAAATATCAAAGCATTTGAAAGATTGGCCACCTGTCAAGAATTTTAAATTTTGAAGCATGATTTGGACATGCTATCATATGCTTAGGTAGAAATAGGTTGCAACATAGATAGTTGTCAACCTTTCAATAATATCAGTTGATCAATCCTTTTACACCTATAAATATGAATGGGATAGATGACCCATGGTATAAATTATCGAATTAGGATCAAAAGGAAAATAAACCACTTAGATCTTAAAAATGTAGTCTGAAGAGGCTTTATTTTAGAGAGATAACAAATAAAGCAAAGAAAAGAGAAAGGAAGAAAGAGGAAATTAGACCAATAAGGTCAAATCTCTAGAGGTTGGATAGGAAGAAATAGAGTTAAGGAGCTAATGATACCACACTACCCTATGGAGATGACTCATTTGATTTCATGAAAGATTTAGATGGAAGATTCCCCTTTTGATAGGATACCATAGGAAAACTAAAGACCTATATGTAGTTGTGTAAAAATAAGGAGCCCATTGACTAAAAGGAGCCAAATGAAATATGACTCATGATGGATTCATGGGCCTCAATCAAGCATGGATGGGTAGAGGTCAGATAGTGCTAGATAATATGTATATGAGTTAGAAGGATCACACATGTGGACCTAATCTAAATTAGAGAATATGACAAATCAAGGTTGGTGAACATAAATACACAATGAGGGAAGTTGATTGCACCAAGACCCAAGGATGTACACAGTGGTGTTATAAATATAGAGGAACTAGGTACTTCAAGGAGAAGATTAGGTGGAAAGACAAGGAAAGAAGACTATATAACTCTTCACTACTAGTCCAATTAGAATCTAGTTAGACATGTCAAGAGCTAACATGAAGTCCATAAGGTCTGGGGTTAGGTGGGATGAAATGGGATACCTCTCAAAAAATATTTACTCTATCTTTGAGGAAACATAAATGGCACACTATAAGGGATATGCACTCATTAAGCTACATGTAGATAGATTTCTCTCTTCAAATCTATCTACTTGATTGCTTGGTACCCCAAGTAACTAGTGCCCCTCCCAAGGATGTCAGGAGTGAGAACAAAGCACTCAGAATCATGGGGAAACATATTCCTTCACATAAATATATATAGAATAAGGTTTCTAAGAATCACAACATGGAAAGGAGGTAACAAGCAAGGGATAAATAATCTTTCATAGGTAACTGGAGGAGAAAATACTCATACCATAGCATTAGAAGGGTAGAGATTGGAGGATTATAGTAGCCATGCTACTTTTATAAAAATATCTTTAACCAAAGGAGAGGACATAAAACAATCTATTAGGTGGGAGAATAAATGGGAAGACACACAAAAAATTTGTCAAAAAATGAGAATGTCTTAGGAGGAGTCACTTGTGAGTAAGATGTGGGTTTTAGAGTGAGAGAACCTGGTGTGTTGAATGTAATAATTTATCCTTTTTTATAAAAAATATTGAATATAATAAGAAGACACTTTTTTATACTTATCTATTGGATGGAATCTAATGGTATTTTTTTGTGCTCCCCAATCTAACTAGTACTATCCCCCATCCACTCCTTCTAAACCCTACTCTCTTGTTACACATAATTAACATGAGCCCAGTCTAGATCCTCTATTCCTTTGCACCTCAGATGAACTTGTGGGGTTTTCCCCTACATGATATGCTAATTCTAGAATTGGTTTAAGGTGAGCTATACTAGGCTAATAATACCTTTGTGTAGAAAAACCTCTTGAAGTGTTGTTGATCCTTCATCTTCTTCTTCCTCTTCCATGTGATTCTTGATGATTTTTTCTTCCACCTTCTTGGATACTGCAAGTTATTCCTTTAACTTTGTTATTTTCTCCTCTCTCCCTAGCTCTCACATTCAAATTTTTCTTGAAAGCTTGTTCATGGGTTTTCAAGGAACCCATTAGTTCACCATTTTTTATTTGTCTCAAGTCATTATCCTCTTGTATTTCCACCATAATTAGATCAAACCTAATTAAAAGAATTAACAAAACCTTTTCTATGATTCTATGGTCTTTTAATACATCTCCATTTGTCTTGATTTGATTGATAATGTTTAGAGTCCTTGTAAATAATTCATTTATAGACTATGATTCCTTCATTATCAATGTCTCAAAATCCATTCTCAACAATTATAACTTGACCATATCCAACTTGTCACTACCTTGGTATGCATTTTGTAAAATGTCCCATGCTTGCTTAGAATGTGTAGTTATTTCTATCCTTAGAAAGACTAAATCAAAAAATTCCATTTAAATGTAGTTTAAATCCTTGGCATCCTTATTTTTAATCTCCTTCAACAAGTTTATTTTTGCTTGAGTGATAACATTGAATGTTTCTTAGTTTGTTTCCTTAGTATATCCTCCTTCTATAGGTTCCCATAGTTATTGAGAGAAAAAAATATTCTTCATAGTAATACACCATATATCATAGTTCTTGACATCAAACATTGGGGGTTGTTGCCATGAATTATTGTTGTTGGTTTCCATTAATTGGTGTTTTTGGTTGCTATGCTTAAATAGGCCCTTAAGACTAGTTGTTGGGAATAAAATCCAAAGTGGAGAGCTCTTATACCAATTTTGATAAAGAGATGAATGATCTCCTATAATGTGTCGCTACTAATAACTTCTTGATCTGAAGGGATAAGGAAACATACATGTAAAATAATAAACTTTAAAACTAGAACATATCATACACAATTTTACTATATTAGTATCAAAAATAATAAATGCAAACACTAATATATATATATATATATGATAAATTAGATCAAAAAACTATTACAAAAACCTCTTGCTACAACTACTACTATTTACACTCTTTGTCTCATATTATTCTTTTGTTCTCATAGGCTACTAGATGTTTCCTTCTCTTCACCTTTGTTCTCTTTTATTCCTTTTGCTACTCATTTTTGTTCAATTTTATATTATTTCTATATGTTTTACTATTGGCATATGTCCTTCAACTACACATTGTTGTTGCACATTCTCCTTCTCCTATGTTATGTTTTTGATGCTTGCATAGACTAACATTGCTATGTTATTCTATTTTCTCACTTATATATCTATTATATTCTTTATTTTTATCTTATAACTAGTTCTCCACCTACCACCAATTTTCCCTCTCATTCCAAATGATTCCAAAATATTCAAAAATCAAAAGTCATTCATTAAATATTGTAGGTTAGTTCAAACAGTTAAGTATTTTACTTGATCTGAAGGAAAAAATGTTCTATCAAAGGTAGGTGGGAGGCAAGATTAAAATATTTTAATATTATTATCTTTTTCCACCATGACTTGGAGTTTCTCATTTGCTATCGATTTATTAGTATCAAGTATGCATTTTTTTGTTACCCAAGGTGGTGACTCGATAACCAATTGATATTTATCAGTGCTTGATCGATACACCAATATAAAAATCCTTGATTTAATTAATCATTCCTTCTCATATGAAATTCCTATCTATATGTGATATAAATTGGGATAGATTATATCTATGCATTACTTCTTACCCTTCACCTACGAACCACTACTTAAAACTAGTCATATATGTCCTCTTATTCCTTTGTTATTATGAATGGTTCTCTAAAAGTCCACGCCTTTTCATCTATAATTTCAATGAAGAGATCATGTATTTCACCCTTGTTTTTCTTATTGGTGCCAATATTTTCACCCTTTAGATACTTTTGCATGACTGATTGTTCTACCAGTTGGTATTTTGCCACATTAGCTTGTACCTAAGTAGTCTAGATAGTCTTCCATAAAAACCATTATTTTTCCACTTCTTCATATGCCTTGATACCCATATATTATATATAAATATATTTTACCTCTATCTAAGAAACCCCCATTTATGAAAAATCAATATTAGAAAAGATAAATGGCAATCTAGGACCAACTATTACCTTGATCTGTGCTACTTTAAACTAGGATACCTTCTATTTTATTGGCCTTTGGTCAGTGGTGTTCACCTTGTTGGATTTTTTATTTTATTTTTAAATTTCTCATTGAAAAAGGTGGTGTTATAACCATAAATGGTTGGAATCCTCCCAAAATCTGCTAGATCCATTCTAGATTTGTAAAGAATGGAAGTTTGTGACCCAAATTTTGCATTCAACCATGCATAGTGATGAGAAAAATTAAACCATCAATTAAACCTGATGTAGCAAAGGCTTTCATACAATAAGATAAAGTTACCTAAGAGGTAGTCATTTTATTTATTAATGATGCTACTTTAATTAATTTTCAACCCAGAAACATTTATTTGGCAAGATACCAACATTATATGTTTGACACTAGTCACTTTCGAGTGTTGGGATACTAAGAATTGCTTAAATGGAAACACACACGCTAAAAGTAAATTTCAAGAAAAGAAAGTACAATAAAGTGTATTGTAGGAATTGAAATAATAATCTATATTTGAAATCTTTTCATACATAATGGAGAGTATATATGTTAAATTCAAAGAAACACATGCATGAAAGTATATTACTTATAAGTAGGATTAACTATGAACACAAAGATAGACCCATACATACTTACATAATTAAATGTGAATGTAATTTGTGAACACAATGAAAATAATTAATAAATAATAGATGTAATTTTCACAACAATTCCTTACAAGTGGCCCCCCTCAATAGGATTTATGTTCCAATCCCTTCTTCGGCTACAACTTCTTTAATTTAACTCAATTTGATTGAATTAAATGATTATGTAATGGAACATATTGCTACATGAAGATTTACATAAAATATAATAGCAATACTTAATCTATATATCTCTTGTCTACTAATTTATAACTTTCTATTATTTTATACCATGTGGAGATCTTCTTATATAGGGGAGGTAGATGTTTTATTTGGAGATGTTGTAATATAGAGGTTACAACCATAAACTAAAATATCATGAAAAAAAATGGAATATATTTTGTTATAATAAGACATTGCAATCCATGTAGAAAAATATAATAAAGTATTCAAATGAGAATGAAGGAATTTTCAAGTAGTTTAAGCACCTCCCAACCTATCAAAACTAATTTCTACACTTTTTTGGGTCAATTATAAATGGTTGGATGATGATAGTTGTTCATAACTATTCATAACTTGTAAACAGACACCTAAAATAGTTTTTGGGGTGACCTACAATAGTTGATGTAGGCAACTTGCAACAATTATTATGGGTGACCTCCAATAGTTGTTAAGTGTGACTTCTAGGGGCCATAACTTATGCATACGAGTTCAAAACTAGGTACCTTTCATAAAAGTGTATAAATTTCCAAGAGGAATCCAAATATACAATAAAATTAAAGTTTTAGAATGTATTTGATGCCATTTATTTTTTTGTTCCCAAAATGGCATGTCTTAGCCCTGAAGTACACATAGCCATTTTTTGGATTGAACCAATGGTTGAGAAATCAAACCAATATTACTTGGAATCATGTAGAAAATAGAAACTAATCATTTTAATTTTCATAGCTTTAGTATGTTGGAAATTTTGCATGCTTCATTTCCCATTAGTATTACCTATTGACCAAATTTTGACCCCAAGTCAAAATTGGTCACCCCTATAGATTGAAACTTCATAGAGGTGTCTAATGTTTGTCATGGTCTTTTCATGATCTCTACTAGTCCTAAATTGTTTCATATGGTCATATGTGTTGTTTAGACTTGTCCAAGTTCTGGTCTTAGGTTCACTTATCTAGTCCTATGGTCAATCAAAAAGTTTTGGAATGGTCAAACATGGTCAAACATATAATATAGTATAAGGTAATTATAAAAGGTTATTGAGGTGTATTTAACATGATATTATCATGCTCTGACTTTTATTTGACTTTTACTTTCAAAAAATCACATTTTGGCTACCTTTTAGATCATAAAGAAGAGTTGGACATGTCACCTCGAGGAGATAATATTTCAAGAAGATTATAAATGTACGTAGTGTTAGAAAAAGGTTAGAGAAAGTTCAATAATAGTCATAGTCTAATAACACTACAGTTTAATGCCTAATCTTGGCAAAAAATTTCAAGCACTTATATGGCCTTGCAAGATCAATTTTTAGTTTCAAATAGTTAAGAAGTGTCCCTTAGGCTCCCTTAGATAATTTTCCATCTCTAGACCAAGTTTCACTTCGAACTGACACTCTAAACACCTTTTCTCCTCCATCACTGCCTTCACAAGCTCAGAAAGGCAAATTTGCAATGAATCATATGACAAAGAGAGAGAGAGAGAGAGTTATGAGTTGAAAATTTGGCCATTGATAGGGGTCCAAGTAAGATTAAAATAAGTGTAATTTATTTATATACTGGTAGCCTCTTATTTATGAACAATCTTTAAGAGTGAAAGCAGGTCACTATGGACTATTCATTTGAGAGGGGTCTATTATTGCACCTATTCCTTTATATCAAAAATCAATGGAGAGTAATGATTTTGAGGGTGGTTTTTAGAGGTATTTTATCTCCTTTTCATGGTGGTTACATTAGTCAACTCATCTCCATGAATTACTTTCACTTGGAGGAAGAATGTCTTGGTAAATAAGTTGTTCTAGTGGATTCTGTTGCAAGTTCTTCTTTCCTTTTCATGGCGGTCATTCTCAAAGGATTCTAGTGATTTGTCATTCATGGAAGTTCACTTAGTTTCATGGAGTTCATGTGTTTTGTCTGAAGATGTGTTTTTTATCCATACTCTTCAAGTATGCTTGCTTTGGGAGACATGATCTGTGTTAGATAGTCTACTGGAGGTTTGACTACCATTTTGGCTATATTGCCATAAATATATCATAGTGTGAGGTTATAAGATGATATTATACTCCTAGAAGTGAAGAAAGGTTAAAAATAGGAGTCCAAATGCACTCTTTTCTAATGAGAGCTTGTTATTTCCTTCATATACATGTTGTACAGACTATAAGAGTAGTTTGAGGATGATCAAAGTCATGAAAAGAGACTTAATACACTTCTCCATGCATTTTATAATCTTGACTACCTCATTGCCTTCATCAAATTATACAAATTGACCAGAATTCTCTAATTCACAACTCAGTAGGCTTATGTATAAGAGGAATGTGTATGTAGTCTGTACAAGACTATAAGGTGGGTTTGAGATGATGATAATCATGGTCATAAACCTTTGTATTCCATTATGAGGTGTCTAGGAGGTATGAAATGGATTGATAGATTTGATAGGTTTAGACACCCAAGAGTTAGCTTTGTATCCCTAAAAATGTCCAATAGTGACCTATAGGTCCACATTTTAGACTAAGATCAACATCATCAAACCAACATAAGGGATCCTAAAGCATATAAAATTGAATATGATACAAGATGAATTAAGACACAATCCTTGAAAAAGCACCTAGGTATGTTTGACAGTGAAGGATGGGAGAGGAGTTTGAGTTGACAAATAGTCAAAATCCCACCTACAATACTCTTTATAAATTGTGGAGGAAAGTTGAGAATGATATGAGGCTTGTCATAGGCTTTGTAAGATCTTGATGGCATGAACTCCTTTGGTGTGAAACTTTCAAACATCATGGCAACTGAAAGGAGTAGGTTCAAAACTCCTATGTATAGTCAATAACCCTAACGAGCACCTATAGTTCATACAAACTAATAAGTGAGATAAAGGTGCATATAACAAAGAATTCTGAGTCATTATGATTGAAAGTGTTTGAATTTGTTTTGGAATTTCAAGCAAGTTTAAGGACCAAGAAAAGATGGTATATAGAAGGATAAATATAGAACATAGAAGATATAATGCTCAAATATCCCTTAAAGGGCACCTATAGGTGGTTGATGGAATAAACTGGTAGCAAACCCTTATATAAGATACACAAGTGTTTAAAGAGTTTTCTAGACTCAAAATGGAACTCCAACTGGTTCAAGAGTATTGGAAGATAAATGATGAAAATTTGAAGAATTTAGTCTCCAAACACATGAAGAATATACTTAGTGACCCCTAATAGGCACCTATAAGCTTGCTCAGAGGGTTAGTCTATATTTAAGCTAAGAAAATTTGATAGAGGTGCATAAAGACGTTTTAAACTCTATTTGAACTGTAGACAAGTTCATGAACTAAATTGTTGGTACATTTATTTTCTTTATTGCATTTACTTGTATTTATTATTTAAATTGG
The DNA here is from genome assembly GCA_037957365.1 of Torreya grandis. NCBI lineage: Eukaryota > Viridiplantae > Streptophyta > Pinopsida > Cupressales > Taxaceae > Torreya > Torreya grandis. The sequence goes on along the minus strand of JARHVA010000739.1, from coordinate 2,007,352 downwards.
TGCACCAATCACTTATTATAATTATTTTATTATGTTTATTAATAATTTTCACCAGATAGGATAAGATTGCTTAGGTAGTAGTCAACTTGGACACCTATCTTATTATAGTAGAGTTCTACTCCACTATTCTGGGTAAGATAGGATAATATTGATTAACTAGTAGTCAACTTGTGTTGATCATTTACACAAGTTGGACACCTATCTTGTTAGTGTGGAGTTGCACTCCACTATTCTTGTAGTCAAATATCAATTGAACTACACATGTTGTGTGAGTTCCCTAATCTTTATCATGCATGCCTTGCTCTATATAAGCAATGGCTATTTGTGTATTCTACATGAGATTAATATTGAATTATTAGAGTAATTCATCATATTTGAGTTATTTATTCATTTTTGTTATTGTCTCATAAATATAGTTATTATTTATTACTATTATTGTTTTATCTCTTATTTATGCTTTCTACTAGATTCATTAGATCTTGTAGCTAATTTTAACATGGTACCAGAGCTATCTTGAATCTATAGATAATTAAATATTTAAGAGAAAAATATCTAGATATAGGATCAATTTTTTGATTTTGTATATAGGCACAAATTAGAGCTTTGTGAAGAATTTTTGAGCTCACCATTGAGTTCAGAGTGCCCAAGATAGTCAAAATCATCTACAATTTTGTCCAAATTGGGCACAAGAGGCGATCCAGAAGTACCATGCCCAAATCCGATGGGTACTTAAAAAATCAAAGTTTTTTGGAGCAAAATGGACCTCATAGTTACATTCAGAAGGCATCAAAACCTACAGATCCATAGAAAATTTATCTAATTTGGACACAGTCACCTGGAAGGCAAATTTTTATTTGCTCTCAGGTACGGTTGTAGAGACTGTGCAGACCAATTTTTTTTTTGGGTAGGCCTCACGGATCAGTAGGCAGATTTGAAAGGGCAACTTTGGAATCCCACCATTTGAACACCAAGAGGTATTTTTGAGCAAATTATTTTTTTAAATAGCTTAAAATTTTGTGCTCTTCATTGCTGTACTTTCAATGTTTTCTAGATTTTTCCAAAATTTATATTTTTTTATGGTAGCGCTTGCTCATCCTCATTTTTGTAACTTCAAAGTCTCATAACTTTCACATAAGACCTCGTATTGAGGTCCCATTTTTTTTAAAATTAATATTTTTTTGAGAAAAACACATTGGTACAATTTTTTTTGTAATATAGTGCATATTTTTTGTAATTTTAGACTAGAGGGCATAATTAAGCTTTTTGTGAACTAGAAAAATTATAATCCAACCTTGTAATTGCACTCAATTATAAAGTGCCAACAAATACTTGCCAAGTGGGATAAAACTAAGTAATTCAAGGGGTTTTGTGGTGTGTTTTGTACTTTAATTTTTGCTTTGTGATGGTTTATTTCTAAAGGCATCATGGTGTATCCTAAGTTCCCACTATTAACAACATATAACTACAACACATGGAAATAAAATGATTGGAATGCATTAATGATGTTAGGATATACGCTTTACATAACAACTCTTCCTACTTCACTTATTGATGCAAAAGAGTTACAACATTTTCGCTTTGAAACTACTAAGGTAATTGGATGCATTTAGTCTTACATGTCTTTAGATTTGAATTTTCATCTTGATAAATGTACAACTCCAAAAGAGGCTTGGGATAAATTAGCATCATTGTTTGAAAAAATAGATGAGGTTCATGGTTACCAAATTGACAATGAACTCATTAGTTTGGATCCTAAAAATTATGCTACAATACAAGACTACATCACTAAAGTCATAGATCGTAGAGCACAACTTTCTAAATATAAAATTGATAAAAAGGATATTCAATTGATTTTCAGTGCCTTACACAAATTAGTTCCTGAATATTGATCCTTTGTTTCTAGATTTCAGACTCATATGATCACATTGGGCACATCTTATCAAATGCCCACCTTTGAGGTATTTCCTAAGATTCTAATGGTTGAAGAAGAAAAGTTAATAGCTATGGGTCTAATCAAGTCATCCAAATCTCAAGCTCTAATTTCAAGTCAACCTCAACATAAGCAATTTTCAACATCAACAATAAACACAGGTTCAAGTAAAAAGAAGTAGAATAATCAAAATAATTCACAGAAAGATAAGAATAAAGGGAAACAATATTCCTCACAAGGAGATTATAAATCCACTAATAAAAAAGGGGATTCACAAAAAAATACTAGCACTCCTTTCCCTTATTACAAAAAGGGGTTTCATAGTGAACAAGATTGTTGGAAGAAAGAGATTGATGAACTTAAGGGTCTTCTAAAAAATAATACCATCAATCAATCAAAGGATTCTTCCACTCCTTCAAATTTAGGGAAAGAGAAAGCTAAAACACTAGTTTCACTGGCAAATTCTCCCAAGTCATGGGTACTTGACTCAAGTTCTTTGCATCATATGGGTTCTGATCAAGAACAATTTTTTGGATTAGAACCAAGTTCCTTACCTCATATTTTCATAGGTGATTATTCTAAGGTAGATGTCATAGGAAAAGGTACAATTGATGTTGATAGTGGTGTATTTGAGTATGTCTTCTATGTGCTAGAGTTATCAACTAACCTTCTCTCTGTCTACCAAATCACTCACTTTGATACTGGTAGGAAAGTTGAGTTCACACCCAATTCTGTATCAATTAGAAAATTGGAGGATAATGCCTTAGTTGTGGTGGGAAAAGTCAACAATAATACTCAGCTATATTCATTCTCCCACTTTGTGTCTCAGTATTCCTCTATAGCTTTTCTCTCACACACTGATTCAGTGAGAAAGCTATGGCATGAGAGGTTTGGTTATCTGAACTACCACTATTTATAGCAGCTTAGTCAGTAGGAGATGGTTACAAGACTTCCACAAATTCAGTTTTTAGGGGGTGTATGTCATGGTTATGCCTTAGGCAAACATTCAAAGAATAAGTTTGATAAAGGGAAGGCTTGGAGGGCTACACAAGTCCTTAAACTTGTTCATAGTGATTTAGCGGGTCTATTACCTACTTTGTCTTTTAGTAAAACATGTTATGTTCTCACATTTATTGATGACTATTATAGATATACTTGGGTTTATTTTTTGAAACTCAAGAGTGATGTATTTAATAGATTTCTAGAGTTCAAAGCTCTATTAGAGAAACAATCTAGGAAGTATGTCAATATCCTCCACATAAATAATAGGAGGGAATATGTGAACAACAAGTTTGAAAATTTTTATGCTCTTGAAGGAATTGATATTCAGCATTCAGTTGCATACACACCTCAGTAGAATGGTATAGTAGAGAGGAAGAATTGATTCTTAAAAGAGATAGAAAGTTATATGATTCATGCAAAATCATTAGTACCTGAGTACTGAGTAGAAGTGATTAATTGTGATACATATATACAAAATAGAGTTCATCATAAAGTTTTAAAGGGGATAACATCTCTTGAAGATTGATGTCATAAGAAGCTAGATGTGTATCATTTCAGAGCCTTCAATAGTCTAGTATGAGCTCACATACCTTCAAACAAGCATCATGCTTTAGAAAAACAAAGCTGAACTTGCATATTTTTGGGATGTCCTAATGGTGTTAAGGGATATCGACTCATTGATCTAGATTCAAATGAGCTTATTATAGTAAGAAGTGTTTACTTTGAAGAAAGTCCTTTAGACTTGTCTTTTAGCATTTCTCATTCTTCTTCCTTAGAAGAATCAAATAACAGTGATGATGATACTCCTGCTTATAGGGATGATGAGGTAGTACCTCCCCAACAGGGTTTAATAGGTCATGTTCCTCCTCTTCCTCCATATCCTTGCACATTTATGACTTTATGGGCTAGACAAAATTTGGCAGCTACAGACCCTCTTGTTAGGGATCTATCAAATAAAAGGAGAACACGGTCATAGCATGATCTTCCACATTCCTACATTGCCATAGCTTTCAGTCCATAGTATTTTCAAGAAGCCACAGGGATAGTTGAGTGGGATTCAATAATGGAAGAAGAGTATGAATCAGTGATTAAGAATAACACTTTGGATCTTGTTCCTCTTCCTAAGGGAAGAAATTTAGTATGATGTCAGTGGATATATCAGACTAAATTTGTAGTGGATGGAAATATTGATAAGTATAAATCACGCTTAGTGTCCAAAAAAATTTCCCAAGTGGAAGGCATTGACTATACATAAACCTTTATGCCTATTGCTAAGATGAATTCCATTCACTTGATACTAGTTATTGGTGTAGCTCATGGTTGAGATGTACATTAGATGGATGAGAAGAGTGCATTTCTTCATGAGGAGATATATATGGAGCAACCACAGGGGTTCATTTAGGATTCTTCATTGGTGTGCCACTTACATAAGTCTCTCTATGGTCTAAAACAAGCCCCCAAAGCTTGGTATTCCAAGATGGACACATTTATTCTTTTAGTTGGGTTCTCAAGATGTCACTCATATCCAAATGTCTATATTATATGGTAGGAAGATTCACTATTGTACTTATTTCTCTATGTTAATGATCTCATTGTTATAGGGAACACAACATCCATCATCATTAGTGTTAAGACTATACTTCATGATAGGTTTTCTATGACAGACATGGGCATATTTCACTATTTTCTTAGGATTTAGATAGCATAGTCTTTTTTTATGATTACACTTTCACAGTCCAAGTATGCCATGGACTTGTTAGCTCGATTTCACATGGTTGATTGTAGGCCTGTACTGACTCCTTTCTTATCTATAGTTAGACATGACGTTCATTATTCCACTCCCTTAGTTGATACCACATTGTATCACTAATTTGTAGGCAGCCTCATCTATCTAACTCATACATGACCTGACATTTCATATGTAGTTGGCATGGTTTCATGCTTTATGCAAACACCACATGAGATTCATTGGAGAGCCACCAAGTTAATTTTGACCTACATTCAGGGCACTATCAGATATGTGATTCATTATACAATAGGTACAGGTTCAGACTTGGTGGGATACATATATTTTGATTAGATTGGAGATTATAATGATCGTAAGTCCACTTCTAGTTACAGCTTTCACTTCAGATCTGACCCCATTTGTTGGTAGAGCAAGAATCAAAATGCTATTATTCTTTCATCTAAAGAGTTTGAGTATCATGTCACTATTAAGACCACTACTAAGGCTATTTGGCCTTAGAATATTCTCACTAAGCTTGGTGTTCCATTTTGGAAGCCATCAATCATCTAATATGATAACTAGAGCACTATCTAGATCTTAAAGAATCTAGTTCATCATCAAAGAATCAAACACATAGAGATCCATATGTAATTTATCAAGGAGCTAATTCAGGTAGAGATCATTGATCTTCAATATTGTCTTATAGAGGAACAAATTATAGATATTTTCACAAAACCTTTCATTGAGATAAATTATCTTGACTTGCATTCTCTTTTGGGGGTGTGGGACATCGGTTCTTTAGGGGGGTCTCCTAGACCTTCATTTTGAGGAGTTTTTTTCCTTTGGGTTTTCTCCTTTCCTCATCTATTTGTACAGAGTACCTAATATGGATACACATTATTGGGGCTCTTATCTATATAGACCTACCTAAGCTTTGCTTATGAGGGCTGTTGGTGCATTTATTTGCTTTATTGCATTTACTTGTATTTATTATTTAGATTCGTGCACTAATTACTTATTGTCATTAGTTTATTACGTTTATTAATAATTTTCTTTAGATAGGATAAGTTTACTTAGCTAGTAGTCAACTTGGACACCTATCTTGTTACAATGGAATTCTACTCCACTATTTAGGGTAAGATAGGATAAGATTGATTAACTAGTAGTCAACTTGTGTTGACCATTTACACAAGTTAGACACCTATCTTGTTAGTGTCGAGTTGTACTCCACTATTCTTGTAGTCAGATATTAGTTGAACTACACGTGTTATGTGAGTTCCCTGATCTTTATCATGCATGCCTTGTTCTTTATAATCAATGGCTATTTGTGTATTATAGATGAGATTAATATTGAATTATCAGAGTAATTCATCATATTTTAGTTATTTATTCATTTCTATTATTGTCTTAGATATATAATTATTATTTATTACTACTACTATTTTATCTATTATTTATGCTTTATATTAGATTCATTAGATCTTGTAGCTAATGATAACACAAATTAAGGTTAGTTTTTGGAGATGTGAAGTCCTAAAACACATGAGCACAATCAACTGACCCTGAGAGGCACCTACAGGCCTACTTAGAGAGTCAATTCATTTGTAAGCTTAATGAAGAAGATAGATGTTGGGAAATGCTTTAAAACCTTTTTTTAAACTTAAATAAAGTGCAATGCCATTAAAAAGGTCAATAATGAGAAGATGAAGACTAAGTTTCATGGTATGCAATCAAGCATTCTAATGGTCATCTACATGCCTATTTAAGAGACTATTTGACGTGCCACCTCAAGGAGAAGAATAAAGATGTTTGGAGAGATTTGAGATCTACCTTAGAAAAAAATAGATCATAGGACCATTATAAAATGAAAGGTAAACATGAGGAATCATAGAATATTGAGCAAATTGGTTTCAAGATCCCTAAACATAGTCAAGAGGTAAGCTACAGGTTTGTTGCCTACTAAGGGTTTTGCTTAATTAAGGAAAGGGTAAAGGATTGTGAGAGGTATAAAAGGATGAAGATTATTTTATGTATGATTTTGTGACATAATAAACATCTGACCTAACTAATCAGACTTGATAAGGAGGAAAAAGATCAAAACTCAATCTAAGCCTAAAACCCTGTAGTTACACTATCAGGCACTGCCTGTCATGAGATAAATTATTATGTTGAGGCCTATAAATGCATGATAATGATTTGAGATTTGGTACATATGGTTTTAATTGGTTTTAAAATATTTTCATGGAAATTTCAAGGTCATATCAATAGTTTACATATTCACTATTTTGTCTTAGACCTTGCCCACTCCTTGGGCAAAGGGCAGCTAAGAGACTAAGAGAGCTTTGTTGAATCAAAGCATGAAACAAGTTTATATACCTCATGGGGGATATTGATACAACATAAAAATATTAAAATTGTCCCCATAAACCTCCAAGTGGTAACAAAATTTAGGATTTAACTCAAAAACCCTTGAGGGCTAGCAATAAGGAGGTAGGTCTTAAATCCCATGACCCCTAATCAATACACCATGAGTATACAAAGGAGTAATGAGCATTATCAAAGAATTTGGAATAATTTTTGGGGTTTTTTAAAGGTGTATTAACTATTCCCAACATTATAATTGAGTTTTGAGACCCAAAACTCCTATTTGACCTCTCTTTAGCCTTAAGAGAGCTAAGCAAGCCACTTGAGGAGTAACTTCAGATGCTCATACCATTGCTAAAAAATTTCATGGGATGATAAGACACTTGGAATAGTTTAAGGGGTCTATAAATAAGGTTTTAAAAGTGGAATTAGGTCCATTAATGATTTGTTCTTTATGAGAAATCATTAAGACCCCAAACAAGTCTTAAACCTCTCTTCAACCCAGATAGTGACCAGTCATGGATAAAAGACCTAAAATGCATATATAATGACATATTTTACTCTTAAAACTTCTTGGATGTTTTTTATTACTCCAAGTAATTTTCCCTACATGTAATTTGATGTTGACATCACTTGTATAGATTTCCACAAATACACTATTTTAGCATGTTTTTGGTGTTTTGTAGGTGTTTTGAGAAGGGGAAAGCTTCCCAATTATGGGATGAGGTAATTTTAGAGTTATAATATCCATTAAATTCCAAAAAAAATCACATTATATTCTTTAAGTTATCAAACTAAGCCCAATTTCCAAGGCAGTCTCAAACAGGCTCAAAATGAGACTAGGTGGTAAGGCCATTTCTTGGTTTGCACACTTTCACAGGGTCTCAAGAACCCAAAATTGACATGGATTTTGGTGATGGACTATTAAAATTTAATCACATGCTTTTTGATTTAAAATTGAGGTATAAAGACATAATGGGTCCTATAATATTCCCTCATTTTTTCAATATCTTTTTTACAACTCCTTAAACAAGGAGGTTTTTAGGTTTTTAGGGCTATAAGGAAACTAGGCATAGTGAAGGCTTAAGGAGCAAAATGAGTTCTTGGGATTTATTTCAGGAACCAAAATGGTGTATTTCAAAAATGATAACATATTTTAAGACCATTCATATGGTTTTTATGAGTTTAATAATATGCACTTTAGTTTTGGGCCACTTAGACCAAACTAGGGTGGAAAATGAATATTGGAAGCACAATCACTGAGAGGAGGGTGAATTAGTGTCCTTAATATTCTTTTACTTTCAATTCATCATTCATTCATTACCATTAATTAATAAATATCAACCCAATGTACATAATCATGAAGAAATAATTAATCAAATAAAGTAATGCATAAACAACCATAACACATCATATAAGTGGGAAACCCTCATGGGGGATAAAACCCTTTGAAACAAAGCTTGGACAAATAGTCCTATAAAGTAATGAATCAATATTTAGCTGAGAACCAACCCAAAAAGGATAACCAACCCCTAATTCGCCAAGAACCCACATAGATTTATCAAGCACTAACTTATTAAGAGGCACCAACCCCCTTATTGATCAAGCACCCACTCAATCAACACTATGATGACTCAGCACCCACTCAACCACAAATGATTTTTCCACCTTTTCCTTGATGCTTATCAACACTTGATGATGGTCTTCTTCTGCTCTCTCTCTTTCTTTTGCTCTCTATGCCATCAATGTCATACTTAATCTTCTATCTGCTCTCTATACACATTATCTACCTCATCATGGCTTTATCAACATAATTAGGCCTCTAATACACCTCTGATCATCTATGACAACCTCATAGACTTCTGCTTTGCTACTCTCCTTATGAATATTCTCTTAATCATAATTTGCCTTCATGGTCTACTCCTTAACACTCATGATCATATGGGCACTAATCTTCACATTCACACCTTCTATATGATATTCATGACATCTCTATGATGGTCTTCATGGCTTCCTCCTACTCCTCTTTGTGTTCCTCTATTCACTTTTACACTCTCTTACCTTACAGACACAAATAGGCCTAATTAGCCTTGCTTTTATACAAGTCACTTGATCTCACACACCTTAGTTTGCCAAGCATACTTTAATACTTGGTTTACCTTCACAATAGGTCATATATCACGTTCTAAACATGAATCAACCAATACATTAGGTTGGCTATAGCTTAATAGGCTATATTTCTTCTTTAGGTCTCATAGAGACCTATTAGGCCTTCTAAGTCACACGTTAAACTTTTCCTTTATTAAAATCATTCCAAACTTAACATATAGTTATAACACCACATATTAAATTTAAATATACCTTATCCAAATTAAATCTAGGTCCATAACACCTTTCAAGTCCAACCACCACTTGAACCCCTTCTCAAAATACTGTTCACACTAGGCTTATGCATATACAGAAAATATGTCTTGGAAAACTAAAGCATAAACACAATTTTACCAAAAACCATGGGAAAAAATCACATATCTAGAAACATCATGACCTTGGGGTCATCACAAAATTAATTATATGCTTTAATTCAAGGTATACAAGCTCAAACTATTCTCTGCAAGATGCTTACTTTGAACTACCAACAAGCCTCAAAACACAGTCATGGAAACTTGAACTATTGACACCTAAAGGGACATATACAAGGAATTAAAATGCATGAAAATGATCTTATAACATCCTTAGAACAACATCCAATAAATATATCATAAGATATAATGGAAACTATTAGTCTTGCAGACCAATCTATTGATGGGCTCTGTAACGTATCCAGTCTGTAGACCAACTTAAGAAGCTTATAACTTGAGATAGACAACTTTTCAAGATTCCAAATTTTTAGGGCATGTTCTTAGCACATATTACATAATATCTATGTCACCTTTTGACCACATTTGAATTTTTAGGTACATATAATAAATACACAAACTAACTGGTTCATTCATACCTTGATGATATGCAGTGATGGTCTAGTTTTTCTAAGCTAGGAATGTGCATTTTACTCTTTCCAAATGACAAATTAGATATTATATAATCTCTCCAAAGGATATATTAACCCATCACAACATACTTTTGGCCCTTAATTATCTTCACTCATGCCATACATCCTCCAATCCATAAAACTGACCTCTTTATCATTAATGCATCATGACATCATGCACCTTGGACATCAGTGACAAATCTAGCATCAATGACTATGATAAACAATCTCCCCCTTTGTCATTTATGGTAAAAACACTCTTATAATGTCTTCTTACTAATATTAACTCCTTATTCATTCTGATCTTTCTCTCCTATTGATATTAATGACAAAGGGTTTTCCACAAGCTACCATTTGATCCTTTGACATGATCTTAACAAACCATGTTCATACATACCTAAATCATCATATATAGTCTCCCCATGATACCATGATCATCTACATCTACTTTTTCTTGACATGACTGATATTGAGTTTAAAATATACTAATTATCAACCAACCTGATGTAGACCTTGATCCACTAGCTCACCATAGCATCATACCTCTTTGTTTTGATTAATGAACCTTATACCTCCATGAATCTTTAATTCCATATCTTTATTTGTGACATCCTTGCCCACACATGAGTTGCCTTTGATTACTGGTCAACACACACCTTTCACTCATCTTTAGCTCATAGTTACCTCAGGGCTTTTCATCATAATATTTGACTATCATCTTGAATCTAGGAGATAAAACCATGTCTACCAAATGTTTGAACCATCATGCCATCACCTTATTTGACTCAAACATCTTTGAACACTTAACTCTCTCAAAATTTCCTCTAACCTTCTTTGGATATTCAATAAAACATCTTCATAGCTTGATAAAGCATCTTCAGAGCTGATTACATAGATATTCAGAACTTGACTAAGGATATTTTTAGCTCACTGTGTTCTATGATGAGTCTTTAAAACTATTTCCAAAAAGGTATTACCAAAACTGTTGATGACTTCTAAATCCTTCAAATTCTCTCTCAGTAAAGAGACATTAGGTTGCCTAGTTTCCTTGTCATATCAAGCATATAAGATCATACCCCACACACCATACATCTTGACATCAATGACATCAAACTTGACACTAAATGACATCAACCTTGACATCAATGATAAGACTTCTTAACAAACTCCCCCTTTGTCTTCACAACATATGCACTCACCATCTAGACTTCCAAAAATCCCCAATAGACGCACACAATCAATCATACTATGCATACATCCATGGAACATATGAACTATTACATACCTTTATACATCTTGAAGCCATATCATCTATAAACATAAGGATGGATAATATCCATCTTCATTTCCTTTCTCAGGCTCCACCATACTTCTATCATGCTTCATACTGAATTTCTTGACCTATTATTCTTCAACTTTGCATTTTTGTTTTTACACTAGGTGCACTAGGCTTCCTTATAGCCCTTGATATATAAAAAAGAGGCCATATATTTTATTTATCTCCAAACCTTCAAATTTCATATCTAGGGCTATTTTATATGCCCTCTCATGCATACCAAATTTTAGCTCTTAACACTTTTTTGCATGGTAGCTCCTTCACAAACTAGCCCTCTAATTAGACCTAATTAGGTCTCTAAGTCATTTTATAGATTAATTGTAATGGATCTATACCTTTATAGAATCTTTAACCCATAAATCCTCATTCAATGATATCAAAATTTCATAGCTAACTCACCAAATTTGGTGATTCAACTCCATGCATAACTTGATTGATAGCCTTCACACTTGTTTCTATTTGTTGATAAGTGTCTCCTTGAAGCCTAATGGAGTCATTCCTTCCATAGGTAATTTATAACAACATAAATTTATGATATTACCATATCCCCATACTCTCACAAAACTAAATATTCTTAAATGTCCTTCTAGGCTTGACCTTTGACTTGGCTTCTTCATCATCCTTTTGAGCTAACAAAGAATACTCTTGACATTATTTCAAATTTGACTTATGATCTATAGTAGCAAACATCCCACCTTGGTTTATGAATTGATCATGACTCACCTTATCATCTTTCTTCTCAATCTAGTTATTCAATCTAATCTTACAAAATATTGCATTATAACTAACACATTGACATTCATATTAAATAACCTTACTCTTATTAGACATACCTCTTGATTGATGTGGTATGTGATCTCTTCTTTGCCAATTGTTTTCTTTGTCATAGTCCCATGAAAACTCATTCTTGGGTGGTATCCTTCTACAGTCCTTTCCTTTATGTCCATACTAATAACAAGTAAAACATTGAGCATTGAAAGCATTGAAATACCTCATGGCATTAGGTTGTCTAATAGAATTTGTCTTCATTTTAAAGTTGACATTTTTATTCATATTAGCATTCTCCTTGTACAATTTTTTATCTACTTTGAAACCAAGACCTGCCTTATCATTCGTAGACTTTTGACCACCTAACATGTCATCTAGATCCTTAGTTCTCTTTTCAAACTTATCATAGGTCTTCATCTTACTTATTTTGTTTACAAACTGATCATGCTCAGCCTTTAAATAATCTAGCTTTGAGATCATTGAAAGTCTTCTTTTGATGATTCAAATAATCAAGGGCACTTATGAGTTCATTTTCAAGGTCTACTTTAGCTTCTCCTTTTCACTATCATAGTAGACTTCTTCATCATATATATTGTCATCTTCTTGTTAATCATAAGACATATGTGTTTCTTAGGATCACCTTCAAGTTGTCAGAATTGTCTTCAAAAGGCCCAAGCTTTGATACCAATTTATTAGAAGTAGAATCATTGAGAAGGGGGGGGGGGTGAATCAGTGTCCTTATTAATATTTTACTTTCACTTCATCATTCATTCATTACTATTCATCAAGCAATATCAACCCAATGCACATAAGCATGAAGAAAACATTAATCAAACAAAGCAATGCATAAATAACCATAAAATATCATATAAGTAGGAGGCCCTCATGGGGGATAAAACCCACTAAAACAAAGCTTGGACAAATAGTCTTATAATCAATGAATCAATCTTCAGCTGAGCACCAAACCAACAAGTGTAAACCCCTAATTCACCAATCACGCACTTGGATTTAGCAAGCACCAACTTGATAGGAGGCATCAACCCCATTTTTGATTAATCACCCACTCAATCAACACTATGATGACTCAACACCCACTTAGCCACCAATGATTTTTCGACATTTTCCTTGATGCTTATCAACACCTGATGATGGTCTTCTTCTATTCTCTCTTTCTTATGCTCTCTATGAAATCAATGTCATATTCAATCCTATATCTTCTCCCTCTATAAATTGGATACCTCATCATGGAATTATCAAAATATTTAGGCCTCTAATACACCTTTGATCATCTATGATAACCTCATAGACTTCTACTATGCTCCTCTCCTTATGAATATTCTCTTAATCACAATCTGTCCTCATGGTCTACTTTTTGATACTCATGATCATATATGCACTAATATTCATATGAAAACCTATTATATGATATTTATGACATCCATATGATGGTATTCATGACATTATCCTTCTCCTCTTTATGATATTTTATTTGCTTTCACACTCTATTACCTTATGCACACAAATAACCCTAATTAGCGTTGTTTTTATATAAGTCACTTGCTCTCACACACCTTAGTCATACATGCATACTTTAATAATTATATTAAATTAAAAATGGTAATATAACACATTAGAAATAATAATCAACCAATAAATTAGGTCTGCCATAGCTTAATAGGCTATATTCCTTCTTTAGGTCTCGTGAAGACTTATTAGGCATTCTAAGTCACATGTTACACTTTGTCTTTCTTGAAATGATTCCAAAATTAAAATACAATAGTAAAACATCATATTAAACTAAAATATACCTTGGAAAACTTTAATTTAGGTCTAAAATACCTTTTAGGTCCAACCACCACTTGAACCCCTTCTCAAAATATTGTTCACACTAGGCCTGTGCATACATAAAAAAGCTATCTTGAACAACTGAATCATAAACATACTTTTACCACCAAACCATGGAAAAAAATCACATATATAGAAACATAATTACCTAAGGGTAATCAAAAAATTCATTATACTCTTTAATTCAAGGTATACATGCTTAAACTATTCTCTATAATATGCTTACTCTGAACTACCAACTAGCCTCAAGACACAATCATGGAAACTTGAACTTCTGACACCTGAAGGGACACATCTAAGGATTTCCAATGCATGAAAATGATCTTATAACATCCTTAGAGCAAAATTAAATAAATATATCATAATATTTAATGGAAACTATTGGTCTTGTAGACCAATCTGTTGACCTTCTCTCTCACAATCCTTACTCAGCTAGAAAAGCCATTTTGGATTTGATGTTTCAACATCTTACACTAAATATTAGAACTTATACAAAGCATGGATAGGTCATTTAATTCAAAAATAATAAAACCATGTCCATTACATAATTAAACTTAGGTTAAATAACCTCCAACTCATTACTGTAACTTGTTTTATGCCCATTAGACCTTAGCATACAACATTCATGTTTGCATATAGTTCACTGTCAAGATTGTTAGACTAGCAGACCATCAAACTCTTGTTAAGTATTTATGATGTTTAAATATGTACTCACATATAATTAACTATGATCCACATAGAAACCATATTCTCATAGACAATATTAATTTATTGTTCATATTGGTCTTACAAACCAATCTATCATTCCATATGTCTTTGATCCATATTAGGCCTTTAGACACAATCATGTGCTTAGAATTGCATTCCACACTCTTCAATCATGATTTAAACTATATAAAATTTTGAAAACAATCCATATAATGTCTTCTAATATCCATAATCCATTGCAATTCCATCTTCTTCATGAACTATCTACTAAGGTTTGTTATCATAATGAGTCTTAAAACCCTCATATTTCTACTAGTCTATGTTTTGATTAGTTCTTTATTTATATCACCTTAAATAATCATGTTGAACATACCTGTAGTGAATTTAAGACCTTAAGTTCATTTCTAAATATTTAAAGTACTAACCTTTGGTGATTAATAACACTAAACAACTCTACAACCAAACCTTGTCTGCCATTATGCAAACCTTCAAGGTACAATCATGTTGTCTGATCAAATATATGATATTTTCATAGTCCATAAAAAATAATAATTAATCTTATGGAAAAACTATGTAAAGTTATAATCTCGACGTATTTCGAATCTACTTTTGTGATCCTTCATCAAGCAAATAATTTGTGTAAGAACAACAAAACAACACACTTTAGAAATTGGAAGAATATAGCCGTTACACAAAAATGTTGCTAAAAAATAACCAGATAGTTGTTATCCAAAAAATTCTTAAAATGAAACTCAAAAAATAAAAATAAATAAAAATAAAAATCAAGTAAATTTTTTTGTTTTCTTAGTTGGATTGCTCTTATAAGGTGTAGGATTGTGATGTTTAGAGTTCTCTTTGTTGTTTTCTTAGTTGGATTTCTTTTTAGTGATATCTCTTTAATTGTTTTAATATAGGTTTTGTTTATGTGTTTTAATTAAATTTTATTTAGCCATATAATTTAACCAAATAATTTTTTAAATAAATAAATTTTAAATAATATATTTATTTAATTTTAATAAATTTCAAAATAATTTTATAGTATAATTAAATAATTTTAAATTTTGGTTATTTAATTTAATCCAATTAATTATCAATATTTTATAAATAATAAATTCATTTAATCTCTTAATAAAAATTTCAAAAGATTTTATAGTTTCATAAAATAATTTTAAAAATAGATTTAAATCTTGTAAAATTAATAATTAATAATCAATAAATTCTTAATAATAAATTTTTTAACAAATAGTTATATTATTACAATATAATTTAATAGTTTTAAATTATTAATTATTAACTAATATGAATTTGGTATTTATTTAATTTTTTTTATTTTTTTTATTTTTTGAGTTTTGTTTTTAGCATTTTTTGGATAACAACTTTCTGGTTAGTTTTTAGCAAATTTTTTGTGTAACGGCTACATTCTTCCAATTTTTAAAGTGGGTTTCTCTATTGTTCTTACACAAATTATTTTCCTGATGAAGGATCACAGAAGTGGATCTAAAACACGTCGAGATTAAAACTTTATACAATTTTTCTATAAGATTAATTATTACAAGTTTTATGATGTTTTTATTACATAAAAACATGTTCTATAATCTCACTCAATGCATGTAATGGATATTAAAGGAGTTAACAACATCCTCTAATGTTTAAAACATCAATCCAAACACTCCAAATGAGTTCTAAAACCATTTTACTCAAATTGGGTTTATTGAGTTTTATCATAGTCTATAATAGTCAAATTGGACAAGAAATAAATTCACTTTTATGAACTTTCAATTAAAAATTCCACTTGGAGGTTTTTCATCAAGGATTTTACTTCATCTTTTCTTTTTATACCATCCCAAAATTCTCAATATCTTGGTCTCTACATGCATTTCTTTGCTCACTAGTTTCTTTGGTTTTTACCACAATCAGCACCTTTGATTTTGACCTAAAATAAAGGTAGATGTATAGAAATTTATGACAAGCCACCACCTGGAAGTTGTTCCTCTCACTTTGTAGAACAAATTACCTGTTTACACCATAACAAAATTTTCAATAGATTGGCTTCTGCAAATAATTATTTACTCACTGGCCTCTTTAGCAAGCATACACAATTTGAAATCCAACAGCCATATATTTGAAAACAAACATCTATTTCATGAGACATAGATTTGATGGGCTCTAGCACATATCTAGTCTATATACCAACTTGGAAAGCTTATAACTTGAGATAGACACCAAATTTGGAGGGCGTGTTCTTGGCACATATGATGTCATCTTTATCACCTTTTTACCACATTTGAATTTTTACGTACATATAATAAATGCACAAAATGACTGGTTCATTTATACCTTGATGACATGTAGTGATGGCCTAGTTATTCTAAGATAGGAATGTGCATTTTCCTCTCTCCAAAAGATAAATTGGATCTTTTAGAATCTCACCAAAGGATCTATGAACCCCTCACAACATCCTCTTGGTCCTCAATATTATGCATTCATGCCATATATCCTCCAATCCATAAAAATTACCTCTTTTTCATTAATTCATCATGACATCATGCACCTTGGACATCAATGACAACTCTAGCATCAATGACCATGCTCAACAATGAAGAGTTTCAAGACACTTATACACATGAATGATGGAATGGTAGGTTAAAAGAGTTTCTTAAGGCATGTTAGATGTTCAATGAGTGGTCTAAAATCATTTCAAGGTGAATTCATGGTTGAAAAGTCCATTTGTCACTCTTTTCATGCAAGGAAGGGCAGTTTTCAAGGAGTTAGTCAAGGTGTCAAGCCAATTTGTAACCCCTACTCCACTTGGAAGGTTGGAGCTTCTTCAGGAGTGAGACACAGAGCCATAGAGGTCTATTTGAACTTTCTCATAACTCCCCTTCTTGTTGTAACTCTCATGGACACTTGTCAATTTTCTTCTACCACCCCCCTCCCTCTTTCTCTTTACCATTCTCTAGTAAGCAACCACTTTTGGCTAAGTTTGTAAGATCCACATCTGGTATGGTGAATCCCTGATAGTTTGAATATTATTTTTGCATTTGCATAAATATTTTCAATTTGATTTTGAGTTCATAACTTCTTGTCTAAGTGTGTGAAGTAGTGCATAGTTGAATGACAAGTGATAATCATCTATCCTTATGTTCACTGTACTCTTTCATGTTTTGTGCAAGTAGTCTACTCTGTAATAGGTCACATGAAATGTAGTTAGTGTCTTTGTTAGTCTCTAAGTGTAAGGAATAACATTAGTGTCTACGATCAGACCTCTTATTCATTCACCTTGAGAAGTGCATTGCATGTCACCTTCATGTTTGAAATACTTATGTTAGAGAAAACTTGGATGTTGAAGCTAGTTTTGTAAGTCATATTTCACAGTGCAAGTTAATGTTGGTCTAGTGGAGATTAACTTTGTGCATCACCTCATTAGGATAGGTTTATTTCATATTCTCTCTCTCCAATTTCATCCCAAATAAGCAAGTAGTATAGGTGATGAGTTACAATGAACATATCTAGGGAGCTAGCCCTTTAATCTATAGGTTTACTTGTACTATAAGCAACCCATGGGCATAGAGGTAATCCAATGTTTCAGTCAATTTAGAGAAGGCTTGAACTATCTCTCCAAGGGTGTAAAATTGAGTGACAATAGTTTTGGCATACATGGTGAGAGAATTATCAAGGTAAATGCTAGTCTTGACAAAATCATAACTAAATAAGTGTTCCCCACTCTGTATTTGACAACTCCACTAAAGGTAATATCTGATTATAGACTAAATTTTCTTATTTCCTTTGTTCATGCTTCATGGTCCTTACTAGGTCAACTGGTAGTAGAAGTAACCATCCCACAAATCCACCCTTTCATCTTGAACTTCCCCTTGAAGTTCAATATCCTAAGCCTATCTTGACATTTTAAGAGCAAGAAGATTTTTCAAGTCAAGAAAAGTAAGAGAGTGAAGAGGAATTTGAGGGCAACATGGCTAGGCAACATGTTTTCCCAACTTTCGATACTAAAAATCCTATAAACCTCAATGCCTATGATGATATCCCTCTCAATGACACCAATAGTGTTCCCACATTCAATGGGGAAGGTCCTATCACTCTAAGTGAGCATATTAGAGACATATCCAACTTTTACAATTTCCATAATGTCACTGAAGTTAGCATAGTAGTCAGATTACTTACCATGTCTCTTAGGGGGAAAGCCCTTGATTGGTATAGAACATTTCCAAGAGGATGTATCACCACTTGGGATTAATTTAGAGATTTTATGATTCAAAGGTTTGAAGATAAAAGTGATCATAAATCATTCATACATCAGTCGAATGTCATTCAAAGAGGGGACAAATAAACTATGCATAATTTAAATGAGAGGTTTCAAAGAACATGGAATAGGCTTCCACCTCCCATGAGACCCCTTATAAGTTTTATTTTCCCAACATACCTTAGAGTGATTGGGACTAATATAGCTATCATGTTATAGTCCATGGGTGTGTACACTTTTCCTAAAGCCTATGACATAGCCATTAGAGCTGAGAATTGTTTGATCTAAACCAGTAAGCTTCCTCTTGAAGTCTTTATGCCCATCTTGTCTAACATGTATTCTACTCCTCCAAGCCTTGCTCCAATTCAAAATTCAAACAACAAGCCTAGAGTTTCTCTAAATAAATTAGATGATGCCATTGATTGGAAAGCAAAGCATAAAGCCTTAGAATCTCAAGTTAGGTAGCCAAATCAACAATTTGAAGTTCACCTACATCCCTATAACTACCCTCCACAAGAAAATATATTTCCACCTCAGTATAATGGTCAAGGGAGGGGACAAGGTCAGCCTAATTTCAATAGGCCATCTAATGTGTATGATCCAAATTTTGCTCCCACCATAAGGGCTATGGTTCCAATCCATAGAAACTTAGTTCAAGGTGTAGAATGGCTAAATCCTTGGGGCAATCCTCAAGGATAATTCATGAATGCCAATGAGGGTGAAGGATAAGCTTTTGTATCTCAAGGAAGACCTACTCTTTAATTTACAATAGAAGATGAGAGCTTCATGCAAGCATAATCAGATGGAGAGTATGGTAGTTAAGGAGTGAGCTTTGAAAAATTCTAAGTGGAAGATACACATGTCCTAAATTAGATTACTTTAGTTGCAACCAACACAAGGTTAAAGATAAGAGCCTTGTGAGATTTTCAAGATGTGAATACAAGTTCAAATAATATTCCTTCAATGCAACAAGGTATGAATACAAATGTGGCAGCCTCTACAAGTCCTCAGCCTCTTCAAAATTAGAATTTGGGAAAGGTGACTCATAATAATTCATTACCTCAAGATCAAGGTGCTTCTTTGCCTCCAATAATGCAATAAAAGGTGTGTTTCTTCTTTGAATATTATTGATTATTTTAAGAGTACAAAGACTAGTATATCTATTTTGGAGGTACTCCACATACTCGATCAAAAAGAACTACTTCAAGAGTAGTTATCCCAAATCCATATCAATCCTCAACATTAAGACATGGTGTTGCAGCCCTCACAAATTTAACTAATCATATTGTTTAAACCTCCACCAAATCTAAAAATCCCCCACATTTATATCTCACCCTCATTATGGAAGACAAACTAATCCATAATTGTATTGTGGATAGTGGGGCAAGTACTTTAGTTATGCCCAAGCTAGTTGTAGATAATTTGGGATTGAAATATGAACTATACAACAAAGGAGTGTTATAACTTGATGGGACACTAGATAAGGCAATAAGGCTTATCAAAATTTTGAAGGTATTCTTGCATGAGTGTCCAAGATTTCTAATTTTAAAAGATAGTGGTGGTAGATCTACCTACATATTTTACTATTTATCTATCAAGAGATTTCATTGCCAAGATAGGAGGATATATTTATTATAATTGGTCTTTCTTAGCCTTTAGAAGAAGGTATGGATCAAAAGTGATAATTATAACACACCATTGGTGAAGTTTCACATTAAGCCATATGTGGAAGCTAGCTCTAATTTGAATTGTACTATCCATGAAGAAGAACATGTCATAGATGATGGAGCATCTTCCAAACTTAAAGTTATCTTTGATCTCTTTCTATATGAGTATGATTTTGAGACATATGAATATGATCCCTATACTTTCATGGAAGAAATAGGCCTTGACACATACATAATTTGAGATGAGGGTGATGAACATTATGAGGCAAGCCTTGATGATCCTTTTCAACAAGCTACTGAAGGTAACTATCTTAGTCATATGTATGATGATGATAAGTATCCAATTATGATAGATCATGATAATAAGGAAGATAATGTAATTATACCTACTCAAAAACAAGAAGTTTATGAATGTGATAGTCATGAAGAAGAAGGTGATTTATGATAATAGTTTCATGCTATAGGACAAGAGTTTGAGCAAGTGAGTAAGATAACCCTTCTTTAAAAGAAGAATGAGTTTCAAAGTGAGGTCATTTTTTAATATAAGGAGCATGAATATAAGTGTCAAAACACTATTAATAAGGTTGAAATATTGGGAGAGTGTAATGAATTCAAGGCATAAATTTATGTGGTCAAGGAGTAACCTAGGCCTCAATCTGATCTTAGACCAGATAATGTAATTATACCTACTCAAAAATAAGAAGTTCATGAATGTGATAGTCATGAAGAAGAAGGTGATTTATGATAATAGTTTCATGCTATAGGACAAGATTTTGAGCAAGTGAGTAAGATAACCCTTCTTCAAAAGAAGAATGAGTTTGAAAGTGAGGTCATTTTTGAATATAAGGAGCATGAATAGAAGTGTCAAAACACTATTAATAAGGTTGAAATATTGGGATAGTGTAATGAATTCAAGGCATAGATTTATGTGGTCAAGGAGTAACCTAGGCCTCAATCTGATCTTAG
Source organism: Torreya grandis (assembly GCA_037957365.1). Taxonomy (NCBI): domain Eukaryota; kingdom Viridiplantae; phylum Streptophyta; class Pinopsida; order Cupressales; family Taxaceae; genus Torreya; species Torreya grandis. The sequence continues at coordinate 1,985,754 of JARHVA010000739.1, read as the reverse complement.
ACCAATTGCAGACATGATTGATCAATAAGAAGACCAATTTGATGATCTTAGACATCAAATATATCATGTTATATAGGAAGGTGAAGTTGAAAAAAGTTTCATGGCTCCTAAGAAACAAAATGAAAAACACCAAATGATCATGAAGGAGACCAAGTAGGCCGCACCATCAATCAGGACTAAAATAGGGTTAAGAGGATCATTTAATGAAGTTTCAATTGAAAAAATTGTATATAACATAGATTTAATGATTGGTAAGTTCTTATTGATATTTTTGTCTCAAAAATATCATAACATCAAGTACCCTAATGGAGACCCACCAATTTTTTAAAAGAATCTTTTGAATTGACCAAAATCCCACTTTCCCTTTCTATTGTGGAATCTAGAACTCTAGATGTAATTTACAATTACAATATTGCAAATTGCTTCCCAAGCTGTGGATCCCACAATACACTAACTAGTGGAATCCATAACTTTGACTACAATTTTCAATGTAAAAAATTGCAAATTGTATCTCGAGCTCCGGATCCCATAATGCATTATACCTCCAAATTCCATGGGAAGTGGAAGGTTGTCCTCTTTTATAATGTATAAATCCAGAGGGATCCGAAACCTAGATTGCAATTTGTAATTTAATAAAATTATAAATTGGAAGTAGAGTTCTGGATCCTGCAAACCGAACACCCCACAGGATCTAGAACTCCAACTAAAATTTGAAAATTTTCAAATTGCATTTGTATTTTTACTTCCAATGAAACACTTCACCTAGAATATGGAACTAAGAGAGCAATTTACAATTTGAAAAATTTCCTGCCAATAACCTAAGCCGCAGAATCTAGTACTCCAAATGTAATTTGAAATTTTGTAAAATTGAAAATTACACGTGGATTTATACCTTCCTAATTATAAAAGAGGATAACCTTCCACTTCCCATGGAATTTGGAGGTCAACATGCAATTAAAAAATTTGTAAAATTATGTGAGGACTCTCAATTTTTGCCACCAACTACCTCCACATTAATTATAGGATTTTTTGTATAACTAATACAAATTTGGTGATATGCATTCATCGTTTAATTTTCTAATTACAATTTTAAGCTTTGATAATGGCCTTGGACCATGACATCAACCTTGATCCATGCACCAAGCCACGCCTATAAGTATAACTCTGCCATTGCAAACTGCACGATATTGTTATGAAACTCTTGCATTTTCCTAGACGCCATTCTTTCCTTTAATTTAAGATTTTTAAGTTATTTTCTTGATAACAAAGTTGTCTCCATTAGCTAGGGTTTTTTCATTGGCATCATCTAGTTTTAGAGTTTTTTTTTAAGAGGTCATTTTATCTATGTAGTTATCATTTCCCCAAAAGATTACAATAAATTGGATCTAGGGGTTTTCTAGGGTTATTATTTTCAAAATTTCATTGTAAAACTAAATATTTTATAATCTAGGGTTTCTTTTCTAATTAGTTACTTCAGTGTCAAATATAGGGTTTGTAAAAATCTTAGCTAGGTGAATATACCCATGTATATTTGCACCACCATAGAATATTCCTTGAGAAATTCCTCCAAATCCCTATGGACTTTGGACTTGATAGAAACACCTCCCATCTCTTTGGTTTTTTTTATTGTTCCAAACACGTCTTAGACACATGGGATTCCCACTTTTGGTTTACACCTTTAATCTCTACAAAAATTCCTTTCCTTATATCACCTCCCGTACTTACAAGATTTCATCCTCCTAAGAACATCTCTAAGTTATATCAAATATTCCTATTGTCTATAACACTTCTTAGTTTCATGGAGTTCTCACCTACTAGTTCCATCAAATGTTTTACCTGTACAAATCACCTCTAATCTCCATCAGAGATTATACCTACTGAAAACACCTAACAATACCACTAGCTCTTGTATTTGTTTTTCACCAAGTATCCTCTCCAGATTTCATGTCTCAAAAGGAGATGAAGTTTAAATCAAAAGGCCCTAGGGTGACTCTCAGTTCAGACTCCAACATTACTGAGATCACTAATACAAACCTAGGTTACATTGACCTAGGGAACCTCTAGACTCGAATAAATATAGAGTTTAAAAATGATTGGATCTAGAGTATTTATGACTCTATCTTATCACAAATAATAGCCTTTACACTAACAATCCAAAGCCTTGAGTTAGTGATTACACTAGCCCAAAACTATGATGCTGACAAAAGAGAGGTCTTGAACGACCAAGGGGAAAAGATTTTAAATCTGGACCCAGATTTCATTGACTTAGTGTTTGTGATCCTAGAGTTTGAGAGTTATCTTGACCTAAATACAAAGACATCCAAATAATTCTTTCAAGAAATAGAAAGGGGTGTCAAATAATGATAAATAAATAATGGTTTAATACCCCCAAAGATACCTTTACCATATTTCCAAAGACATTGGCAAGAATTGACTTCAAAGATGAGGTGGGAGATATAATCATTTTGCTGCACAAGATTACTAGTAGTCCTTATGCCAAGAGCTTCTAGGAGTGGATGTACAAGTACATTTGGGTCATCCATCATAATGCATAATACATCCACTAGGCCTAGCTCATTAGTGACTCTCTCTATAAACAATTGATGGAATTACAAATAATAAGAAATTTCTTTATGATTTCCTATCTTGTATACATATTGGTCAAAGGGAGAACTTTCCCAGGCCTAAACATAAAACCTGGTGAGATAAGTAGAGTATATAAATATTATCCTGACCTCACATTAGAGGCTAATAGATAACACTTAAGGAGAGTCAATGATGCATTCATATATTTCATCATTATAATGTTTGGCAAAGAGCTTGGGAGAATGAGATTCTTAGTAGCATCTACTGAAGATATCATCTAGTGGGGTTCCTAATTCATTCAATTCCCCACATATTCATATATTAGGTTAAACAAATTTGGTGTCTAACCCTATGCACTCCCCAGATATGTTAGTGAAAATTAGGAATTAATGGAGTTGGTAATATAACTTGTTGAAACTCATAAGCTTCTTTCAAGCAACCATAAGTTGGGAATTCATTTCCCAATATTTATAGGTAGACACACATGCCCCTCCATACTCAAAGCAAAGTGTGTTGAAGGAGAAATAACACAAATTAAACTAATATCTTTGGATTCTAGGCCATTATTTGATGTTTATGGTAATATCACCAACACACTGGGAGTCTCTACTTATTCCCATGTTCCATATTTTAAAGATTATTAGGAGGATTTTGAAGATGACAAGAAGGTCAGATTGAAGGATAATTCTAGAATGACCTTAGAGAAATCAAAGCAATTGATATGGAAATAGTACTTGAGGACGTGGTGGATGATGAGTCCCTAGTGGACCTAAACTACTACAAATAGATCATCACTCAACCCATTCAACCACTAAGGTGGTCAGTCCCTAAATCTTTCTCTTTGATTGATAGAACAACACATGTAATCAATAAAACATTAAATTAGATCAGAAGTATAGGGGTCCAAGTGACCATAGATACAATAAGTATCAAAGAGAAGCTTTTAAAGCTTAAGGAAGAAGGGATTCCTTCATCATCAGAGGGTCCTAGTGGGATAATAAGAGAACAATCAAAAGGAATCTAAGGAATCTAAGGCCAAGAAGGGGAAATCTAGAAAATACGGGGCAACACCAAAGCAACCAATTATCATCTTGTCTAAGGACATAATTATTGTTGGAAACTCAACTTTAACCCCTGTATTAGTCATAATGACAACCACTATTTTTTTAGTTCATCTCTTGCCTATTTATATTGTTCTTTTAGCTCCAACACATCCATCTCCTATCTTCATTCCCTTACATATTAGGTTTCCACGCCAAGCTTCATTCCTACCACTTTATCGACAATAATAATCCCATTAAAAATAGTGTAATCAATTCATATGGACACTCAGGGTCCCCTTTCAGTGGATACTCAAGTTTTCACTCCACTTTCCCTTCCTATAATCTCACTCCCTCCTTCCATTCCATTAGTAATTACTTCCATTCCATTTACAATCAATTTCATTCCATCCCCATTAGTTTCCAACATAACTCAATAGTATATAGCCATAGAATCAGTCATCCTAAATTTAGTTTCATTGGTCATCCCAACTCCTAAGATAAGTACTACTTCATCTTCATCCCCTTTTATCTTTCCTACTTTGACACCCCTGAGTGGCCCAACCCATTTGATTGAGTCATTTGATGCTTTAGATTCCATACTTCCACGAGTTCTCAAGTTCATTATCCTTATGTCTACTACCCCATTGATATCACTTTCACCTCTTACACCCCCAGTAGAAACATTTGTCCCCACCTCTTCCAGTTCCATAGTTTCCTAAAACCCTTTAGTGGAGATAGGTGAGCACTAAGTCCTTGATGCAAATGTGGACTTACAACCTATAGATAGAGATGAAATGGCACAAACACCTACTAATCAATAAATGACAACATCAACATAGGATTCAACATTGGTCACCATGTCTACCAGTACAACATCTTCAGTTGTAGAAACTCAAGTGATAATATCTACTTAGCAGGATGATACCACCAGTTGGTTAGCACAAATAATGAGAAAGAAATGAAAGCAAATGATTTCCCTACGTACACTAGATTTTGGTATTTTAGACATGAATAATAAATCCAAGTCTACTCCCTGGACCTTTTATAAAATACTATGTGATGATAAAGGGGAAATATATGTGGAGATTGCAGTTCCCCCACCAAATAAATAGAAAAAATATCTTGTGGTGGGAGACTATCAAATATCAAATATTCACTTTGGACATCCAACAAGGGAGGGTTAAAGCACAATGTTCAATCCAAAATCAACTCCCTCTTCAAAAGAATAGATAGTGACAATGTCACTAAGGATGGGTTAAAAAAAAGGTTGAATAACTTACAGATGCATTAAATAAATTCATAGAGCCTAGTGGATCATTGGCACAACCAGATCCCAAATCAAGCAACAATTGATGTAGTGATTGAAATTGAAAGCATGAGAAGAGCTACTAAATAATGGTCAAAGGAACTTGTTCTTATAGGAGATAAAATTATTGATATGATAATGGATCATTATGAGGTTATGAGAGAGAGAAGGGCCACCCTAAGAGGATAGGTCAATAAGTATGAGGGAGAAATACAAAGCTTGAATCTGTATTATCCCAAGTTGACAGCTATGGATTTAATCAGTATGGACATCTTCCTTACTAAAAAGATACTGATAAATGATGGAGAGCAAGAGGAATTACATATATCAACTCAATTCTGGATAAATATGCTTACAGAGACTGCCGATAAGGCCAAATTTGCACATGACAAGACTATTTATATGTTGTATGACATTGAATATTTTTTGAATAAATTATTATGCAAGCCATCAGATGATGAATATAACCTCATTTCAGTAGAAGAGGTTCAGATCAAATCAAAGAAAGTGGTTGAAGAGGAATCTAAAAAATATATAATATTTACCTTGAGCTCTATCCATTGCCACATCAAGTATCAGAATATGTTGGATAAGATGGGTAAAGATATGCAAGAAATCTAGACTTTGAGGAGGGAGATTTTTTATACAATAGCAGATTATTAGGTCTCCAAACTCTAATACTTTGGACCAAATGAGGACAAAATACAAGAAATATTCAAGGCTTTTGATGCATATGCTGAGAAATTATAGGCTGAGAAAGATAAAGTCATAAAAAATATTGGAAATTGATTAATTCTTTCTGTTGAAAACATTCTCATATATTTTAGTTTCATTATTGTAAAAACATTGTAAAATTGTAACTATATTTTATAGCTCTTTTTGAGAAAGAGACATGTGTATTTTACACTTTATATTTTGACAGGTTATAAACTATAAAAGCAAACTTACAAATTACACTTTTCATTTTGACAAGTTATAATTGCTTAAAGTTGAAAAAGCACATATTGAAAATTGCAAATTTAGTCTTGACAAAGTGACATGACTTTCAAGTTGTAAAAGTCTCACTTTTAATTTTCAAGTTAGGGTTTTGTAAAAAGTAACTTGAGTTATTTCTAAGCTATCTTTTGTTTAAATGTTGAGTTTAATTTTGGCATTGCCCATTTGCATGAAGGGTTTTACACTATATGGAGAAGACTCAAGGTATTACATGAAGATTTCTCAAGCCTTTCCATGCCACACCAAGTTGAAGATCATGTCCAACTCTTTCATGCATTATTCCAAACCATTTTACCAAGTCAAGACACCACAAATAGAAGATCATGCCTCTTTTTTCCAAAAAGTTCTAGATTTGCATGATTCCTCTACTGGGCATTAAAGTTTTTGAAAACTACATATCATTTATGAGATATTTTATATAAAGATGGGTAGAACCCCATATCTCAATCTATCTTTTAACTGTTAGTAATATTATTCTGCATTTTGAATGTATTTTTTATAAGATCTAACATGGAGAATGAAAAATAATTGAAGATTGGTCTTTCTTGTCTGAGAAATTTTTATGTATGCAGAGTTATTTTAATATTTTTATATTTTATAGTTCTTATTTCAGTCATAAAATTTCATTTGTGGTATTTCCTACCCTTTTGGAAGATTGTTTGATTAAAATAAAAGAATCTAATCCCTTCTATGAAAAATAACAAACATTGCCTTTTATTTACCATTTGCATGAGTCTGTACTCAAACAAATTTCAATCTATTTTTATGTTATATTGTGTTCATTACATCAAGCATTAAAATCCACTAAGAATATTTGGTGTAATCACCATTTTTAGTTTTTCAAGTTTCATTCTCAAACTCTTTTCCCCCTAGTTTAGGATCGAGAACACTAAAGTAGAATTCATATAAATCTAGTATTTTATTAGTTGTACCAAATTTAGTGAAAAGAAGTTGGCTTGTTTTAGATTTTAACCTCAATTTGCCAAGGTCCCATGACTTTGAATTTTTTCCCATTGTATCATTAGATCTTTGCATAATGAGCTACTACATCAAGGAACAGGTGAAAAATCTATGTGATAATAATTTTTTAATTTGGGAATTTGCATTCATTGTTTAATTTGATAATTACAATTTTAAGATTTGACAATGACCTTTCACCATGACATTGACCTCAAGCCACAAACTAAGCAACATCTATAAGTACAACTCTACCATTGCAAATTGCACGGTATTCTTTTGAAATTCTTACATTTTCCTAGGAGCCATTAATTACTACAATTAAAGATTTTCATGTTATTTTATCTCATAAAGTTGTTTCTATTAGCTAGGGTTTTTTTATTGGCATCATCTAGTTTTAGGGTTTTTTTATTGGCATCATCTAGTTTTCGGGTTTTTGTTTGAAGAGGTCATTTTGTTTGTGTAGTTATCATTTCCTCAAAATTTTGTAATCAGTCAGATCTAGGGTTTTTCTAGGGTTATTATTTTCAAAATTTCATTGTTAAACCTATATCTTTTCTCCCAAGATTCACAATCAAATCTAGGGTTTATAAAAATCATATCTAGGTTAATATGCCCATATATATTCGTACCACCAGAGAATATTTCTTGATAAATTCCTCAAAGTCCTTATGGATTTTGGAGTTACTAGAAGCACCTCCCATCTCTACAAGTTTTGCTATTTTTCCAAACACATCTTAGACCCACAAGATTTCCATTTGCAATTTACACCTTTCACTTGCACAAAAAAATTCCATTAATTATAACACCTCCCATCCCTATGGGATTTAATCCTACTCAAAATAGCTCTAAGTTCCACTAGACATTCCTATTATCTAGAACACTTCCTACTTCCACAAAGTTCTCACTTGCTAGTTCCATTGGACTTTTAACCTACACAAAGCACCTCTAATCTCCATAAGAGATTCTACCTACTAAAAACACCTACAAATCCTACCAGCTCTTATAGTTGGTTTTCACCAAGCATCCTCTCTTGAGTTCATGTCTCAAAAGGAGATGAAGTTCAAATCAAAATCCCTTAAGGCGACTCTTAGTATATATTCCAACACTACTGAGATCATAGATACAGACCTAGGTCACATTGACCTAGGGTACTTCTTGGCCTAAATAAATATAGAGCTTAAGAATGACTAGATCTAGAGTATCTATGACTCTAGTTTGCCACTAGCAGTAACCTTTCCACTAATGGTTCAAAGCCCTAAGTTGGTACTAACACTATCCCAAAACTATGATTATGATAAAAGAGAGGTGTTAAATGACCAAGGATAAAAGATTTTAAATGTGGACCTAGATTTCATTGACTTAGTTTTTGTGATCCCAAAGTTTGAGAGTTGTCTTGACCTAACTCCAAAGACATATCAATAATTCTTTCAAGATAATAGAGATTCATCTCAAATAATGATAAACAAACAATGATTTAAGACCCCCAAGGATACCTCTACCACATTTTCAAAGACATTGGCAAGAATTGACTTCAAAGATGAGGTGGTAGATATAATCATTTTGCTACACAGGATTACTGGTAGTCCTGATGCTAAGAGCTTACAAGAGTGGATATACTAGTACATTTATGTCATTCATTAAAATTCACAATACATCTAATAGGCCCAAATCATTGGTGACTCCCTCCATAAGCAATTGATGGAGGTGTAAACAATAGGGAAGTTCTTTATGACTTCATATCTGGTATACATATTTTCCAAAAGGAGAACTTTCCTAGGCCTCAACACAATACCTGGTGAGATAAGTAGATTATATAACTATTATCTTGACCTCACATTAGAGGCTATTAGATAGCACTTCATGAGAGTCAATGATTCATTCATCTATTGCATCATTATAATGTTTGACAAAGATCTTGGGAGAACAAGATTCTCAGTTGCAACTACTATAGAGATCACTCAGTGGGGTTCCTAGTTCATTCAATTAACTACCTATTCATACATCCGGGTAAGTGGATTTAGTGGTTGTCCTTACACGCTCGCCATATATGTTAGTGTAAAGTGGGAATTAATGGAGTTGGTAAGATAACTTGTTGAAACCCATAAACTTCTTTTAATTAACCACAAGTCAGGAATTCATTTCCCAATCTCTATAGGCAGATACACATGCCATTCCATACTCAAAGCAAAGTGTGTTGAAGGAGAAAAAATAAATTTGACATTAAGAGCTTTGGAGTCCAAGCCATTTTTAGTGTTTATGGTAACATCACCAACACACTTGGAGTCTCTACTTATTCCCATGTTCCATATTTTGAAGATTATTGGGAGGATTTAGAAGATGAAGAGAAGGTCAGATTGAAGGATCATTATAAAATGACCTTATAAGAAATCAAAGCATTTGATCTAGCACTAGTCCTTGAGGACTTGGTAGATGATGAGACCCCAATGGACCTAAACTACTACAAACATATCATCACTCAACCCCTTCTACCAGTAAGGTGTCCAGTCCCTAAATCTTTCTCTTTGATTGATAGAAAAATACATATAATAAGTAAAACATTAAATTTGCTTAGAAGTAAAGGGGTCCAAGTGACTAAAGATACAATAAGTATCAGAGAGAAGCTTTGAAAGATTAAGGAAGAATGAATTCCTTCATCAATAGAGGGTCTTAGTGGGAAATAGGAGAACGATTAGAAGGTCTAGTGATCTCTAATAAGAAAAAGAAGAAATCTAAGACCAAAAAGTGGCAATCTAGATTAGATAGGGTAGCACTAGAGCAATCAATTGTCATCTTGTTTGAGGACACTGATATTATTGGAGACTTCACAACTTCAACCCCCTTATCAATCATATTGACAACCCCCATTTTTTTAGTTCATTCCCTACCTATTTATATTATTCATATAGCTCTAACACCTCCACCTCCTATCTCCACTCCCCCTACATCTCAGTTTTCCACTTCACTCATCATTCCTACCACTTTACATACAATAATAAGCCCATTAAAACTAGTGTAATCAAGTCAAGTGGACACTCAAGGTCCCCTTTCAATGGATACTCAAGTTTCCACTCCACTTTCCCTTTATACAATCTCATTCCCTCCTTCCAATCTTTTTTTAATTCATTCCACTCCATTTACAATCCTTTCCTTTCCATCCTCATTGGTTTTCAACACAACTCAATAGTATATATCCATTGACTCAGTCATCCTGACTTTAGTTCTTTTAGTCATCCTTAATATTGTGATAAGTACTACTTTATCTTCATCCCCTTTCATCTTTCCTAACTTACCACCCCTGAGTGACCCAACCCATTTGATTGACTCATTCAATGTTTTGGCTTCCACACTTCCACCAGTTCCCAAGTTTAGAGTCTCTATGTCTACTCCCCCATTGATATCACTTTCACCTCCTACACTCCTAGTAGAATCCCCACCTCTTCCACTCCCATAGTTTCCCAAAACCCTTTAGTGGAGATTGGTGAGCAATAAGTCCTTGATGCAAATGTGTACTTGCAACCTATAAATAGAGATGAAATGGACAAACATTTGTTGATCAATTATAGACAACCTCAACACATGATTCAACATTAGTCACCATGTCTACCAGTGTAGCATCTTCAGCCATAAAAAATCAAGTGATAGTGTTTACTCAACAAGATGCTACCCCTAGTTGGTTATCACAAATAGTGGGAAAGAAATGAAAGCAAATGATTTCCCCAAGTACACTAGATTTTGGTCTTTTAGACATGAAGAATAAATCCAAGTCTAATCCTTAGACCTTCTCCAGAATACTATGTGATGATAAAGGGGAAAGATATGTGGAGATTGTCATCCCCCCACTAAACAAACATAAATAATATCTTGTGGTGGGGGACTATCAAATATCAAAGATTAACCTTAGACATCTAACAAGGGAGGGGTTAAAGCATGATGTTCAATCCAACATCAACTCCCTCTTCGAGAGATTGTATAGTGACAAGGTCACTAAGGACATGTTAAAAAACAAGGTTGAATGCATTAAACAAATTCATAGAGTGCAGTGGTTTAATGGCACAACCAGAGTTAGCACAACTAATCAACCAGATCCTAGATCATATAATAATTGATGTGGGGATTGAATTAGCAAGCTTGGAAAGGGATAGTAAAGAATGATCAAAGGAACTCATTTCCAAGGTTAATAAAATTATTGATATGATAATGGATAATGGATAATTGTGAAGTTTTGAGAGAGAGAAGGGCCACCTTAAGAAGACAAGTTAATAAGTATGAGGGAGAAATATAAAGCTTTAATCTGTATTATACCAAGTTGATAGTTGTGAATTCAATCGATATGGACATCCTCCTTGCTAAAAAGATGCTGAGAAATGATGGAGATCAAAAGGAATTACATAGAGCAGTTCAATTTTGGATAAAGATACTTATAGAGACTGCCCATAAAGCCAAAGTTATACATGACAAGGTTATTGATATATTGTATGACATTGAAGAAATATTGAATAAGTTGTCATGTAAGCTAGTAGATGATGAAGATAACCTCCTTTCAATAGAAGAGGTTCAAATCCAATTCAAGGAAGTGGTTGAAAAGGAATATGCAAAAGATACAATCTTTACTTTGAGCTATATCCATTGCTACATCAAGTATTAAAATATGTTGGATAAGATGGGTAAAGATATGCAGAAAATCAAGACTTTGAGGAGGGAGGTTTTTGATATAGTAGAAAATTGTGAGGTCTCCAACCTCTACTCCTTTGGACTAGATGAGGATAGAATATAGGAGATATTTAAGTATTTTGATGCATATGTTGAGAAATTATAGGCTGAGAAAGATAAAGAGTTAGAAGAAATATTAGAAATTGATTAATTCTTTCTTTGAAAACATTCTGATATATTATATTTTCATTATTGTAAAAACATTTTAAAGTTGTATATTGTAAAATTGCAACTATAGTTTATAGCTCTTTTTGGGAAAGAGACATGTGTATTTTACACTTTATATTTTGACAGGTTGGAAACTATAAAAAGTAAACTTGTAAGCTACACTTTTTATTTTGACAAGTTATAATTGCTTAAATTTGTAAAAGCACATATTGAAAATTGTAAATTCAGTCTTGACAAAGTGACATGACTTGTAAATTGTAAAAGTATCCCTAATAATTTAAAATTTAAGGAGTTGAAAAAAGTAACTTGAGTTATTTCTTAGTTATCTTTTATTTAAACTTTGAGTTTCATTTTGGTGCCGCCCGTTTGTATGAAGAGTTTTACAGTTGCATGGAGAAGACCCAAGGCATTGCATGAATATTTCTCAAGCTTATCCATGCCACACCAAGTTAAATATCATTCCCAACTCTTGAATACATTCTTCCAAACCATTTTAGCTTGTCAAGATGCCACAAATAGAATATCACGCCTCTTTTTACAAAAAGTTCTAGATTTGCATGATTCCTCTACTGGGTGTTGAAGTTTTTGATAACTACATCTCATTTATGAGATATTTTGTATAAACATGGGCAAACCCTATAACCCAATCTATCTTTTTGTTGTTAGTAATATTATTCTGCATTTTGAATGTATTTTCTACAAGTTGTAATCTAGAAAATGAAAAATAATTAAAGATTTACCTTTCTTGTCTGAGAAATCCTTGTGTATGCAGAGTTATTTTAATATTTAAGGACTTTATAGTTATTTAAATCACAAAATTTCATTTGTGGTATTTTTTACCCTTTTGGAATATTGTTTGATTAAAATAAAATAATCTAATCCCTTGTATAAAAAATAGTAAATATTGCCTTTGATTTGCCATTTGCATGAGTCTGTGCTCAAACAAATTTCAATCTATTTTTCTGTTTTGTTGTGTTCATTAAAGAAAAAATTAAAATCCACTAAGAATATTTGGTGAAATAATATTTTTTAGTTTTACAAGTTTCATTCTCAAACTCTTTTCCCCAGTCAAACCCTAGTTTAGAATCGAGAATACTAAAGAAGCAAAAATTATATAAATCTGGTATTTTATCAATTGCACAAAATTTAGTGAAAGGAATCTGGCCTTCTCTAGAGGTTAACCTCAATTCACCAAGGTCCCATAACTTTGGAGGTTTTCCCATTGTATCATTATATCTTTGCACAATGAGCTACTATATCAAGGAACATGTGTAAACTCTATGTGATAACAGTTATTTGATCACCTTCACATGCAAATTTTTTTAAATAGCATCCATCATATGGTGACTTACTCTCATGGAGCAGTTGTGACTCAATAAACATAATTTTTGATCCTATTTGAAGTAAGATAATTTGTTTCATTACCTAAAACATGTTTTGAGGTCTATATATAGCAGGTTAGGTGTGTTGTTTGTGTCTTTTGTTGTGTTTCACCTAAATGCTTTGAAGCATAGTATGTGTTTCTTTCTTGTTGTGTCATGTGGTGTGAGATTGAAATATTTTGAAGGCATATCAATTTCAAATTGAGTGAAAGGATGACTTCATATCCCAATGGAAGGGGAAGGCCACTGGTCCATTAGCATTATAAGCATGTTACCCTTGTGAATTACCAAGAACATTGACCAAATTTTAACCCCAAGTTAAAATTGGTCACCCCCTATAGGTTAAAACTTTATATAGGTGTCTAATGTTTTTCATGGTATTTTCATGATCTCTATTGGTCCTAAATTTTTCCATATGTTTATATGTGTCCTTGTTTAGTCTTGTCCAAGTTCTGGTCTTAGGTTCACTTATCTAGTTCTATGGCCAATCGTAAAGTCTTAGAATGGTAAAACCTGGTCAAAGGTATAATATAGTCTAAGGTCATTATAAAAGGTTATTGAGGTGTATTTGGTGTCATGTTATCATGATCTAACTTATATTTGACACTTGCAAAAAATCACATTTGGCCACCTTTTGGCCCATAAAGAGTTGGATGTGCCACCTAAAGGAGAAAACATTTAAAGAAGATTAAAAGAATCCATGGTGTCATAAAAAGTTCATATAAAGTTCAAGAATAGTTAGCGTCTAACAACACCTGCAATTCAATGCCTAATCTTGGAAAAAGGACACTTTTCAAGCACTTGCATGAACTTGTAAGATCAGTTTTCAGTTGAAAATGGTTTGGAAGTGTCCCTTGCACTCCTTTAAATAATTTTACATATTTATAACAACTTTAAATTCAAACTAACACTCAAGATACCTTTTCTCCTCCATCACTACCTTCATAAGCTCAAAAAGGAAAATTTGTATTTAATGGTATAGCTAGGAGAGAGAGAGAGTTAGGAGCAGAAACTTTGGAAATTGTTAGTGATCAAAGTAAGATTAAAATAAGTGGCATTGTTTTGCATATTGGTAGCCTCTTATTTATGAACAATCATTAAGAGTGACAGCATGTCACTATGGCCTATTCATCTGAGAGGGATCTATTATTGCACCTATTTTTACAGCTTAAAACTCAATTGAGAGGAATGCTTTTGAGGGTAGTTTTAGAGGTCTTTTAGATCCTTTTCATGGTGTTTTTATTAGTCAACTCATCTCCATGAAGTAATTTAAATTAGAGGAAGAATTTCTTGGTATACAAGTTGTTCTAATGGATTATGATGCAAGTTATTATTTCCTTTTCATGGTGGTCATTCTCAGAGGTTTATAGTGATTTTTCATTCATGGGAGCTCACTAATTTTCATGGAGTTCATGTGTTTTGTTTGAATATGTGTTTCTTGTTCATACTCTTTAAGTGTGCTTGATTTTGGAGACATGATCTATGTTAGACAATCTATTAGAGGTTTGACTACCATTTTGGCTCAATTACCAGCAATATATCATAGTGTGAGGTTCTGAGATGATATTCTACTCCTAGAAGTGAAGAAAGATTCAAAATAAGAGTCCAAATGCACACTTTTCCAATGAGAGCTTGTTGTTTCCTTCATGTACATGTTGTACAGATTATAAGAGTAGTTTGAAGATGCTTAGAGTAATGAAAATATACTTGATACACTTTTATATGTATTCTATAATCTTGATAACTCAATGCCTTCATCAAATTGTACAAATTGACTAGAAATCTCTAATTCACAACTCATAGGGCTTATGCATAAGAGTACTATGTATGCAGTCTATGCATGATTGTAAGGTGAGTTTAAGATGATGAGAAGCATGGTAATACCAATTTATAAACCATTTAGAAGTGTCTAAGAGGTATGAAATGGCTTGATAGACTTGTTAGGTTCAAACACCCAAGATTTGGCTTTGTAGCCCTAAAACTATCCAATAGTGACCTACAGGTCCTAAGCTTGTAGGTCCACATTTTGGAACAAGATCAACATCATCAAACCAACATAAGGGATCCTCAATAATATAAAATTTACTATGATATAATATGAAACATGACACAAGCCTTCAAATATCACTTAGGAGTGTTTGATAGTGAAGGATGAGAGAGGATACTAAGTTGACAAACAATCAAAAGCCCACCTATAGTACTTTGTACAGATTATGGAGGAAAATTGAGAATGATATGAGGCTTGTCATAGGCTCTGTAACACCTTGATGGTATGAAATCCTTTAGTGTGAACATTTTAAATGTCATGGCAACTGAAAGGAGTAGGTTTAAAACTCTTATGTACAATCAATAACCCTAATGAGCACCTACAGTCCATACAGACTAGTAGGTGAGATAAAGGTGCATATAAAAAAGAATTCTGAGTCATTATGTTTGAAAGTGTTTGAATTTGTTTTGGAATTTAAAGCATGTTGAAGGACCAAGAGAAGATGGTATGTATAAGGATAAATCTAGAACATAGAAGACACAATGCTCAAATAGCCCCAAAAGGGCACTTATTGTTAGTTGATGGAATATACTGGTATCAAACCCTCAGATAAGATACATAAGTGTTTGAAGAACTTTCTAGACCCAAAATGGAACTACAAATAGTTCAAGAGTACTGGAAGATTAATGATGAAAAGGTGAATAACTCAGTCTCCAAACACACCAAGAATACAGTTAGTGACCCCTAACAGAGGGTTGGTCTATTTTTAAGTTAAGAAAAATTGATAGAGATGCATGAAAGATGTCCTAAAATATATTGTAACTATAGAAAAGTTCCTAAACTAAATTAAGGTTAGCTTTGGGTGATGTGAAGTCCTAAAACACATGAGCACAGTCAACTGACCTTAATAGGCACCTACAAGCCAATTTAGAGGTTCAATTCATTCTTAGGCCTAATGAAGTGGTAGAGATGTTGAAAAATGCTATGAAACCTATTTGGAAACTTCAGTCAAGTGAAATACCATTGAAAAGGTTAATAATGAGAAGATTAGGGCTAAGTTTCATAATACGTAGTCAAGCATTATAATGGTCATCTACATGCCTATTTGAGAGACCATTAGACATACCACCTCAAAGATAAGAATAGATATGTTTGGAGGGATCTTAGGTCTACCTTAGACAAACAAATAAGAAATAGGGTCCTTTTTAAACTAAATGGAAACATGAAGAATCATATAATATTGAGCAAATTGGTTTTAAGACCCCTTAAACACAGTCAAGAGGTAAGCCACAGGTTTATTACCTACTGAGGGTTTTGCTTGATTGATGAAAGGGTAAAGGATTATGAGAGGTATAAAAGGATGAATATTATTGATGTATGATTTGGTGATGCAATAAACATCTGAATTAACTACTCAGACCTAATGATATGGAGGAAAAATATCAAAACTTAGTCTAAGCCTAAAACCATGTAGTCACACTAGCAAACCCTACTTGTCATGAGAGAAATTATTATGTTGAGGACTCTAAAGGCATGATAATGCTTTAAAATTTGGTAAAAATGGTGTTCATGGGTTGAAAAATATTTTCATTTGAATTTCAAGGTCATATCAATAGTGTACATATTCACTATTTTGTCTCAAACCTTACCCACTCCTTGGGCAAAGGGTAACCAAGAGACTAAGAGAGATTTATTGACTCAAAGCATGAAACAAGTTTCTAGACCTCATGGGGGGATATTGAGACAACATAAAAACATTAAAATTGTCTCCATACACCTACAAGTGGAAACAAACTTTAGTATTCAACTCAAAATCCCTTGAGGGCTAGCAAAATGAGGTAGGTCTTAAACCCCAAGACCCTTGATCAATACACCATGAACATACAGAGGAGTGATGAGAACTATCAGATCATGTGGAATCATGTGGGTTTTTAAAAAAAAAAATTATGAACTCTTCCCAACATTATAATTTAATTTTGAGACCCAAAACTTATATTTGACCTCTCTATAGCCTCAAAAGAGCTAAGCAGGCCACTCGAAGAGCAACTTTAGATGCTCATACCATTGCTCAAAATTTGCATGGGAAAATGAGCCACTTAGGCTATTTAAATTGGTACATAAATAAGGTTTTACAAGTGTAATGAGTTCCATTAATGATTTTTTCTCTATGAACAATCATTAAGACCCCAAACATGTCTTAAACCTCTCTTAAACCCTAATAGTGACTAGTCATGGAGAAAAGATTTCAAATGCATAAATAATGACAAAATTTGATCCTAAAACATCTTGGTGTTATTATGACACTAAAGAGGTTACCCAAATGTACTTTGATGCTGACATCACTTATATGGATTTCCACAAATACCTTATTTTAAAATGTGTTTGGTGTTTTGTAGGTGTTCTGAGAAGGGGAAAGCTTCCCAATAATGAAATGAGGTCATTTGGGAATTTTAAGAGAAATTAAAGCCCAAAAACATACACAATAGATTATGTAGGTGATCAAACTAGGCCCATTTTCCAAGGCAAACTCAAACATGCTCAAAATGAGACTAGGTGGTAAGGCCATTTCTTGGTTTACACACTTACATAGGGTATCAAGACCCCAAAATTAACATAGAGGTTGTTGATGGATTATGTAAATTTAATCACATAATTTTGGATTATTTCACATGTGTGTCAGAAGTCTGGAGCAAGAAAATAGGGTCCTAAGTAATGAGGCATAATCGAGGCTTAATTCAAGAGAGAGAAAGACAAAAAAGATGAACTTATACTCAGATTCTGAATATAAAATTTGAAATTGAGATAAAAATACATTATGGGTCCTATAATATACATTTTTTTAATATCATCTGAACAAATAACTACACAAAGAGGTTTATAGGTTTTTAGGGCTATAAGGAAACTAGGCCTAGTGAAGGCTTTAAGAGCAAAATGAGTTCTTGGAAGTTGTTTCAGGAACCAAAATGGTGTGTTTAAATAAAGATAACAAATTTTAAGACCATTCACCTATTTTTTATGATTTTAATAATATTCACTTGAGTTTTGGTCCAATTGGACCAAACTAGGTGCAAGAAATAAAGAGTTTCATGACACCTATACACATGAATTATAGAATGGCAAGTCATAGGAGTTTATTAAGTCATGTCAGATGTTTAATGAGTGGTCTAAGATAATTTCATGGTGAATTCATGGTTTAAAATTCCATTTGTCACTCATTTCATGTAAGGTAGGGTAGTTTTCAAGAAGCTAGTCAAGGTATCAAGCCAATTTGTAACCCTTACACCACTTGGAAGGTTGGAGCTTCTTCAAGAGTGAGATGCATGGGATTGGAGGTATAATTGGATTGTATCATAACTTCCATTAATTTTTTAACTCACATGGACATGTTTCAATATTCTTCTACCACCCCTTCTCTCTCTTCACCATTCTCTATATAAGTAACCATTTTTGGCTAAGTTTGTAAGATCCACATCTATTATGACGAAGCCCTACTGGTTTAAATATTATTTGTGCCTTTGAATAAATATTTTCAATCTGGTTTTTAGTTCATAACTTCTTTTCTAAGTGTGTGCAGTAGTGCATAGTTGAATGATAAGTGATAATCATCTATCCTTGTGTTCACTTTACTCTGTCATGTTTTGTGCAAGTAATATGCTCTCTAACATGTCACATGAAGTTATTTTAGTGTCTTTTTTTATATCTAAGTGTAAGGAATAACCTTAATATCTACAATCAAACCTCTTGTTAATTCACCTTGAGAAGTGCATTACATGTCACCTTCATGTTTGAAATACTTATTCTACTTAATTATACACCTTTTGATTAATAAAATGACTAAATGTTTACCTCTTCCATTATTGTTCATAGTGTGTTCTAATTTAATGTTGAATTTACTTAGTGAAGACTATGTATTCCTTAGCATTGTAATTCATTATTTCACCTATTTGCACCTTCTTTTTGTAGGGCATGTGAAGTGTTCTAGGAGTTATCCATGTCTAAGTGAGTTTGTCTTTTCATCAGTGTCATTTAAGGCCTCTTGTCTAGTCCTCCTAGCTTAAGACAATCTTTCATGACCTCATAGTGTAATATTGATGCAATAACATAAAGATTGGGAAAGTGTATGTTGGAAATTGTTTTGGTCATAAGAAAGATTGGGAAAGTGTATGTTGGAAATTGTTTTGGTCATAAGTGTCATATACATATGGTTGGAAGCCATCATTTTCTTTAGTGTATCACCTCCATTAGTTTAGGTGTGCTTTTAGTTTTCCTCACTTCATTTTCACCCCAAAAGTTAGTAGTAGTAGAAGCATAAATTGAGTGGTACATCAAGGAGAGCTAGCCCCTAATCTAGAAATTCATCTTAGTGAAATTTTCACCCACATCAAGAGATACGATTCTTTTTTATCGCTTGGATGAAGATAACTGAGCATCTATTCAAGGGTGTAAATCCAAGCGTTAACACTTATGTTATAAAAACCTTGGATGTTGAAGCTAGTTTTGTAAGTCATCTTTCATAGTGAAAGTTAATGGTATTCTAATGGATATTAAATTGGTGCATCACCTCATTAGTATAGGTTTATTTCATGTTATTTATTTTCCTTTTCATCCCAAGCAATCAAGTAGTATAGGTGATGAGCTACAATGAACATATCTAGGGAGCTAGCCCTTTAATCTAAAGTTTTACCTCTACTATAGGATACCCACAATCCTAAAGGTGATCCAATGTTCCACTCAATTTAGAGAAGACTTTAGCTAACTCTCCAAGGGTGTAAAATTGAGTGACAATGGCTTTGACATGCTCGGTAGGATAATTGTCTCAAGCATGTCTTGTTAATGTGAATGTTGGTCTTGACAACATTATAATTGCTTAAGTGTTCCTCACTTAGCATTTGGCAAATCCATTGAAGGTAAAATTTTGTTATAGACCAAGTTTTTTTCATTTCTTTTGTTCATGCTTCATGGTTTTTACTATGTCAACTACTAGTATAAGTAGATTTATAATCCTATCTTGACATTTTAAGAGCAAGAAGATTTTTCATGTCAAGAAGAGAAAGAGAGTGAAGAGGAATTTGAGGGAAACATGACTAGGCAACATGTTTTCCCAACCTTCAATACTAAAAATCCTATAAACCTCAATTCCTATAATGATATCCCTCCTAATGCCACCAAGAGTGTTCCCACCTTAGATGGGGAAGGTCCTATCATTCTAAGGGATCATATTGGAGACATATACAACTTCTACAATTTCCATAATGTCATTGAAGTTAACATAGTAGTTATATTTCTTGTCATGTCTCTTAGGGGGAAAGCCCTTGATTGGTATAGAACATTAGCGGTAGGATGTATCACCACTTAGGATGAGTTTGGAGAATTTTTGACTCAAATGTTTGAAGATAAAAGTGATCATACATCACTCATACATTAGTTGAATGTAATTCAAATAGGTCATAAATAAACTATGCATGATTTCAATGAGAGGTTTCAAATAATATGGAATACGCTGCCACCTCCCATGATACCCCCTACAATTCTTATTTTCCTAGCATACCTTAGAGATATTGGGACTTATATATAGATATTATTTGTAATCTATGGGTGGGTACACTTTTCATAAAACCTTTGACATGGGCATTAGAGTTGAGAATGGTTTGATCCAATTCATTAAGCTTCCTCCAAAATTATTTATGCCCATCTTGCCTAATATGTCTGCTACTCATCCAAGCCTTACTCCAATTCCAAATTCAAAAAACAAGCCTAAATTTGCTCTAAATAAATTATATGATGCCGTTGATTATAAAAAAAATTATAAATCCTTAGAAGATCAAGTTAGGCAACCAAATCAACAATTTTGAGTTCACCAAAACCCCTATTACTATAGGTTTATAGGTTTTTAGGGCTACAAGGAAGCTAGGCCTAGTGAAGGCTTAAGGAGAAAAACAAGTTCTTAGAAGTTTTCCTAGGAAAAAAATGGTATGTTTTATGTATGATAACATATTTTAATACCATTCATCTAGTTTGGACGAGTTGAAGAAGATGCACTTGAGTTTTGGGCCACTTGGATCAAACTAGGTGTGGGAAATAAAGAGTTTCATGACACATATACACATGAATGATGGAATGGTAGGTCAGAGGAGTTTATTAATGAATTTCAGATGTTTAATGAGTGGTATGAGATTATTTTATGGTGAATTCATGGTTTAAATTTCCATTTATCACTCCTTTCATGCAAGCTAGGGTAGTTTTCAAGGAGTTAGTCAAGGTGTCAAGCCAATTTATAACCCCTATGCCACTTGGAAGGTTAAATCTTCTTCAAGAGTGAGAAACATCACCTTGTAGGTCTATTTATACTATCTCATAACTCTCCTTCTTGTTTTAACTCTCATGGACACTTGTAAATCTTCTTCTACCACCCCCTCTCTTTCTCTCTTCACCATTCTCTATATAAGCAACCACTTTTAACTAAGTTTGTAAGATCCACTTCTGCTATAGTGGAGCCCTACTAGTTTGAATATTGTTTATGCCTTTGAATAAATATTTTTAGTCTAGATTTGATTTCACAACTTATTGTTTAAGTGTCTAAAGTAGTGCATATTTAAATGACAAGTGATAATCATCTATCCTTGTGTTCACTTTACTCTTTCATGTTTTGTGCAAGTATTCTACTCTTTAACAGGTCACATGAAGTGTAGCTAATGTCTTTTTATATTTATAAGTGTAAGTAATAGAATTAGTGTCTATAATTAGACCTCTTATTCATTCACCTTGAGAAGTGCATTGCATGTCACCTTCATATTTGAAATACTTATGTTAGATAAACCTTGGATGTTGAAGCAAGTTTTGCAAGTCATATTTCATAGTGAACATTAATGGTAGTCTATTGGAGATTAACTTGGTGCATCACCTCATTAGGATAGGTTAATTTCATGTTCTCTCTTTCCATTTTCATCCCAAATAATCAAGTACTATAGGTGATGAGCTACAATGAACATATATAAGGAGATAACCCTTTAATCTAGAGGTTTACCTCTGATATAGGCAACCCACAAGCCTAGAGGTAATCCAATGTTCCACTCAATTTTGAGAAGGCTTGAACTACCTCTCCAAGGGTGAAAAATTGAGTGACAACATTACCATAAACATTCAAGCCATTAAATCAAATAATTTATATAAATATAACTAGTTTTCGCCAAAACAGTGTGCATATATGTATCATTCATAAAATGTGTGCACATAACATCATGTTGTGGGGCAAAACAATATGGAAAACAACATAAGGTGGTGTTTTTTAATGAAAACTAAGTAACCATATGAGGGACAATTATATAGCTCATCATACCCATGAACTTAAGTATTTACACATTTTTATGTAAATGGTATCAAAATAACTCTAGTTATTGTAAGATTTAGCTAAGATTGCCTAACATGATTCTAAGGCATAATAGAAGCACTCTACCTCACAATATCATATCTTGATAAGAATCAATTGTATTCTTATCAAGGATGCATAAAAAATGTGTAAGATAAATGTAAGATACAAATTAATTTAATTAGAATCAAGGATTTACATAAATGCAATATATTAACTCTACATTCCACATTCCATTATTATAAATGCACTACTAGAGTGCACAACATATAGGAAAGAGAGAATGGGGTAGATAACTCATAGTGGGTATGTCAACACTATGTGCATACACCAAAGTGGGGGATAATGTTGTAGACAACCCATAGTGGGTATGTTAACACTATGTGCACACACCAAAGTGGGGAAAAAAGTGGTAAAAATCCCATAGTGGATTATGGTCCACTCATAGTGGAGTGACTAGATTGTGCACTAAACATAAGTGCACATAATTAACCATATAACTATGCACTAAACATATGTGCACATTATTAATTACAAATTAAGCTTAAAGTGAAGAAGTGTGAAAGGAACCCAAAGATGAAACCAGTTTGGGTGAGAACCTTTTTCACACCAACACCCCCCCCCCCTAAGTCTAACTTAGGAAAAAATAAACTAAAAACATATAATAAATAATGGGTACCAACAATAGGGCCTAATGAGGTACCCATGTACAAAATGATCCCCTCAAACACAATAGAGAAGGAGAAAACTTGTAGGAAAAAACTCCCCTCCCATGAGAGGATGATGGAGGAAGGTCAAGTGGCCCCCCATGAAATTGTGTCTTGAACCCCTAAGAGAATTCACAAGTGAAGGAACTTACTATCAGTGAAGGTTTTGGTGAATATGTTGTATAAAATGGTGCACAAAGTTGTCTTAGTTGGTTATTAGCTTATTAAAACTGGGTGTAAACATGGGATATTCCCTTTACACTCAACATTTGAACACTTGGTTATACTAGCATCAATTCAATTAAGGCACAAGCCTTATGCACTCACTCAAAGCATAGTTGAGAAGGAACCAGGGCCCATGTTGGGCTAGTGTGCCATGGTGAAAGACAACACTTATGGAACTTGGTCAATTTAAAGAAGGCTTTACGTATATTCATAGGCACAAGCTTTTCATGGGCTAAACTTGATGGCCTATAGGTGTAAACCTTTTGGTGGACTGATTCTAGAGTCATAAGGGTGTAAGCCTTTATTAAACTAAGCCCAATATCATATAGGCACTTGAAAGGTCAATGAATACTTCCTTTCAAGTACTCATACTAGGCTCGTGCTTACAGTAAGGCTAGGAATACTTGGCACATGATATATATACTTAGTCTATATACAGGTTATGTTGATGTTATCATTTATCATAGGGACTCCATTAACAACATAAACCAAAATCATGCATACATATTACTCAACATAATTTAAATGAACTTATAACATTACACTCATTTCACATTTCAATAGCAATACAAAGACGTATAAACTAGATACCACATTTTACTTCAACTATTCCTTATTATTAATCAAAGTTAAAATAAAATAGAATTCATAATAGTTAAAATAGAGTAAATTATTTGCTCAAGCTACCTAATGACCCAGAGGCTCACAGGAAAGCTTGGGAACTTACAAATGGATCCTTCATGGCATCCATGATAAGCATAAGATTAATGGTTGTTAGAGGCATGCATACAAAGCAAATTCTACTTTGCTAGAGCTTCACTACACTATTTTTGTGTCTACATACATCGACTTATTTGAGCTCATTTTATAGCCTTTTGGAATAGCTCTACCAAGGTCAAATGTGCATGTCGAGTGCTGATTTGGAGCCTTGTTTATCATTCTCACCATATTTATCACCTCAGAAACTTCACATTGCAGTTTCCCTATATTACCAATCCTGAAAGATGACTAGAAGATTCAGGGACTAGTTAACCACCTACAAAGTGGCACAAGGTATGCATTGAAACCTTCAGTTGGTGCTAAAATGCCAAAATGTCAATCATCATGAAAAATGATTACCTCATGCCAGTATGGATGTTTTTCTAGTGAAAATCATGTACTTAGTAAAACAAGGGGCCCAACATTACCCCATATAAAAAAATTAGTCTATCCTTAGACTAGGCTATCAAGGTCTTCAGTGTGAAAAAATCGAGCATGATTTCCTTAAGCTTGGCACTAAAGTATTCAAATACCTTAATGGTAATCTTGATTTATTTAGAAGCACTATCTATTTTGGTGGATGTAGTACTAAGTAAAAGCACATCATTCTTCTTTTACTTCTTCTGGAAGGCCTCTACATTTGCCTCAGCCTTTTCCACACTCCCATCTAGGATTGTTCTTTGCTCATAGGCCTCAGTCTGTAGAACACAAAATATTTCTTCCAAATTTTTCTCTTGGTCCTTGATTTGGGTGTTGAGCACATTAACATTCCCCATGATCTATGCCTACTCTGACCTGATCACTGAGTATACCTGCACCATTAGCTTCTCCTTCTCCTCCTATTCCTAATTTAGGCACATGTATATGACTGATGCTTGGTTTGAGAAGATTAAGAAGATGAAATTAGATACATTTATGCCCTCTTGTAATTTCACAAATAGTTCTTCTACCTCTTCCTCTTTGAGCTTAGCATCTAGATCATTCCATAACACGATGCACTGATCTTCTTCTTATTGCACTGGCTCAAGTTTTAAACTTGGAAGCATTTACTCTACTAGAACATATGTTTTATCAACCTATAAGATGTTCTAAGTATATATTCCAAATAGAAGGGATGGTTAAACCATCTCTATTCACTCATAGAGTTACTACAACTTGAATTTAGTGGCCTGCACTTCCTCTTAGGATTTTTTATGAAGTTGCTTCCATTTTATTACCCTGTCATCATTGATTATATTTTGGTACATAACCTTAGTTTCCATCTTAATTAGCACATTCCTAGATAAAAATGGGTTTAGGGCATGAGGGTTTTTTAGGTAGGAGTCCTTCCCTTCCTCAAGCTCTTTCAGGCTTGAAGTAGCTGCTCTAAGCACCTCCAAATGAGGCTCATCCATATAATGATCAAACATAAATGTAAGTTATTTTCACATCATATTTATTATGATTTGGGGGCATAATGTCATAAATATAAAGGTCTTCATCTCCCATCCCTTCTACACCATCTCCCTTACACTCAATTCCTTATTGTCCTTATTGATGATATCCATCTCTATTGGTTCTTCTTCCTCTTCATTGGCATCACCACTTTCTTTAGTTCTCTCTTTAGAGGACTCACCTATTTTTTCCTTAGGGGTTTCTTCCTTAGACTTTTCCCCTTTGTCCAATTTTTCCTTTTGGGGCTTCTCAATGTTCACCTCCAGGGTGATTCCCTTGGCACTAGCATCATATTGTTACTACTGGGGTTCCTCAACTTCTTCATTTGCTATTTTTAAGGCACTAGTATCACCTTATTTTTATTTAGGAACCCCTTCACTATTTGGGTGCACCTCTTGTGTAGCTTCTTTTGTATTTATGGTAGGGGCACTAGGCACTTGCTTGATTGGTTAAATAGTTGGTCCCATGATTTTGAGAACCTTTTTGTCATTTTTCTCCACCTGGGCTTTGATTTTTCTTGGGCCAGTCTAAACTTATCTTCAAGTGACATCACCTTCCTAATGTCTTCCTCACTTAGGCCCATTTTCTCCCACACCATTCTTTTCTCCATCTTTGTTTACACAGGTAGTGTGGAGGCTTATTCACTAGATGAGGAGCTTATCGACTCCTCTTCAACTTTAAGTGTGGCAGTTATGCCCTTTTGAAGGGCTTCTTGTACATCCTTAGTGATTGGATCTTATTCCTCTTATTATATTTTCAAGATGTAAGTCCTTGCTCTTTCTTCTTCTATCTCCTCCATTCTAGGTGTGAGGGTCACCTCTTTCTCCATTTTCACCAGAGTTATAGTCAAGAATACAATGGGTCCCTTAAACATTTTCTTATGCTTCTTGCTAGAGGAAACACTCTCTGGTGTGAAGGTTACATGCTTCTTAGGGGATACAGGTGTACTTTTCTCTCCAAAGGCAATCTTCAACTTAATGCACTCTGTGATATCTTTAAGTTTTTATCCCCTCTTATTTTGGAGTCTTCTCTTACATCTTTGGTATAACCTTTCCTTCATCACTGACTAGGAGGGGGTGATCATAATATTTTTTAGGATCAGTGCCCTTATTATGTGGCTTCAATTTCTAATAGAGGTTAAAGATGTACCTATTTATTATTTCTCTCTAGAGGGGATGGATATCCATCTTATCAGAGTCATCCTACTCATCATTGGTGGCCCTGTCTCTTGGTTACACATACTAGAACCTCAACCTAGTCATGTCTTGATCCATGTTCTTCACTAGGATATCCAATTGTTGCATGTTGGGAATTATCCTTAGCATTGCCATAAAAATATTTGGTGGAAAATGCATAAGCCAACTTAAGCCGTGTAGATAGGTTCATATCTATGAGTGCCAAGTGCACTACACATAAATACTTCTTATGGAAAAGGTCTCTATTCTTACCAGATATTGGGGGGCTCTTGAGGAATGTGCCATTTAATCCCAAAGGCCTATATGTACCTATTTCACCACCCTTTCACTCTTGTCTTTTACTTCTATGAAAAGCTAGTTAGGTAAATGAAGTCTGGATACTTCATTATAGGGGACTCATTGTGGGGTAAGAACACCCAAAGGTTATCATCATCTCTATTTGGCACATTGATCTCCTTCATCACTATAAATATCAATAGATACCCCCACTTGAAGGTTTTTCATGCTTTATGACACTCCAACATGTTTTTAACAATCTCCTCAACAATAAATTTAGAGATGTTGAACTTCATCCCTTTCACCATGTGGTGGGTGATGAAAAAGTAAGTCTTTATAATGTTATACCATCAACCACCAAGGTAAATTTTAGAGATAACTAGGCATGTCAATGCCTTTATGTTCGGGTTTTGAATGTCTTTGATAGGAAATGTGAACTTTGACTTGTAGTATCCTAGGATTTTCATGACCCTCTTGACTTATACTTCATCCTCCATCATTTTTTAAAAGGTATAACCTTATTCTTGGGAGCCCTATGATCCTACTGATGAGGCACACTGAGATCCTCATGCACCTCCCTATGAAATATAACCTATCATCATATATGTGTGAGAGGAGGAATTCCATGAATTCCTCTGGCTTGTCAAAGCTTGACAACTTAAATAGTTAGGTTACACCATTTATTTCTAATTTATTTTGGATGGAGATGTCAAAGAGTGCCACACCTACCTTTGTATTCTTTCTTATGTCAACCATCTAGTCATGGTTGAGTTCTTGTGCATTTCTCCCCATCCAATGGTTGTACTCCTTTAATCTATACATGTGTGCAAAGGATACCCATTTCTCCCCCATCATGACCTCTAGGGGAAACTCATCTCTCTATAACCAAGATTTGAACTTGTTTTTGGGTCTATCACTATGATGCTAACACCTTCTACTAGTTGCTCTCATTTCATAGTGGTTACTTCTTTTATCATCCATGCCTTCTTAGCATCCTTCTACACTTGTGGTGGATCTGTACTTAACCTTTTCTTACCCATTTTGAATTGGATACTTTTAAATCATAATTGGTTAACCTTTCTAAATCCCTTAATGGTGTGTTGTGCTTCTTCATAGTCATGAAAATTATGATTGTGTCTTCAGTTCTTGATTTTCATGTGTCATTAATGATAGCCTCAATGTTCTATAGAATTTATACTACCTTGTTTCTCTCTCAATCTCTCTCCACTCACCTCCTTTCTAATTCAAAATAGAATGTAATATTTGTATTTGTTTAACCATTCTTTCTTGGTGGCTATGGATGCTCTAGTTTTCACTATGGTAGTATTTTCTGGTTTGTATGGCTTTGGCTCTATTTGGCTCTCTATAACTGGTTTGAATTTACATAAGGTTTGTAACCTAGTCCAATTTGTCATTCACCTCTTTATACCTTATTTTAATCTACCTCATTAATGGTTGTTGATTAATGGCATGATGGCATGTGGATTTATTAAAATTTATTAAACCCACAAAATTCATGAAAATCCACCACAAAATTCTCAATTGTGGATCTTTGTGCCTCTACCATCACAACATTAAATGTTTCTAAAGGTTTATTTTGTGAAGTGATAGGTGATTTAAAAATTCACTTCTCATCGACTGTTGGGTGGGTTCTATTGCACTTTGTTCACCTGGGTGTGACCTTCGCCCTTCTTATGGCCACCTCATTTTAGTGTTTCACATGCACATGATTCAGCCTCCTCAGTTCCATATTTTCTTAATGTTGTGCTTCCTTAAAATAATGCTTGTCTTTCTTGGTTTATTTATTTGTGCTTCCATATCTCTTTTTTTAGCCTTCTCTACCTCATATAAATCCTTACATTGGTCCTTCAACACTTCATTCTCTTCTTTTGATTTCTTGCACACTAGCATTTTGTGCACCTCCCTTTGCCAACCAACTTTCTAAATCTGGCAAACTTCACATGCCTAGAACTTAGGTGTTTGGCCTTAGGCACTTTAGATAGCATCTATATTTGACTCACCTGACTATATTTATGTGTGTAAGCACCAAAAGAGTTCTCCCGTGGGTTGTCAATCACCCCGCTTATTCGCTCAACACAAACAAAACAAACATAAGGAAAGATTTGGATTTTGCTAAATTTTATTATGGTCAACACAAAATAATCAACTTATGATTGGGAAGTTGGTGTCTGATGGTGAAATCACCATTATAGTGACTATAGGGATTTAATTTGTTGTTGTTGAAATGCCCAAGTAGCATTTCACCCATCAATGTGCATAGCTTACATGCACTAGTTTCCAATATGATGTGGATGACATAAAGTCCCATCCACCTAATTTATAGCTTACCTGGGTGCTTGAGATACTTAAAGTCATATAGTAATACTAGTGCACCTTTAGTAAAAACTTGTGCTTGATGTGTTTATCATGCCATAACTTTTGGTGTGCCTTTTATATTTGTTAGCTCCATATTTCTTGGGTTTGTGTCTCATTCAAGCACTCCAAGTCTTACAGTCATGCACTCAAAGACTCTTGGTCATCCAATTGACCAATACACATGATGCATAATGAGGGAACTATAGATTCCATCATTAAAATAGCTTCTACACTAAATATTAGTTAAAATGGTGTAGCCTTATTTAGGTGCTTTTATGTAGTGTGATAGGTCCATAATACTATTGACACGTGATCATCCTAATCCTTGCAAAAAACATCACATATCTTTGTGAGGTATGTTCCCAATATTTTATTGAATGCCTCAATTTTTCCATTTACTTGGGGATGGTATGGTTTTGTATTATGGTGTGCCACCATGTATTCAGTCAGTAAGAACTGAATGATTTCATTGATGAAGTGTGTGTCATGATCACTATTCAAACTAAGCGGGCATCTATAGTGATTGATGATATTCTCCCAAATAAACCTTACTATGGTGGTAGCTATACAATATTTGGTTGGTATTTCCTCGAACCACTTGGTAAAGTAATATGTGGCCACTAGAATGTATCATTTTCCTATACACCCTGTAATGGGAGTAATAGGCCCAATAAAGTTAATGGCCCATTTCTTGAATGACACTTAGGTAAGGATGAGAATAAGAGGCATCTCATCTTGGTGGTTTATCATTCCCATGCACTAATAGATGTCACATGCTTTGGCATAGTATTTTGTATTGTAGAATAGAGTTGGCCATCACAAGCCTAATTGCAATACCTTGCACACCATAATGTCTTCAACACAATAGCCTCCAATAATCCCCTCATGCACCTATTGAAAGATAGTCTTGTTCATGATCTAGGACACATCAATTCATGAAACCTTCAAAGTGGCACAAGGTATGCATTGAAACCTTCAGTTGGTGCTAAAATGCCAAAATGTCAATCATCATGAAAAATGATTACCTCATGCCATTATGGATGTTTTTCTAGTGAAAATCATGTACTTAGTAAAACAAGGGGCCCAACATTACCCCATATAAAAAAATTAGTCTATCCTTAGACTAGGCTATCAAGGTCTTCAGTGTGAAAAAATCGAGCATGATTTCCTTAAGCTTGGCACTAAAGTATTCAAATACCTTAATGGTAATCTTGATTTATTTAGAAGCATATCTATTTTGGTGGATGTAGTACTAAGTGAAAGCACATCATTCTTCTTTTACTTCTTCTGGAAGGCCTCTACATTTGCCTTAGCCTTTTCCACACTTCCATCTAGGATTGTTCTTTGCTCATAGGCCTCAGTCTGTAGAACACAAAATATTTCTTCCAAATTTTTCTCTTGGTCCTTGATTTGGGTGTTGAGCACATTAACATTCCCCATGATCTATGCCTACTCTGACCTGATCACTGAGTATACCTGCACCATTAGCTTCTCCTTCTCCTCCTATTCCTAATTTAGGCACATGTATATGACTGATGCTTGGTTTGAGAATATTAAGAAGATTAAATTAGATACATTTATGCCCTCTTGTAATTTCACAAATAGGTCTTCTACCTCTTCCTCTTTGAGCCTAGCATCTAGATCATTCCATAACACGATGCACTGATCTTCTTCTTATTGCACTGGCTCAAGTTTTAAACTTGGAAGCATTTACTCTACTAGAACATATATTTTATCAACCTATAAGATGTTCTAAGTATCTATTCCAAATAGAAGGGATGGTTAAACCATCTCTATTCACTCATAGAGTTACTACAACTTGAATTTAGTGGCCTGCACTTCCTCTTAGGATTTTTTATGAAGTTGCTTCCATTTTATAACCCTGTCATCATTGATTATATTTTGGTACATAACCTTAGTTTACATCTTAATTAGCACATTCCTAGATAAAAATGGGTTTAGGGCATGAGGGTTTATTAGGTAGGAGTCCTTCCCTTCCTCAAGCTCTTTCAGGCTTGAAGTAGCTGCTCTAAGCACCTCAAAATGAGGCTCATCCATATAATGATCAAACACAAATGTAAGTTATTTTCACATCATATTTATTATTATTTGGGGGCATAATGTCATAAATATAAAGGTCTTCATCCCCCATCCATTCTACACCATCTCCCTTACACTCAGTTCCTTATTGTTCTTATTGATGATAGCCATCTCTATTGGTTCTTCTTCCTCTTCATTGGCATCACCACTTTCTTTAGTTCTCTCTTTAGAGGACTCACCTATTTGTTCCTTAGGGGTTTCTTCCTTAGAATTTTCCCCTTTTTCCACTTTTTCCTTTTGGGGTTTCTCAATGTTCACCTCCAGGGTGATTCCCTTGGCACTAGCATCATATTGTTACTACTGGGGTTCCTCAACTTTCTTCATTTGCTATTTTTAAGGCACTAGTATCACCTTATTTTTATTTAGGAACCCTTTCACTATTTGGGTGCACCTCTTGTGTAGCTTATTTTGTATTTATGGTAGGGGCACTAGGCACTTGCTTGATTGGTTAAATAGTTGGTCCCATGATTTTGAGAACCTTTGTGTCATTTTTCTCCACCTAGGCTCTGATTTTTCTTGGGCCAGTCTAAACTTATCTTCAAGTGACATCACCTTCCTAATGTCTTCCTCACTTAGGCCCATTTTCTCCCACACCACTCTTTTCTCCTCCTTTGTTTACATAGGTGGTGTGGAGGCTTATTCACTAGATGAGGAGCTTATCGGCTCCTCTTCAACTTTAAGTGTGGCAGTTATGCCCTTTTGAAGGGCTTCATGTACATCCTTAGTGATTGGCTCTTCTTCCTCTTATTATATTTTCAAGATGTAATTCCTTGCTCTTTCTTCTTCTATCTCCTCCATTCTAGGTGTGAGGGTCACCTCTTTCTCCATTTTCACCAGAGTTATAGTCAAGAATGCAATGGGTCCCTTAAACATTTTCTTATGCTTCTTGCTAGAGGAAACACTCTCTGGTGTGAAGGTTACATGCTTCTTAGGGGATACAGGTGTACTTTGATCTCCAAAGGCAATCTTCAACTTAATGCACTCTGTGATATCTTTAAGTTTTTATCCCATCTTATTTTGGAGTCTTCTCTTACATCTTTGGTATAACCTTTCCTTCATCACTGACTAGGAGGGGTGATCATAATATTTTTTAGGATCAGTGCCCTTATTATGTGGCTTCAATTTTTAATAGAGGTTAAAGATGTGCCTATTTATTATTTCTCTCTAGAGGGGATGGATATCCATCCTATTAGAGTCATCCTACTCATCATTGGTGGCCTTGTCTCTTGGTTACACATACTAGAATCTCAACCTAGTCATGTCTTGATCCATGTTCTTCACTAGGATATCCAATTGTTGCATGTTGGGAATTATCCTTAGCATTGCCATAAAAATATTTGGTGGAAAATGCATAAGCCAACTTAAGCCTTGTAGATAGGTTCATATCTATGAGTGCCAAGTGCACTACACATAAATACTTCTTATGGAAAAGGTCTCTATTCTTACCAGATATTGGGGGGCTCTTGAGGGATGTGCCATTTAATCCCAAAGGCCTATATGTACCTATTTCACCACCCTTTCACTCTTGTCTTGTACTTCTATGAAAAGCTAGTTAGGTAAATGAAGTCTGGATACTTCATTATAGGGGACTCATTGTGGGGTGAGAACACCCAAAGGTTATCATCATCTCTATTTGGCACATTGATCTCCTTCATCACTATAAATATCAATAGATACCCCCACTTGAAGGTTTTTCATGCTTTATGACACTCCAACATGTTTTTAACAATCTCCTCAGTAATAAATTTAGAGATGTTGAACTTCATCCCTTTCACCATGTGGTGGGTGATGCAAAAGTAAGTCTTTTTAATGTTATACCATCAACCACCAAGGTAAATTTTGGAGATAACTAGGCATGTCAATGCCCTTAAGTTTGGGTTTTGAATGTTTTTGATAGGGAATCTGAACCTTGACTTGTAGTATCCTAGGATTTTCATGACCCTCTTGACTTATACTTCATCCTCCATCATTTTTCAAAGGTATACCCTTATGCTTGGGAGCCCTATGATCCTACCGATGAGGCACACCGAGATCCTCATGCACCTCCCTATGAAATATAACCTATCATCATATGTGTGTGAGAGGAGGAATTCCATGAATTCCTCTGGCTTGTCAAAGCTTGGCAACTTAAATAGTTAGGTTATACCATTTATTTCTAATTTATTTTGGATGGAGATGTCAAAGAGTGCCACACCTACCTTTGTCTTCTTTCCTATGTCAACCTTCTAGTCATGGTTGAGTTCTTGTGCATTTCTCCCCATCCAATGGTTGTACTCCTTTAATCTATACATGTGTGCAAAGGATACCCATTTCTCCCCCATCATGACCTCTAGGGGAAACTCATATCTCTATAACCAAGATTTGCACTTGTTTTTGGGTCTATCACTATGATGCTAACACCTTCTACTAGTTGCTCTCATTTCATAGTGGTTACTTCTTTTATCATCCATGCCTTCTTAGCATCCTTCTGCACTTGTGGTGGATCTGTACTTAACCTTTTCTTACCCATTTTTAATTGGATACTTTTAAATCATAATTGGTTAATCTTTCTAAATCCCTTAATGGTGTGTTGTGCTTCTTCATAGTCATGAAAATTATGACTGTGTCTTCAGTTCTTGATTTTCATGTGTCATTAATGATAGCCTCAATGTTCTATAGAATTTATACTACCTTGTTTCTCTCTCAATCTCTCTCTACTCACCTCCTTTCTAATTCAAAATAGAATGTGATATTTGTATTTGTTTAACCATTCTTGCTTGGTGGCTATGAATGCTCTAGTTTTCACTATGGTAGTGTTTTCTGGTTTGTATGGCTTTGGCTCTATTTGGCTCTCTATAACTGGTTTGAATTTACATAAGGTTTGTAACCTATTCCAATTTGTCATTCACCTCTTTATACCTTATTTTAATCTACCTCATTAATGGTTGTTGATTAATGGCATGATGGCATGTGGATTTATTAAAATTTATTAAACCCACAAAATTCATGAAAATCCACCACAAAATTCTCAATTGTGGATCTTTGTGCCTCTACTATCACAACATTAAATGTTTCTAAAGTTTTATTTTGTGAAGTGATAGGTGATTTAAAAAGTCACTTCTCATCGACTATTGGGTGGGTTCTATTTATCTAGATGATCTTTTTGTTTCACTTTGTTCACCTGGGTGTGACCTTCACCCTTCTTATGGCCACCTCATCGTAGTGTTTCACATGCACATGATTCAGCTTCCTCAGTTCCATATTTTCTTAATGTTGTGCTTCCTTAAAATAATACCTGTATTTCTTGGTTTATTTATTTGTGCTTCCATGTCTCTTTTTTTAGCCTTCTCTACCCCATATAAATCCTTACATTGGTCCTTCAACACTTCATTCTCTTCTTTTGATTTCTTGCACACTAGCATTTTGTGTACCTCCCTTTGCCAACCAACTTTCTAAATCTGGCAAACTTCACATGCCTAGAACTTAGGTGTTTGGCCTTAGGCACTTTAGATAGCATCTATATTTGAATCACCTGACTATATTTATGTGTGTAAGCACCAAAAGAGTTCTCCTATGGGTTGTAAATCACCCTGCTTATTTGCTCAACACAAAAAAAACAAACATAAGGAAATATTTGGATTTTGCTAAATTTTATTATGGTCAACACAAAATAATCAACTTATGATTGGGAATTTGGTGTCTGATGGTGAAATCACCATTATAGTGACTATAGGGATTTAATTTGTTGTTGTTGAAATGCCCAAGTAGCATTTCACCCATCAATGTGTATAGCTTACATGCACCAGTTTCCAATATGATGTGGATGACATAAAGTCTCATCCACCTAATTTGTAGCTTACCTGGGTGCTTGAGATACTTAAAGTCATATAGTAATACTAGTGCACCTTTAGTAAAAACTTGTGCTTGATGTGTTTATCATGCCATAACTTTTGGTGTGCCTTTTATATTTGTTAGCTCCATCTTGCTTGGGTGTGTGTCTCATTCAAGCACTCCAAGTCTTACAGTCATGCACTCAAAGACTCTTGGTCATCCAATTGACCAATACACATGATGCATAATGAAGGAACTATAGATTCCATCATTAAAATAGCTTCTACACTAAATATTAGTTAAAATGGTGTAGCCTTATTTAGGTGCTTGTTTGTAGTGTGATAGGTCCATAATACTGTTGACATGTGATCATCCTAATCCTTGCAAAAAGCATCACATATCTTTATGAGATATGTTCCCAATATTTTATTGAATGCCTTAATTTTTCCATTTACTTGGGGATGGTATGGTGTTGTATTATGGTGTGCCACCATGTATTCAGTTAGTAAGAACTGAATGATTTCATTGATGAAGTGTGTGTCATGATCGCTATTCAAACTAAGTGGGCATCCATAGTGATTGATGATATTCTCCCAAATAAACTTTACTATGGTGGTAGCTATACAATATTTGGTTGGTATTTCCTCGAACCACTTGGTAAAGTAATATGTGGCCACTAGAATGTATCATGTTCGTATACACCTTATAATGGAAGCAATAGGCCCAATAAAGTTAATGGCCCATTTTTTGAATGACGCTTAGGTAAGGATGAGAATAAGAGGCATCTCATCTTGGTGGTTTATCATTCCCATGCACTAATAGATGTCACATGTTTTGGCATAATATTTTGTATCGTAGAATAGAGTTGGCCATCACAAGCCTAATTTCAATACCTTGCACACCATAATGTCTTCAGCACAATGGCCTCCAATAATCCCCTCATGCACCTATTGAAAGATAGTCTTGTTCATGATCTAGGACACATAAATTCATGAATTCATCATGGATCAAGTTGTATAGTTCCTTGACAATGAGTTGAAAAGGGGTGGCATGAGTTATGAGTTGCTTCTTCTCCTTAGTTGTCATAGTCTAGGGCATAAATCCAGATGTTAGAAATGTGGTGATCTCTACCAAGTCTTTAGGGACACATTAGACCCTATAAATTTAGCATTGGGCATGTCATCTTCAATAAGCACTATCATATCACCACAATTGATGTAGGATAGATGGTCTAGGCCTGAGTTTTAGTTTTTATGTTTTACTATAACAAAGAACTAGAATTTTTGAAATAAAATAATTCATCAACAAATGTGCCCATGGAGAATGGGCTTGTTCACCAGGTACTTAAGCACCTCATGGTTAATGAAGAAGATGAATGGGGTTGCCAATAAATATTTCCAAAATATTTATAGGGCATAGACTATGGAATGCACCTTGTGCTCAGTTGTGATGTAGTTCTATTCTACCTTGGTTAGTTTTTTGCTTGCAAAAGAAATGGGATGATCTATTTTTTCCTTTGCCTAGTTTTGCTAGAATGACATTGATCATAAATATAGATGCATCAATGTGGACATGAAATGGATTTGCCTAGTTGGGGAATTACAATATCAACACACTTGCTAGTTTGAGCTTTAGGGTCTCAAATGCATCTTCTTACGATATGCCCTAATAGAATGGGTCATCCTTTCATAAGATCTCTTTTATCGACATTATAATCTTTGAATAGTTCTTTATGAACTTTTTAGAGTACCCATAATGTCCAAAAAAAGGTGTGAAAATATTTCTACATTCATGGTGTCTAGAGTTAAAGGATGATTGTAATCTTTATTGGGTTAATTACCAGACAATATGCCTGAGCAAAGTGCCAAATAGTGTTGCAAAAACATAGTTCTTGAGGTTTAAATAAATCTACAACTGCCTGCACTTCTAAAACATTAAGCACAAGTTGTCATAATGATCATTCACTAATCCATACATAGTCCAGCCATCTAAGTATACTTGGAGTAACTTGTGAATGAATTCATTAAAAGTGGTGATCACAACTTTGGAGAACATGGTTTGTTCATTCTTCAGTCCAAAGGGCATCATGTTGTATTTGAAACAAACCCATTATATCATAAAGGTAGTTTTGGGCTTGTCTTACTCCTCAATCTATACTTGATGGTGTCTTAAGAACCCACCAATAAGGGTATATATCTCATAACCTGTGATGCCATCTAATACTTCATTGATGAATAGAGTTAGAAAGGGGTCGATTACATAAGAATGTTTAACAATCTATAGTAAACACAAATATGGATGCACCCATCCTTAATGATGTTTATGGCCATGGGGATAACCCATTCAAATTAATTCAATGGGTAGATGATGCCTACAATTAACATGATATTGATCTCTATTTTGACCTTGGCACAAAGATTGGGGTTCATCCTATAAGGTTGATTCTTGACTGGTCTTATGCCATCGACTAGTTTGATGCTCATCTTCTTGAGGGATGGGTGTGTGCTTTTCATTTCTCTATAGTTTCAAGGGAACAAGTCTTAGAATTAATTTAGGAGTTCAACAATACGTGCCACCTCAATGTCAAAATTATAAATGCCCAGAGTAATAATATTTGGTTTCCCTTCTGAGTTGATATCTACCTTTATAGTTTTTAGTAGTGAATGATAGGGTTCATTCTTCTCTTGATGCAAATCCTTGACTTGTCTACTGCGCTTAGTTGTTTCTATTCAAATGTGGGTAGGGATTTCTTATTTTGGGGTGTTATCCTTGACTTGGTGCACTAAATTCTTTTTGCTTGTCAAATTCATCCAATTGTGCACCTTCCATGTGTCATCATCTTCATCACTAGAGTAACTATTGCAGGTTTGCTCTTAAAATAAGGTTAGGAGCACTAACCCTTTTTCACTGAACATGTTTTTTAGGCACTCTTCCAATATTTTAGTGTCCTCAAATATTGACCTTCAAACTACCTATAGTGGCTTAATCAATTCATAGTTTTGTGAAGAAAAGGAGGTGTGAACAAACCACTTATTAAGGGAATCCCAATTGGCATGCACCCATATATTCCTTGGGGTGTTATTGCTACAAATAGTCCACATTTATTTGTGAAGACTCATATGTACTATAGGGTTAGAGTTGCCAGAGTAGGTTGAGATGTCTAGGTCCTTGTTACTCTTTATAAATCTAGTGAAAATGGTTGCCTTCACATCTTTCTAAGCTGGCAAGCTAGGCCTTTGTACTTCCCACTAATGAATAACAATGTTCTTCAATGTATTCACCAGTACACCCATTCTATCCACTTATTTAGGGATGCAGGATTCAAGGTCATCCACATAGTCTTCTATTGGATTACTCTCCTCATATCTTAGGAGTGTTGCAAGTTTACCCTTTAAGTTGAAACACTCTCTTTCCCTTCTTCTTGGCATAATGGACCCACCTTTTAAAAGCATGATCAATTTAGACCCAGCCTATCTTTACTATTTTTGGTGCCTTTGTGCACACCAAACAACAACTTCAATTAGTGGTCTCATATGCTTCCTCAACACATTGATCATAGGAAATGTTAGTGGTGTCTAAATCTAATTGCCCATCTTCCTAAGAGAGCACTCCTTGATCATTTGGGTCAAGAGCCTTAGTACCTTTCACCATGATATTATATATATGATTGATCTCATCCTCGATGTCCACACTCTTGACATAGGGGGGTCCTTGGTCACTTGAGAGGGGTATAATTACCCTCTCTTTTACATTTTCAAAGGTCATACATCACCTTTTGAAGTGCATATCTACATTATTTTCATAACACCATGGCCTTCCTAGAAGCACTGGATAGTTGTCATCTTATGCTACCTCGATCACTTCAAAGTTAGTACAAAATTTGGTGCCCATGATATCTACAACTATACTCTTCAAAATTTTGATAGGCTATGTTTGGGTCTTATTGGCCATGAATATTACATGAGGGGAAGGTCTCAAGGCTGGCCTACCCATTTTTTCCTAGGCATTCTTGGTCAATATTTTAACCTCAATGCTTATGTCTACAAGGACCTCATGGATAGACCATCCATCAATAGTGGCATTCACCTGGAGTTCTTGGTCATAGTACACATTGTCTGTATGCCAAACTTCTCACACTCTCTTCATGTATGACATAATGACCTCAACTTGATTTTGAACTGCATGCTCTAGGAGCAAGTTCTTCAATAGGGGCAAAAATCCCTCTATTTATAGGAGGCATAGGATATCAGTTAATTATTGTATCTCAACCTCCTAGCTATCTTGCATCTTTTGAGAGGTTACATCTTACACTTATAAGACTCATGCTAATTGGAGCTCCCCTTGCAAGTTATGGATTACACTCATGGTCTACTGCAATACATCTCTTTGGTGCCCTGGGTCTAGGTATGGCATAAATTTGGGATTAATTTATGTTATGTGCTAAATGTGAATCTTATCCCCATATTCTAAGCATAACTTAGGTATTAGTGCAACTAGTAGATAAATGGTGAATCCACTGTGAGTAGTCGCCTGTACCTTGACTATCTTTATATGAGTTAATTATGCCTTTAGGGTCCATTTTTCCATTTTTTTCTTACACCTGATCATTCCTGCACTCTTATATATGTCAGGCCTACCTTGGGTCAAATTTTTATATAGGTCAAGGCATTATTTGACCTTATGGGACCCTCAATAATACCCACTCATGGGATGTGTAGCGCAATCATGCTGATAATTTTTTGTCGAGCCACACTTATAACATGAGCATAATGGGAACCTTCCATCACCGCATATTCCACCTCACCCTATAAACCCTCATTTCATCCCAAATCCTATCTTCTTTTGACCTTAGCCTTCATTTCCTTGGTTAACCTACCCTCTAACTACTATAATGGCCTACCATGCACCTATTTCCATGTTCTGACACATTTCATCAATCACCCAATAATTAACAATGGTATGGGTGTAGGATTTCAACAACTGATAATAGATGGTTATGTTGACTTGACTAACATGTTACAACAAAGGGAAGTTACAAACATCATACACCTCCCATTATACTTCTTACTTTAAAAGCAAGGTGCACACATTATTTTTTAGGTAGTTAGTCCTATTTTGGCCTTCCACTTCATAATCAGTGCACCATAATCCACTTTGAGCCTCTTGTGACGAGCTAGCGGTAAGCTTTTGGAGTTGGGAGGCCATCTATGCAACTACACCTCCATAAGTGGGTTGATCCCAAAAACTGCACTTATGACTACCTCGACTTTAAGTGCAGCTTTAATTGTTTTATGAGGGTCTATAAAAGTCTTCATGGAAAGAACTCTTCATAATGGCACTAGTGACCCTCCAATGAACCATTATGCATGTTGGCAGGGGTGAATATCATATGGGAGATTTGATAGGAGAGTTTTGAACCTTTCATTATATAAGCACACACTTTTTGAGAGTCCTTGGGTAATCTCTTTCAGCATGATGATGCTCTATTGTTCAAACTCTAGAATGTCAAATTCCTTCAAAAATGCATCCTTTAGGGTATCATAATCAGCCATGGACTAGTTAGGATAAAATTTTCCATACCAAGTGTGGGCAAAATCTAGAAAAGTGGTCATGAACTAGGTCACCTTACGATCTGATTGAGTTATGCCCCATGTGCACCACTATAGTTCACACTTCATCATATGCTCTATGGTATTTTCCATGCCATGATGCTCTCAAAATTGCATAGCCATTTTTTATTATATTTATTGTGGGGGTACACTTGGTATCTAGGGTGCATGTCTCCTTAACGTATATCTTAGTGGTGGTCCTCCAATTCCTTTAGCCATTAGGTTAAGCATTTGTCCCATCATTACTACTAGTGTAGTTGATGTTAATGGCAATGTACTACTTACTTATGACACCAAACCACTTCTTGCAGGTTGTTGCCCACTTTATGTTGTTGACATTGGCTGAGTTGGTATGCTCATGCTTAAGTTCTATTATGGTGAGCTAGTGCCTAATGGTCTAGAGGTAGTTTTGCTCACTTTCTTATATGGAATAATTTATTCAATCATAAATTTACAATCCAAGTCTACAAAATATCTAATATCTATGCTGACAAAAAGGTCAATTATTACTTCTATACTTTTTTTAAGTGGGGGATCTAGCACATGAGCATGCACCATAGGTTTAAATAAGGTAGGTGCATCAAGCATATCTTTAATTACCAAACTTTATAGGAACCCAACAAATTCCACACCTACCAAGTGTTGAGCTTGATTAATTTATTACTTATATCTTTCATCTTTAGGCTATTTTATTTCTAGAGATCCTTCCCCATGCCCTTCCCACTCACTATAGGTTCACTTTGCACTTCTAGGTTCTAGATCTTCCCTCAGCTTGTGCCATCTCTTATTATAGGTCTATCTTCTGAGCTCTTAGGTGTCAATCTAGTCATCCCCTTCCATTATGTTTTACCTAAATATCCCCTTTTACCCCTTTGCATTTATCATATGTGAAAGGACATTTGCCTTTCATCCCTAAAATTTGAAACTCGTAATCCACCATTAGATTTTTAAGCTCTACACCAAATTCATTCACAAACATGCCTCTATGGTTTTGTAAAAATTGGTACTTTACTTCTTTAGGGCATGAGTATGTTGAGACTGTGAACTCAAGTATGTAGCTATTTAGTGTTCCTTGCCACAATTTATCCATTGCTCTAGTCTAAGTGGCATACAGGGTCTCAAGCCTCTCTAAGCACTCCTTTGTCCACTTATAGCTTTGCCCATAGCTTCTTATTTTGTGGGTCTAATATGTATCCAACCATTGGTATACATGCTCAAGTAGCTCATAGAAAAAAACATCATACAAAGCATCATATAGGTTATTTTGAACCCATTTTTTTAGATTTTGTCCTTTGTAGGTTGGATGATTCAGTGCAAAGCTATCTTCCACCTATTCTAGCTAGTGCTTGAGGTTTTTGAGGAAGAGTTCATACATCATTCTACCACACCATTACAACAATAAAATTCAACATGAATCTTGGAAATAAAACCAAAATGTTGTAGAAAAGGATACACAAATTTGTCTTAGTTAGTTCTTGGCTTATTAAAAATAGGTAAAAACATGGGATATTCCCTTTTCACTCAACATATGAATACTCAGCTGCACCAACATAACTTCACATAAGACACAAGCCTTATATGCTCACCCAAATAATAGTTGAGAAGGAACTAGGGCCCATGCTTGGTTAGTTATGCCATGGCACAAGACATCACTTATGGGACTTGGTTAATTTAAATAAGGATTTAGGTAGATTCATAGGTGTAAGCCTTTCATGGGCTAATCTTGATGGCCTATAGGCACAAGCCTTTTAGTGGACTAGTTCTAGAGTAATAAAGGCACAAGTCTTTATTAAACTAAGCCCAAAATTATATAGGCACTTAAAGGGTCAAAGGCATACTTCCTTTTAAGTACTCATACTAGGCTCATGCTTCAAGCAAGGGTAGGAACACTTGGCATAGGATTTATAAACTTAGTCTATATATAAGTTATGTTGATGTCATCATTTATCATAGGGACTCCATTAATGACATAAACTAAAAGCATAAACTA
The DNA here is from genome assembly GCA_037957365.1 of Torreya grandis. Taxonomy (NCBI): domain Eukaryota; kingdom Viridiplantae; phylum Streptophyta; class Pinopsida; order Cupressales; family Taxaceae; genus Torreya; species Torreya grandis. The sequence goes on along the minus strand of JARHVA010000739.1, from coordinate 1,942,768 downwards.
AAAGCATACATACACATTACTCAACATAATTGAAATGAATTTATAACATTACAGTCATTTCACATTTGAATAACAATACAAAGATGTATAAACCATATACCATGTTTTACTTCAACCATTCCTTGTCATTAATCAAAGTTTAGCTAAAACATAATTCATAATAGTTAGAATAGAGTAAATGATTTTATCAAGCTACCTAACTCATCATTTTGATTGACATGACATTAATGCTCATCATGACCAAGCTTATTATAGTATGATTAAGGTGGTCATCCCTTCTTATAAAAATATTTTTTCTTTTTATAAGATTTTGATAATGCTGGTGCAAAATATAAATATTGTGCAGGTGTTATCCATGGTTTGGGCATTTGTTGTTCTATTACTTAAAAAAATTTGAATGTATAGGATGTCCCACCTTCAAGGTTTGTAACTTATATGACTTGATAAGTCCCATAGTGATCAACTTGGCCTATTTGAGCATTAACATTTTTGAAAATGACTCAAAAAAATGCATGACATAGGTAATACCCATAGTTAGTCGATGAGTATGGAAGCTAGAAATAAATGTTGCATAATCAGAAGGTAGTTTTACTAACACATTAAATGTTAAATTTACATCATATTTTAAAATACCAAATAAGGTTAGTTATTCTCTAAGTTCATTCATTTTAGTTACATTAACTTGAATGTTGTCAAAACTAGATGGATCAAGATTAGTAAGTTTAGTATCAATCTGACACCCCCTAACCTCATCTATTAGACCATACAATTTTTTTAGTATGTTCCATGCCTCCTTAAGGTATTTACATTGATCAATATGAAATAAAAGATCAAGTGAAATGAATGGACACAAGTAACCAAGTGTCTTTGTATGTTCAATTAGCCATGTGTTCTTTTCCTTAACAATGGTGGGTTATGGAAATGTTCCCTCTATTTAGTGGGTATATCATTTTCCAATTAATGCACTCCAAGCATGTGATTTTCATGTGTTTTAATTATATTGAGTTAACATAGGAAACATTGGATTACCCATGGAAAAAATGTAAGCATACAAATGAGAAGACAAGAGATGGGCATAGTCCAGCAACATAACCCCACAAAAATTATTTAATGAAGAACTTGTTGTCTCCAAATCTTGCACCCTAGAAGAGGGTGTTCAAGCCTCTTCAACATTTGAGCAACATTGGACTACTTATAGGTGTGTGGGGCACCTATAGTGGAAGTAGACCTCTAGGATTGAAAAGGCTAACTCCCTAAATATGAATTGATGTGCTTATGCTACTAAAACTACCTAACATGGGTGAAAAGGGAGAGAAAGATACATAAATAAAACCTACACTAAGAGGTGATACACCAAGATTTGCTTCCAAACATACACTTAATATTTGCATAATGGACTAAGACACTCAAAGTAGCCTCACACCATCAATGGAGCTCCCTAGCATTAGTATTTTCTAATAAAGGGAAATAACTACTCAACAAATGAAGGCAAGTGAAAGGAAGGTCAGATATGACACTACCAAACTCATACATACTTTGAGGGACTATTATATCAGTATACACTTCGTGGAACATGTTAGGAAAGAAGTCATTTACAACCACACATTCAAGGATTACATGAAAACAAGATGAACTTAATCTATACTTGTCCTTCAAGATAGATCACTTTAAACACATAGTGAAAATAGACTTAGAGTATAAATAGATTGTTTCTCATTAGATTAAGTGAAAATCAAGGTAAAATTTTGGCTGGGCTTTACCATACCAAAAGTTGGAATCCCCAACAATGGCCAAAAAGGCCCAATTTATAGAACTTAGGAGAGAAAGAAAGAAAAAGTTAAAAGGACAAAAGGACATGTTTCACCAAGTGAGAATCAGTTAAAATTACATGTAGAGGAGAGGTGGGATGAGATATTCTAGGTCAAGAGGTACACTTGTCAAAATAGATCACAAGGAAGGTAAAAGTGGCATAAAACTACCAATTTTGCATAAAAAATTGCCTGCTTGAGTTACCTTCCAAAACTACCCCTATCCCTAAAAAACATGAATTCTAATGGTATTCCAAGATAGGAGGGGTTACAATCAACCTCATCTATGTATTGGTCTAGTTTTTTATCATTCTTATTGTTGTGGACATGCACAATCATCTCAGATAGTTTCAAAAGAGTTCATTTCCAAACACCTTCTCCACTTGGCATTCAAAACTCATCAAAACTAAAAAATTATCCATGAAAAATAGGTATTGACACCTTTAAAAGACTCCCAAATCATTAGTTTCAATAAAAATCTTTTAAAAGGTTTCCCTTATGACTTTTTACCACTTTTCCAAATGTTCGCTATTCTGGCTCACTGGACTAGCTGAAAGTGAGGGCCTAATTGGGGCTCTTAGAGAATGAGTCATGACATTAGATGAATTTTCAGAGTTATATCAAGAGTAAATATTTCTCCCAAAGTTTTTTTCATCTCCTAATTCTCTCTATCTTGCACACCACTCAAAATGGCCAAAATAATCCCTATTTTCCCCTGTTTCATATAATTCCATACCAAAACAACACATGTATAGAATCATATAAGATTAATTTAAATTTTCTTTTTTATACCCCTATCCTAATTATTTCATCTTGATGCCTTACCAACTCAATTTATCCAAATAAGTCACTATAGGCTTCTTAGGAGGGTTTGAAGGTCTCTAGCCCTCTTAAGGATGGTTCATGAAGTTTTGACAATGAACCTACAAAATAATATCATAAATTTATTATATGATACCCTCCTCAACTTATCCAAAATCCTCCAACACCCATGAAAATCTTGGTGGAAATTCTAAGCATTTGAAGTTGACATTCGAGCTCATTTTTGCTTCCTTATGGAGTTTGAATGTTTCCTTGAGCCAAAAATGGCTTCCTGAAGATTTTATTTATGAATAAATGGTTTAAAAACCTCTAAATATACCTTAAAAACTTGATCAAACCCTTTGGAGATCTCATCAAGACCCCAAAATGAAAGTCACCCATATTTTCGAACAAGGGTTATGCCATGTCAGCAGGCCTATTAGCACTTTATGGGTCAAAAAGTGACAATAATCATCATCAATTCCTTCCAATAGAATTAACACATAAAATTAGCCCCTAAAAACATCACACAAAACATCAGGGTACCTAGATAATGCCAAAACATGGAGTGACATATCATTAGGGGTTTGGTTTTCATGTTTCCCACTAGGTCTGCCTACAGATCTCCTTGTGTAGATCATTTCCTTGGTATCCCAACCTTATATCTTGGTTTATCATGTCCTTATATATTTAAAAAAACTATAAAAACCTCAAAATTTTATTATAATGACCTATGGTTCATGATTTGACCTCTTTTCCTCAAAACTATCCCCTTGTGCAAGGTAAAAGTGACCTTATTCTGAGAAAAAATAGTGTATTTTGTCCCTTATTATTAATTTGACTACATGTGAGGATTTATTAGTTCATTAGGACCCCCCATACCAAATTACATCTCTTAATTGCCCCATTTTCCCCCTCAACTCATCACATTTGTAAAGCAGACCTTTTGAAGTTGCATGACTGTAGGGTAAGCAGGATTGGCTTGTGTTTAGGATTTAAATGAATACTTTTGAGCTTGGTTATGGTTTTTATGTATAATTTTTTTTAATTTAAATCATATATATCTCATTTTCGCTTCAAAAACCTCATCCCATGCATCACATGGCCTCCTTTCATGCATTTCTTCACCAAGACTGAGTGTTTGAACTGAGACACTTTTTTGCTTAGGTGAAAGGTATTTTTGTGCATGTAAAAGTTTTTTAGTCATTTAATATCCATAATTTAATCATTATTAATCCTAATTTAATTTTTTAAAACCCTCCTTTCCATGCTGGACACTAAACTCTCATAGATTCCCTTCATGCTTCTAACCCCGTTGGACTGTGACAATGGGCAGGGGGTTATTTCTTTGTTTTAAGTACCATCCCTTGGAGGCTTGGAAAGGTTTCAACACATTACATATTATCTCTTGACTCACCTTTTCATGCCAATGTGAACCATCTTTCAAACCTATCCCCCTTTGGCCTACTAGGCCTTTCAATTGCTCATTGCTTCTTAGACTGAGACAGTCTTGATACCCTACCTATGTGTATATTTTGATATGTATTTAGCCCTAATAGGTATGAAATTACTTTTTTTTTACTTTTATATTCAATTATCACCATCATTTAATATACTTATATTCATGGTTTGAGCTTAACAATCTTCTTTACCCCTGACTGAGACTACTTCCATCTCTTGGTTGTGTATGCCTATTTCTTGGGCCTGTAGGTTTGATGGTGGCTATTTGACCTCAAAATACATATATACCATACTTATTTCTACTATAATTTACTCATATTCATTTCACCTACCTACATGTTACATTTGAGTCTCAAAAACCATCTTTTGCTCATAACTGAGACTAATTTCCAAATAGGTTGGCTGTAGATGGATGTGTTCCCAGGCTGTAGATTATATTTTGGTGAGATTTTAGTCTCAAATGTCCATAAAAACTTTATTTTCCATCTTATAAATATGTTGTGATCATCCATATATTTTGAAGTTTCAATTAGCCTCAACAAACCTTCTTGTTATCCTGATTGAGACCAATCTCCAATACCCTTGGTTGTTGGTGGATAATATAGGGCTTGTGGGTTACATAAGGGTCATTGAATCATGTTAGTAGTGTGTAGAACTCATTTGGATTGAAATTGACCTTGGATGTATTCACACTAGGACCTAGTTCATTATGGAAACCTTTATACCATCACCTTCTTATGCCAATCCTCAAATATTGCCTTCACTACCTACCCTACCTTATGTACAGATAGGGGATAGGCCTAAGAAGTCACTTGATATAGAATAACTCTTCTTCATGGATTAAGTGCTCAGGATTGGTTTTTAAACCTTTTGTAAATGTTTCCTCAACCTGGACAAGGTCTAAGGTTCACATGTATAATGAAAGTTGACATTCCCCATCCATTTCTTATAGATATCACTGATGTAATTCAGTGATTATTGGCCATTTTAGGAGGTCTTAAAACCAATGCCCCACTCCTCATTTTAAGCTCAAATTTGGCATGATTTTAGTAGGTTGATAAAGCTAAAAGATGAATCTAATAAGGGGCATTGAAACTTTATTTATCATGAGATATGTAATCCCAAATGAGGCTCAAGATCTCTATTTGCCAAATTTAGGGATTGCTAACCCAAAATAGTCAATTCATGATTTGAATTGAAAACCTCTTCCTAGCATAGCATTAGAGTTTCATGGCGTGAATTCTATGGTCTTTGGGGAGTTACAAGACATAAAACATGATTTTCACCATGTTTCTACCATTGAGAGCTCCATACAAATCTCATGGAGTTTAGATGCAAAGTGAATATAACAATTAAGCATTGGTTTTGAGAGCATTATTTGTTCATTGTATGAGTTAAAAACTTGTTCAAATAACCTTAAATACATATTAATAGATCAAAACTCTTGAAACCACATCTCATGCCTACATCCAATGTGTAAAATCCCCTCTATGAAGGTTGAGATAGCTGTAATTGTAGATGGACCAGTTTAGGAGTATTTACAAGCCTAAAAGAGGCTTTCCTGGACACTTGAACTCTCCAAAGATAATAGGACAATGGGAATATCTTGGAAAGCATGGGTAAGCTCCTTGAACCAAAAAAATCATTAATCTAAAGCAAGATAAATTGAAATAGATTCAAAAAGAGACCCCCTCTTCAATGCAAACTCTCAAAAAGTTGCCTGAGGTGTTGATGATTATTCATAGAGGAGGATAAACCAAATTTAAACTTATTATTATGTATGTGGAGTAGACTTAGATACATATCCACCCCCAAAATAATTTCCTCCAACTTGAAAAATATGACTCATGGTGAGTGTTTGAACTTGACCTTCATTTGCATGCCAATGGAGAAAACAAGTGAAATGAATTGAAGAAGAGATTTTTTGCATTATCCTTGAATTAAAAACATGTAAATCAGTGTGGGGAGGTGAATATACACTCCACCCATGTTTTTGGCTGATGATGGACTTGGGAAGTCCGTATAAGTGCCCAAAATCTCTTATTTTTAAGGAAAAACTACTCTTTCTTGGTCAAATTACCAAATTTCACTTAGGGACATATACTACAAACTCCCTAGGACACATGTCATGTGATATTACTTTTTTAAACTTGCACACTTCCCCAAAAATCTATATAAAGCATTAAATGCACTTAAAATGACCTCTAAATGACCCAAAAATGATAAATGGACCTAGGGGACTAATGACCAAAGGTAGCATAACATGAAAAGGAATTAATTAACCCTTCAAACACCTTATAAATTTTTTTTTACCTATAGGGTTGACTCATTTTGATCAGGGGTGTAAAAATGGTCAACAGAACCCTCCTAAGCAAAGATGATTTTGGCACTTTATAATTAGTGTAGTTACATTGACAACTCTAAAAAATAGTGAAGTGGTTGATATTATAATGTGTTACAATTTAAATTTGTAGAGAAATAACACACCAAGGGCAGAAACTATTTGCACCATAGGTGAAAGTCACTATTTGGTCAAAGTGGAGCCACTAATTCAATATAACTACCACCAAGTTTATAAGTCAACCAATTTTAGTGGGAACACTGCCAATTTTGAGGAATGGCCAAAATAGAGAAGCTAATCAATTTGACCAAGAATATATTATTATTTTTAAAGAAAACTTTTATAAAAAAACTTATTTTTTGTTTGAATATTAGTTAGTAAATATATGATAATGTTTGAATTGCATATTGAAATTCATAAATTAAAAAAGTTATGGAAAGATGATAATGAAGCACACAAAAACCAAAAATATTTTTAAGTGATTCACTACCATTTTACCACAATATGAAAAAGAACAATCATTTTTTTCCAAAAAATAGATTTGTAGAAAAAACTTGCACTTAGATGTCCAAGTGGGACAAATTTGGAGGTAATTATGTGTTTCTTTAACAATTTTCATGTGGTGGTGAGCTATGATGTGATCCTCAAATCTCTAAAATGTTCCTGCAATAAAAACATACAAAGAGGAAACCCCTCCAGAAACTAGAATTTATTTCACACCTTTCTAATTCTCATCACCATCCAAAGAGGATACAAGAGAAAAGCATACTTATCAATACAAGAGAATACCAAATCTATTAATTATAGATCCCTAAGGACTACCTACAGGATTTTAACCCACTCTAATACCATGTAATATTTGGCTAAGATAGCCTAACAAAATTCTAAGTCCTAATAGAAGCACTCTTCCTCACAAGATCATATCTTGATAAGAATAAATTATATTCTTAGCAAGGATGCATAAATAATATGCAATACAAATGCAAGAGATGAATTGATTCAACTAGAATCAAGTATTTGCATAAATGCAATATATTAAATCTACATTCCACATTTCATTATTACAAATACACTACTAGAGTGCACAATATATAAGAAAGAAAGAGTGGGATAGACAACTCATAGTGGGTAGGTCAACACTATATGCACACACAAAAGTGGGGGATAAAGTGGTAGACAACCCATAGTGGGTATGTCAACACTATGTACACACACAAAAGTGGGGAACAAAGTGGTAGACATCCCATAGTGGAGTGTGGTCCACTCATAGTGGAGTGACTAGAGTGTGCTCTAAACACATGTGCACATATTTAACCATATAATTATGCACTAAACATATATGCAAATTATTAAGTCCTAAGTAAGCTTAAAGTGAACAAGTGTGAAAAGAACCCAAAGGTGAAACCAGTTTGGGTGAGAACCTTTTTCACACCAATAGTCAAAATGGGACATGAAATGTGCACAAATAATTTTCAAGTCACAAGATGATATATCTCAAATAAATATTTTTGGAAGGCATCCTTGTTTTTATCATTTTTTATTTCTTCAATACTCATGTTCATCAATATGCTCTGATATTTATAGACCTGGGATAGTTGTAGGAGAATGACATGCATTGAGATATATTGAGTTTCATCTTCAACAATAGGTGTAAAATACTTCTTATGTGCATCATCTTTTTCTAGTTCAATCATGATGAAGATGAATCTTGATAATCATAGCTTGGTAAAGTAAAAATAAATAAGAACTTTTAGAAGCACCTTTAGTTGGCAATTGTCTATTATTCAAAAACAATAAAAAATTACATGTGTTTTGATCATAACATGTGGCAATGCTTTTAACCATTTATAGAAAACACTAAACTACATTCATTATTACATATAAACCAATACAATGGTTTTAGGTGTGCACAATAATTGCCATACGTATGCATATAAGTAGATTCAAGTGTGCATAGTAGTGGTTATAGGTGTGAAAAGTAGTGGCATCATATGTGCACAACAATGGTTGCATGTGTGCACAACAGTGTTACATGTATAAAATCCCTTGTAAATAATGAATATTTGCATTATTTATTGATTGAATCTACAACTACAAGTGTCTCAATTTTTTTAAGGTGATGAGCTTTGGTAATCGAATCAATACATCATTATCATTATTTCCCATGTAATGATTGACATCCCTCTTGTGACATTGCTACATTTGGCATGAATTTTGTGTACACCCCACAACTTGATGTTTGAAGGCCCTATAAATCCAAAAGATATAAATGCAATTTATCTCCTCATTGTCATTCCTCATTAAATTGATTTTAGCTACATTTGTAATTACACCCATCACCACCTTGAGAATTTTCAAGTTATCATAATTATTTACATGATTTCTATCATCCACACCCAAAATCTCATTCACTAAGGGAAATATTACTCTCCCTTATGTAATATCTAGTTATGAAACTTGTTAACATACCAGTATGTCATAAATTTCTTCTCCTTCCCATCAAACATCTTTCAGTATGTAAATCACAATAGTAAGACCAAGAATTGATACTAAAATGACTTGTACTTGGCCTCATAAACATTATTCATCCTATCATGAATCCCCTATGCCAAAAATTCTAACTCGTTGAATGGCTTACTCCCCATAGACCAATGAATACGTAACATCTATTATGCCTATGGGTGTTTTATTAAATACATGAGAGGTATGTTAGAACCCCTTGCTAATATTATTTTGAGAATCTTTATTTTAGGATCTTCAATTATGTCAAAATGGATTCCTTGCATTTTGTACTCCTACTTGTACTTATTTTTAATTTTAATTTCAACTAGAATGTTCTTTGTCTTATAGGGTGTGATTATAGACACTTAATTTTGGTACAATGATTTTTGTTAAAAAAACATTTAGTGTCATTTTATGTCTATGGATTGTTGGTTCGAATTAGGGTCTTATTGGTGAGATTTTTTATGTTTTCTTCCCTTTTTTCTTATTCTCTTTATGATCCCATTTTATTCCCTTTCTTACATTTTAATCATTTTCTTATTCTTGTATATCTTGGATGCCTCTTATTTCCTTCTATTCTTCATCACTCACATTTTTTATTCTTGGGATACATTGAATAATTCAAATGTAACCAAAACTATCAAATGTGACCCATGTAGATTTGATGGTCTTATGTGTTTTTGTGGGTCTTTCTACCCTCTTTCACTATTTTTTTATGTTTGGACCGATGATCAGCCTTCATTTCATGTTTTATAGGCTATCTTTTGTGTCAATATGTTTCTAATTCAAAATCATCCCATTTTGTTCCCTTTCTTCCATTTTCAACATTTTCTTGGTTTTGTGCCACACCTTCATAACTCCAAATACCTAGATTGGATATAGTTTCTTCGGTGATACTCCATCCACCCCAAAAATCCTTTATTCCTAAAAGAGTCATAAAAGGTATAACGAACATACCTTGTCTCCACATTAGAACAAGAACAAGATTAGATGGGTCAAAAATTGCTAATTCATAAAGAGCCATTGAACTAGCTTAACCAGCAACTAAAGTTGTATGCATTATATGTACATTGATTAATCATCTAGGTGTGTATATATCTGTGTTTGTGTGTATACAAACACACACACATACATATAAGTCCTCGTAGAGGTATTTAAAGAATAGGTATCAAGGGGAGTCATCCATTATTCAATTCTAAGTACACTCTGCATTGATATATTTCTACTTAAGGAATTATGAGAAAGGATTTAGTTAAATCTTGTACCCAAAAATAGGATTATATGAAAATCATGTAGTTTCATTTCAATTAAAGATAAGAGTCATAGTTTTTACTCTAATAATTCCATTTACACTACACTATAACTCCTTTGGCTCTAATTCTATACATATAGTATAAGTAGATACAACTCATTAATGAGGTTTACTATGCCAACTAACCCTTTATTTCATCTACTCTTGTATATTTTATAGTAATTTAGGTTAGGGAAAAATATAAGAAGATAAAGTAGACAATTATGCTCAAAATACAATGAAGTGAACATATAAGCATGTTTGACATCTGATATTGTACAGACCTAAAAATTCACAGAACCTCAAATAAAATGAAGGATGGATTTGTCAAAAAAAATATTTAGCACTTTCACATAGACCAATTCAACAATTTAGTGAATCTATCCAATGTAGATTCACTAGTTATAAATGAAGCACATATTCTATCCTTTGATTTTTTGAGATCAAGACTTTACACAGAGTAGCTCAACCAATTTTGGATCATTGCTCTAGTCTCAAAGTCTCAATATTCTACCTAGGTGTGTCATATTCCTACATCCTTAGTCATTTCATCATCATTACTTGTCTTAGTTCATTTCTTGTTCTATTTGTTCATGTTTTTTAGTGCATTTTCTAGGTCTGATTATTGTTTTAGACTAATATATGTCAGATCTATCCTATGCCCATTTTATAGCTTAGTGTGTACATGTTAATTAACCTTAAACCACATTTAGATAAAATAATGAGAGATCATCCCCCATTTCCAATTCAGTCACTACTATAATTAAAATTTTGGGTTCCAAGTATATCTTACCTTTACAATAACAACTCAAGATGGTCTACATGAATTTTGTGAGGTTCCTAAATTTGGGAAACTTCCTTAACTATCCATCTATTAAATATATGGTTTTTTTATATTTTAGATTTGAATATACTCAAAGTTATCTAAGTTGTGTTGGATGTGAATCATTCTTTCTATGTTATTTCTTGAATGGCGAATGGTTATGGGTCATCCCATTTATTCTGCTAAAAATAAACAATAATCCTAACTTCATCCTTTTCATCCTCTACTAATTCTATAAATTATATTCCTTGGGATTGCATGGGCCTCCTTACTCTTGTCTCAAATGTTTTTTTTAATATATTTTACATTTCCCCCTTTTCCAAACTATCCTCACTATGCTCTCTACTAATCATTTATGTTTCATGCCCTTTGAATTTTCCTTATTTATGTTCATTTATCTATTTGTATTTGTTTGTGATATGCCTCCTTTATGCCTTATTTGACTTATTTAATACCAATGGTTTCTTATAAAGTGTGTCCCTTTCACACACCACCTATTTGAGCATTCCCCTTCGCTTGATTCAACAATTAATTCATCTTGATTGTCATTTCTCTTGTATGTTTTAAAATTACATATCCCATCGAATTTAATTTTCCTAAGTACATGCTCCTTTTAAATGCATCATGGTTGTTGATGTGATTAATTAATTTTCCTTTCCATGCTAGCTACTGCCATGAATTCAACTTGCATTTTTTTCCCTCATCCACTCTATTACACAAGTGGAATATCTATTTTTTTCCAAATTTACTATTTAATTCACATTATCTATCACTTACTCTTTTGCCATTTTGGTTACATCATAAAGTACAAGTTTTTTTTATTAGATGTGTATTACCTTTATGGCCCCTTGCTTCCACAAAATTTCAATGCATGACATTACTAATGAGATGTGATTAATCCAATTAATTACATAAACTAATAAAAAATAATTTAGAACAAGCTAGCATTTTTTAAATTTAGCCACATTTATCCCTACATTTTTTGAATTGTCAACTATATAATTTATGGGTCACTTCCAATCCATGCTAGATAAGATTATGCTAGTTAAATCTTCTTCCTCCTATCCACACCAAATTCCCCTTGTATCTTTTGACATTTCCATTGAATTTAACTATTCATGCTTGGTGAATCCATTTTTAGATGCTAAAATTTGGTATTAAATAATTGACAATCATAATATTGACACATATTTACCATGCATGAATTGAGCTCACAAACAAGGTACTAATCTTAAATTACATCACACCTTCATGCTACCATATGATTCTGACCATTCCATTCTACTACTACACACCCACAATAGCCTCACTAAATATTCAAATATGTAAAAACATCTCTAGAACTCCAGTTTAGTCTACTAATACACAAGTTAATTTTGCTAGGTCCAATCAGTATCATCAGTTGATATTGACCCAATTTGGTCAAAACCAACCCTATCCCACCAATAACTACTTTTAAAATCAAACCTTTCCTTAGGGTCAACCCATCTACCTAGTGTGTTGATGGCATGATAAATTAGCTAATCAAACTCATATATATACAAATAAAGGTCTCATTTGAAAAAGGACTTGGCACTTATATGGTACACATCTATAGATAATTTCACATTGAAAAAATCTACCATGTTCTTCCCAAATTTAAAATCCATCACTAGGATCAATCATAATCCAAGTATGTAGCATTCCAAATCCAATTCAAGAAAGCATTATCAAGTATCAAATCTAAATCATTAGTTGCATATATATAGTTAAGGATCACAATTGCATAAACACACTTGGTGGGAGAAATAAAAGTGGCTTAGTTTTCCTCCTCCTAGTATCAAGCACATAGGTAATGGTCAATTATTAAGCAAGGGTGATTAGGGTCAGCTCAGCCCATCAACTTTCCTAGTTTTTATAGCTGTATACCCCTAACAAGCACACCTAGGGTTTCAAGGTGAAGGAGATTATTTTATGGATTTATATGCATAATTAGGGTTTAGAATCACACATTTAGAGATTTTAAAGATAGGAAAAGGTGACCATATAGTCACAGAGCCTCTTTTCTACATAGTTCAATATCTACAATCGATACAAATGAGATCCAATGAAACCAACCCTATGTAAATAGAAACATGTTCCTAAACTAATCAAATCACAAGCTCACTTTAGTTTATTTTCTACTACTAGAATATGGTCATAGTCTTAAATTCAATAGAAAAAACATAATTACTCATCACTTTGTTTTACTTATTATATTAACATATGCCACTTGTCAAATCATTACAATCAGTTTTAATATTTTACATTTAGATGTATGCTTGAATGCCATACTTTAATATCTAAATTAATCTACTAGTTTATATCCTATTATAGTTGTAAAACCAAATTACGGTAAAACATGTTGGTGAACTTGTACACATATCAAACTATGTCAATATCTTGATCTCCATTATGGTATCATTATTTTAGGGTTTCATATTTCAGCCTTACGGTTTTATTTTTAGATCTAATTATAATTACCTATTAACAATACACATTATTCATGGTTATAATGAATGAGCATTATTTGTTAACACAAGTCATGAAGGTACACTTTTCATATTATTCTATGTGGATGGTGTATCTTATTTGAATCAATTATGTAATCAAATGGATCAAATCTAATAGCACTAATAAGGACAAAGTTAACAATGAACAATCCTAAGCCTTTCCCAAATCCTACTATTGCAACATCCAATCTAAGTTTCCTATTGTTACCACTATATGAAAAATGCCATGCATGAGCTCCTTTTTTCTTGCTTATATGGATTACACAGTACATACTACATGCCCTATTGATGGGTTTATCAATGTTGTTGAGAACGATAATACTCATGAAACAATTGCTATGGATGAACTAAATTCCATGGATGACTAAGAATTCATTTAATTTCTTAACATGAATTCACATCAAATTGATGCAATGCTATATATTTCTAGAGATGAATAAAAAATACATCCCAAGGTACCACATCAGGTGTTCAGACCTCTACTATTGATATTATTCCTAAGTCTACTCCTCTAGTGACATATGTGACATACACCCAAGTTTGGGGGCAAAATAAGGCATCCAACATATTTCTATACCTATTCCTACAATGAAACCTTCACCACTCCCATGATGAATACATATGTTCCATCACCAACCTTGCCTAATGAATAATCCCTTGAGTAGAATGTCATAGCTCTGCATGTCAAGGTCTTGCATCTAAAGCAAGGTCCATATATAACTAGTCATTCTATGGATTCACGCACCTTACTTCATAACCCCGTATCTGTTGAGATAGAAACTTATCCTTTACTGATAAGTTTTGAATTTCCTAAGCTTTGACTATATGAAGTTGAATGTGATCTAGAGAAACACCTTAAATCATTCCATGTAACATGTTTGGATTATACATAGAATGAAAAATTACTAACCAAGTTATTTATAAGAATCCTTAAGAACTGTGCTTTCAAAAAATTATATTATCTCCTCCTTTAATTCATAAGATCATTTACAACCTTGGTAAACCAATTTATAACACATTTTCCCATCAAAATTGATGAAAAACCATCTTATGTGTAAATTGATAAATTCAAGCAAGGGTCCAACGAACCAATCAGTGACTGTGTACTTTGGTACAAAACTATGTTAGCCAAGATGACCAAAGCTATGGCTGAAAATTAATTACAAGACATATTTAATTAAATATTTCTTGCATCACTCCATGAGTCAATGATATTCAAGAGATTCAAATATTTTGATGATCTATGCCATATAGTAAAGGATAGAGAAGTCAAGCTCATTACTTTGAAAAAAATCAAGTATAAATCTACTCCTACGACTATTTCAACAATGAATTTTCAAAGAGAACCAAGCTATAAGGTCAAATCAATTGATAACAAGAGTGAGTCAAAGATTGTATTTAATGTAATATCACAACCTAAGAATTGACCATAATTAAAAAAACCACCAAAGAGGCAATTTTATAGATTACCATCACCTCATCATGTATTGATAAAGAAGTTACTTGAGTGCAGTCATTTCATTCTTATTTATCCATAATATCTTGATCTAAATAGGCCTATACTAAGGAAATATGATAGAAATGTATATTTTGACTATCATCATATTACAAGACATTCTACAAATAGATGCTTAAAATTTAGACATAAGAAACAAGGTCTTATTGATGATAAGATTATCTACTTAGGCACCCTTGTAAAGGAATCTAGACCACAACACAATATAAATCACAAGTTGAATATATGCAATGATCCATTTCCTGAATATGAGATAATAAAGACTAAGGATACTTCATAAGTACACTATGCATATAACATACATCCTCCACTAGTGATGTGGGATCACCCAATACATGTAATTATTGGTACATTAATCGACACCTAATTGTAATGACCTATGATAAAATTTTATGGTAGTGAGAATATTGATGATATTTCATATTTTCATGCATTATTCATATAAGCCTATACCAATGAGAAACCAATATACATTGTCATGATTGATAATGGGTCAAATGAAAATGTTGGTATGATGACACTTATTTCCTCCATTGGGTATACATAAAAAGATTTAAAAGATACATCAAGAGCATTTAATGAATTATATGGACAAAAATAGAATACTCTTGGATAAATAGTACTACCTCTTGAGGTGGATTTTACCATACTATTCATACCATTATTAATTATATAGAATAACAGGTTCTTTGACATGTTAGGACACCCTTGGATACAAATGATTTTATTAGTACCATATATAGTACATCTATATCTCAAGTACATATACTACAAGAAGTAGTCACAATTATAGTTGTATGGTACCCTCTACAATAAATGGTATTTCCTCCTCTACCCCCACCACGATTGTAGTTTATTGATACACTAATATACAATCAATATATACAATTAGTGTTTACACATATGCAAAATCTTTTTATATACCCAATTCATAAGAAATTAGTTAGACCCATTACACAACCTATTATTCAGCATTAATCACATCATATATTTATTCAAGGCCCATAGAGGTCATCATCTCCTATCACAGATACTCAATTAGCACCACAAATAGTTCATCCTGATCCATAATGAATATAGACAATGAGACATCCTCTTACTATATATTAGACACCATAGAGTCCTCACCCATCTAGAGCAACCCATCGTACACCAAAGTCTATGAATAGTTATCATGATAATTATGGTATAACATGTGATTAAATATCATATTCTAACATGCCCACATTTTGTACATTTCATCCATGACAAAGGATCCTTATGCTACTCAATATATGAACTTCACATGATCATCCCATTGACGTATCATCGATTAGCTTTTCCAAACTTCAAATATTATAAAAATACAAAAAAATGGGACACGAGCATGACATGGTTACTAGATTACACTATTTACATATGTTATTTATCACGTTTGGTGAATGGCATACTATTTTATGAGACATGCATTTAATGATATATGAATGTGATGTAGGATATCCAAATTACACATGGATATATTTATGTTTGACTTTATTCTATATAGTGTCCATGCCAATACTCAAGGTAACATATTTCAAAAAAAATAGTATTACAAATTATATATTTATATAACCTTCCATCCTGTTGAGCTACCTAGATTGCTTACACATGTATTGCTAGTTATTCATATATTACATAGGTCTACATGGATATGTTACTATACTATGATGTGACATTGATACATATGGATGGTGTAGACTAGTTTACTTAGTCTATGTTCCATTGATGATGTTACTCTCTTACATGATAGGATAGTTGGCGCTTGTCTACTGTGTGTGACCCTTTTACCTTGATTTTAGCATATGTATGTCCCTTGTGTGTGGCCCTTAGCTTTGTTTGATGTGTCATATTTGGTGTCCCTTATTTGCAAAAACATTATGTCCCTTTCATGTGGCCCTTACCCTTGTTATATGTGAAATATTTTATATCCTTTGTTTGTAACATTTTTATACCCCCTTTGCATGTGGATCTTCACCTTATGTGTGACACTAACATGATCTTATTGGTGTGCTTGTTGATCATGATAACATTGAGTTGTTCCATGATCCATGTCAAGAATTATTACTGCATAGTCTTATTTAGTGATCCTACTACTGTGTCCTTCATTGATACATATATCTAAACATGACACTTATATTCCCTACTTTAAATATGTTCCATACATCATTTGATTGAAATTTATAATAGTATGATGACATATTCTCCACATGATCACATGATGTTATATTTATACATGACATGATATAATAAACTCTTATTTTGAGATGAGTGACTTATGATACATATCACTCATATTAAAAGGGAGAAATTACATTGGGCTTGTTACAGATACATAAGCCTCCATGGGCACAAAAATAGATCAGAGTATATATTTCAGAGATTAATAATGGATTAGATATCATATGGTTAATTTACATGACACATTTGGTACATCAATATAAATTATGGGGGCATATGGCATGCATATACACTTAATTTATAAATACTTGAGTACTTATTCATATACACTTGGGTGTATATGAATGGGAATATGCACACAATTTATAAGAACATGAATTACAGGTTTCTAAATACAATACATTTGAGATACAAACTCTCAAATTTTGCATATAGATGCATATCATTCTCTATTAGTTGGTATAGATTCATGGGGCATGATACTAGTTCATGCACATATACTCACTTTCAGATTCATGAGGCATGATATTGGTTCATGCACACATAAAATAATACATTTTACAGTAGAATTGAAAATGGATATCATTTCACTTCACACTTATAAAATTTGCAATCATGATGGGGGCATGGACATTGTTCATTCTCTTTTGATTATGCATTTATTATACAATTGAGAAAACTTGAGTGAAACTATACAATCAAACATTCATTAATGATAGGGTCATGAACATTATTGATTCCTTTTTAATCAATCAATTTTTTTAGATGGAACAAACTAGAGAAAAAATAGACAATTGAATATATAAGCCATAAATAGTGGTTGATTCAGTTTTTATTTGAGTGAACTCATCATGTGGTTCTCTCTTTTCCTACGTACTTATTTGGGTTAGTACATTGTGTACTTCTCCCCATATTCATGAGAGTTTGGATAAATTATCTTCCTAACCCAAGGACTTGCAAAGTTACACAAATGTTGGGAACAGTCACCCAAACTCTCTAATGCTTCAATAAGGAAGCATCATCTCTGAAAAAGTTGTATTGGAAACATAGTTTTCACCAACACACAGGTGTCGTCTTTGCTTTCTCTTTAAAATTTTCAAAAATTCAATTTCATATTAAAATGGTTAATCTATGGACATTAAATACACATGATTTTAGGTTTTTATATTGAGTAACCTACATAATTAGAGCTTCATACTAAAGACAAAGTATGATGTACATGCTCAGGTACATATTTTATTTTTACTCTACCAATTACACTACTAGAATAAAAGTAGGGCATTTTTAGATATCAAAAACTATAATTAAGTACTTCAGAATGACAAGATTGACACACATGTACTAGGCATAACTAGAGCACATAAACATGGTCTTAATCCACCATTATCTCACACCTACATGCTACCTTATGAGTTTGATCATTTCAGTTTGTTGTTACACACCTACATGAACATCATTGTCTATTCAAACTTATTTAATATCCTATACAGACATCTCTAGACCTCCAATTCAATTCACATGTACACAAGTTGGTTCCATTAATTTTGGTTAATATCATCAGTTGATATTAACCCAATCTAGCAAGAACTGACCCTCTCCCAATAATGGCTACTTGTTAAAATCAATTTTTTCCTTAGGGTGAGCCCATCTGCCTAATCAGTGGTATGAGAAATTATCCAATTAGACTCATATATATATATATATATATATATATATATATATATATATATATATATATATATATAAAGGTCTCATTTGAAAATGAACTTGGAACTTATCTAGTACACATCTATACACTATTGCACATTGATAAAATTTCTCCTATTCTTTCCAAATTATGAATCTATAACTAGGAGAAACCACAAGCCAAGTTTAAAGCATTCTAAATCCAAGTCAGAGTAATATTTTTAAAGTATCAATGCCAATTAATTATCTATATACATGTAGCAAAGGATCATAATTTCAAAATCACAGTACATGGAGAACTACATGTGGCTTAATTTCCCTCCCTAGGGTATTGAATATGTAGGCAATGATCAATCATCAACCATGGGTGATTGGGTTTAGCTCAACCCATTACACTTTCCTAAATTTTTAGGTTTTTAGCCCTCATAAGCACATGAAGAATTTCAAGGAGAAAGAGGTTGATTTATAGAGTTACTTGCATCATCAGGGTTTTTCATCACACATATAAAGATTTTAGAGAAGGTGAAGGTGATTATATAGTCACAGAGCCTCTTTTATTCATAGGTCAGTACCATCCAACATAGGTCAATAGTCAATATTGACCCAGATCTGAACTGAACCTACACAGATATAAAAAATAATTCTTGAAATGGATGAATCACACGCTTTCTTTAGTATGTTTTACACTACCATAATATAACTTGAAAAAGTCAATCAAAAAATCTAAGTACTCATCCATTTGTTTTACTTATTATATTTAGCATATACCACTTGTCAAATCATTACAATCAATTTTAGTATTTTACATTCACATGCATACTTTAATGTCATATCTTAATATCTAAATTACTCTATTGTTTTATATCCTATTAGGGTAATAAAACCAAATTATGGTAAAACACCATTGTTGTTTCTTGAATCTAACTCTTATATTTATTGTGTTTCTAGACTTTGAGAAATTCAAAAAAAAATTGAATTTTTCTCATGAATTAACTCCATCCTCTAATTTTATTATTGTTCCAAAAGCATTGTCGATTTATGTTATTCCCAATCCTTGCATTATATTTTCTCCTTCCCAATTTTATGATTTCCTACCCAAAATTTATAAAAGCTACCAAGCTACCTAAAATCCAAAATACATCTCCTACCCTACCCTACATTGTTCCTGATGGCACTTATTCTTTTCTTCTACTTGGATACTTTGGCCTATGGTAGTGCTTCAGCTGATTACTATTTACCCTTCGCATAATGGTAATCCCTTATAGATCCTACAAAATAATAGTTCATATTTTTGTACTTTCTTGAATGTCATACAGACCATGCCATTTAATGCATAATTATCCTAGATGAGCTTTAACCCTAATTTCATACAACAATACCAATTGACCATCTGAGAACTCATTTCTTTACAAATTCTTGTCATGCCATGTTATTTTGCTTTGTTTTACACTTTTTGAGTCTAGTTAGACATCATCTGAGTTTCATCCATGCAAACTAAATCTAGGAGTCATGATTATAGGGACTCCCTATCCCAAGATCCTATAACTATTGTAATTCATAGACTTGGAACAATATGTTCCATTAGCATGAGAATGTATTATTGAATGTTTACAATTAGTTTGGCATTCCCATAGAACTATTGGAATATAATCCTCCCAGTCATCCCTTATACATCACATATTTGGTAGGCATTCATTCCAATACTTAGTTAAAACATTCAAGTTGTTTTTTATTGTGTGTGTGATACATTGTGCTCTTTGGAAGTGAAATCATGAATTTTAGTTTGAGTACTCTTATGTTGTAATTCCAAAAATGTGTATCTTTGTCATTGATCAAACTTTGTGCACACCCAAAGCTAGTGAAAATGTTCTCATATATGAATTTCATAGAATCTATAGGTGTGCAGTTTTGAGTGGTGGTTGACTCCACCCATTTTGTGAAATAATTTATGGTTTTTATAATATAATTATATTGGATTACTTTGAAGGTGGATTAATGGGTCCAATGAATTTCATCCCCCATTGCTCAAATGGATATGTTGTGATTATTATAATTAATGGAATTTTTTCTTGTTGTGTGAATATACTCATTTGTTGAATGATATTGTAGTGTTTTACTACACTATGTGTATCTTAGAATAATATAGGCCATCATAACCCACTTTGTAGATTTTTTCTCACAGACAACTCTCTTATGAAGTGTCCTTTGGTAACCCCTTCATGTGCTTCATGAAGTATTGATCCTCATTCTTGTTCTAGTCTAAATATTCATATCACCTCATCCTCACCTAGTTTACATAAAAATCCATTCATAATTGTAAATGGAAGAACATGGGAAACCAATTTTTTTATCTTTATCTATAAAGTGTACATGTGGTATTCTTTGTTATGAGAATTTTGCAATTTCTTCTAGTTGTCCTAGAGTGACATTGACTTTAAATAAATGTGCATTTAGAATATTTGCTTGTAGATCCCTTGGCTCTTCCCCTATTTAAATTTGACTCAGATGGTCGAGGCCAACATTCTCTCTTGTTTGAATTTGATTTTGAAAGGATATTCTTGAAACAGAATTAACCATTGTGAGATTCTTCCTCATAACAATGGTTTATTCACCATATATTTCAAAAACCTAATGATATGTGTAGAACTCAAATGGAGTAGCTAGAGGATAGTGTATTAATTTATGAAGATAAAATACCATGGCAAGTGTCTCCATTTCAATTTTCTTAACATTTGAAAGTTTATGGATCAATAAATAAACTAAATTATCTAAATTGCCTTAATCGCGTTGTGTGAGAATCATACCAATTATTATTCCTAAGGCATCAACATTTACATGGAATGTTTTGCTCCAATATGGAAAGAAATATTAGGAGCTAACCTTTGTTTAAGCTCATTAAGTTCCAAATAAAGTCCATTTAAAGCATTGGTCCTTTTTCAGTAGATTCTTCATTGGTGCTACAACATTTACATAACCTTTGATGTGATTCTAATAATAGCCTATGTGGCCCAAAAAGGATCAAGCCCCTAATGTATTTATAGGTGGTTTTAGGCCAATATTTAGTATAATATTTGTTTGATCCACCATTATTCTATCACTACACACTACATTTCTAAGGAGTGTGTACAATGGTGTGAAAATAGGCTTTTTTTAAAGATTCCAAGCAATTATCAGTGCTCAACATATTTCTAACATTAGTGATAGAATTGAAGATGCTCTTTCAATAGGAAAAATACTAGCTAATCATGAATATATGCTTATAAAAATTTGTGTATGTCATATTTAAATTTTGTTACCATTGCTCATGAAAAAAAATTGAGCATTCTTCAACCCAAATGACATTAATTTATATGTAAACAATCTTCATTCTATAGGAAAAAAATATTTGATATATCCTCCTCTCTAATTAGGATTTGATGATACCCATCCAAACCTTATGTCAATGAATAGGCTACAGGTCCAACAATGGCTTCCAAAATTTCATCTTTAAATTGTATGGGAAATGGATCATTTACACATGCATCCTTAAATGTTATATAATGGATATGCTTTGTCTTCTTATGTTTCACTACCATGGGACTCACCCAATCAAATTTATTAATGGGGTATATTTTCCAGCATCCACCACTTTATCAATTTCAGCCTTAATTTTGTGTTTCATGTTAAGATTTAGCCTATATGGTCTTTTCTTTATATGTCTTTTCTTGATTGGTCTTGCATCTGCTTTCAACACTATATGAATTTTTCACAGGGATGGATCAACTCGTTTAATTTCCTTAAACTCTTTTGGAAAGGCATCTTAATAGTCTCGCAACATTTGTATAATTTTAGAGACTTTGTTTTGAGTCCAATAATATCCTATTGATACAACCTTTGGCATTTCCTCAATACCAACATTTATTTGCTTTTTATGTAGTGGTTCATTATAAATTTTGTTTACTTCTCCTTTTATGATATATTTTATATCCCTTTGTCATTTTTATTCCTATATATTAAGATTTTGTAGTTTTTCCTTCTTTGTTTTAGCTACCTCTTTTTCTGAAAGTGACTCTACAATCTTTATCAGTTTTTACATATCATACCATTTATTTTTACTTTCTTCTTACCTTTTGTTGTGCTTTCAATTAATTTTTTCACCAAGATATTCATATTATGGGAGATATCCTCATTTCACAACACTTTTATCAATTGTAAAGAATCTATTAATACATAGATTGCACCTTCTTATTGTAGAACCTACATTTTTTGGGCATATTACCTAGGTCTCTATCACATCATATTGGTTTTCTCCCCCTTTCTATTTCATGGATTGAAGTAGTACTACAAAATAACTTTATCAACATTTTTCTTTGATTATGTTGGTTGAATATTTTGTCGATTAGCGTACTGATAAACAAAATAGGTCTGATCAGCCAAAGTAGGAAGATTGGTCGTTCAAATGTGTAGGTTCACCACATCAAAAGGGGACTAATCTCTCCTCTCATCAAGGGGAGGTTCCCTATAGATATGATATATATATATATATATATATATATATATATATATATATAAACAAAAAATAATACTCAAGGGTAGGATAAACCATCCATCTCTCTTTTTTCAGAGATGATGCGTGCAGATCAAAGGAGAAATCTTAGGGATAATGATAGAAAGCACTCCTCTTTTTTTAGAAGTACTATTCATCAAACCACAAGAATCTTCTTGGTAGTAATTGCAAAATGTAACCAAGGACGTAGTAACCAGCAACTTGAGATGTAGCACAAAGTCTCCACCTCAATTGCCCAAGAGTGAGATATGAAGGACAATGAGGGCACAAAGTCGTCCCAAGGTCCTTTACATAGAAACAAAAAAAAAACACACTAAAGGCAATTATGGGGGCACAAAGTCTCTCCACAGTTGACTTCAGGACACCTTCCTGACTACTTTCACTAATTTTGTTTGTTGAATTAAAGGAACAGAAAATATATTAAGGAAAAAGACATAAGAATAGTTTCCCCAACAACAAAGATATCACAGCACAAAGTCTAAAAGTCACTTGCTTTCTTATTTCAATAACAAAATATGATCATCAATCTGAGCTCAAAGTCTCAGTAATGCCTTTAAATTTGAGTAGAGTTTCGTTTCTAACAATCAGAGAGAGATCTTTTTACAATAAAAGAGAGTCCCTTATATAGCCTCTTCAAGAAGGACTTGGGAATAGTAACACATCATGTTGCATTGAGTTTTCTTAAGAAGACATCCTAGAATTTAGGGGCATTTACCCATTTGCTTTTCTCAATGTAGAGAAATGGGTCACGCTATTGAAAGTTTGCATCTTTCAATATCCACCTAGCGGTCTACTTCTAGAAACATATCTAATGTGCAAATGTTTCTACTCCTTCCTCCTTGTCCTCCTCTTTTGGTTAATTAAATTGAGTCCTTGATTCAATTTGATGCTCTATTCCTTAGTTGCTTCCTGTTGGTCTTGGCCTTAAAGCCTTTGAATGCATTCAGGTCTGTTTTGGGTCAGAAAGAGCCCCCTGCAAGGGTATCTACGCTTCGAGCGGTCTTCGGATGGCCTTCAGGCTTCTTTTGGCAGGTCACTAAGTTCTTTGGCTCTTCTTTAAGGCTTTTCAAAATCAACATCTATTTTATGAACCTTGAATTTGACGTTCGCGCACCCGTCACTACGTTTGAATTTCCAACAGCTAGTTCGTCGTTCTTGACTTTGACGTCTTCGGGCACGTCACCCCTTGGACTTTCTTCAGCTTTCTCTTGATTCAGCCTTTTCTGCTACTTTCTTCCTTTATATTTCTTGTTTTGCATCCTCCCAAAGGTAAGGTGACCCTTTGGCTTTGGGGAAGTGTCCTTTAATTTGGCAGCCGAGAGTCCCCCACAAGGGCACCTGCCCCTCAGGGTCCTTCAATGGCCTTTTGTCTTCAGAGTCCTTCGGAGTTTTCTCGTGGACTTTTTCCATGGACATTTTCTTGTGGACAAAAAGTCTGCAAGAATTGTTTTGGTTGCTTTGTCTTTAGCCTTCAAAAATTCTTTCGGGCTTTTCTCCCACAGCTTACCCAAATTTCTTTAGACTTTTTGTCTGAAGGAATTCCTTCAGACAAAAGTCTGAAAGAATTCATTTCTTGCCTTAGTCTTTCTGCTGGGGGAACTTTTTCGAAGGAAATCCCTTTGCTCTTTTGGCCTTTGAATTGGTCCACTTGCCTCCTTCCTACCCTCCGCAAGGGCTGTTTGTCCCTTGGAAATTTGCCTTTGGAGCAACCCCTTGAACCTACCACTTGAACCAACCGATTGAACCAACTTTGGTTCAATGGTTCATTCCCTTTGACCATTTAAACCAAGATTATTTGAAACAAGCCTCATCGAACCTGTTGAACCATGAACCTTGAATCCGTTGAACCTTTGAACCAAAGTGGTTCAATGGTTCAATGGTTCAATGGTTCAAGCGTTGAAAACTTATTCTTTTCAGTGAACCTGCTTGTAGAAGCCTTTAAACCTATTGAAGCATTTGAACTCTTGCTATTGATGTTGAACCCTTGAACCCATTGAACCCGTTGAACCAAAATGGTTCAAGGTTCAACAGTTCAATGGTTCAATCCTTGCTTAGAAGCTTGCCGTTGAGCTCTTTTGGTTGAGCCTTGTCATTGAACCAACTTTGAAATCGCCCAAGTGTTGAGAGCTTGCTTCTTTCCTGAAGAGTCCGTAGAAATCAACCTGTGAAGTCCGTTGAACTTGGCCTATAGAGTCCATAGATTCTCGCCTGTAGAGTCTGTAGATTCAAGCCTGCAAAGTCCGTAGATTCTCGCCTACAGAGTCCGTAGATTTTTGAGAAGCTTGAAAAATGAGGAATTTGAATGCTCAGAACAAATTTTGAAAAGGGAAGAGACAATTTTGGTCTGTAGGACCAAAATAGTTCAAATGTTGTCCCAAAAATGAGTGATATTTTTGGGGGACAATAGCTAGCTCTAGTTGGGGAACTTCTATCAATTGTAAAAAAGAATTGAAGGGACTAGAATCTCCAATGTCTTCATGTGTACCATTGGGCTATGAAGTCATGTTACCCATAAATGGAAGGCATCAAAAATGGAAATAAACAAAACAAAATAGAAATAAAAACTATACAAATATACATATGTATAGATGCAATGA
This sequence comes from Torreya grandis, assembly GCA_037957365.1. Taxonomy (NCBI): domain Eukaryota; kingdom Viridiplantae; phylum Streptophyta; class Pinopsida; order Cupressales; family Taxaceae; genus Torreya; species Torreya grandis. Next base: position 1,916,666 of record JARHVA010000739.1, on the reverse strand, counting down.
TCTGATACTTCAAGAGTTGAAGTGTTTCAGATGTTGCTTCTTGAGAGGTAGTGAAAATAGTGCTCTATCCTGATAAACTAGCAAGAAGACATTTTGTCCCCAGAAATGGTGACGGGCGAATGGAACTCTCCACTAGGAAACTACTTTTTTGCATCTTCCTTTTGGTTTTTTCTTCTTCTTGCCTCATGGCAGGATGTGGTCTTCAATTTGAAAGTCATAACTCCTTGCTTTCTTGGCAAAGGGTTCCTTTGCCTGATTTTGATTTGCAGCAGCATGGTCCATTACCATAATTGGTTATTCTTTTGGTTCAGTCTAGCACATGATTGGATTGTCCACATCAAACTCTTGACAAACTATCAGCTTAGCATCTCCTTTGATGTGAAGGAGTTTGATCTCTTCATCTTGAGCAATCTTCAATCTGAGCAACAGAGATTCTCATCTAGCTATGTTGTTGGTGTTGCTGAATTGCAAATTGCATGAAGGAAGAATATCTCCTTGAGGAGATATCAACACAGCCCCGACTCCATCATTGGTGGAAGAATTGATGCCATTGGATTTCAGGATCCAAGCATCATCAAAAGCTGATCTTCTATCAGATTTCTCTTCCTTAGAGATGAAAGATCCTTTCTTATTTATACTGTGCCCTACCAATTCTCCTGACGTCTTATTTGGATCAATTCCTGGATTTTCAGCTATAGGACTTTCGTCTATAGAAACATGAACATTCTTTGTGGTCAAGAAATAATTACCCCTACCTGAAGACTCAAACAGAATTTGTGCTGCAAGGGCCGAAGTTTGGGTGACCACATATTTTGCCCTTTTTTTAGGGAGCAATCTCTTCATTACGCCTTGGAAAGGGATACTTACCTCAGATAGGTCCATGCTTAGTTTTTCTCCCACTTCCTTATAGAAATTTCATCCAAGTAAGATACCATAGGATGCTGGGACGTCAACCACCAAGACAATCATCTTGATTCTCTTGTCTGGAAAGGCTGCAAATGCAAATTGAGCATCTTTGATTTGCCCCAGCAGTGGTACTTGCTTGTTCTCCATGGAGAAACATATCTCAAAGGTTTTAGTCAATGTGAGACCTAGAGACTCAACTACTTTAGTAGGCATGACATTGTCAGATGCCCCATAATCAATGATGCAATTGTTGAGTTGATAACCATTTATCAATAAGGAAAAAATACATAGAAAGGTTCTATTTTTCTAGGGGCAATTGGAGGAGTAATGACAAGATTATTTGGAATGGGCATGTTCTTTAGGGAATCAAAAATTATTTTCTTAACCTCTTGTCTTGCAGGGACGGTTTGGTTCTTGACACATTGGACCAACTTATCCAATTAATCAAGATTGGACTGCAAATATTCAAATTCAGACATTTGAATTTTGGTCTTCTTGACATGATCAATTATGTCAAATGGCTGAATTGGATTAGAAATAGAGGAAAGCATTTCAACCTTTTGGGTTTTAGGAGGGATGGGAGGAGGGCTAGTTTGCAAAATTGAAGTAGAAGGTGAAGGTGAAATTGATGTACTTACCTTTTGGGTGATCACTGGATCCTTTGACTGAAAAGGCAGAGTGGTTCCATGCTTAGAAATTGTAATTATTGGTTGAGGTTGCTCCTTTGTCTTCTTTTTATCAGCTTGTTGGACTGATTGGTTCTTGGACTTGGTAAACATTGCATATGATCCATCAATAGCTTCTCCTTTGCTTCTGGGTTCATCTTGGTAATTCAAGAAACCAATGTGGGATTCACCAGCTAATTCTTCTTGATCCTCCGTGAAGAGATCAATGTCATTTTCTTGCTCAAACTCAGGTTGGAAAGAGAAAACATGTTTTGTTTCCAAATATCCAACTGCTGAGTTGGTTGGAGGAGCTTCAAGGGCAAGTTTCCCTTGTGGGGGAGGAAGACGACCTGGCTGCCCTTGATTCCTGGCAGCATTGCCTTGATATGACTAATTTGAAAATATCCTTCTTGGCATATCTTTATATGAAGGAGCAGAAGATATACCTTGTGCCATTTGTCTTTTCAAGGCTAGTAGTTCATTTGCCCGCTTTTGCACCATTAGATCAGTGGTGCCTATAGATGAATATTCAGAAGATGACAAGGGTCTATTTCTATTTGGATCTCTTCTTATCTTCCCTGTTAAGATGAGATCATCTTCTACCTCAGTGGCCAAAAGTTGAGTTGCAGCAAGATCTATTTGACCAGCACGTCTCAAAATAAAACTCACTTCAGGTAACTGAGAATTAATGAATAAGCATTTGAGATTCTCAGCTGTAGGTCGAGCAATTACAGAAATTTTATTCCTCAATTTGTCAAATTTGGCTATGAAGTCCCTCATTGGTTCATGAGGTTCTTTCTTCATCTGTGTAAGTTGATCCAGAAGTGCATGTGCATCTTCTGTAGGTTTGAATCTGGCTTCAAACTTAGCTTTGAGGGTATTCCAATCAGTTACTGACCGAGCCTGTAGATGATAAAACCAATCTACATCAGCACTTTGTAATGTTTCTACAAATAGCCTGACTACTACATCTTAAAATTCTACTCCAATTATGCCACAGGCTATGCTGAAGGCTACAATGTGTTCATCAAGATGAACTTTCCCATCACCATAGAATTTGGGGAAATTCTTCCTTGAACTGTGTGGAAGCTCATGTAGAGGTGGAGTAAGATTGAGAGGACCAAAAGAATTACCCCAGGGGCCTTGAACTGCCATTATATGACTATGAAAAGGAGGAATAACAAATCTTAGAGGGGTAATTATTGGCAAAGCTTTATCAACAGCAGAAGTGGATACTCTGTTTGGCAATGGAGATCTGACTTTAGTAGGAGGAAAGCTCGTGGTTTGTTGACGGTGAGATGGTGAAGGAAACAGATCAAAATTAGTTTGTTGTACCAACTCGAATACAGGGTCAATAATACCTTTAGCCCTTTGGTTTCGTGTATACCTTGAATATGTCAGATTGTGAAACAAAAATGGAAAAGAATTGACCTCTCTTCAGTTTGAAGCTTGAGGATTTAAACTGTGCACTCTTTCCCAGCAGCTCTAGTTTTGCAGACCAAATAAAATAACAGAGGTGGAGGAAGATGGTAAGGCTATAAATGGATAAGGGTAAGACATGAAACGGAGTCGCCAAAGTCTATAATGGATAAGGGTTATAATGATAATGGGTAAGACATAAGTGATGTTTCAATCTGAAACTTGAGGTTCCAAATTGCAGAAAATTATGTATATCCCCAGCAGAGTCGCCAAAAACTATTGCATGAGACTGGGAGGAAGATTTTAATAATGGGAAAGCACTAGAGAAGTTTGCTCTTCCACAACAGAGTACAATGGATAGGGTTATAACGATAATGGGTTATGTCCCCAGTGGAGTCGCTAAAAATTGTTGGTTGAATATTTTGTCGATCAGCAAACTGATAAACAAAATAGGTCTGATCTGCCAAAGTAGGAAGATTGGTCATCCAAATGTGTAGGTTCACCACATCAAAAGGGGACTAATCTCTCCTCTCATCAAGGGGAGGTTCCCTATATATATACATATATATATATATATATATATATGTATGTATATATATATATATATATGTATGTATATATATATATATATATATATATATGTATGTATATATATATATATATATGTATGTATATATATATATATATATATATGTATGTATATATATATATATATATGTATGTATGTATATATATATATAAACAGAAAATAATACTCAAGGGTAGGATAAACCATCCATCTCTCTTTTTTCAGAGATGATGTGTGCGGATCAAAGGAGAAATCTTAGGGATAATGACAGAAAGCACTCCTCTTTTTCAGAAGTACTATTCAGCAAACCACAAGAATCTTCCTGGTAATAATTGCAAAATGTAACCAAGGACGTAGTAACCAACAACTTGAGATGTAGCACAAAGTCTCCACCTCAATTGCCCAAGAGTGAGATACGAAGGACAATGAGGGCACAAAGTCATCCCAAGGTCCTTTACACAGAAAAAAGAAAAAAAAAAAGAAAAAACACTAAAGGCAATTATGGGGGCACAAAGTCTCTCCACAGTTGACTTCAGGACACCTTCCTAACTACTTTCACTAAATCTGCTTGTTGAATTAAAGGAACAAAAAATATATAAAGGAAAAAAACATAAGAACAGTTTTCCCAACAACAAAGATATCACAACACAATGTCTGAAAAGTCACTTGCTTTCTTATTTCAATAACAAAATATGATCAGCAATCTGAGCTCAAAGTCTCAGTAATGCCTTTCAATTTGGGCAGAGTTTCATTTCTAACAATCAGAGAGAGATCTTTTTACAATAAAAGAGAGTCCTTTATATAGCCTCTTCAAGAAGGACTTGGGAATAGTAACACATCATGTTGCATTGAATTTTGTTAAGAAGACATGCTGGAATTTAAGGGCATTTACCCATTTGCTTTTCTCAATGCAGAGAAATGGGTCATGCTATTGAAAATTTGCATCTTTCAATATCCACCTGGCAGTCTACTTCTAGAAACATATATGATGTGCAAATGTTTCTTCTCCTTCCTCCTTGTTACTCCTTTTCTAGTTAATTGAATCAAGTCCTCGATTCAATTTGATGCTCTGTTCCTTAGTCGCTTCTTATTGGTCTTGGCCTTAAAGCCTTTGAATGCATTCGGGTTTGTTTTGGGTCGAAAAGAGCCCCCCGTAAGGGTATATGCCCTTTGGGCGGTCTTCAAATGGCCTTCAGGCTTCTTTTGGCGGGTCGCTAAGTTATTTGGCTCTTCTTTAAGGCTTTTCAAAATCAACGGCTATTTTACGAACCTTGAATTTGACGTTCGAGCACCCATCACTATGTTTGAATTTCCAATGGCTAGTTCATTGTTCTTGACTTTAACGTCTTCGAGCGCATCACCCCTTGGACTTTCTTCAGCTTTCTCTTGATTCAACCTTTTTTTTTACTTGCTTCCTTTGGATTTCTTGTTTTGCATCCTCTCCAAGGGAAGGTGACCCTTTGGCTTTGGGGAAGTGTCCTTTAATTTGGCAACCGAGAGTCCCCCGCAAGGGCACCTGCCCTTCGGGGTCCTTCGGTGGCCTTTTGTCTTCGAAGTCCTTCGGAGCTTTCCCGCGGACATTTTTCCACAGACGAAAAGTCTTGCAAGAATTGTTTTGACTGCTTTGTCTTTGGCCTTCGAAAATTCTTTCGGGCTTTTCTCTCGCAGCTTACCCAAATTTCTTCAGACAGAAGTCTGAAAGAATTCATTTCTTGCCTTAGTCTTTGGACCAGGGGAACTTTTTTGAAGGAAATCCCTTTGCTCTTTTGGCCTTTGAATTGGTCCACTTGCCTCCTTCCTGCCCTCTGCAAGGGCTATTTGTCCCTTGGAAATTTGCCTTTAGGGCAACCCCTTGAACCTACCGCTTGAACCAACCGATTGAACCAACTTTGGTTCAACGGTTCAATGGTTCATTCCCTTTGACCGTTTGAACCAAGATTCTTTGAAACAAGCCTCGTCAAACTCGTTGAACCTTTGAACCAAAGTGGCTCAATGGTTCATCAATTCAATCGGTTCATTCTTTTTATTTGGCTAAGTCCTTTGATCTTTTTGAACCAAACACACATTGAACCTTTGGACTATTTGGTCGTTGAACCTGTTGAACCTTGAACCCATTGAACCTTTGAACCAAAGTGGTTCAATGGTTCAACGGCTCAATGGTTCAACGATTCAATGATTCAAGCATCATAAACTTGTTCTTTTGATTGAACTTGCGTGTAGAAGCCTTTGAACCTGTTGAAGCATTTGAACTCTTGATGCTGATGTTGAACCCTTGAACCCATTGAACCTGTTGAACCAAAATGGTTCAAGGTTCAACGGTTCAATGGTTCAATCATTACTTAGAAGCTTGTCGATGAACTCTTTTGGTTGAGCCTTGTCATTGAACCAACTTTGAAATCGCCCAAGTGTTGAGAGCTTGCTTCTTTCGTGCAGAGTCCGTAGAAATCAACCTGTGAAGTTCGTTGAACTTGGCCTATAGAGTCTATAGATTTTCACCTGCTGAGTCCATAGATTCAAACCTGCAAAGTCCGTAGATTCAAGCCTGCAGAGTCTGTAGATTCTTGCTTGTAGAGTCCGTAGATTCTCACCTGCAGAGTCCGTAGATTTCTGAGAAGCTTGAAAAATGAGGAATTTGAATGCTCAGAATAAATTTCGAAAAGGGAAGAGACAATTTTGGTCTGTAGGACCAAAATAGTTCAAATGTTGTCCCAAAAATGAGTGATATTTTTGGGGGACAACAGATTATATCTAGGTATATACATTTTTTGGGCATATTACCTAGGCCTCTATCAAAACATCATATTGGTTTTCTCCCTCTTTTTGTTTCATAGATTGAAGTAGTACAACAAATTAACTTTATCAACATTTTTCTTTGGTTATATCTAGGTATTTTTTATTTTGTACCTTACGAATGTGAGTTTTGGCTAGTATTTCTTGTGTTGATAGTCCTCTCTTATTTGTGCTCTAGTCACTACATGTATGTTAGTTGTGATCTTGTTGACGTGAGTTTGCTTTCAATTTGTTTTTTAGTTACATATTTACCAAATTGACATTACACACAACTTTGTGTTGTTTTTATTTTTCCAAAGCTGGGAAATCTTTAGTATCGTGTTGTCATGCAACTCATTATCAAATTGTGTCTGTGCAATGGCAAACCAAATTCTTGTTTGTAGTCCCTCTACAAATCGATCATCATTATTTTTCATGTTACTATTCTCACATATTCTCTTACTAAGAGAATTATTGTTTCCAGTTGCTCATGTCTAATTTCATTGTCCTTTTTTTAATTTTATTACATTTTGAATGTTTTCTCAATCTGTTTATCTCATCTCTCAAATTATAGCAATTCATGCTAAATATGATTTATTTTATTATCCTTGCTTTCTTCTTAAACGAAATTCTTTTGTCATCTAGCCATGACGATTCACTTTTCTTGTAGAAATTCACCAGAATCTCTGGGTTAGAAAACAAGTACCAGCGAAGAAGATTGTTCTCCATTGTATTGAATGGAGAATATGAGTGTACATATAGGCAAATCCATTACTGTTTAGTGGAGTTTACAAATGGATTAACTCCCACTTAACATCACCTATATTAAACCTAACTAGGCTTAATCATAGTGAAGTATGCTAGTTACCAGCGCTTGATTGATCAGCTGAAAGCTAATGAAAGCATAACTGAAAGCTAACTGTTGTAATGCATGTAATAAACTAGCACCCCCCCTTAAGCATAGCTTAGTTGGATGAAAAGGAAAAGATGGGTCCTGGCAACAAGGCCTGCTGAGGTACCCATGTACAATGCAACTCTCAAAAGTAGAGTAAAAAGAGAAAACCTAGTGGTAAAAAACTCCCTCCCAAAAGAGAGACAAAGAAAAGAAGTTAGGACTTGAAAGCCCCACACCAACACCTCCCCTTAAGCATAGCTTAGGTGGGCTGTAAAATTGGGTCTTGGAAATAAGGCTTGATGAGGTACCCAAATACATAGTGATGATCCCAGTGTCTTACAAAATGTGAAAAATGTGTGCCTCCAAAAAGAAGAGAGAGAATGTATGCATAGAATGTCGCATGGTGAATGTTGTAGTAGGTCCCTCTACAAAAAATATTATCTCTTCCATTCATAAGAAAAAAACCACGAGCTATCAAACTACTGAATTTCCACTCAAGTGGAGTGTAGATAGAAATCATGATGTAGATCTCTAAAAAATGCTCAAATGTCTCCTTGCTAATGCTCGAATGTGCCAAACTCTGATCAGATATCATAGAACTAGCTGTAGAAGATGGCAATGAAGAATCAAACAATGAAGAAGAGAGAATATCCATAGAAGAAGATAGACATGGAACATTCACTAAAGGAATGTTCATGTGAAGAGTGGAGCATGACTCACCAACTGAAGAAAGAATGTCCACAAGAAGAGATGAGTTGTCGATGCTCATAATATGTGTACTCATACTGAAATCAGTAAAGTCCTTTGAAATGCAAGTCTGTGAAGGCTCTGAAAGAGCAACAATATGCATAGGAACGAAAGTAGAATTTATAATAAGACAACTAAGAGCAGCAGAATCTCATCATGTAGTGGGGGCTTGACACAAGGAAAAGCACTATCCACCATAGATGTATCATCAAAAGGAATAAAAGCATGAGGAGAAAGTACAATAGTCTCAGAAGAGACAACAGGAAGCGGAGAAGGAGATGTGACATAAATTTTAGCAAGATCACAGAAAAGACTCTGTAGTATGCTCCAAACAATGCATGGACACTCTGTATGTTCCACATGGCAATGAAAATCTATATAAACATGAAGCAACATAGTGGGAAAAACTTTGTCATAAGTATTACCCCACTTATCGAACTGAACAAGATCAGTGGGTGCAAGAATCTGTCCATATACAAATGGAATACAATTCTTGTTGCGAGCAAGTGTTCCATGTAAGCACGTCACGAAGAATAATTGTCCTTCCCAAGAAGGATCATTGGAAATGAAACAACTCTCCTCATATATAATCTCTCAAATTAGGTCGATATGACCGAGAGAAGACACCAAAAAAGTGCACAAATGCATAAAATACTCTACAATGAACCCCTAAAGCACGCTCATAAAAGGGACATCGGACACAGTCGGGAATGTGTCAAGTGAACAATAAATGTTGCATTAAGGAAAAACAATGGTGCACGCTCTATAGATGGACTTCAGAGTAGGCTGAAAATAAGTCCATACAGATGAGAGCAATCAGTGCACAAAGTATGTTGTAGAAAGTAGTAGGACCTATAACCCCCTGAATTTGACACTTTATAACTTGAGTGTGTTTTACAAAATAAAATAGATCAATGGAAAGAGGACAAAAAAACATGCACTTTTGAAAAACGTGGCACTCAATTCTGAATTACCAATCAAAAATTATAGCAAATTACTTTTTCGTCATTAATGATCTATTTAATTAAATTGCACTTAAAATTTAAATGCTCTAACCAAATAAATAAAAAAGAGGCCTTCCAACCACTCGTTGGAACCGGCACGGCACGATAGACCTCGTCAAACAATTTAAAGTCAAAAAATGCCCATTCTTCTTGCCCCTATGTGCACATAAGTGAAAAACAACTCACGCAAAATAAAACAGCCACTTTAAAAAATAATAATTAAAAACTAACTAATTTTAAAATGATTTTAGCGCAGATTTTAGGTTTTTGACTAAAGCTATAAGAAATGAAATGAAGATAATTAGGCGCCGCCATTAACAGAGGGAAGGTAGCTTGCTGGAGAGGAGGAATGAAATTGTACGGCGCTGCCATGCATGCACAAAAAAGAAGAAACCAACGCTGCCATAGACATGCACAGGTCAAATTTATGTCAGCTTCTTCCAAGAACGACCATCACCCAACATAGGACGCTCGACCAGGGTAAAAGAGCTTCGAAACAGACTGCAATGGCGTCGATCCAGATCGAGAAGGCTGGTAGCACCACCAAGCAGGTTGTGAAAGCCAAAACGCACGCTGAATGGTCAATACACCGGTCGGGATTAGATTTGGCGAGCTTCTAGAGGTTCAGAATCACACATCCTAATAGATCCATCCAGGCCGACGCAGTGGTCACCATCTGATCTGTGCATTCAGCCAAATCTGTCAACACCCTGGTTCTGGTAAAAAGCGCCTTCCCTTGGAGCTTCTTAATCGGCGTTTGAAAAAGGTCAGAGCACAGATCATTGACAGCAAGCAGATCTTCAGAACCTAGAGAGCAGATTTGTCCACAATAATTGCAAATTGTTGTAAACGCTGAACAGACTGCAAATAAACCCATTCACTTTGGTTCACTTCAAATCTCCATCGTCCCTGTCAAGCTGTCTTTGTCGTTTCTCACTGTCAAAGGTGCCGTGGAGCTCCACACAGCATGCTGCAAAATATCTTCAATAATACCGAACTACACAATCTAAACCCAGATTTGAGCTGATACCATGTAGAAATTCGTCAGAATCTCTGGGTTAGAAAACAAGTACCAGCAAAGAAGATTGTTCTCTGTTGTATTGAATGGAGAAGATGAGTGTACATATAGACAAAGCCATTATTGTTTAGTGGAGTTTACAAATGGATTAACTCCCATTTAACATCACCTATGCTAAATCTAACTAAGCTTAATCATAATGAAATATGATAGTTACCAACGCTTGCATGATCAGCTAAAAGCTGAGGAAGCATAAGTGAAAGCTAACTGCTGTAATGCATGTAATACACTAACATTTCTCATGAAATCACATTCCCGTCCAACCTGAGTGGACTAATCCATCTTAGCAGCAAAGCCAATATTTCCACTTAATTACTCCTCTAATTAATGAATCATACGCACTATATATATATATATTTATATTTATATATATACGCGCAAAAACTATAAATTTCGATACATGCCCATCAATATTATTCTTAATCTAGTGCTCTATTACGCGTCCATTCGGTATTTAGTCAAATCAGTTCCATTCACATTTATCCTTTTATCGAGGTCAGAAACAATAGTGTTCGAACCGTGTTAACCATTCAGCGAGTTTTTCAAGCAGTTTGCAGGAATCCCCAAATTGATCATTTCTTGTTGAACGTGAACGTATTGTTTTATTCTTTCTTCTATCCAATTTTCACATATCCATCTTAACATATTTTCGCACCACAGTTTGTTTGTACAAGCAGCAACGGAACCATTCTTAGTTGTTTCCTTGTAAGACTTCCATGGACGGGCTAAGGGCTAAGGATGTAGTTTAGGAGATTTCATGGGTTATTCACAGGTACTCAAATTCACCGAAGACGGTTGGATGAAGGAAAATACTCATTATCCATTCCTGTTGAGCTAAGTTATGTCTCCTCTCTCCTAATCCATGTTAATTCGTTCATACTTTGAGACACGTACGCACTCTACTCCTGATTAAATCATGTAGAACCAGAAATAACTTCCATCATTTATATCAAAGAAAAGTACTATTGGCTAGGGAATAATAACAATAACCTATTCCCTACGAGTATTACTCATATATAAATTCATTTGCTTATGATTGACACACATAAGTTATATGCTTACTGACTTTTCCTCCTCCTCCTCCTTTTTTTTACTCCTTTACATCCATTACATTTTTATTTATCAACAATACTTTACAAAAATACTTCTTCACATGCCCAGCTAACACATAAGTTCACATGACTCCGTTTTGAAAATGGGGTCTCATGTTGGAGATATTTGCTCTATGAGAATATTTTTTAAGAGAGGAACTGTGTTTAAATCACACCATCATTAATTTTTGGTAGGATATTTTTTTTGTTTTTCTTTCGTTAAGATTATGCATTTATTGTGGTGTAACCAACCCATTACTATTTGTAGAGTAGAGATGGTCTTCTTTTAAATGTCTTCCTCCTGAAGTCTTATAGCATTTGTTGTAGGGATCTATGATGGAGATATGAAGAATAATGGTGTTAAAATAAATGCAAAAATTTGTTTTCAAAGTCTTCCACAAGGTATTGATGTTACCCCTAAAAACCCTCATGATGTTGTGTTAGATTGCCCTGAGTTTGATAAAGTTTGTAGACACTTTGAACAGTTCACTCTTATATATTATTTTGTCGATTGGCTCCCTGTCGAAAGTAATTTGAAATCCTTGGTGCAAAGCACTTAAATGGCCCCTCACAATGTTAGGCTTGAGGATATTCAAAACCTAACATAGTGTTTTTTTTTTTCAAATAACCCAAACCACTATCGTGCTATTATGGATAATGGGTCTTGGTTCATCTAAAACACATTAGTTTTGTTCTCCCATTAGACCTAAGACTTCATCATGTCTTAGCATGCTAAGCTCAAAATCCTAGTTTAGGTTGAATTTTCAACTTTCCCTTGCCTTTGTGGGGTTATGTTCATCATTTTATTAAGATTTTAGGGTATTTCATAGGGTTCAACCAAGAAAAATTTTATATAGATTGACCGTAGAAATGTGTTTGCATCGAAATAGACTTGTCAAAGGATCTTAAGGTAACTATAGACATCAAAGTCTATGAAGAAAATATCACAGAAGGTGTGCTAGACATCAACCTACTAAACACTTATTTTCATTGTCAAGCAATGGACCATATAATTTGTGAATACCTCCTTGCATCCAACTCCAAAACCACTCATCCTCCCAAAACTTCTTTAGAAGCAAAAAAATGCCTAGACATCTATAGATGGATGGGCTATAGTTTCCAAAAATAAAAACACTCAACAATTGCATTCAGTGATCAAGGCCATGTACACTGTGAATAAACCAACAAGAGGTTCTTCAACAATAACCAAGTAGTCAGTTCTCACCACTAAGCCAACATTAGTGCCTGATCCAGGAGGATCCCCACATTTAACACATTCATATGATCCATAATCTTTTAAAAACTACTTGCACATCAAGAGCTTGTCGAGAGCTTTCTAACGTAATTCAAACAGAGTCATTTTGACACCATATGTAGAAGTTATTGTATGTTGAAGGTAAAGACAAACATAGTAAAAAATATGCACATGGTATAGATATGACATCATAATGCTGACTGGACTATATGGCACTACCAAGTGGACCAATCATGGCCTAACACATGGACCAATTAGATGGTAACATGTAGCAGAGAGAGAATAAATGGATTTATTTAGTTTTGATGTCCAATATTCGTCAAGTCTATCTATTTGCATGTGGGGCCCATGTTACTTGTTGATTGGCGCCCATAAACCAATTAAGGTCCTCTTTTTGTAAGGAGGGGGACTCTGTCACCTATATTCACATTACAATGGAATCATTTTACATTTAAACTACTGAACAAACCTCAACATGATGAATGTGGGAAAACTTCCTAATGTTTCAAAGTTTAGCACCTTAGACCATGTGGAGAGATTTCAAACCACCATGTGTCATTTCAGTAGCTTCCATGCCTACACACAGTATCCAAGACCAAGCTCAATGAATATCCCAACTACCCACATCATAATTGCTAAACACTAAGCCAAGCCCAAGCTCCAAGTGTGGATGGTCCTCATGACCATGTAACAAGGAAAAGGAATGTCATTTTAAACCCATTTATAGTCTACATCCCAATGAATGTTGGATATATATATATATATATATATATATATATATATATATATATATATATATATATATATATATATATATATATATATATATATATATTCAAAGAGTATCACTCAATAATCCATGTGTAGTTATTGCACAATGAAACACACTCCTTGTTTTTTCTACTACATAGAGATCACACCTCTTATGTAATCATGCACACTCCTTTGGCTGAAGTTTATTGTCAAACTTATGCACAATTCATGCACCTGCTCATAGATTTTCATGCATTGATATTCTCATACTGTAGCTGATGCACCTCATTATGCACTACTTCACTCAAAGTCTTGCACACTAATCCATTTATAGCACTCACCCATAGACTCACATACCCACACTTGCCTTCACTCCATCACATCCACATGTCATCCTACTCTAACCACATGGCTTATCAAGTGGCAGTTTATAGTTGGGTATCTTTTTAGTTGAATTTTTAGATGCCACCAACCTGGAAACTCAATGATTGTCTAGCCTGGAAGAAGAAATGACTTAACCATCTTCTTGGTAACTGACTACAATTGTAACTACTCTTGTATTATTTTGTATAAATATGTAATATACGCATCTGGCCAAGGGTCAATGTCATAAATAGTTATAACATAGATAGCATGCTCTGTGTATCTACTCTGTAACACATGTATTGTAACATATTGTACCAAATTTTCATAGTCTTCACTAATAAATAGAAGTTCAAATTCTTACAAGTAAGACTTTTGCTCCATTGAATGTGTGTTTGATTGTTATGTCTAAAACCATCTCCCCACATTCACTTTGCACAATCATAACATAGTTATCCCCCACACACTTGGTCCTAGGCCCTATGGTACAGATCATTCAATCCAAAACATGGCATCTCATCTCAAGTTTAGTGCCAAGTCCAAAGGATGGTCCTAAGACCACTTCACAAGACAAAAAATATATTTTTAAATTTTTGTTTATGCTCAATCCCAATGAATGTAGAATAAAAGGATAGCATAAGGCATGAGCAAAGTTTAATGCATGGGAGTGGGGCTTGACCCCTTCACCCCACACTACCTAATTTTGGGCTTTACCGACTAAGCCACACCAATTTTAGTGAACAATACAAAATATATGTTATTTATTCTTGATTTTTTGGATGAACTTGCCAAAAATAAAAGATAGGTAGGCATTATAAGGGGGATTTTAGCCCCTCCTTCCATTCAAAAAATATAATGCTTTGACCAATTTTCCAAAGACCTCAAAAACATTATAAGAGGAGGAATATTGTATTTAAAATGTAATTTTTTACCGCTACAAAGAGAGAACAAAGCATGTTTTTATGTCTTTTATTTCAAGAGAATTAAATTAAAGGCCAAGAACCTGTTGACTAGACTTCCTAAAGACATTATAGAGAAGTTTTAGCCCCTTTTTGGGAGAGAAAAAAATATTAGGAGAGAAAGCCCCTTATTGGGATAAAATTGATGTAAGAAGGCATATATTACATCATTTTAATCGATCGATTCATACTTTGAGCAGACCTGAAGACGTAATCTAAGTTGGATGAACTTCGTTATCAATTTTATAAGTATAGTTCTCTATTATTTTAGTTTACTAGATTTAATTTTAATTTTTAAATACTGAATTTTAATCAAATAAGCAAAATTTTACATATTTATAAGAAATTGAGAAAAACAAAGTTAAGTATCTGAACTAGTGAATTTGTGAGTGTTTGCACAAACTAACCATTTTTAAATCAATTTGGGTATCAGATTGATTTTATAAATGGGTTGCTAACACCTTTTCCACTTTGTGTTAGATTCTTCCATTTGTTCAATTTGTAGTTTAGAAGTGCAAGTTTCTTGGATGCAAAAGTACAACCATGGGAAAAGATTTAAAGAGGGAAAGTCTTTAGGAGCTTGAAAACACAAACCATCAAATTCAAAAGGAAAAATATGAAATATGACAAATATTTTAGTCTTTGGAGGATGAGAAGCAAAAGCTACAAGATCAATTGATATTCTAGGAAAAAACTCTCATGGGAATCATTCAAAAGTTGTAACTTGAGTTGCAAGCCAAGGAAGAGATTTTGGTAAAGTCCCAAAATGGTGAAAGAGTGAAGGAGAAATAAGGGTCTACCATGCAAAGTAAACCATCCTCTACCACATATGCACAAACCATGACTGAGGTATGCAGCGTAAATAATTCATTGTGTTCTCTTTCTTCCCATCAAGATGTATATGCTTATTTTGGTGAATTTTAGAAGCATACTCAAGGTATTGGGTCCAAGTTATTAACCAAGATGTTTTTTTATGTAAAGGGACTTGGCATCAATGGCTAGGGAATGATTAATCCTATATAAATTGAGGAAAGACCTCGTTATGCAGGTTTGGGATATGTTAGTGGTAAAGGAGATGTTGGAGAATGCTCTAAGGCAGTTGAAGCAAAAAACTCTTCTAAGAGAAAA
The DNA here is from genome assembly GCA_037957365.1 of Torreya grandis. Taxonomy (NCBI): domain Eukaryota; kingdom Viridiplantae; phylum Streptophyta; class Pinopsida; order Cupressales; family Taxaceae; genus Torreya; species Torreya grandis. Next base: position 1,901,066 of record JARHVA010000739.1, on the reverse strand, counting down.
GAACCCAATCCACTAGCGCTAAAAAAATAACCCATACAAGGAGATGGCACACCATCACTCTATTATGGTGAGAGTGAGTGAAAGCTAGAATCAAGAAAGGCATAGCCTTTCAATAATGAGAAACACATCCAAAAATAATGAAAATCATATCTAAAGATAGATGAACATCCCAAATGAGGAGGTAACACATTTTACCCTCATCAGACTTATACAAAGGACAACCCTAAAATATATGAAAATCATAAGTATTCTAATGTTTACTTCAATTATGAGAAGAATGGCACTATAACACAAAAACATTGGTATGCATATTGATGTTCTTTTTATGGAATGAATAATCATTGTGTGGCCATGTGTTGGAAGAGAAAGTCTATCGAACAGAATTCCATGTCCTTCAAGAAGAAGGAGACACGTTTTAAAAACCACTTTCTAAGTCAAAATGTGAAAAATGGTAAGAAGGGATTATTATCCAAGAAAATGGGCAAGAATTATTGTTCTCATTGTAATATGAGTGGCCTTTGGGTTGAAAAGTGTTGGAATCTTCATCCACAACTTCATCTAAATTCTTGCAAGGAACTCTACAAGAAGGAATTTGTGCAAGCACCTATAAGCAAGGAGGTTATTCAAACCCCTACAAATCAAGAGGTAGCAGATGAAAGAGTTTTTCAAGCACCAACAACCCAAGAGGAAGCCTATTAATAATCCCACTTATACAAATAAGATTCTATCAAGAGATAAAAATCCAAAGAGGATCATCCATCATATTAGATCAGTAAGAAATTATTTGGTTTCATGGATAGCATATAGGCATAGTGTTAATACTAACCGGTTGCCGCTACAGCAAAAGCTTGAACTGTTAGTGAGGGTGAGACTGGAGAGGTTATAGATTCTAGGGGAGCCTGAAAGTAGGGGTTGAGGGTCTCAGAGCATCAATAGGGCCGAGAGGTCCAGATGGACACTTTGAGCATGAGGTGAGGGGAACTACTGAGGGAGAGAATCGAACCCCTCCCCAGTAGAGTCGCCAGTTTGTTAACACTAACCGGTTGCCGCTACACCAAAATCTCAAACTTTTAGTGAGGGTGAGACTGGAGAGGTTATAGATTCTGGGGGAGCCTAAAAGTAGGGGTTGAGGGTCTCAGAGCATCAACACATAGTTGAGTTGAGTTTAGCATGCTTATGTATCACCTCCAAATCACTTTTTAGGTTTTCATTGTTGAAGAAGCATGAAGGAAACTAATCCCATGTGTATGAGCAAGTTTGGAGGTAGATCACTCATTGAGGGTGAATATAGAGCAGCCATCCAAGTTGAGAAGTACATTATGAGCAACCATTATAAGAGGTGGTATCATTTTTTATCATGTATTCTCATGTTCATTTTGACATTCATGTTAGCATGTTTTACTTACCACTTATTTTAGAATTTGGAAAGATGAGTGAATAAGCACTCCATTGAGAGTGAACTCCAAACAAGATTATCCAAGTTAGACATCATGTGAGAGACATGTTGGTAGGCTAAAGTGTACTTACAAGAGGGAGACAAAGTGGCATGAAATTAACATGAGAAGTACTTTCATGGTGAGTAACACTCAATAAGATCACTATTGTTTTATGGATGTATGTTGGCATCCATTTTATTTCATTGAAATATGTTATTTCAATGTATGTCTAATTGTTCGTATGCACATTTTGTAAAGACCCAATTTTGGAAAATGTTTGTAAATGGAATTGTGTTTATAAACCAAGTATGTTAGATTTGATTGTAATACCCTAAGAAAGGCAAACTATTAAAATGGTGGCATATTATAACACTACTAAATTATTATGAAATATAATTTTCTTCCCTTGTTGAGAATATTGAACAAGGAGAATGAAAACAACATCTCTTAATGGGAGAGCTTCACTTTAGCCTACAAGTAATGTAGAATCTAAGAGAATTTTACAAAAAGAAGACCAATACATCAAGAGTATAATAAGGTCATTTGGTATATATTAGACGGAGTCATTGAATCTCTTAACCTAGGTTTACAAGTTTTAGTTTGGGCAATCAATCTCCAAGAGAGAGAAATAAAGTCACCTCCATATATGTAAATATATTCCATGGTAAAATTTAAACTATATGAGCCTCTTATGATCATGGATCAAGGTGAGAATGTTCAAGTTTTTTTGTTGATGATTTTGATCTTGAATTACTTGATGAGTTGTAGGATGAAATTATTCTTAATAGAATAGAGAGCACTTTGCAAAAGGGTACCTTCATGTGAGTCAAAAAATAATGCATCCAAGTAAAGCATGATGCATGGAAACCAAAAATTGAGGGAGTTGTGACTTCATTTATTTTCTGAATGAAACAAACTTTTGGTAGTCCAAACATTTTTAAGTGGGGAGGAGTGATCTAGGAGGATATCCACTCTTGACCCATTTAAATGGTCTACAATATTTCTAAAAATACCCGCACATTGAAGATATCATTGAGAGCTTTCCAACGTAATTTGAATGGGGTCATTAAACGTCATATGTAGAAGTTATGGCCTATTAAAGGTAAAGACAAACAAGGTAAAAAATATGCATAGGGCACAAAGATGTTGTCATCATGATGACTAGATTTTATAGCACTACTAAATAGACCAATTAGGTCTTGACACGTGGGCTAATTAGATGGTGACACATGATAGAGAGAGAATAAATGGGTTTATTTGGTTTTGACATTTGTTCTTTGATAAACACACATGTTTTCATGTAACACCCACACTATTTACCATTTTGGGGCCCATCAACTAGTTGGGGTCCTCTTTTTATAAGGAAAGGGACCTTGCTACCTATATTCACATTACAATGGAAACAATTTTCCATCTAAACCACTGAACAAACCTCAACATGGTGAATGTGGAATTAAACTTCCCAATGTTTCTAAGCTTAGCATCTTATACCATGTGGATATATTTCAAGCCACCATGTGGCATTCTAACAAGCCTCCATGCCTACACATAGCGTCTAAGACCAAGTTCAACAAATAATCCAACCACCCACATCACAACTGCCAAGCACTAAGCCAAACCTAAGTTCTAAGAATGGATGGTTCTCATGACCATATAACAAGGCAAAGGAATGTTATTTTAAACCCATTTTTAGTCTATATCCCAATGAATATAGGATTAATATCTATATTCAAAGAGTAGTGCTCAAGACATAACATGGCATCTCATATCAAGTTTAGTGCCAAGTCCAAAGGATGGTCTTAAGACCACTCAACAAGGCAAAAAATATGTTTTTAAACCTTTGTTTATTCTCAATTCCAATGAATGTGGGATAAAAGGATAACATAAGGAATGAGAAAAATCTAATGTGTGGGAGTGGGGCTCAACCCCATCACCCCACACTACTTAATTTCTGGCCTTACCAACTAAGCCATGCCAATTTTGGTGAACAAAATAAAATACATGTTATTTATCCTTGATTTTTGCGTTGAACCTACCAAAAAAAAAAGGATAGGAAGGTGTTACAAGGGGGATTCAAATACCTCCTTCCATGAAAAAAAGATAATGCTTTGGCTGACACACCAAAGACCTCCAAAACACTATAAGAAGAGGAACATTGTATTTAAAATGTAACTTTTTACCCCTACAAAGGGAGAATAAAACATGTTTTTATGTCTTTTATTGCAGTAGAAGCAAATTAAAGGCCAAGATCCTATTGCCCAGACCTCCTAGAGATAGTATAGAGAACTTTTATCCCCTTATTAGGTTAAAAAAGCCTTAGGGAGAAATAGCCCCTTATTGGGGGAAATTTGATGTAAGAATGCATATTTTGCATCATTTTAATTGATCAGTTCATACTTTGAGTGAACCTAGAGATGTAGTCCAAGTTGGACGAACACCATTATCAATTTGTTGAGTGTTGTTCTCTATTATTTTAGTTTACTTGCATTAATTTCAATTTTTAAATGTTGAATTTTAATCAAATAATCTAGATTTTTTTGTATTTATGGTAAATTGAGAAAAACAAAGTTTAGTATCTGAACTAGTGAATTAGTGAGTGTTTGTATAAACTAATTATTTTCATATCAGTGCCACTAGCCTGTACCCCTCAAGATGCAACCATGCTTATATTCATGTCAATCTATTTAGTACCTTTCCAACTGTCATAAACTCATCAAGAATTGATTAACTCAGGTACAAATGGTAACCCAATGGTGCTTGAATATAGGGTAGTGTACTACTATGAGTGCAAAGTTTCACCACTTCTAGAAGGTGTAAAACACACTCAATAAAAATGGTATGTTTTTTAGTTGGGGGATTTCATGAAGGCTAACCATCAATCCTACCTGGATAATGGTTTTTCTACTTTAGTTGAGATTGATGAGGAAACCAACATGTTAACAGATGTTGATCAATGATTGTGTACTCATGTAATGTATGTGGCCTCATTGACATGACTCTTAGGTATATTATCAGGGATACATGTCAATATTTTTCCAACATGAAAATTATTTGTTTACAAGAAGTTAAAATCTTGGGTTTTCCTCTCACCTCTATCATTAGAATGATATGGCTAAGTGTCATCTGCTAGATGTTTGAGCACAAGATGGGATGTGGCGTATTTTTCACTTTAATTTCCCCCTCTCTTTAACCTTAAATTGTCAGTTGGGGATAGGATCCTACTCATCATATTATGTGGACCATTTTTTATTTCAACAACCATATTCTTAGTATTGCAAACATTTACACATATAAAAATGCAGTGGAAAGGGTAGTTTTTTAGTAGTGGTTATCAAATTATCTCCCTGATGCCAACTAAATCCTATGTTGTGAATTCTACATGATCGAATCCCATAAAGATAAAGATGGGTTACTTCCCATATGTTGGTGCATAGCCAAAAGAGTGGGATGGTTTTATGTGTAATAAACTCATGCTCTTCAACTCAACCACCATCACCACTATCCTACCACCTTACTATGATTACATATTTTAAACTCTAGTAGGGTTATAATCATGTTTCTAAATGCCTTGACAAAGTTATCCTGATAGAGCAAAAGACTTTTATCTTTGCTAATAATTTTGATCACCCTGTAGTTGTCATTATGGATGTGTTACTTTCATATCACACTCCTATCACATTTGAAATTGAATGCCTCTCCTCCCCCCAAGGATATATAATATGCAATGTCACTTAATAATGTCCATCTTTCTCATTCCTAGACAAAAAGGCACATTTTTAGCATTTAGAATTTGGTTCCCTACCCTCATAAATTCTTAGATAGATTGAGTGGTGGAAAAATGCCATAACTAGAATAGTTGATTTTATTCACAATATTGTGGATAAGCATTGTTTTCCCTCATAATACCCAAAATGATTCACACCATGAATTCATTTGAATTTCACATGAGTTGGAGCTCTCTCCTTTCAATGAAGAGTTATAATTGTAGACTGCCATGTGGAGACACAAGCTCAAAATTAAAGAGAATAATCAAGCTAATAGAGCTCAAATTCATACATAGATGCAATGGTTGAAGACTGGATAGAGCTTTAAATGAATTATTTTTTCTCTGTTCCAAACAAGCATATGATCACATCAAAGCCATAAACACCTAAATTCACTCACTTCCTTTATCATCACTAATATTACTATTAGTCGACACTAATTTTGCTTACCTCATTTATCCCCTTTAATTACATCCTAATATCACCTCTTTCAATCATTTATTTAATATCCCCCTTCAATATTATTCATTACCTAACCTTATATTATCCCCATCAATCTACTTATTACTCTAATCATCTCTCAATCTTATCCTAATACCACTTATTTATTATTGGGAATTTAAAATTCTCATGGCTCACCTACCCACCTACCAAGCCTACTCCTAGGCTCTCCTACACCCCTAGGCCCTAATCACCCACCTAATCCCCATCCTAAATCCCCTCTTAATCTTAATTAATCCTTAAGGATATTCTAAAACCTCCTCTAACTTGGCCCCTCCTCTCTAGAAGCCTTTATTCTAGAGGCTTCCAAGGAATTTTTAATTCCTTGGAAAGTCCTCCACCCTTGATCCTCATAGATCAAATTTGATTGTGAGTCATTGGTATTCATCCCTTTGGATTATTTATACAATCCAATCCTCCATTGACAAGATAACTAGTAATTAGAGAAACTTGAATCTCCATGCCAAATCCATGATCAACTAGTCCATGAATCCATAATCACAAACATCAATCAAGATATCATCATGCTGGTATTTTGAGTCTAACTGTAATCAATAATCCAATAATTTGGTTTGAATATCTTGGAAGGAGGATAGAAGAAGCAAGGAATTGGTAAGAGTTGTCTAGTTGATTCTGATTTGCTTCCATAATCTCTCATATTGAGTGTATTATAAATTTTGGGTAAAATTCTAATGTTTTGGTAGATTTTATTCATTTTCTAAAAATTACAACAATAAAATCCATCAAGGAAGTCAACTCTTGCCTCACTCATCTTCCTGACATATTTAAAGCCTTTGACTCTCATTATCATAATATCTTCACTTTTCAACCATTATCCCAATAAAGAAAGCATAATATGTCTCAATAGCTTTAGGTGGTGCCTTGCAAGCTTAATAAAGCTCAAAGAGTGGCATGTGATAGACTCCTTTCCATCGATGAGTTTCAAGAGGTTATTATATAAATGGCCATTGACAAAGTTTGTAGTGATGGTTTTTGTTATGAGTTCTATCAAGTATTATGGGGCACTGTTGGGTTTGATCTTCATTGGGTGTATCATGAATCCATTTAAACCAATTCTCTCAATAATATGATTAACCAGGGGAACATTAGGTTTATTTCCAAAGAAGGAGATCCATAGCTCATTACCAATTGGTGATTATTTTAACTGTTTAGGACTTAGTAGTGTAAATCTTGGGTTGTTAAAGGGTTGGGTACAAAGGGTAAATACAAATAAATAATGTAAATAGATCTATTGAATTTATTTACACAAAATACAAAGTGCAATGAGAAAATCAACTTATTTAGAGTGAAAAAAGCATCACCATAGGATGGGAAGGTTGAATCAGGAATGGAAATCAGTTTGGATTCCTTTCATTATAAAACTAGAGTTAAAACTACTTTCAAATAGTAGCATGGTCAGAGGGATAATAGTGCACTATATTAGCATCTAAGTCACTATGATAGTGTCCTTTCAAGGATAGGGGTCTTAATATTTCTAGGGATGTTTTGGGAAGGCTTTACAGCTCTATAGGTGTGCTTAGATGATGTTGATCACTCTTTTATGTCACTATTTGGTTGTATATCCTATCAAAACCCTAATAAACACTTTCACACATGAAATAATAATGGAATCAATTGCAAAAGGAAATAAAAATATGGGTTGTGGGATGTTATGATCACACAGGATAGAACCCATGTTGTCCTAGTTTTGGCCTACATTAACCCCAATGATAGGGGTCTCATATTGCATGTAGTTCTCCCATAGGGAATGTGCATAATAAACATACACGAAATGCTAGAATGACTTTCACTTAGGCCCTTAATTTATCAAGCATGCAGGTATATATGTGTTACTGAGTAATATGTAGAGTGTTGAGTTATACTATTGACTAATTTTTAATTATGTACTAAATTAGTAAGTGTTAGATTTGAAATGCTTCATGAGGCTCTTTATATAAAAGGAACTTTAATTTAAGTGTGAGAATCTTGTTTATTGGCCAACAAGGTGAAAAAGAAAGACCAAATCATAAGAAGAGACTCAAGGAAAGGTAAGAACCCATAACAAGTTGAAAATGTGACTATTGAACACTAGCATTGAGGTGGACACTAGCACACTGTGTTAGTGTCCATGATTGCACTAGTGGCCTAAGACCAAAAAATTGAGTACCAACTATGGAAAATAGGCCATGGGGACCTATGACTAGGATAACATGACATAAAACCACTAGAGGTTAGCAAATAGGGAAAAAAAAGTCATAAGAAAGATCAAAAGACCAAATGACCATGCGAACAAGACTCACATTTAATATTAAGACCTTCTTATGAAAGAACAACAAAATACATAGTACTTGTGTTTGCTTAACCAAAATTAGGGTGTGTATATTTTCCCCCCTTTTATTTTAGTAATGTAATGGAAATGAAAGTACTAGAGTAAAAGTAAAATAAAATGTGTACCTACACCTACCTATGAGGATGTAATCTAGACCCAGCCCACTTCTTGGATAGAGAAGTGGATAGGCATTGGGAATGTTGGATGTGAAGAGGAAATCCACCATGTGGGTGTCCCCTATACTTAATCTAAGTAGCTAAATAGATCATGAGAGACAAATTCTTGTTTATCCCCACCCTAATATGTAGTTGAGTCTAAGAAGTAATTTGTGAACTATAGAGAAATAAGCCCTATTTTCCCCCACTTTGGCATGTAACTGAGTTTGAGAAGTAATATGTAACTGTGGCCAAATAAGATCTAATTGCCACCACTCTGGCATGTAATTGAATCTGAGAAGCAAGTTATAATTATGGAGAAACAAGCTCTACTTTCCCTCACTTTGGCATGTAGTTGAGTCTAAGAAGTAGTCTATTATGAGGTCAAAATTGTTGTCCAGACTTCGTAATCTAGTTCTGGTGATAACTATGGATCAATCATTGTAATCGACTATATGACCCAACCTGGTGAAATCTTGGAGACATCTTGGTGATAATTTGTGTGAGATCTAATAATCTATGCAAAGAGAATGGTATAATTTACCATTCCATCTATATAAATTAGGTGGAATCTTGTGAAATCAAGGACACATGCCTTACTTCATGCCCCTAAACTTGATACCTAAGTAATGTAGTTATGTATCCTATGTATAAAATTGTGTCCATATAGGGATGTTGTACCATGTATATTACCCATAGTCATAATTAGAGTCAAGCACTATTGAAATCCTATGTAAAATCTAAGAATTTGAACCAATATCTAACAAGATCATGAAACCTTGTAAATATGAGTCAACATGTGTGTCTATATATTTGAGCCAATCTATGTGTCTAAATTAACTTATGGACCTGAGTATCTATGTATCTGAACTACTGTATGTATGGGTATTTAGAACACTATATATTTGAGTATCTGAATAAGGAATTCTAAGTCAAACTATGTATCTGATATATCTGAGTCCCTGAATCGATAAATCTGAATCAATTATGTGAATAGTGTATATATGCCCCTTTTGGTGAGAGAGACAAAACTATGGTAAGGGTGTTAAACCAAAAGTGATATCGATAGGCACTTTAGTGATGGTTAGTGTTGGTAATATGAGCATGATATTTATTATTTTGGTAATTATAGAAGAATACTTTGTAAGCTAAGTATAGGATAGATATGTGGTATATATTGAGTTTCTTAAGAAAATATGATTTTTCTCATTTGTGGAGTCAAATTGATTGGGATAGAAATGAAACTAGTATGATGAAGGGGATATCATCATCGTGCCTCACACACACAAAATGGGTAACAAATTAGAGCTACAGTTTTTGAGATATTATGATAGGAATATTTTGGTATTAGTTGGCAAAATTTGCACACATGGTCAACCTTAGGTAGGTGGCATTGTTAAAACATAGCTTAAATAGGTTGATTGATTGATTTTGAAATTTATTTGAACCTTTTTGGCCTGAGTGAATTATTTATTTGAGCCTAGAGAATATGTCAAGGAGACAAAGATTAAAATTAACCTGCTATGAGGAGGTGGAGGCATTCATCTAAGCTAATGAAGAGGTTACCCTAGTCAGGGACCTATCATTTTTGACATTTTTGAAAAAAAAATGACTTTTTTATCATTTTTAATGAAATTTAAGTAGTTTAGGTCCTTTTTATGAGGTTCACGGTAGTGTCCCAAGGACCACACTAATGTCTTAGATTTTCATGCTACCATCCAAGGGTCATCTAGTGTTAGGGTCATGACGGTAACACTAGTGTCTAATGGAGTAAAAATAGTAATTTTTTATTTTGATTTGTGTTAATGATCATTTTTACATATTTATATGTCATTTGGAGATGTTAATGTCTATTTTTACTATGTTTTTTAGGTGGATGTATGCATGAGGGAGTTTTGTAGTGGTCAGATAATCGAGATATTATGTAGACTACCCATGACAGATGATTAGAGAACAGTGATTGATAGGGCTAGTTTGGGATATGTTATTATTATAGATTTGTATGTTTGATTTAGTTTAGTAATTGACTTATTGATTAAATATATAATGCATTACTTTGGTGTGCATAAGTCTAAGAGATGATGAGTATTGGGAGACCATTATTGAAGCTACACTATGATGGCTAACACAAATTATCCCTAATGATATCATGGATGTTGGGCAGTGGAGAGGGCCACAAGAGTTGTAGGAATTCATTCCCACATTTTTATTGAGAAACCATTACCACTGCTACATATAAGTGAGTATTTGTTGATAGGGATGAGGCATGTTCTGAGATAAAAAGGATATTTATACCCACACCCAAAATTCTGGGTGGGGAAGGTAGCAAGATCATAGATGACTATATTTATTTATAGTGAGAGCATGGAGAGGTGTTGGCTGAGGTGGTTGTGTTATAGGATAGAGTGCAGAGACATAGGTCTCAATCTTGATCTAGAGGGGATGCAGAAGCAACTAGCTTCAGTGTGTATGTATCTAAGAGTGAGAGTGAGGAGGTTGGTTCTGGTGACCAAGTTCTAATTATTGAGTGACTTTGTATTATTGTAGTAAAACTTGTTTCGAGTTATATATATATGTGGAATTTTTTATATGGGTATTGTGTTTTTTGGCATTTTGATTTATGGTATTATTTACTTGATTAAGTGTTGGATTGTATGTATTGCTCATGTGTTGAGATAGAAATGTGTTTATTCGGCTAAGGAATGGTAATTGGTTGCTCATATGTACATGGATTTTTGAATAAATATGTATATCATATTAGGATTGTTAGTTATTAGTGTAGTTGTTTTAGAAATATCATAGTATATCTAAGTGTTGATCATGGAACTATGACCTACACTATCTAAACCATGAAGGTAGAGTAAACAAATGATCTTATTGCTCATGTTGTGTAGATGTAGAAGTAGAATATAAAACTGATATTGCTTGTGGTGCCTTGATGGTAGATAGATGTGTAGATTACGTAGAAACTAGCTTAATTGGTTGCCGTATTGAAAGTGTGTTCTACTCTTTGTGATTTCTAGTAAATATCTTAATTGGTTGTCATGTTGTAACTATGTTATGGTCTTTGGTATTTATGGAAAATATCTTAATCAGTTATCATACTAAAATTGTGTTTTAATCTCTGTGATCTCTAGCAAATATCTTAATCAATTATCATATTGAGACTTATGGTTTAATTTTTTTCCATTATTTACCATGTTGTTATAAGTTAGTTGAGCTATGTGAATCGGTTGCCATCATTATTGAATTTATGATGTATGAGATATCACATAAGTAGTTGTCCTAGAAACCACATGGCTCATATGATGAGTAACCAATGGCTCCTTGAAAGGAATGTCTTGGGATAACTCATTCATATAGGAGTGTGATTTAAGAGAGTGTGGATAAAGAGATCTCGATGCCCCCTATGTGAATGACATAATTCCTCTATCAACACATTGGTCGATATAATCTTTGAGTGCACAATAGTGATTGTCCCAATGTCCATTAATTATGTGATAATTTTAATATGGTTTGTTTCTTATTCTTTGCAAACAATGTGTTGGATGATGTTGATTAGGAGGAAGGTTGATCATCCCTCTGTCTAGTAATGTAAATAATATATCATGAGGCTTATTTTTGTCTAAAAATTTATATGGCCCCATTGTCGGTGTCCTATGCTCTATTCACTTTAGGAGATGCTTTGTGAAGTGGCTCTTTGCCTTTGTCAATTATCTTGATTGGTGGTTTTTGTTCCAATTTTTATCAAGGCATTTGTGTATTAGGTGTTTGTACCATAATAGATGATTGTGCCTATGAGAGACCTAAATCCAAATCTAGCTCCTAAAAATCTATTTCTCAATGTGGCTCTGTTAATCTCAACTCCTACTCTCATGTGATAGCGTTGTAGCATAAGTGTATAAATGATTTGTATGGCTCATATAACAATTTTTCCTTGAGAGGTAAAGAGAGACCTCTACTAAATATGTATATTACCTCTAAATCTATTGGTTGGTAGATCAATTATTTCATGCATGATTTTAATCGTAGAATGTAATCATTTATTGTTTCTGACCCACCCTAGTGTAGTGAAGGCAACCTCTCATATGTGACTTAAGGTCCCTTATTTTGAATATATTGCATGAGAAATATTTCTTCTGACTCATCATATGTATGTATTGAACCACTGGGGAGTGAATGATAAAACTAATTTAATGCCTCACCCTCTAAATTATATGGAAATATCTATAAGATGATCAAACTACGAAGGACATGGGCCATGGGCTTTTTGTAAGCTCTAAGGTGTACATATAGATCTCCATGTCCATTGAAATTTGGTAATATTGGTATCTAGAACTACTTTAGTAACTATGTATTGAAGATTTTGTGTAGGATAGGATTGCCATGGATTTCATTGGAATCAACCCAAGAGTGGTATGCTTTAATTTCCAAGGTGAGAGATGTAATTGTTGTTGTAAAGCACCCATGTCATGAATCAAATATATTACATCTTGTAAAGGTATATTAACATCATCAAGAGGTTCATTTAATTCCAAAATCTTATTGTTAATTTTAGCCATTGGTACACTACATAAAAAAAACCTTTAGTTTTGCTCACCATAATCTTTGGAGGGGTGATAGCTTGGACCTGGTGAGAGGTAAATTGGATATCACCGTCATAGAGGTTAGGATGAGAAACATGTTCTACTAGAGTAAGTGGGGTGAGGTATATTCATTAGTATCATTGATATTGTTAGTTGTTAAAGTAGTATCGTATGTTAATAGAATAGAAGACACATTTTTATAATTAAAATGTAAACCATGTAAACTATGAACATGAGTATAAGTTTGTACACTTTTATCTAAAGATATATTATTTTTGGAGTTAGAATTTAATAGGTAGTCAATTTCAATATGAAATATGGGTGAAGTAGAGAGAGGACTAGATTTAATATCTTCTTCACTAAAGTCATAGTAATCATCGTTATTCCAAGTTTCATCAAAATCATAATTTAATTCACTTGTAGAGGTAAAAGTAGAAAAATTACTATTTTCATGCTCACTAACAGAAAGATTAGAATAATATTTTAAATTTTTTATACTATGTAATATATCATCATTTGTAGGGGAATGCAGTGTGTATCTTCACTAGCTATGATTGAAAAACATGTATTATCATTATTTTAGATAATGGGTCAAGGGTAGAAGAATTAGCGATCATGTTTTCATTTGGCATATTATAACATGTAGGATAAGGGTTATAAATACTTGAATTATCTATATTTTGCATGGATTCACTATGTTGAGCTTCAAAAATAAAATAAGGTGACAACACAATGTCATCTACTTTTATTTACGAATCTGTAAAATGTGAAATATCATGTGTACATGCTTTTTAGAATTTAATTGAGAAAGGTGAAAAATGTGCATTTTGATTTTATATTCTAGTAACATCATGTATAATTTTACTTGAACCATGCAAAGGTAAATTGATTTTATTGTTCTTGTATTGCTTTAATTTGAATAAGGATGTAGTAAAAGTGGTTAAAAAACTAGGATCACATTCAAACAAAGCACTACCTATAAGGGCTTATTTTATCCTTATGTTGTTATTGTGATTTTTATATGTAGGGGAAGAGAGAGGAGAAGGAGAAGAAGGTTCATCTAATATATCTTCATCAACACTTCCATTTTCATGATCATAGTAATCATCATGTCCATCATTACAAAAATAATCATCATCATTATAAAATAAATCATGTTCATTATCATGTGCTAATGTACAATTTTGAAAATTGGTCCATTCATTTATATAATTATGTGAAAATTTTATAAATTGGTTAACTGGGTGAGGGGTAAGAGGTTTCCTAGAAGTCATTTTAAACTTGCCACAAAAGAGAATTTAAAAAATGAATAATAGGCAAACAATGGGGAGAAAATAATATAACATAGATATATTTGAAAATGTGTTATATATTCAATATAAAGTATAGGAAAAAATAAAAATTGGTTTAAAAACCTAAGGGCTAATGTTTGGATGTATAAGGACCTAGTATGTGGATCTAGGGCTTGAAGGGTTTATAAAAAAAAATGAACATATGTTAAATTTATGAAATCTTAATAGAGGAATTGATATGAATAGTTAATATGTCTAAAAATCAAGGAAAAATAGAATTTAATAAACCCTAATTTAGTACACAAAGATGGAGAAGGTAAACCCTAGGGTGGAACTAGAGTTAAGCAATATTTGAATTAAATGAAGTTTACCAAATGTTTTAACTATTTAGGACTTAGTAGTGTAAATCCTAGGTTGTTAAAAGGTTGGGTACAAAGGGTAAATACATATAAATATTTCAAAAAGATATAAGAAATTAATTTACCTGAAATACAATGTACAATGATAAAATCAACTTATCTAGAGTGAAACAGGCATCACCATAGGATGGCAAGTTTGAAACAGGTCTGGAATCTAGAATCTTTTCATTCTTGAACTAGATTTGAAATTACTTTCAGACAATAATATGATCAAAGGGACATTAGTGCACTACACTAGTGTCTAAGGCACCATGCTAGTGTCTTTTTAGGGATAAGGGTCCTAAGATTTCTAGGGATGTTGCAAGAAGGATTTAGGGCTCTGTAGGTGTGCTTATATGATTCTGGTCACTCTTTTGTGTCACTATTTGGTTGTATATCCTCTCAAAACCCTAATAAACACCTAGACACACAACATAACAATGGAATTAAATTCAAAATAAAATAAAAAGATGGGTTATGGGATGTTACAATTATGCGAGATAGAACCCCCATTGTCCTGGCCACTATATACATTAACCCCAATGATAAGGGTCTCAGATCATATATACTTATCATTTAGGGAATGTGCATAATCAATGCACATAGAATGTTAGAATGACTTTCACTTGGCTCTTAATTGATCAAGCATGTAGGTTTATGTGTGTTCCTAAGTAATATACATAGTGTTGAGTTATATTATCTAATGATTTTTAAGTAATTATGTGCCAAAGTAGTAAGTGCTAGATGTAAAATGCTTTGTGCAGATCTTTATATAGAAGGAACTTTAATTATAGCTCAAAACCTTTGTTCATTGGCTGAAAAGGTGAAAATGAAAAACCAAACCATAATAAGATACTCAAAGAAGGGTAAGGACCCATAACAAGCTGAAAATGTGACCATTGGACACTAGTGTTGAGGTAGACACTAGTGCACTGTGTTAGTGTCTAGGACCACACTAGTGTCCTGAGACAAAAAAAATTGAGTAATGACTATGGTAAACCAGTTAATGAGGGCCTATGATTTGGATAACATGACATAAGACCACTGGAGGCATATAAAATAAGAAAAATAAGTCATGAAAAAGATTAAAAGACTAAAATGACCATGCAAACATGATCCACATTCATCATTAAGATCCTCATGTGAAATAACAACAGAACACATAGTAATTGTGTTTGCTTGACTAAATTAGGGTGTGTATAGTGACCTATTACCCTTCTCATTATATCCTATATGATTATTTTTAAGGCTCTTACTCTTTAGTTTAGGTATTTATTACCCCTCACCATTCAGCCCTAACAAATTGGTTTTATCCATAACAAATATATCCTTAACAACAATATTGTTGTCTAGGAAGGAATGGAATGGGCCAAGAAATCTCAAAAATGATTTATTTGTTAAAATTAACTTTGAAAAATCCTACGATATAATTGAGTGGCCTTTCATTTTGGCCATCCTTCAGGATACAGGCTTTGGCTTTAATGTTGTTAGCATTGTTAAAATGTTTTTTCAAATCATTAAAATTTGTATCACCATCAATGGTGTTCAATCTAAAAAATTGGCCTCTTTTTCTCTATTCATTAAGGATATCCTCTTTCCCATTACCTTTATGTGTTAGCTTCCAAAGGTTCAACCATATTCTAACTGACTATACTCATGGAGGTTTGGTTAAGGTTATTATTGATGGATTGTTTTTCGTACCAACGTAAGAGGGACAAGAACTGTCCAACCTCTCCTAAAAAGAGATATAAAAATATCCCCAATGTCTATATCTACCAAGTCTTTGCAAACTAGATCTCACTCAATTAGTCATTGTAAACTATTCTATATAAGGGGTCTTTATTGGTTCTAGAATATTTTAACAGTATTTTGGTACTTAAACAAATTAGAGGAAAATGTTAGTTTTTTATTTATTGTATGAGTTTTGAACATATTTAGAAATGATAAAGTATGCATTCATTTTCTCAACAAATCAATGGCTCTAATATAACAAAAACAAATAAATTTACATTTTTTAACTCACCCATATGAATAAAAATTAGTTTTGATGAAGGTTTCAACTTGAAAGGAAAATAACTGATTTAGGTGTATTCATTTAATTATATTCAAAGATTCAACAATGCCATAATGGATAATGGCTAAATTTCTTGTAATCAAATTTGACATTAAAATGTATTGCATTTAAGATCTACATATATGATGAAAATCAGATTTTAAATGGTTTTTAAATAATAAGAATATGGTTGATTTGTATGCTCATTCATTCCATTATATTGACATTCAAAAATGCATTTGTAATAATAGAAAAAATATTGAAATCAAGATAAAACAATAATAACATATTGTCTTCAAACTGTATATCTAACAACTTAGAAAAAATTACAAAAGAGAAGGTAAGAGAAAAGAAAAAACTTGTGATATTAGAGACAAATTTGATGCACTTGATGTAAACAGCCTAGAAAACTAATCATTGTATTAGTCAGCATTCACACAACCAGATAGAAAAAAGGTGAAAGAGTCTAAGGGAAGCAAAACTTGAAAAAGAAACACAAATCCACCATATTGCATGTGTACGAAATGACAATCTTCTTCCACAACTTCAATTAAAATCCATAGATTTATTTGAGTAGCACAATGATAAAATTATTTACAATTTGAATGAGTCCAAATTTTTCCAGCATAACAATAGTCCAACAAATGAGATGGAGAAACTACAATAATTTTTTATAAAATTATGGAAGACTTTAAGTGTTTCGAAACAATAAAAAGTCAACCCTTGGAAAGACTCCAATGGACCAATATATAGAAAAAGAGAGATCCTTAGAGAAATGAATTACCTCCAAAAGGTATTAAGGCACCATTAATATAGTTATCAACCCACTATCTCATTATATGCCATGCCACTTTCCATTAATGCACTTTTCCAACTTGCAAAAAGATTTAAAAAAATATATTAAATTTTGGTAAATCAAAGTTCTTAAACCAAATAGTCAAATTTTAAAGCGTATAATTACTCACAAAAAATAGAATTTATTGAAAATAAAGGTATCATAACATATATGGTATATTCAAATTTCTAATAGTTTAAATGGTTTGAAAAACTAACGCCTGAAGTGAAAGTTATGACCAAAAAATTAACTCATGCTCCAAAAGGCCTTTTAGACCTATTTGGGCTTTGGAAAATGTGTAATCAATTCATTAAATGCACTTTTTTATGTTTTCAAATTCCTAGACCTAATCTCATAAAAAAAATTGATTAAGTTTTGAAAATGATAATTTTCAATCTTAGACATAATCTCATAAAAAGTTCCAATTAGGTATAAAATATTAAATTTTGAAATCTTAGACCTAATCTCATAAAAAGTTCCAGTCAGGTCTAGAAAATAAAAATTTGAAATCTTAAACCTAATCTCATAAAAAGTTTTGATTAGGTATATAAAATTAGAATTCTAAAAACATAGACCTGATCTCATAAAAAGTTCTGATTAGGTGTAGAAAATGAAATTTTTTAAAACATAGAGCTAATCTCATAAATTTTTTAGTTAGGTCTATCAAACTTGGGATTTTTCATTAAGAGAAAATCAACTCCAAAAGTCCTAATTACAACTATAAAGTGACAATTTGACTCAAAAGACTAATAATAGTTATAAATACAATATTAGCACTAAAAGATGAGAATTTTGCCCTGATAGATGCCAGTTCAAGAAACAAAGCAAGTTTAGCCAAGGAAGAACAGATTGTGACCTAATTTAGTGAGATTTTTCAAGTGATATAAGTACATCCAGAATGCATCTAAGGACCAAGTGTAAAATATAAAAAATTACTCGCATGAGCTTTTTCATCCCAACATTATAAGTTTTAAGATCTAAACTAGCACATGAATTGAGATGACCCTCAGAGGGGCTCAGAGAGCTAAATAAGCCAAACTTTAAATTAAATTGGGAGGGCTAGACTCTGGCTAAGCACTAAGTGTTTTATATGAAAGTTCCTCATATGGATGTTATCTATCCAATGGTGATGGTTATGGGACCCAACTTGGAAAGTGAATTGAGGCAAGCTTCCAAGGCAATTTGAGAGTGATAAGACCAATGAGACATGAGTGCAAGTGGGAACAACTATAAAAACAAAAAGAGATTCTATGATTCTTAGGGGAATTAAATCGTGTTTTGTAAATAACAACAAATGGTGACTCTATTGAAAAATACTCCTAAGTATTTTAAAATAAAATAAATGTGTTTATAAAACTAAAATATTTGGTCAAGACTACACATATAACATGAACAAATTGGAGAGAGGAAAAAATGGGAATAGTTAAGAGACAAAATTTAATATTCTCATTGACCCAATATGTGAAAATGAGTTAATTACCTCTTCGTGAGACCTGCAAGGACTAACTACTATGGATCCAATCATCAGGCTAATAAATCTTATATACACAATATTTTTAAATATTTATCATTTATTGATGCTTTTTCTATTGTAAGAACCTATCAAGTCTTAATCTCTTTGAGTACACATCTTAAAGGGTGTACCAAGAAAGGGGTTGGCAAACCTTTGGTGTTTCACATGATTGTTAGTCCCTATACCATTATCTAAAACCACTACAAACTAATTTTATCCAAATTTTTAAGCATTTAAAACTCACTTATACACTCCCCTAAGTAATTCACCTTCATAAATATCCCCTACCTAAGCATACACCCCTTTTTAATTCATTTTCTTACTATATCGGCCTAGTTGACCTTGTTAGGGATTGAGCACATGTTATATAACTCAGTCCACCCAGGTGACCTAATTTGAGTTCTAATAGATCTATTTCTTGTCAAACAAGATCAACCCAGCTGACCTTTTCAACTAAATTCTTGAGAGGGTTTAGGGTCAATCATTGGCTATAAATACCCCCTTCACTTCATTTCTAAGAGAGGATCATTCAATTAGACATAATTACAACTCAAAAAAATTGCTTATATTATCATTTTAAGGTTTTATTGTTTAGGGTTTTACCTTGGATTAGTAACATTCATCTTGTGGAGGTCTTAGTTGCATAGAAAAAGTATTATAGACTCTAGTTGATCTATCCTTATGATCCTTACCAACCATAACAATCTCTTGCAAAGCACCATTGGGCAAGGGAGAGATTAAGGCACACTGGATTCACTTCAACAAGGTAAGTATGTCTTAGCTTTTCATTTTGATAAGTAGATATTTCGCAACTAATATATTGAATTATATCTCTCCTTGTTTAGATTACTTCTATATTATATTGAATAGAATCACCTTTGCTTATTTATTATCTTCTTACCACAAGCTTTGGTAAGCACTAGATTAGATTGTATGTTTATTTATTATATTAGCTTGTATGTTTTTTTGGTAAATTAGTTACTTTCTATTTAACATATTATAAGACTTAGCTAAGATTATTGCATTGTGACATTTGACTAGAGGCCTTAGAAATTTGTCCTTTGCTATTGTGTCGTAAGAGATCCTTTGGTTAGGTTTAATGGATCCATAATTGGTCATGACTCTAATATAACAAAGTATTGCTAAGTGGATTGTTAATTGATTACCTTCTTTAAGCTTAGATATTTCTAAGTAGGATAAATTTTAGATATGACTTATTTTGTTTGCATACATTTTGGTGAACTTGATGTGAATCTAACCCTTACAATTTTTAATTTTTATTTATAATTAACTAGATCGAGCATGTTGATCTAGTTTCATACTCTATGCGTAAGTTTTTAAACTTCAACAAACCTATCGACCTAATTTAGTATTTTATGCACGGGTTTTTAAACTTTGTCGAGTATGTTGACTTAGTTTAATTTTTTGTGCAGGGTTTCCAACTTCATCAAACCTGTCGACCTGGTTTAGCATTTTACATGCATGTTTTCAACTTCATCTAGTTTTTTGACCCAGTTCTCCTTCTATATATAAGGTTTTTATTCTTAACTAATTGGATCAAACTGATCGAAGCAATCCTTTCTACTTTTTATGACTAACTAAATTGACCTACTTGATTTTTTTCATTTTTGTAGTTCATTTTTAGTTAACTACATCAATTTGATTGATCTAGCTTCATTTCTATGTTTTTTATCAGTGTTATTCAAACTCGATTGACTCACCCAATTTTTTTTAATAATACTTTTTTTGACTTTGTAGGATCAAACGCTCACTTGGAGGACCCAGTTAAAATAATAATCAGTATCTTAAAAAAAATCTATTACATAGACCTAGTCGATCTTATTTTCTCTACTATGTTCACTCTAAATAGTCCAGTATTTCTTTTTTTTTAATTTTTAAATAAATTTTATTTTTCTATATTTTAGTTACATTTCAAATTCTATACTGTTTTTACCAATTTTCTATTTCTATAAAATTGTACCTACACAGTCAACTAAATCAATCAACTTGATTTAGTTTTGTACCTATTTTCTACCAAGAAAACTAAGTTAACCAGTTTGACTTTATTTGATCTACCAAGTTTTAAAATAGACTAAGTCGATCAGCTCAAGTTTGCTCTATTCTATTTATCCAACATGATAGACCTGCTTGATTTAGTTTAGTATATTTCACTTTCTAGCTTTAACAAATAAAATTAACCTATATCTGATAGTAATCACGGTCACTATATTTTTTGATTGGTTGTTTGTTTATTTACTTTTAAAAATAACAACTTAGATTTCAAAATATTGATTTTCTCCCTTTTTCTTTTATTTTATTGGCTTTCTCTAAAAATTGTGTACCACTAGTTTTAAAACTACTTACCTACTATTGAGAAGGGCTATGTGATATTTTGTTTATAGTCTTTGTCTATTGAGTCGATCAGCTCAAGTTTGCTCTATTCTATTTATCCAACATGATAGACTTGCTCGATTTAGTTTAGTATATTTCACTTTCTAGCTTTTACAAATAAAATTAACCTATATTTGATAGTAATCACGGTCATTATATTTTTTGATTGGTTGTTTGTTTATTTACTTTTTTAAATAACAACTTAGATTTCAAAATATTGATTTTCTCCCTTTTTCTTTTATTTTATTGGCTTTCTCTAAAAATTGTGTACCACTAGTTTTAAAATTACTTACCTACTATTGAGAATGCCTATGTGATATTTTGTTTATAGTCTTTGTCTATTATTTATAAATATCATGGTGTGAGGGGATTTCTATAATACTCATAAATATAGTATAGAGCTAAACATGGTCTTTAGTTTTTACATACCTCACGGTATTTCATAAATGCCTAGGATTTTTCTTTGTATTTAAACTTAAGAATATAGTTATCTATTTGATTATGTGGTGTATCGGCTAGCAATTAACATCGAGAATTTATTTTCATCTTACCTTTGAAATTGAGTTTAATGGTTAATAGGAATAACACTTCTTCCATAATCAGCACTCTGAAATATTAGGTCGACACTATCCAACAGATAAGTATCTTTGGAAGCCTACACTATCAATCATAACCTTTAGTACAATTTTCTAATATTATTTTTAAATAATTAATTAGTATCTAAATTATATTTCTTCTACTTGTTATTTTTCATTATATGTTATATTACATAATGTATTAGTTAGCATTGATATAAGTTATGTGATGTGTGTTTCAACTAGATCGACCAACTCGACCTAATTACTTATGTGCTTAACTTTTTTTTTGCATATAGAACTAAATCATTTAAAATCAAACCATTAAAAAAAAATCTAGATTATAAAACTGAGTCAACCAACTCAACCCAGTCTATTTACAAATTGTTATGTTTTTTTACTTTTTCAACTATCTCGACCAATTCGACCTAATCTATTTGCAAATAATTATATTTTCTTATTTTTCTAACTAGATCAACCAACTCAACCTAGTTTCATTCCATATTTTTGTGTTATCTAATATGCCTAACTAAATGAACCAACTCAATATAGTGTATGATGGCTAACGTAGTTTATATTTAACCTATGTGATCTTTTCATATTAAAAAACCAACTACATCGATCTAGTCAATTTCATACTTTTTGGTTGACTTAGTTCATTACCAGACTATTTAATCTTTTCATATTCAGAAACAAACTACATTTACCTAGTCGAATTCATACCTTCTATCCAACATAGTTTGGTTTTTAACCAAAATCTTGTTTGGCCAATCTAGTCCATTTAGTGGTCGATTTAATTTTATTCCTACAAATGTTTCCTATAGACAAAGTTTCACATTATTAGCTTTCTTCCCACCTTATTTAGCATCATGAAATCATCTATAAAATTTTTTTTTATATAGTCTTAACCCATTTATAAGATACACGAGTTGTTCCTTTCTACCCACCCTAGCCATCCAAGAGGATAATCTCTCATAGTGCACTTATTCCCATCCTTCATCTAAATCTATTGACTACAACATGATTCAAATTACCCATAGTGATGATTTAAATGGATCTAACATATTTCACACATCTCATAATTATTCCCTATCTAAACTTCCTTACTATACTATTGAAGTAATATATATTAGCATAGAAAATAGTCCCATAGGGAATCCTCCCATAGGAAACACTCATATCCCTAACTTTTGGAATGTTCTTCCTTCCAACACTAGTAATCAAACTCTTCCACTGCTTCCTAACACTAACAACCAAAATACACTAACTGATACTCCTCAAATTCTTGTTCAAATGGTTCAACAAATGAATGTTATGCAAATAACCAATATTATAAATGACCAATCAACCTCCTCTTATCATGCCTCAAAATTGCCAAAATTTTATTCCTCTTCCAGGACCAGGGCTTCCTCATAAAATACTTTTTCTTTTATTTTCATCTTTTTTCACCTATTTGGTTTCTCCTTTGTGAGTTGCAATGTAAGCCCTAGAATAGGACCAAGATTTCCTCATAATTTTTTCAATAATTCTTAAACTATCTTTAACTAAGTGTATCTCTTAAAAGATTAAGGCAATGGTTTAAGTATTATGTTTTTATACTCTCAAAATCAGTTATTTTATTTTGTGGTAACGATTCTAAATAAAATGATTTTTGCATGTCTCTTTACACTTACATTATTTCTTATGATATGGATTCATGCTTATCTACCATTGTATCTTTTTCACATTTTCATATTTTTTTATGATTTGAGGTGACTCAATCGTTCCATGTTCAATCTCATTTTCCCTATTTTCATTCCACTTTAGGCATGCCAAGGGTAGTTTCAAGATAGAATTTGTATTTAACATGCAAGCACAAGAGTCTTAGACACCATGATGTCTAAGTTATTTTCTTTAGCTATCGAGTCTAAGTTCTCTAGTGATAATCATTTTTAACACCCATGTTTGGTTTTTTGAATCCGTATAGAGGAGGAATAGAAAAATTCATCCAAAAGTTAAAAGCTAAATCATTTGAAATAAAAGGCATATATAAAATCAAAAGTCACAATCACACTAAAAGACGTGATTATTAAACACATCTCCTATTCTAGTGGAACTTTAAACTTCATAATTGGCCTCATGATATAGTCAAGATCCATTGAGGTGCAACAAGCCAGTAGAGTGGGATAGAAGATTTCAAAATTATTTATAGTGTTACCTAATTTCTTATACAAGTACCTAAAATTCACGGTAGACTAATGGCTCTATAAGGGGTCCTGAGAAATGGGAAACACGTTGTGAGAAGATATGTCCATTTTATTGTTTTATGTGTATAGCCTTCATGAAATGATACTTATACTTCATTAGATAACCCAAATGTGGCTAAGGCAAATTCTTTATTATCCTTAATGTCATTTATACTTCATCAGATAACCCAAATGTGGCTAAGGTAAATTCTTTATTGTCCTTAATGTCAAGAGTCTTCTTATCTTGCCAACTTGATTTGAGTGTCTTCATTCTGATAAAGATTTTTTACCTTGGTACCACCTACATTTCCCCCACCACCCATTTCATATTCCCCCTTGACAGACAAGTTTGTTTCTAATTTTTTTTATCAATTTCTATTTCCCTATTCTTCATCTCTTTTAAGACATGTTCATAATAAGATTGTTTAGTTTAATCCATTTTAACAACAAAAGTTGTATCTTTGAGTGATTGTGCATTAATTCTTTAAAACTATTGCCTTATCCTTCTTAGATTTTCTTGGTTTTACTTTAAATTGTAAGTTTATCACTCTTTTTGCAAATAATTTTGTTCTATTTTTCTATTTGTTAAGTGAGTTTGAATTGTTACTTCTTAATCATCAATGTTGTTTTACTTCATGTTATTTTCCCATATTTATTTAAGCATGGTTTGTTACATTTACATTGATGGTGTATCTATTATTTTAATTACATGTGTTTTTGGTTTGATCCAGTTTGTTACTTGTCTTACTTAAAGTACATTTATTTGAGTTTTTTAGTTATTTAGTAGCATTGGCTTTTCGATTGTCCGAGTTACTCTTATTTTATTTATTTTTTCTTGGTCTTTTGGTTCTAACTTAGCATTTATCACCTTAGCTTACCAATTATCTAGGTGATTTATTTAGTTATACAAAATTTATTTTGATTTCCCTATGATTGTTTTTTTTTGCTCTTTAATTGTATATCCTTAAGGTTTGTCCAAAGTAGTTAATGCACCCTCCACGATCAAGACTATAAATATAGCAAACAACCATTCAGTAATAAAGGTAAGTTAATGTATTATATAATATTTTCAATCATTTCTATTATTTCCTTACTATCATTTCAATTTATGCTTTGTACTACAATTTATTAGCTCAACATTGTGTATTGTTATATTCTTTCTCGAAGCACCATCCCAAGTTTAAAATTATGTGTAATGTGATAAGCTTCGAGTGGGGCATGTATATACACATAAAAATTTTAAACTTTATCATTTATTGATGTTTTCTCTTTTTTAATAACTTGTCGAGTCTCAATCTCTATGAGTGCACACCCTAAAGGGTATATCGGGAAAAGGGTTGGCAAACCTTTGGTGTTTCCTAGGATTGTTGGTCCCTATACCATTACTTAAAACCACTACAAGCTACTTTTATCCAATTCCTTAAGTAATTAAAACCCACTTATATACTCTCTTAAGCAATTTACCTTCCTAAATATCCCCTACCTAAGCATATACCCATTTTTATTAATTTTCCTATTATGTCAGTTCAATCAACCTTATTAGGGATTGAATGCACATTACAAAAATTTATTGCCCTAACCGATCTAGTTCGAGGCTTAATTTTTATCTTTCTTTTCAAACAAAATTGATTTGACTGACATTTTCAACTAAATTTTTAGGAAGAGTTTAAGGAAAAACTTTGGCTCTAAATACCCCTTTTATTTTATTTCTAAGAGAAGATCATTCAATTACACATCATTACAGCCCGTAAATATGTGTATATTATCATTTGAATATTTTATTACTTAAGGTTTTGCCTTAGAGTAATAGCATTCATCTTGTGGAGGTCTTGGACACATAGGAGAAGTCTTGTATCCTAGAGCCAATTTATCCTTGTGATATTTACAAGCCATAACAACCTCTTACTAAACACTATTGACCAAAGGAGAGATTGAGACATGACAAGTTCCCTTCAACAAGGTAAGTATGTCTTAGTTATTCAATTTGATAAGTAGATATTACATAACTAATGGATTGAATTATATATCTCCTTGTTCAAATTATTTTTATATTGTCTTAAATAAAATTATCTTTGTTTGTTTATTGTCTTCCCCATTTATGCCACAAGATGTGGTGAGCACTAGATTAGCTTGTATGTTTATTTAATAAATTAGCTTGTATGTTTGTTTATTAGATTAATTAATTTTTATTTAAAATATTATAAGACCTAGCTAGAGTTATTGCATGATGACACTTGACTAGAGGCCTTGAAAACTTCTCATTTTTTATTGTGTGATAAGAGATCCTTTAGTTAGGTTTAGTGGATCTATAATTGGTCATGACCCCAATATAACAAAGTATTACTAAGTGGATTGTTAGTTGATTACCCTCTTCGAGCTTGGATATTACTGAGTAGGATAAATTATAAATCTATCTTATTTCATTTCCATACAAATCTTACCTTGGGAATGTTTGCGTAGACATTACTCTGTTGTCAGCCAGATGTTTATAGCCCCATTAGAGTTATTTTTCATCCCACTCTAGGCCTTGCTCTACTGCCAGTTGGATGTCTATATCCTTGGTAGACGTTGTTTGAACCACTTAGAATTGAGTTTTTTATATATTTTATTTTTCTTATTTTCTCTTTTCTCTTTCTTTTCTTAGAATCTCAATTCTGAGTTGGGGACCACTGTGACAAGCGAAAGGTATAATTATAGATTTTTCACTATAGATCTTCATCACATCAGATTCATCTAACAAACATAAAAACCATTTATGATGTGATTTTTGTGTGTGGTTTCGAGAGATTATCTTCATTGACTGAATAATTTACCCAAACTTATCCAAATATGAATCAACTCAGAATACACACAACTTAAACCTTCAAAACTGACTCAAAAATAGAATTTAATATTATAAACTACTTAGAGTACTTACACACCAAAACATCATTCATGTCACTCACATACAAACTTTTTATTCTTAATTCTTTGACTAACAGGGGAATCTTTAGGGCAAAACACACAGGCCGAACCAACAAGAAACAAACAATAATTCTAGATTGATAAGAAAAAATAATAAAAACAACCAAAACTAATAACAAAAGAAGGAAAGGAAAATAAGAAACAAAAGCATGAAATAAAAAATAATTTATTTACAAAAACTTACCAAGCTAATTCAAGCCTCGAAGTAGCGTTTGAGGAAATATCTATTGACAAGCAACAAGACATCCTCACTAGTTAGACACTTGAGACAGAATGTATTCACATTCAATATTTTTATACGATTGGTAGGGATCCTACCAAGGGAAAATATGTATTTACGTCTATGTTTCCCTTTTCATTCAACAACACTATCCCAAAGACTCATATTTACCATGTTTTCATTCAAATTAAGAAAAAATTTAAAATTAAATTCAACAATGTACTTAGATTTAATTTATAATAAACACTTGGGATAGAGTTTGAGAAATGCATCTACATATACATTGAATTATGATTAGAGATATGGGTAGGTATCAACACATACCATAATGAATCGCATACCCAACCTGATAGAGATAAGTTCTTCATGGTAGCCAATTGGTGGATCTATTTTTTTCTCATTATCTAACATGAATGTTATGGCAACATCCTCCTTATCATCTTCATCAGTCAAAAGGTGTAAGATTAGTTCTTTCCATGTCAAATACATTTTAGTTTTATCATTAGTAGAATAAGTATGCAGAGATCTACTCAGATTAAGCTAATTTCAACTATAACTCTCACTGGTATATTTTCTTCATTACTTGGGAAGCCATGTTGTGATCATTCATTTATAATTTGACTAACTTCACTACTACGATGAGTATATGAATGTTGTAATCATATTCTTCAGGTTGTTTAAAAGGATCCAAACCTTTGAGATGTAAGGACAACAATTTGGTTTTTCTCTCCTTTCCATCTATCATCTATAATGTATAAGTGTCGCTCTTCAATGATGAGGACTCTCATGATTGCATTGTTTAGGTTCAAGCCAATAGAATCAAATGTAAGGTTGTCCAAATTTGATATATCTTCCATTTATAATTCATTTAATTCACCTTCTTCAGATGGACAATCAATTTCATTGTTAATTTATTCTATTTCATCCATCTTTAATGGTGGGATGAGAATTAAAGTGTTTCCATTGAGATGTATATTGTCTTGAATCAGCTTACCAAGTGTAGGGAAAACAACATATGATAGGGATGTTTCAAATGCATAGCATGCATCTTCTTCATCCAACTACTCTAACTCATCTACTTCATCTTCTAATTAATTACAAGAGATGTTTAATTTTTCTTTTGTGGGAAAATCATTACTATTCTGATTTTTAACTAATAGATCATCTAAAACAACCATTGCTTTTTCATCATTAGATTAATCCTCATCACTACTCTTAGAAACTGGTTCATGCTTATAGAATGGCACAATATCTATTAATAGGACCATTTTAGCATTCATCTTGTTTCCATATCCGTAGTTACCAAATTGTGAACTTTGAAACACAATCTCATGGACTAGTTCAGGTATGGCTTGTTGGGGATCTCCTACAATGAATAGCATTAGATTAACAAAAACATTGAAAAATACTTGATCACTAAAACAAGGCAAAATATCATGTTTAATAAATCCTGAATTGACATGATTATATGTATTAAATGAACAAGCATGGTTATCATTTCTCACGAGTATGTTTGATTGGTCATAAGCTTGAGGCAATGCTTTATTACAAGGTATAAATTGGCCAATGGATTGACTTATAAGCGAGTAATTTGAAGGATTTTAGGTGTAAATACCTGACTATCCAATGAATAAAATGGGTATGCACTATAGTTGTGTGGCATTGATTGTTGTTTAATTTTCAATGCCTCTTGAAAAATCAACATCAGAGATGTGAGAGCAGATGGAGTCCTCTGAATAAACATAGCAGTCAAGGGATCCAAATTTTTAAGGGAAACTTCAATAGAAACTTATTTTGTTTGTAGGAATGGATCTTTCAACCTTCGATATAACTCATGAAAGCAAATGTTGAATGCACTAATAGATTTATTGGGATCCCTACAAACTGTAGTAAATTGATAATACAAGGCAACATGATCAATGAGCACATTAACATGGTTGACAAATAAGTTTTTGAAGATAGACCATGAGGTAATACACCCATCTAATAAACCATGGTACCAATTGTATGTATCCCTATCTAGAGAACAAGGAAAGAGACAATAGAAACCATTTGTGTACTAGATTTGAGTCCTAATTATGGTATCTTTGAATGCTTGAATGTATTTTTATACCATCCAAATCCCACCATGTGTGCATTTTCAACATAATTTATTGGGATCTTTGGGCATGTCATGAATGGGCCTTAAAATGTTCACAAGATAGTCGCCTATGCCAAACCAAGAAGAATTATCCATAGGTGGGTCTAGAATTTAGTTTTCTAGTAGAACATGGCATATCACATTGGATAAAGCCTCTAAAGTTGTCAAAATTTAAAAAAAAATGTTTAAGTTTCAGTTTGATCCCTCTTAATACCATTCTATTGGTGTGTGTTTCAAGCATGCAACGGGGTGTGGAAAGTGTAAAGGAGGGTCCAAAAGACAAAAATGAATGATAAGTTAAAATACTCTTTACATTCCCTTCTTCTAGCATCAATCTGTTGATGGGTTGTTTATCATACTAACTTAAGAGGGATGGGGACCATCCAAGCTCTATCAAAAAGATATATGAAAATCTCTCCAAGAAATATATCTATCAGGTCTTGGTGAACTAGATCTCACTCAGTTGGTCATTGTAAATTATTTCATAGAAGGGACCATTATTGGTTCTAAAATATTTTAACTATATTTTGGTACTTAAACAAATTAGAGGAAAATGCTAGTTTGTTTTTTTATTTTATGGGTTTTGAATAGATTTGTAAATGATAAAGTATGCATTCATTTGCTTAACAAATCAATGAATCTTATAAAACAAAAACAAATAAATTTGTATTTTTTAACTTGCCCATGTGAATAAAAATTAGTTTTGATAAGGGTTTCAACTTGAAAGGAAAATAACTAATTTAGGTGTATTCATTTCATTGTATTCAAAGATTCAACAATACCATAATAAACAATGGATGGATTGCTTGCAATCAAAATTGATATTAAAATGAATTGCATTTAAAATCTACATATGTGATGAAAATCAACTTTTAAAAGATTTTAAAATAACAAGAATATGGTTGATTTGTATGATCATTCATTCCATTATATTGAGATTCAAAAATACATTTTAAATAATAGAAAAAACCTTGCAATCGTGTTAAAACATTAATAGCATATTGCATTCAAACCCTAGATCTAGTTGTTGTCAACCTAGAGTTGTACCCTAAATCAAAGACGTGCTAAAATGGCTAATCCTCTCTCCAGTTGAAATAATGGGATCTTCTCACGAGGGTGGGTGCCTTAACGGTGAGAAGAACCTCTAAAGAAGGTTGGTTCCTGTAAGATGTATCAATGCAAATCTCTACTCTATGCTGCGAACTACCATGGAAAAGGGAGAAAGAAACTTGAAGGGGAAATCCTAACTAATAACGGTGATACACCAAAATATTGATCCACTTTACTTAGAACCTTGAACACTGAATCAAACAAGGGAAAAGGAAGACCTTTGATTTTTAGTGATCACTATGCATAAGTATTTCATGAGAAGGTTTGATCCAATGACAAAAATGTGAGGGAAAATGATGGAGAGAGGTCTGATACAAGACACTATGTAGCCACCTAACATCCACTTATAGCTTCAGCAAAAGACATATAAAACACTGAACATGACTTGCATAACATGATGAGCTAGCAACCAGGTACGAATCAGAATTTGGGAAGGGAGAGAAATCTACCACATATGCAAATTGTTGAATGAATGTACACTATATCAGCACTTGAAATTTTAAAGTACAGTCCTTCTATTGATTAAAGAGGTTACACAACTCACCAATGGCAGAGTCTAGTCTTACCAAGAGAGGGATGAATTTTACAAGGCTGAAAAGCCACTAATATAGAAAATTACAAAAAGCCAAGAGATTGGCATTGGAAATAGGAGAGGGAGTTAACTCTTCATTAGCCTAAGTTCAAATTGCATTGCATAAGTCTTCTAAATTTGTCTTTCCTTCGCTTATACATGGCTATCTTGCATGAATAATCCTTGGCATTGAAAAATAAGAAGAATAAGAAGACAAGCTTTGGATGCATGAAATCTATGAATAGATGTTTTGACTTGAAAACCAGTCAACTTCAAAACAAGAGTAGTCAAATCCACTTGAACTGCTGGAACGTTTGAAAGGCTCCCCTTTGCATGAAATCAATGCAAATGCCAAATTAAGAATTGCATTTAAACCACTAGAATGTTTCAAGCTTTGAGACAAATGAGAGTACATGCATGGAAATTTTGGCTATTTGAAAAGTTCAATGCTCTACCCATTCATCATGCTTGATAACTTTATTTTCAAAACTGAAGCATGCTTGTTTTCTTAAATGCATTCACTTCATTGGAGTCACTCACATTAGTCTGTGCATGATCTTTGTTCATCCTGATTTTGTCTTTATTCTCTGTTTATTTTATTCCTTGTTCAATTTTGGCTTAGTCCTATTTGTGTTTTCACTGGCTTTTCCCATGTTCTGCTTTAATTCGAGATTCGGGCTTTACTTTAGTTTTTGTCCTTCAAACAAATTGTCTAATGGACTCTCTATCTCTTCTCTTTCACGGGCTTAGCATTTCATTTTCTCTTTTTTGGCCTTAGCTTACGCCCTTGTCTTTTCTATTAGAATTTTTATCCTCTTGAATTCCTTTGGACTTTTTGTCTGAAGGAATTCCTTCAAAAAAATAGTCTGAAGGAATTCATTTCCTTAACAATTTTCTTGAATTTATTCTTTAGGCTCTTATGTCTTACCCTTTGGTTTTCTTCAGACTTTTGTTGACTTCATATTCCCTTAGATTTCCTATTTGACAATTATTCTAAAGGATTTCCTTAAATTTTATCATTTCCTTCTTTGCCTTTGTTTTTTATTTCTATCAAGCTTTTTTCCTAGGTATATCTTCCATCGTACTTTTTCATTGAATTCCTTCAGACAAAAAGTCTGAAGGAAATTATTTTCCATTTGAAGTGTCTTTTGCTTTTATGAAGGTGCCCTCCGCAAGGGCTTCTGCTTCCCAAAATTGCCCTTCGAGATTTTGATTTGGTCATGTTAGTCCCCTAGGTGCCTTCCGCAAGGGCAAGGTTCTTCTAGAAGTGCCCTTTGTAAGAATTGTAAAGGTCCACTTCGACGACCAAATGCCCTCTGCAAGGGCTTTTTGTCCTCAAAAGTGCCTTTCAAAACTTTTGAAAGGGTCCTGCCATCGACCAAGTGCCCTCCGTAAGGGTATGTTTGCCTTCAAAAGTGACCTTCAGAAGAATTGTTGGGCACCTGGGCTTTTTGAAACTGTCCTCGAAAACTTTTGTCTTGACTTGAAAACCATAAAGTGAACCAACCTGAAGGGTTACATACCCTTCAGGACTTTTGAATTGGACCTTCTCGAAGGGTAGGTGCCCTTCGGTTCTTCTCAATTGTGTTTTTCCCTTTTTTTCTTTAGACAAAATGTTCAAAGAAAATGAACTTTGAATGACTGCCACTTAGTCATTTTTTTGAACTTTTACACAGTCCTTTGAGAGCTCTTTCTCTCAAAAAAAATGTCTAAATAAATAGTCCCCCTCTTATAGCCCAAAAAAATCCTTGGGAAGACAAAATAAATAAACTTATAACTTGTATGTCTTGGTTGTATTTGCACATTTGCCTGTAATCAAGCAAGCTCCTTGGAAACCTCTGAATGAATATAATTCACCTAGCCATAGATGGCCACTTGGGTGGCTGTAAATGCTCATTTAAGGACCCTAAAACTAATTCACAAGACAAACTTGGCACCATAGCAAAGTTTTGAATAGTAGGGGTGACATTTTGCACTGTGGGGGCAAAATTGTAAACATTTTTGGCAGCTCAACTAGGAAGTATGCTTGCTATGCTAGAGAACTCAAACCGTATAGATGTTATTCAAACTCCCAAATGGTGAACCTGAATTTTGACTAAAAATCTCCTCCTGACCTTGGCTGAAGTAACCTTTTCCCCTCAAAATAGGAAGGGAAAAAACACAAAAATAGGAAAACTAACTAAGAAGTAAATGTGCAAACAAGCACTTATTGAACAAAATTGAAGCAAACTATTGTTCTTGAACAACACTTGGAGGAAAGCAAAAACAACTATGTACATAGAGCTTTGCTCTTCAATAGCAATGTTTCAGATGTATCCCATTGACTGGGATTGGAAGCTCTTGGTTGTCCATCTTGGCAAGTTGGAAGGCATTATGAGATTTGCAGTTGGAGATCGTGTATGGGCCACTCTAAAGGGAATCAAACTTTGTGTGCCTTCCTGGTTTGGCTCGATCCTCATCCCACTTGAGGACCAAATCTCCTTCATTGAAGCTTTGTGAGGAAGCTCCTTTGTCAAATGTTCTTTTCACCTAGGCCTGATGACTTTCCATGGATAGCATGGATTGATTTTTTGTCTCTTCCAACTCCATAAGCTCTACATACCTGATTTTTATAGGCTTATTCTCCAACAACTCAAGTTGATGCATTAGTTCTAAATTTGGAAACTCAAGAGAAATAGGTAACCTTCCTTCCTTATCATAGACTAGCTTGTATGGAGAGTTGGCTATTGACCTCTTGTAGGTGATCCTATCAGCCCATAGAGCTGACTTCAACTTGAGATGCCATGACCTTTAATTGTCTTCAATAGTCTTTTGTATGATCCTTAAGAGGTTCTTGTTTTTAGATTCAGCAAGGCCATTTCCTTGTGGATAATAGTTTGATGAAGTGTTGAGATAAAATCCATGTTGGACAACCCATTGGTTGATCCTAGATCCCACAAAAGCCATTGCATTTTCAAAAATAATGGTTGAAGGAACTCCAAACCTAGTAAGCAGACCTTCATAGAATTCAGAAACATTTGTTTCATTTGTTTCATTCAATACAATTGTTTCTGTCCAATGTGTGAAGTAATCTGTAGCTGTTAAAATCCACTTATGCCCTGACCTTGAAGGAGGATTAATGAGACCAATAAAGTCTAATCCCCACTGGACAAAAAGATGATCCACTGCAATTGGCTGAAGGGGCAGGGCTGCAAGTTTAACTTTTCCTACAAACATAGCACATTATTTGCACTTCTTAACCCATGTATGGTAATCACCAAATATAGTAGGCCAATAGTACCCACCTCTCATGATTTTAAGTGATGTAGTTCTTGCGTAAAAGTGTCCTCCACCATGTCTATCATGGAATTCTTCAAGTAATCTTTGAGTTTGGTTTGGTTCCACACACCTTAGTAACATTCCATTAATATATTTTTTGAACAAAACACCATCAACGAGCAAGAATGGAATTGATTGAAATCTGAAATACCTTCTTTTTGAAGCACTTAGGTGAGAAGGGTAAAAACCATCTTGTAGATAGCTTACCAAATCATGAAACCAACTGGAAGGTGAGGTGTGAACATCAGAAATATCTCCATCATTTGACACTAAAATAGCTTCATTGGTTTCTTGCAAGTCCTGAGCTAGATGCTAACAAAGTCCTTTACCTCTAACCAGCATTGTAACCTTAATTTCCATGTCATATTCCATTACCTTGGTTATCCAACTAGATCTCTTCTCATTTATGTCTTTGTTCAGAATAAATTCTTTGATGCTTAGATGAGCAACCATTGAATTATTTTATCATTAGACACAAAGTGCCTAAATTTATTCAGAGATATTATAATTGAGTGGACATGCTTTTCAATAAAATAATTCCTTGTTTCATACTCATCTAAGCCTTGGTTGTAGAAAGCTATCGGCTGCTCCAAATCTTCATGATTTTGCTGCATAAGAATGCCTAAATTGGTGTCCATGTTAGCATACATATACAGAATGAAATCTTTCATAAAATCTAGATTTAAAAGCGTAGGAGCACTTTCATGGCTTTCTTAACATCTTCAAACTCTTTTACTCCCTCCTTAGACTAGCTAAAGTTCTGATTTTTCTTTAGCATGGTTGTAAGTGGTTTAGCTACAGTAGCAAAATCTGAAATGTATCTCCTTATAAAGTTGATTTTTACAAAAAAAACTTTGCAAAACCTTTTTGCTCTTAGAAAAAGAGAGTGCAAGAATGGATTGAATCCTTTCAGAATCTATGTTCAAACCATGCTTTGAAACAACATGTCTAAGAAGCTTACCTTCATGAACTGAAAATACACACTTTTTAGGATTTAGAGATATCCCAAATTGCCTACACCTTTCAAAAACTTGCTTGAGATGAACCATGTGATCTTCTGCATCTTTTGAAAACACTATTATATCATCTAAATAAACAAGCACAAACCTGTTAAAAAGTCCTTGGAAGGCCATATACATGGCTCTCTAAAAGGTTGCTCCAGCATTAGACAAACTGAATGGCATCTTTCTATATGCAAATGTCCCCCACTTAGTCGTGAAGGTTGTCTTGAATTGGTCTTCTTCTTTGACCAAAATCTAATTGTAACCACTATATCCATCCAACAAAGAAAACCTCTCTGAACCTACAACAATCTGTAAATTTTTTTCCATTGATGGCAATGGATAGTGGTCTTTAAGTGAAGCCTTGTTTAAATCATGGAAATCAACACACAAACGAGTCTCACCATTCTTTTTTTGTACTAGAACAAGGTTGACCACCCAAGTTGAATGCTTGATTAGAAATATAATAGTTGATTCTATGAGCTTGTGAAGCTCATCTCTCATCAAAGGCTCAAGCTTTGGATTGATTGGCCTTTGTCTTTGTCTCACTAGTTTAGTTTCCTCTTCTAACTCAATGGTGTGTTGAGCCAAACTTGGATCAAAACCTTTGAGATCACTATATTTCCATGTGAATATATCATCAAAACTTATGCATAAATCTATGAAAGCTTTCTTTTGTGGAGGAGTGCATACCTTGCCCAATTTCAAAATTTTACTAGCTGCAATCTCTACATTGGCATAGTGTTCTTCCTTTGTTGACAAGGATGGTTTCTCTTTCCTTAGCTCATCATCTTCACTAAAAATATTTTCAAGAGTGACAAATCCATTAGGTAGCCTATTCATTTTCAGTTGTACAATCTGATCACCATATTGTTGTAAGTGTTTCGACTGATTTCTCAAAGAAAACTCAGCCTCTTCCTATAAAAATATCACAATTTGATTGTCATTTTCAAACACTTGCCAATTCTCTTGGTTATCCAAAATAGAAGACCTTACAACTACCTTTATATGTGACTAAAAAATTTCACTTTTTACATCATCTGGAATGTCAAATTGTGCCCCAACAGCAGTCAACCTATCAGTATGTTTATTCCTATTTCTTGGTATTGCCTGAATATTAAAAGCCCAAAAATATTCAAGTAAATACCAAGATCTGTGTCTATAAGATTTAAGCAATACATTCAAACCTCATACTTGGTGGACTACAAGTTCACTATCTCCAAATACTTGCAAACAATTTACTTTCATCTTCTTAGCCCACTGCAAACCGTAAACTAGTGCTTCATATTCAGCAATATTATTTGAACAGACAAACTAAAATTTAATAGAGAAATACCTTTGTTCTGTAGGAGAAATTAACATCATTCCATCTCTGATTCCATGCTTATTTCTCGATCTATAAAAGTACAATTGCCACAAGCCTTCATTAGATTCATCTTCTTTGACCATGGCTGGAATTGGTGCATCATTCTCATGAAGACAATACACACCAAGACCTTTCTCTTCAATCAGCTTGTAGGGATCATACTCATGCAAGGTAGAATCCCACTCATCAAGGAACAAATATGGAACTCCATCCAAAGGTGAGTCCTTTTCTACATTACTAGTTTATAATATTTCATCTGAGATGATACAATTTGCATTGACCACACTTGACATATAAGGCTCCTTATGAAAATTTGCAATTGGATATGAATGAATTGTTACCTTTGTACCATACATGGTTTTGAATATCAAATAGGTCTAATCAGTTGATAAATATCCCCCAATCTTTGAGGTGATGTCCCTTAAAAGGCACATAGTGAAATAAGGAGGCAAGTCCACCACTACAACATCATGTTGAATAGTAACTTTAGGACAAGCATGTAATGTCAATTTCAAATCTTTGATAATGCCTATCATATTTGATTGCACTGAGATGCACTAACCTTTGATTGCACTTTTTATGATAGTTGTTGCTCACAAATTAGAGGTATTTACTGCACTTTACTAACTATATATTCTAATTTTTTGGGGTTATGGGGGCATCAAACTACTCTTTTGTACTTTTAACAACAATACTAGGATTACTTGAAGTATTTGCTACCGCTTGGGCTTCATCAATAGCTTTTCTTTTAGTTCTCTGATAGGTTATAGCTGCAACTTGACCACTTCAATTGTTAGTTTTAACATCTTGAGTAAAGCAACATGATCATCAACCTGCCAATTTACATTAATAGCATTAGGCTACCCTTGAACTTGATGAGTCACTCTTTATGATGTCAAACCTATATCTTGATATTGACCTCCTTGAAAAGAGAACTCTTTTTGTGTCATTTGTGGCATGGTGATGTTTTGTGATACCAAGGCTTAGTTTTGAGCATCATTGAGATTTGAGTACTACCAACCTGAATCTTGCACCAAATTATTTTGAGGTGGAGTTGGAACAATGGCTTTTGAAGTAGAAGGAGCATTCAGATCAAGAGCAGCATATGGCTTAGCTAGATTTATGGCTCCTTGTGCTTGATAAGGTGGTCTATTTTCTCTAAAACCCTAATAAAGAGACCTTTAATCTTTGAAGGACTGATAGTTGTTCCAATTTTGTTGTTGATAGAGCCTATTTGATTGAAAATGTTTTCTTTTGAGCTAAACTATTTCATTTCCAAAAGATTGTAGCAAACTTTTCAACTCTCTTATCTCACTGGCTTGACTAGTAGGGGCTACAATAGGAACTTGAGGTGTTGGAATTGGAGCCAAGGATGGAATTTGACGAACTTAAGGGGTTGGTACAAAACTTATTTCTAGAAATATGGGATTGGAGGTCTTGGAGAAAGCTTACCTGCTTGTATCAAACTATTTTCTGCCCTTATTGCAACTTCATAACCATCTGGCAAAGTAGTACCACCTATTGACTGTATCATCACAATAATGTCAGAATTAAGAGCTTTCAAAAAATACAAAAATGCATATTCAGGGGATGGCCTAATCAGAACCAATATCCTGGTCCATGTCTTTTGGAATCTGATATTAAAATCAGACATGAACTCATGAGGAGCTCTATGTATGGCAGTTAATTGCTCAACTAAAGATATGTGATCATATTTGTCTTCAAATTGCTTGACTAAGGCTGCACCTAATTCATCCCAGATGGAAATGGATCTAAGTGGGAGGGTTCTATACCACTGTAATGCTTTTTCTTTGAAAGAATCAGCAAGCAATCTAATATCAACATTATCCTCAACAACATCATGAACTGAACAAAGATTAGCCACATCCTGGATATGCTCAATAGAGGTTATTTGATTTTCTCCTAAAAAGAATGGAATACTTTTGAGGAAATTACAAGAATGTCATCTAACTATGCTAGATTCAGTGGACTTCCCCTATTGAATGGATTAAATACTTGATTTCTAAAGGCCATCTGGATGGTGGGGATTGCAGTGTCTAGAACGATAGGATGAGGGGGAGTTAAATATTCTCTTTGAAGATATGGATTTGACCTCCTAGACCTTACTTTTTTATAAGTTACAAATTCAAAAGGAATACCTTTACTTGTTTATCTTGTGGTAACATTTGGCATGATTGGATTGCTTGAATGATGATATGAACTCTACAACTGGATGTAGAT
Source organism: Torreya grandis (assembly GCA_037957365.1). Lineage (NCBI taxonomy): Eukaryota > Viridiplantae > Streptophyta > Pinopsida > Cupressales > Taxaceae > Torreya > Torreya grandis. The sequence continues at coordinate 1,862,082 of JARHVA010000739.1, read as the reverse complement.
GAATATCCTCTGTTGCTATGAAAAATCTATGCAAAGAACTTTTCATAGTCCCATCAGAAATGCCAAAAACTATTGTCGGCCTGGAGTTGCACCCTGAATCAAAGATGTGCTAAAATAGCTAATCCTCTCTCTAATTTAAATAATGGGATCTTCTCAAGATGGTGGGTGCCTCAATGGTGAGAAGAACTTCCACAGAAGGTTGGTTCTTGTAAGATGTATCAATGTGGATCTCTACAATGTGTTGTGGACTACCATGGAAAAGGGAGAAAGAAGCTTGAAGGGAAAATCCTACCTAATGACGATGATACACCAAAATGTTGATCCACTCTACTTGGAACTTTGAAAACTGAATCAAACAAGGGAAAAAGAAAACCTTTGATTTCTAGTGATCACTATGCATAAGTATTTCATGAGAAGGTTCGATCCAATGACAAAAATGTGAGGAAAAATGATGGAGATAGGTCTGATACAAGACACTTTGCAAGCATCTAACATCCACTTACAACTTCAACAAAAGACATATAAAACACTGAACATGACCTGCATAACATGATGAGCTAGCAACTAGGTATGAATCAAAATTTAGGAAGGGAGAGAAATCTACCACGTATGCAAATTGTTGAATGAATGTACACTATGCCAGCACTTGAAATTTGAAAGTACAGTCCTTCTATTAATTAAAGAGGTTACACAACTCACCAATGGCAGAGCCTAGTCTTACCAAGAGAGGGATGAATTTTACAACGCTGAAAAGCCACTAATATAAAAAATTACAAAAAGCCAAGAGATTGGCATTGGAAATAGGAGAGGGAGTTAACTCTTCATTAGCCCAAGTCCAAATTACGTTGCATGAGTCTTCTAAATTTGTCTTTCCTTGGCTTATACCTAGCTGCTTTGCATGAAGAATCCTTGGCGTTGAAAAAGAATAAGTAGAAGACAAGATTTGGATGCATGAAATCTACGAATAGATTTTTTGACTTGAAAACTAGTCAACTCCAAAACAAGAGTAGTCAAATCGACTCAAACTGCTGGAACATTTGAAAGTCTCCCCTTTGTATGAAATCAATGCAAATGCAAAATTAAGAATTGTGTTTGAACCACTAGAACGTTTCAAGCTTTGAGACAAATGAGAGTGTGTGCATGGAATTTATGGCTATTTGAAATGTTCAACGCTCTGCATGTTCATCATGCAAGACAACTCGATTTTTAAAACTGAAGCATGCTTGTTTTCTTAAACACGTTCACTTCATTGGAGTCACGTTAGTATGTCCATGATCTTTGTTCATCCTACCTTTATCTTTATTCTGCATTTGTTTTATTCCTTGTTCATTTCTGGCTTAGTCCTGTTTGTGTTTTCACTGGCTTTTCCCATGTTCTGCTTTAATTTGGGATTCAGGCTTTATTTTAGTTTTCATCCTTCGAAAAAATTGTCCGAAGGACTCTCTATCTCTTTTCTTTCCTGGGCTTGGCATTTCCTTTTCTCTTTCTTGGCCTTAGCTTACGCCCTTGTCTTTTCTATCGGGCTTTTTGTCCTCCCAAATTCCTTTGGAATTTTTGTCCGAAGGAATTCCTTCGGATAAATAGTCCGAAGGAATTCGTTTCCTTAACAATTTTCCTGAATTTATTCTTTGGGCTCTTATGTCTTGCCCTTTGGTTTTCTTCAAAAAAAATTTGACTTCATATTCCCGTGAATTTCCTGTTTGACAATTATTTTGAAGGATTGCCTTAAATTTTCTCATTTCCTTCTTTGCCTTTGTTTTTTATTTCTATCAGGATTTTTTGTCAAGTATATCCTGTCGGACCTTTTTTTTTGAATTCCTTCGGACTTTTTATCCGAAGGAAATTCTTTTTCATTTGAAGTGTCCTTTGCTTTTCTGAAGGTGCCCTCCGCAAGGGCTTCAGCTTCCTAAAATTGCCCTTCGGGCTTTTGATTTGGTCCTGTTAGTCCCCTGGGTTCCTTTTGCAAGGGCAAGGTTCTTCCAGAAATTCACTTCAAAAGAATTGTAAAGGTCCACTTCACCAACCAAGTGCCCCCCATAAGGGCTTTTTGTCGTCAAAAGTGCCTTTCAAAACTTTTGAAAGGGTCCTGCCACCAACCAAGTGCCCTCCGCAAGGATATGTCTGCCTTCAAAAGTGCCATTCGAAAGAATTTTAGGGCACCCGGGCTTTTTAAAGGGCACCCAGGGTTTTTGAAGGGCACTCGGGCTTTTTGAAACTGTCCTCCAGAACTTTTGTATTGACTTGAAAACCATAAAGTGAACCAAACCAAAGGGTTACATACCCTTCGAAACTTTTGAATTGGACCTTCCCAAAGGGCAGGTTCCCTTTGGGTCTTCTCAACTATGCTTTTCCCTTTTTTTCTTTCGATAAAATGTCCAAAGAAAATGAACTTTGAATGACTGCCACTTAGTCATTTTTTCATACTTTTACACAGTCCTTTAAGAGCTCTTTCTCTCAGACAGAATGTTCAAATAAATAGTCCCCCTCTTATAACCCAAAAAAATCCTTGGGAAGACAAAATAAATAAACTTACAGCTTGTATGTCTTGGTTGTATTTGCACATTTGGCTATAATCAAGCAAGCTCCTTGGAAACCTCTGAATGACTAAAATTCACCTGGCTGTAGATGGCCACTTGGGTGGCTGTAATGCTCATTTAAGGACCCTAAAAATGATTCACAAGACAAACTTGGCACCATAGCAAAGTTCCAAATAGTAGGGGTGACATTTTGCCCTGTGGAGGCAAAACTGTCAACACTAGTAACTTACAAAATTACGAAAGAGAGGGTAAGATGAAAGAAAAAATATGTGATATTGGAGAAAATTTTGATCCACTTGATGTAAACAACCCATAAAACCAATCCTTGTATTAGCTACTATTCACATAATTAGTTATAAAGTAAGTGCAAGAGTCTGAGGAGAGTAAAACTTGAAAGAGAAACACAAATCCACCATATTACATGCACAAGGAATGGTAATATTTTTCCACAACTTCTATTAAAATCTATAGATCCACTTGAGTAGTACAATGATAGCCTTATTTACAATCTGAATGAGCCCAAATTTTACCAGCATAACAATAGTGTAACAAATGAAAGGGATAAATTATACTAAAATTACATAAAAAGATTAAAGACTTTTTAAGTGTATTGGAGCAACAAAAAGTCAATCCTTGGAAAGACTCTAATGGGCCAATATATAGAAAAAAAGAGATCCATGAGGAAATGTTTTCCCTCCAAAAGGTAGTAAGGCACTATTAATTCACCCACCAACCCACTATCTCACTAGATGCCATGTCACTTTCCCTTAATGCACTTTTCCAACCTGCAAAAGATAAAAAAATATTAAAGTTTGACAAATTAAAGTTCCCAAACCAATAAATCAACTTCCAAAACTTATAATTACTCAGACATGTAGAATTTATTGAAACTAAAGATATTAAGATGTCCATAACATAGTCAGATTTTCAACGGTTCAAACGGTTTGAAAAACTAATGCACGAAATAAAAGTTATGGTAAAAAAACTAACTCGTGCTCCAAAAGGCCTTCCTAGACCTATTTAGGGTTTGGAAAGTGTACAATCAAGTCATTAAATGCATTTTTTTAAGTTTTTAAATTTCTAAACCTAATCTCATAAAAAAGTTTCGATTAGGTCTAGAAAAAGAGAATTTCAATCCTAGACCTAATCTCATAAAAAGTTCCAATTATGTCTAGAAAATAAAAATCAGAAAAAATAGACCCAATCTCATAAAAAGTTCTAATTAAGTTTAGAAAGTAAAACTTTGAAATCCTAGACCTAATCTCATAAAAAGTTTCGATTAAGTCTAGAAAATGAGAATTTTGAAAACATAGACCTAATCTCATAAAAAGTTCTTGTTATGTCTAAAAAATGAGAATTTTGAAAACATAGAGCTAATTTCATAAAAAAAAATTGGTTAGGTCTATGGAACTTAGAATTTTCAATTAAGACCGAATCAATTCCAAAAGTCCCAATTACAACGAGAAAGTGATAATTTGACCCCAAAGACCAACAATAGATAAAGGCATGAGATAAATATTGGAAGACAATAATTTTGACCTGATAGACTAGTTCAGAAAATAAGGCAAGTTTAGTCAAGGAAGCCCAGATTATAACCCGATTTAGTGAGATTTTGAAAGTGCCATAAGTGCATCCAAAATGTGTCTAGGGACCAAGTGTAAAATACAAAAATTACTTGCACAAGCTTTTTCATCTCAACAGGGTAGGTTTCAATCACTAAACTAGCACGTAAATTGAGATGACCCTTTAAGGGGCTTGAAGAGCTAAGTAAGTCAAACTTCAAATGCAAATTAGGAGGGCTAGATTCTAGCTATGCACTAAGTGTTTTATATGAAAGTTCCTCATATGGACATGGTCTATTTAATGGATTGTCGCAGGACCCATCTTGGCACTCAAACTAAGGCGAGCTACCAAGGCAACTTGAGAGTGCCAAGACCAATGAGTTGTGAGTGCAAGCAAGAGCAACTACAAAAGTAAAAAGAGGTTATCTAATTCTTAAGAAAATTAGGATGTGTTATACAAACAACAAGTATCTCTCCCCCAACTCTCCTAAGAAAATAGTTAATGGGCAATTTACTAATGATTCCTTCATTACCCTTGTTGAAGAAGAAAATTATATCTCCAATGCTATGGAATGTTTAGATATGTTTTGTCTAGCTTCAAGTTCTTTTATTCAATAGAAGAAAGTTCAATACTATGGACAACTTATCTCCCCCTACCTAAATGGGTTCTTTAGTATTAGTGGCTCAGGATTCAATTAGGAGAAGACTCCAAGTTTCCAGGCATCCTCTTTGTTTTTTCAAACCACTCCCTCGGACTTATGGGGATACATGGTTCAATAAGTCAAGAAAAAGTTAGATTTTGGACTTCTAAACCCCTCTCTGGTAGGAAAGTTTCAAATTTACTCTAATATGTTGGTTGCTACACATGTTTACTACTCTTCTTGTTGGGCCCCCTCCAAAATAACTTATGCCAAGTTTGATAGAATTTTGAGAGATTTTTTGTGGTCCAATTTTGAAGGCACCAAAGGTTTCCACCATGTTGCATGGGATATTTGTTGCAAGATAAGACCCTTTGGTGGTCTTGGTCTTTTTGACACCAAAATCCAAGGCCATACCTTATGTGCAAATTGGATCATCCAAACCTTGGAAGGAGATGAAGCATGGATAATATTGCTTCATTACCACATCACTCAAGGCAAGCCTATGGAAAACAGAGCCTAGAAGGGATTAAATCTTTACACCCATTTAATCATGATGGCTATTGAGAGCATGTTTTTTGATAAGAGTGTTTGGAAGGCTAGTGAACTACTCAAAAAATATTTAAGATGGGACATAGATGGTTTCAGGTCTAACCTCTCTACTTTCACTCTCTATGGCAATCTCTTGTGCTTAATATTTATGAAGTGTCATCTGGTCTCGTGTGGATAAAGAGCCTTTTACTTTTCAAAAAAGGCATTAAGGTTATCTCTAACCTCTTTTGTAAACAAATAAGGAATTGGATTCCTTGGCATGCTCTTAGGACTCAATTTAACTTATAGTTCTCTAACCATGAGCCCATCTTGAAAATTCAAAATTCTATATCTGATGTGCACCTTCAAAAAATTGGTGTTTAATCTCCTTCTAGGAGGTGGATTGATTGGAAAGGCCATGTTGAGACATCTTTCTCCCTATACTAACCCTAGTTAGGTTATCAACTTCTTTCCCATAAGCACATTCAAATTGATTCTCTCAATGTCAAGTGGAGATTCAATTCCACTGAACAAGTCTGGAAAAGAAGATTTGAGCGAGTGTGGGCATCATTGAGAACCCAAACAGGGGCACTTCCTCTAGTGTATTTTACACCATGGACTTCCAATTGGCACCTGATTACTTCACATGGGCTTGGCTCATCCTATCTGCCCAGTTTGTAAACACCCATAAACGTTCAAGCATGTGTTTTGGTTCTACAAACATGCCCAATTGGCATGACTTTGGATTCGCACCCTTTTCAAGCCCTTTTGTCCAAAAATGTTCGCCTAGAAGAGGGTACTCTTAAGGGACTCAACTATGATTCTTGCAAAATTTCCACAAATTTAGCATATTTTTCGAGCTCAAATTATTTTTAAACTATGGAAAAATAGAAATGATGTTATTTTTTCTCATACCAATCTTGAAAACCATTTCCCTATTGCTAACAAAATTATTGTTCTATCTAATGTCATGCTTCATATTCTAGTGCAAACAGAGAAAGTGCATCTTGAGGTGGAATACCTCCAAACTCTTCTAGACCATTGGGGGAGTTCCATGTGTGTTGTTACTCAGGTTCCTCCGAATTCTCCTCATCGACAGTTATCCCCAAGGGATCGTGGCTATAGGCAGTGTGGTAGAACCCACTCTCAGAATAGATGCCACAGTGGCTCCCCTCGATGGCATTTTCCCACTCTGCCAATAAGCCTTACTGCTTTTGGTGGATGAGGGTGGTTTGCACCTCCTCAAGGGAAGTTCCCCCAACGTGCACTAGTTATTTTGCCCTCCAGGCAGGGGGTTGAGGATAAATAAAAAGGTAAGGATAAAGATGGTTGAACACCAGTACTTGATACGGTAAACGAACCTACTAGAAGCGGCTAGGGGAGTTGGGGCAACAAGCCAAATGACCCACCACCTCCTCCATTGATTGTGGTTACTCTGATTGCACAGTTGCTCTTTTGCTTTGTAGTTGTCTTTTTAAGGCTTGTTTTCTATGTTTTCACTGCTTTTTGGTTGAAAAAGATTTGCATTTTTAAAGTGAACTTGTATTAAGCTTCTCGACATTCACCAATATGGCTTTGGAATATGATCATTTCACTCATTTTTTATATGAATAACTTTATAATATAATGTTAAATTAATACATGAAAAAACATTTTCAATAAAAAAATAGGATCTTACATTAAAAGAGTTCATAACTAAAACCTAAGGCCAATACAAAGTAAACGCATCTTGATCATGAATATCATTAGGGATGTTGTTGAGTCAAAAGAGATTATTGATAAGTTGTTGAAAGCCGAGAAGTTTGTTAAGATTGATGGTTGCACCATTTAAATTGATAACTTAGACGTGAATTTGTTAAATCATAATAATCATTTGGGAACAAGTCTTCAAACCACCTTGTTCTATTATTGAGCTTCGATTTGAGGATGCAGACACAGTTTTGGCATCCAAACTATCGTGTGCTTTCTCGCCTCTTTCTCACACTTGTTGGGAAGTCTTAGGATATGATGGTGATCGAGAAAGATGATGGTATATCTAAGGAAATTTCGATGTTTCCAAGAATAGAGGAAGCTGTTCTAGAAAATATAATTGTGGGCCCTGGTCAAAAAATAATTGAACTATCACCTCCTCAATTCTCAGATTCTCTTACTGAAATTGATATTCGTGATTTTCTCCTCTACTACTCCGTTTTCTAAAATCCAGATGTCTTCATACATATTTAATCAAGGGGTGTTAGATGTCCCTATCGGAACATCCCTTGGTTTAGGTGACTCATCTAACTGGAGGGATCAACTTGAGGTTGAGAGACAAGAAAATAAACGTTGATACAATTATTCTTGAAGAACTAGAGCTAACCCTGAGGTATGAAGATGGAAAGATCAAGAGGGTGACTAAACATAAAGAGAAAAGAGGAGAAGAGGAAGTTACAATGACCAAAGAACAGACCATATCCAATCTTTCTGGCACCAAGAAAGAAAAGTGTGTCGATAATCAAAACGCTTAGTGAGTATGCACAGGAAGCAGTAGAGGATGAAAAGGCAAAGATCGTCAAATAGATCAATTATTTAAAAGAGTCGTTGGTCGGTAGATATGGTACTGATTAATCTTCTTGTGTGGCAAGTATTGTTCGAGGTTGAATATGTCTCGAATTCTTTGTTTGTTGTTTTTCTCCAGTTGCATGACAATGTACTTCAAAAACAAAACAAGCACAACAATTTCATACCCGAAGTAAGAAGATGCTTGAAGTCAAATATATGATCAGTTTCATTGAGGCAACAAAGAACCATTTGGATTCTGATGCATCTGAACTTACTGAATTCTTCAGATTTGAATCAGGGATGGTGAATGATTTTGTAAGCAATCGTTTGAATGATATGTATGCCCTGAAGACGCAATTAGAAAGTGGAGAGGTGTTAAAGGTATTTATTGAGATATCCAATTCTTTATTTGCTATATTTCTGATAATATCCTTTTAGAAGAGTGATGGACAATGGTTGTATGTCGTAGAATTCAAGTTGTTGCTTCAACAGTCAAAGCTCCAAGGCAAGAAGTGGTTGATTTGAAGGTCTGGACGAAATATTTCTTGAGTGAATGCGCTATCAAACCAGTAATCAAGGTTGAATCCACTCAAATTCTGATTGAAGAGGTCAGTTAACCCGTCCCAGCCATTTAGAAAGAACTGGCACCGATAGGAAAAACAATTTGGGAAAACCAGGCTAATTGACTTATCGTATGTTACATTTTTTTAATCAATGTAAAGCTTTAGTTTAGGGTAAAATCCAAATGCTAAATGAAACCAACCTTTAATTGGTTTCACTAATAGCATTTGCATGCAGTTCATGTAGTCTTTTCAATTAGTACTTAAACCGGTGCATGTTCCATGGTGATAATATTTGTTCTTTGTTGAACTTAGTACAAGGGGTTGGAAAAAGCGTGAAGGAAACAGAGATTGTATTTTTCATCCACATGACACTCCAGTAATATGATGGTATTTTAGTTTTGGCAGTTTAATCCTCAATTCTGGAATCTGTGTTTGACATCAGATCGTGTGTTTAATTTAGTCAATGTTGTTTTAAACTTTGGTTGTTGAACATGGTCTATAGATTCCGATAGTGAATTTTCATTTTAGCTTGTGTCGTTACGAGATTTCATAGTTGGGACTCATTCATCGTGTTGTGATAATTCGAAGGTTATCTCAATAAATAGCTTAACTTTTCCATATAAATAGCTTAACAATCATTTTATTACAGGTGTCAGGGGGCAGACCCAAGCCAATCCTATGATTTTTAGAATGGCATAGGCGATGAACTGAAAGTCCATCAACCGACAAATAAACTGGGGAGTGCATAGTATTTTTGTTATTCATTTGCTCAGTGTTGCACACAGTCATCAATTGGGTAGATTATATACAGGTTGCCTCTGTTTTCGTTGTCAATATCAGCGAGTAACACTAACCAACCCTTGCTCCAAATGGAATAAATATATTACATTCAAGAACTAGAGGTCCACTTTAAGACCTAACATTTTTTTGTTCGTTGTAAAATATTGTTGGCTTGGAGCCGATGCTCACTTTCTTTATCCATTTAATGGCACAATATGTATGGCCATAATCAAATCCTAAAGCAGTACACCCATTTTAGTCTCTTTACCCCTTTTCCATTAAATTCTTTTGCATGTTCTACTAAATTTCACACAATCCACAAATGTCTATCGAGTTTTGCATTTTGCTCATAATTAACGATGTTCAAGTGTTAATGTTCAATTTATCTCCCAACCCTGCATGTTTAAGAACGGTTCAATGTTTATTATTCATGTTATATCCTACAATCTACTACACAATTCGGGTTTAAAACAAAAAATTGCGATACCATCTCCCACGGTTCACGGTTGGTGGACAATAGAGGGTCGAAAAGACACAATTCCAACAACGAATAACACACCATAAAAATTTAAAAAATACAAACTTGGATTTTTTTTTGCAGAGCTACTTATGATTAAATAAATCAACAAGAGAAACTAAAGAGAATAATCGTATACCATCAAGTTTTATACAATCCTCGACTACAAATAGTCTGTTTTCAAATCACTGCACAGCTAATCTAAACCATGTTGTTTTCTTGGCAGACGGAATGAAATGGTGGAACAACGAGATAACTTTGCCTCAAATACATATATTGCCAAAACCATCATTTATGAAAAGCAATTTTCCATTTCCTTTATTACTCCCTCATTCTGTAATTGATGTTCGAGTCATTTGTTTTTTTTTAAATTTCCATTTGTCTTGAATGATTTGTTACAGGCCACGTCTACAAAATCAGTCGATTTATTTATTATTTATTTTTTTAAATCAGTAGATTTATATTACACGTCAACACATACCTGACAAAACATGTGCAGAAGATAGAGTTGCAGGCCTAGCGTTAGTACCGACTTATTGCCACTTTAGATTTTGCCCGCAATTGAAAGACAGATTAAAAAATATAAATTTCTACACTAAAATATATATTCATTAGTTATTTTCTGCTTCCATTGCACATTCTCAGTATACTCCATAACACATTCATTACCTATCTTGTATAAATGCCCTCTGCTCTCCATCCATGGGGAGTCGAGAAGCTTCATGATTTATTTTTACACGATTGTGTAATAAACTTTGTTCAACAAAGGAATCAATAACAATAGCTCATTGGCAAACCTTGTATGGTGTTCAAAACATCTAACGATTAGCAAAATTGGATATAGATATTGTCGTTAAGACATTTTGTGACTATTGGCTTCTCAAACTTCTCAGATCATCAAAATAGTTTTCCTCACAATAGACTTGCTGCTTCATTAAAATTTGAAGCATTGCAAGCATGTCTAATACAATTTTGAAATAGAACAAAAACTATTTCTCAATAAAAATTATACGTATAGCGTCAAAACATGACTTCAAGAAATGTGAACTCAGTATGGATCTTAAGCAATGCTATGGATCCAATCTTTGGCAATGGCAATTTTACACATTGCAACCAAACCAAAACTTTACAAAATAAAACTGAAATAGCTTCAGGAAGAGAGTTAACTGGGATATCTTCGTTTGAGATTGACCTCTGCAAAAAGAATTAATAACTTCAGCCCCGCCCTTTGAAGTTACAAAACAGCTACAACAAGAATCTCGTCTGGTACTTGTGAGGCTGTATGATACAAATTCAATTCATATGGAAGTGAGCGTTTCATCATTAAGAGGCCTACGACTTGCTTAATTTCCCGGAATGAACTTTTCAAATGAACAATTTCTTAGTGATCTGTAGCAGACAATAAGATTTCTTCCTCATTCTCAAGCAGTTTCTTTCGTGCTTAACGTTCCATCACTCTCTGGATCACTTCAATAAGCTGCTTAACCTGGAAAGGTTTGCATGTATAGGCATCCATTCCCGCTTCAATGCATTTGTCCTTGTAACCCTGAATAGCATGTGCAGTAAGTCCTATTATAGGTTTGCGTGGACAGCCAAGCTCTTTTTCATTTTCTCTGATACGTTTTGTCGCTTGCAATCCATCCAATACAGGCATCTGAAAAGTTAAAAACACAGAGCAATATGTCAACCAACATTATCACATATTCTATAGGAGTAAAAGAACGTATACAAATAATAAAATGCACGGCTTGACAATCAATGTTACTAAACCACAAACAGATATTTCTGTTGGAAAGAGGGAAAAACATGGGGGCTACCTTAGTAATTTCCCCCTTAATGTTGTAGAGGAAAACAGCATATAAATATTGTTCTTTGTAGAAAGAAAGAAAGAAATTATATTAATGCTGACCTACGTTGCAGGGGTACGCCCTCCCCCCCGGCGCCTCCTGTTCGGAGACGCCTCCGGCACGGGGACGTCCCAGGTACTCCCGGAGGCGTCCGTGGCCGTGCCGGAAACGTCCGGCACGGCCACGGATGCCTCCGAGAGTACCTAGGGACGTCTCCTGGCGTGCCCGAGGGATTCCGGCAGAAAAATGGCAAAAAACTTAGAAAATCCTTAAAAAAAAACCCTAAAAACTAAGCAACCCTAAATGTAAATCCAGTCCAAACCCAACAGTATATAAATAAAATAAACATTTCTTATACTTTAAGTTATATTTTATTTATATACTTTCAGGATGTTTGAGAGGGGTTTCGGACCGCTAGGAGCTATAATGCAAATTCTAGGTTTTGGAGGATCCTATCATATTTCAGAGTTAGTCAGATTCCAGGGTTTCAAAGTTTCAGACTTAGCCATATTTCAGGGTTTCAAGATTTCAAGGAGACATCATAGGAGGTATGAAGGCTGCATGAAGGGATGTATGCGTGATAGAATAGTATGAGAATATCTCTCGCAAAGTAGCCACAAGCCGATCCCACCCCATTCCCTGTGCACCCCTTAAGGCATGCACTCGTGAGATTCAATGCACCGATGAGCCCTTGTGAGAGAAAGTGTCAGTAAATGATAAAGTTGAAAAATAATGGGAGTGGCATTCATGATTTTGTGGGCAATCGAGATGATTTATTCTAGATTTGAATGTACATCCTGTCTTTGAAGTAATGAATGAATGAATATTATATATTTTTAAGTGTTTTATCATTTATAGACAAATATTTTCATACTATGTAGTTTCAAGTGTTTTACTAAAAAAATGAGTGATATATATATATATATATATATATATATATATATATATATATATATATATATATACAGACGTACCCACAACGTATCCAAATCAAGGTTTTTGAAAAATGGCGTACCCGCGTACCCAAGACGTCCCCATACCCATACCCAAACAACATAGATGCTGACAGATGACCAAAAGTAGGTCAATGGGACTCGAGGATACAACAGCTAACAATAGAAAGTTCTAGGAAAAGAGAATCCTAGAAACAAAATAATAAAATTACATGAGACAAAATCAAGCAGTGTGCCACTAACACAAGTTGTAATGAAATCAATACAAATAGCAATGAAGGGTGAAGAAGAGCCCCAAAAGCATGTGCCGATGAAGACTAGAAGGAAATCTCATCGACTATCTCTGTTTGTGCCTAAAGTGGAGTCATCATCTAAGCCATCATTGATCACTGTGAAAGATCTAATAATGCTCGCCGAGGGGTATCCAAAGTTTGAGAGGCCAGGCTAGGGGATCCTAGGACAAAGCGAAACACTACATCTAGAAACTCCCCTAACATCCAAGATCGGTGTAGTTCCCGTCGTAGAAAAGAAATTCGTAATATGAGTCTGCCTTTGTGGTCTTAGTAGATCTATGTTGTCAAAAGGGAGCCAAGTCACCGATGGGAAGAAGCAGACATACAATGCCGAGGGAGGGCAGGCTAGGGAATCTGAATAATCTGAGTAGTAACGGTGTGCTGAGAGAAGTGCCGCCTAACTGATCTATCAGCTCTGATATGTGAAGTACCAGTATCCAAAGGGTGTTTAGTACTGTTTGTCATCTCGGTGGGCTGGGAAAAGGAGGTGATCAACGTGGGGGGGCTGGAGGAAACAGTATATAAATATTGTTCTTAGTTTCACATCATAATTATTTTTTATTGGAAACAGGTGACTTACATTGATAACAGCATCTTTGCCCTTAAGTATCGGATTTACTACAAGTGGTGGATTACAACATGTTGAGTAAGCGTACATCTAAATCAGAGCCTCTTTTGGCTAAGATGCCACAATTGGAAGGGGATCCATTCCATCAAAGTTACCCATGGATCGAACCTGGCCCTATCCGTATCCAGGTATCTCCAAGGATTTGTACCTTGGTGGATGGCGTGACAAATCATCATCCTCACTAGTTGGACTGCATTCAATAGTTCTAGTTATAGTAACAAAACTGAGATAATTATTTCATATGCTTTATGCTCGGAACAAAAACATAATGAGAACAAAGAATCCACCACAAAAGATATTTCACAATATCTGTATTTAGAAAACTTACATGATGTCATGTATGAGGTGGTAAAGAAGACTGATCCAAGTAGCAGCTCCAAATACACCACCAGCGATACCGCCAAGCCCATTCTCATGGTCAATGTTAACGCCCAATCAATTTCTATGGTCTGCAGTAACGCAAACAGATCTTCTACCTACTCAACCTAGCCAAGCTTTAATTAGTGCTCATACCGTGCCAACAGTTCCAATGGCACAGGGCAATCTGGCCAGCTTGACTAGATTGCACCATCTCAAGAGTCCACCAAACTTCATGCAGAATACACTATTGGACACATCATGGTATCATCAACATACAAGCCAAACCATAGAGCTTAATTCTCAGTATGCATTACCATTGAAAAGATGTCATGTTTAATAGAAATACGTTCACGTGGGTTGTAGATGTGTGGAATGTGGTTCATCATGTTTAATTTGCTTAAAGACATTTTCTCACTAATAAACAGCAGATGAATGATGTGGATGGGCCTGTCCCCCAAAGCCTTATGTCAAGCTACACAAAAATGGCACCTCTGAAGGAAACCAGGAGGACGTGGATTCAAAAGTTATTTTACCAATTTGAGTAATATTTTAACTCCCAACATCAATAAGAAGCTTCAGGCAACACTGATGGAAATTAAATAGCTGGCAATTTTCTTACATAATATAAAGTTTAAACATGTAAAGATCAACGAAACAAGTGTCTGATTATTATTATACTTTGAAGTTCACACGAGATAACTGAAAACAAGGATGGATTGCTAGCACTTTGACAAGGTCTGGAATATGGGTCATATTGTAGAATTTGCCATGCATGATCAAATAATAATTAATATTACTAATTTTTGTGGATGAATAGCCTCATGATATGATTTTTTGAATTTTATAGAATGTAGAGTTTGAAGAGGGACTTGTCACGCCAAACAAAGAGGTTAGAAAGTGTAATTCTGCTAGTATGGAAAGGTAATACAATGGGTGGTGGCTTTCAAACATAGTTACCAAGTTCGGAAATCCGGATCCATTCAAGAGGGAAAAAAATCTGAAAACCGGAATTCTTGAAAAGGTTTGAAAAAATCCAATCCAAAAAATATACAGATATATGTGAGCATAGTTTTAAGATATGCAAAACTGACAAATACAATGAAAATATTAATAAAATAAGATAAAATGCTAATATTATATCATGTTTATGATTTATGGGCATTTTTTGTTGCAGAAAACCTTAAGGATTAAAAAAAATTAAAATAAATTAAAAAAATAATTTTTTGAAAAAAAAACAGGGCCAACCCGGATGAACTTATCTAGGCCGGCCAAAAAATTTGGATCCAGCCGGATTTGGTAATTATGCTTTCAAATCATCGGGAATGTTAAGAAACTTCTCTATATGCGATCACACCAAACAAAGAGGTTAGAAAGTGTACTTCAGCTAGTATGGAAAGGTAATACAATGAGTAGTGACTTTCTAATAATCAGGAATGTTAAGAAAACTGTTCTATATGTGGTGGGCTTTTGGGGAGTAGTACAAACCCAAAGAACATTGGTGTTATAGGTAGAGGCACAATATTGGGAAATTTCCCATATCAATCATTTTTATATGTTTTTTATGATTATTAATCGCTATAAATTGTCTATCGTCAATGCATTGTGGCAGATAATTGGCTTTACAGCTTGATAACCCATGTCTTTTCATTTCTTGCTACGAAATTAATGGAAAAGAAAAACAGCAAAGAAGCTACTGATGCTGATTAGAGTGCTGGAGGCTGACGCAGACAGAAGTTTAACTGCCATGTAGCCTCAGAAGCAAAAAAACAAGTCTGAAGAAAATGCAGAGAAGAGGAGGCTTAATAATGCAGTGAAGAAGCTGGAGGACCAGCAGGTAAGAGGTCAACCTACTAGACTGCAAAAGGAGACTTAAGGATAGGAACAAGGCGGCATCCGAGTCAAATATGTTCTGAATGGTTACATGGTAACTCTAATAAAGAAGCTAAAATAAAATCACAGGGAAATTATGGTTTCTATTAGCAAAGGCACCCTGGACCCAGTGCACCAAAAAGCAATGAATGTAGACCGTCAATTATGAAAACATGTATTGTAAAGCATCAATTGTTTTGTTAGTCTTGTGTTGGCATTTAGTTAGTGATATAGCAAGACCCTTAGTTATGTCAGTTGTGATGGTTGGATTATCCAACAACCATTGGATCTCGTCCTTCAAATAGAATATTGTAGGTCGGGGTACGAGCATTTGTTTCACATCCTCCCTGTACTATGCGAATTGTATTGAGACCTATCTTTTATGAATACAAGCTGCTATTGTTTGGATTACTATTTTGTGTACGCTGCTATTGATGGTCTAGTATCTCAATAGACACCAATCATTCTACATTTTGGCATTGTTGCCTTAAAGAACATCAAGTCAAGTTAAAATTTGGTTCACAAATTTATGTGCTGAACATAACCATGAAATACATTAACAAAAGATATTACAACAGCGTGTACGAGTAATAATTCATGTTATTGATTCTAAACAAAGGCGGGAGAGAGACACAGTCAAGGAGAGGGCCAAGAAGTTAAATGGTCTACTCAATTGGTAAAGCAACACCAAAGAAGACAAACATTGTAGCAAGTAGTCATTTCTAAAATCCATCAAGCGATGTACGAAGTGGAAGCCAAGGCCGAAGCATGAGAAGTCATACCCTGAGCTGGATCTGAAACCAAGGGTTCAGCCATAATTGGTGGACCCTATACCACTCGCAGTATGGAGTTGGTAGAGATTGCCATAGCCCCTTCCGGAGGAAGTGTAGACGTTTTCGACGAGTGTGCATCAGAGGGTGTTGCAAGGGAATCACATGAAAGTCTGGGCAGATTGAACAACAAATTGGAGTGCACAAAAAATGGACCTAATGGCATGTAAGCTAGCCTACAGATCCCTGCCAAATGAAGGGTCAAGGATGTGTTCAACACTGCTAAGAAATCAAAGGAACATCCAAGGCTAACCTTCTTAAGGGGTAAACTTGTATTCGAAAAACCACACCAGAACCATGATTATCTCATCAACTCCATCTCCAAATAAGCAAAAGCTACCAAAGTTCATAGGTGACGAATCGGAGGATCCTATACAACACTGCAAAACATGCATCACCATCTGCACTACCAATGGGCATACAAAGGCATACCGTACCCGTACCTGAATCGTACCCATACCAATGGGCATACAAAGGGCATACCGTACCCGTACCCAAATCGTACCCATACTCGTACCCGTAGCAGGCCGTAGCGCTCTAGCCCCGAGTTTTCAGTTTACAGGCACCTGCGAAGAACATCGCGTACGGAGCCCTACACCCTACATCCCGAAGCGATCAAACTCGCGATCGACACGAAGGACAGAGTGCACTGTGCACGCGGCCACCTCAATTTTAAGACCGCTCGAGAACTTCCTTACCCAGGAAAGCCCCCTACGCACTTTTAATTGGCGCAAACAGTCCGAACGCGTCAACCTCAGCCTACAGGGAAAAGGGTTTTTTCGCGCGTTTTCTATTTTTTTTTTCGGTTTTCCGCAATAGTCGCCGGAAATTTTCGGGGAGGCACCCGGAGTCGTCCCGGAGGCGCCCGCCAGCATGCCGGACATTTTCGGCACGCTGGCGGGCGTCCCCGGGACGTCCCCGTGCCGGAGGCGCCTCCGAACAGGGGGCGTTGGGCTGGGGGGCGTACCCCTGCAACACAGAATGTATGTAGTTAAGATGTTTCCCAACCACCCTTTGGGGAATTGCTATTGACTGTATGCAAATGCACCATGCTCAGAGAAAGCAACATGGAAAACACTCAGGGAAGCCCTCCAAAAAGAATTCAAACTCCTAAGGGATAACAATGAGATTTTTGGAGAAATATATAATACATCGCAGGATAAAAACGAGAATGTTTGTGCCCATAATAGAAGATTCGAAGTGCTATTGGAAAAACTTGAAAAGGAACCTAATGACAGCTTGGAGAAATGATGGTTCATTGAAGGGTAAGTACCCTCATTGTAGAGGGTGATGAAGGTGGTCCCACCCTCATTTTACGAAGATGCATACAACCGAGCCATGGACATTGAAGCAAGAAAAAGACATCATCACGCTTGAAAATATGTGAAGAATACCCTAACTCTTGTGATGATAGTGAACCTAGATCAATGCAAGCCTTGAGGGATTACATGCTCTAAATGATTAATTAAAGGGAGATGGTAAGAAAGAGGGCAAGGATATTGTGTGCGAGATTTGTCAAGTTACAAGGCATTCAATCAAAGGACTGCCCGTACAATATGCAGAATAAGTGCAGCCAAGTGTTGTTCACACAAGGAAAGCCATCAATACCACCCACCACGCCACCAAGAAGCTATCGAAGATAGAATAATAGCGGTGGCAGGAGTCAAATTCAATACGACTCCGAAGGACGACCAATTATATAGTGTTGGAAGTGCAATCAATGGTGGCATTTTGCAAGAGATTGCCCTTACCAAAAATGGCACTAGACTTCTCTGTAGATGGTGTGGGCTCAAGAACCATAATGATGGCAATTTTCCAAAGTAAGCCAATGTCAATAGGATTGACGTAGTTGAGGGCAAGTAAGTTATGGTTATTACTAGAGCACAAGTGAAGAAATCCAATTACTCTAACCCACGTACGGAGAAGGAAAGGCTCACCGAAGCAAGGGTGGAAGTCGAGAGGGCCATGGTAGAAGAACAACATTAGTTGAATGAACATACAAGCACAATGATGTGCAGATTGGAGTCCAACAAAGCTATTGCAAAACATGTCTTATAAACCACTATACCTATGAAGATATCCGACATATTGCAAAGCATCCCAAAATTCAAAAATGCTCTAATTTATACCATACAAGACATTAGCTCAAACATGGAGCATACAATGGTGCACCTAACGTCGGGTCATGGGGAGAGAAAAAAGTGGAAGGATAAAACCATAGTTGAGCCACCCTTGTTAGGCGACCAAGTGATCGATCCTATGCTCTTGACGATGAACCTAGACCAATAGTCGGCAATTGTGAATATGTAAGTTTTGTGCAAGAATTTGACAAACACCATCGTCAACGATAGTTCTGAAGTAAATGTTCTTCTGGAAGACTTAAAAGAATCTTGGGAAGCCAACTATGTGGCCCCCGACATTTCAACTAGTAGGAGTAGATCAACATGTTATTAAGGTACTTTGTGTACTGATGGAACAAAAGCTAAATATTAGAACCCAACCCTTTTTGTTGAATTTTGTGGTCATCTCATTGCAAAAGAAGGCATGTGATGCACTATGAGATCTGGGTTGGTTGGTAGTAGCTAAAGCCAATCATAAATGGAAAAATAATTTGCTCTCCATTGAAAACAAAGGACAGGAGTATGTCATAGATTGGAATAATCAAGCAACCAGTGAGGAAGCAACTTCCTCAGACTCATCAAATTCAAATTCTGAAAAAGAATGCTCGGTTGATAGGGCCGAGGTACGATGAAGGGGACTTAGAGTTACAATCATGCTCCCAACATGAGACAAACTCCTTCAATGGTATGTTCCATTAGCAGCTAGAAGACTAAAAAGTGTTCCAACCTGATTGCAATAGCATCGAGATAATGGAGATTGAAGACCAAAGCTTGTAGCGCAATGACAATATAGTGATGCCAAATCCTTCCACAAGTGTTAACATGACAATTGGCTTACCCATCAGAGTTCAACGAATACAACATCAAGGGTGCAAAGTTTGATGAAAATTTGGCCCACCGATTGGAACTAGACATCATGAATTTCTAAAGAGCCCACTTCAACGAGCTTGAACGAGAGGTCCAACGAAAAACTTTTAATAGGAGAGGTACAACCTCCTAAAGTATGAATTATTTTTGAAGTACAGTCGGATACAACAAATATGCTCAAACAGGATGAATGTGGGGTAATGGCACAATGTGCAGCAATATTCACTGAAAATATTCACATGATAGACATGGAGGCCCCATCTAAATAAACAAATAAAGCAACAATAAAAGGAGACCCACATACAAGGATTGACCAAGTCAATTATTTTGAAATGCATGAGCAAACATCACAAATATCGAACTTAAAAGAGGAGCGTGTGTTTGAGGCATCATATGACCTCACAATTTCCAACCACATCCCGATCGACCTCTCTTTACATACTACTAAGGTATCAACCTTTTCCGTTCAATCTATTAACTATACAACCTTTTTGTTAGCAATACCCACACGTACAACCTCCGTTGTTCAATCTTCCATTCATACAACCCTATTGCTGAAAATTATTGCTCATATGACCTCTATTGTTTCATCTTCCACAAGTACAAGCATGTTGTTGGAAATCCCCACCCATACAACCTCTGTTGTTCGATCTCCACCTCCCTCTATTGTTTGACCTCCCTATCTCCTTGTTCAACTCATCCTTGTCCATTTTTGTTTGTATCGCTTAAAACAGATACCATATGACATCCCCTACTTAATGCTGCCCCAATGCCACCACTATATGACCTGTGTGTTAGCTGTTGCCCAAATCAATCACTGTCGTTGTTAAAGTCATTGGCTCTGCCAACCAAATCACCCATGTATGCCCAATTGCGATTGTTTGTTCATTCACAACAAAGAAAGAAATTCAAAGGGGTAATAAAGGGTGAAATTGGTTGGACACAAAGCCACTTACAGCAATAGACAACAAAGAATTGATACTTGAAAATTTTGGTTGTCATCATGGATTTAAAAGGGTTGTAAAAGTGTTGCCACCACTAGATCTCGGCATTTATTTTCCAAGAAGAAAAAAAATAGTGGTTGAGAATCACACTAGGTAAAACATGTTCTTTCTTGCCCCCGAAAAGGTTGCAAAATTTCTACATAAACAACAACACCACCAAAATGTCTTCTATCTTCCCTCTTCGTTCTCATTTTATCATGTTGTCTATGACTTGTCTTGAAAGGGACTCCAACTTGTTTAAAGGGTGGGGATAATGTAGACCGTCAATTATGAAAACATGTATTGTAAAGTATCAATTATTTTGTTAATCTTGTGTCAGCATTTAGTGAAATAGCAAGACCCTTAGTTATTTCGGTTAGGTTAACCGACAACTATTGGGTATTGTCCTTCAAATAGCATATTGTATGTTAAGGTATGAGTGCTTGTATCAAGTCCTTGTACTTGTCAGAGTTTAGAATGAACTCATAATCTCGTAGGACCACTCCTACAGCACCATTACCACAACCAAATAATCATGGAGACATTATGTAGACACAATAATAATTATGCACAGTCCAGTCTCATTATTTCTCAAAAGAATAATACAAATCCGTAGCTCTCTCTTCACCAACTTCATAGGAGAAGAATAGGGAGTTCCTAGTAAATAGGCAAAATGAGTTGGTTTCATGCAACGACAATTTGTTGCGTGAAACCAAGATTAGTTGATATGAAATATTTGCACGCATAAAATAGCAATGCAAATATGCAACATATATCAACTAAATAACCCACTCCCAATTAAGCTTAACGCTTACTCCAACACCCTCCCTTAAGCGCAAAATAAGGAGTAAGAAAAGAGAAAGCAAAGAGACTGAATAGGTCCCGACAACAAGCCCTGATTGGGTACCCATGTAAAATCACAGTGAAATACAAAGTGTCCCTATGGTAACCAATCCATCTTACCAAAGTACATGGATGTCGAGTCGCTGTAATCACCAAGTCAAATAGGAACTGGCACTCTATACGAGGCTCACTTTGTAAAAACACTGATCACCAAACAGGGAAAAAAAAGTCACCAAGGATGAAAGGTATCACCGCAAGGTACCCGAAAACCAGTAGAACCATAGTGAGAGTAAAGAAGAGAACATATGTTGCAAGGCATCCCAAAAAGCATGACTCAAAATCTCAACACAAACCTGTAGTAGGTGCACTCGATGGAATAAAGCCCATCGAACAAAAGATGCACTCAATCAACTGCCTCCAAAAGAAAAATGTGGTGCACCAAGCGCTAGCAAGGAACACAACACTTGAAGCAGTATGTGCACACACACACACACCCCATAATGCTGAATGGGTGTAGTGACTCAAAAACCATCTAAATGAGGGCCAATCCAACAAAGCAAACACCGAAATGCTAACACTGGACTACACCAAACTAGCTACGCTCTAGGAGAACAAGCTCCACCAAAACCTCTGAAGGAGACTGTCAACAATCAGATACAAATATGAAATCTCTCAAGAATGATGTCGCTCGTGATGATGGGATAGTCATGCAACTGGAGAAGAAAGTGCTCAATCATGGAGCACACACATGAATAAAAAATCTCCATGAATCTCAGTGTGACTACAAACAAAAGTCTCATCCTACAACAGTATCACCAAGTGATGTACGAAACTCCACAATGCAATCAATTTGTGGAATACATCATCTATGCAATGAGAGATGTATGCTCGAAAAGAACACATTTGCCTAACCAAGGAGCTCAAACGACAAGGAGCATCAACAGGGAAGAGGAACAATGTGCGATCGAAGAAGCTAAATAGTGGAGTGATGTATGTGGTGTCCTCGCCAAGAATGCTTCTTAAGCCACCAAGAACGATCAAAAATACACCTCAAATGAACACGAATGGTGAATGAAGATGCCTACATATGAGTGGATGCAAAGTCCACAACATAAGAATGCGAGGCAACAACTAAATATGTGCCAGGTTGATCATGTTTGGCATCTGTAATCTCAGTTTTCTCAAGCCTAAGTGAAAGTGCAGAAGAGCCCATATCTAGCTCATAATCCTCACGAAGAATGGAGCAAACAAAAGATGGAGCTCTATCAACAGATCCCAATGAAGATGAAGCCCCTACATCATAACCAAGGCCATGCCGATCAATCCACATAATAGGCTGAATAGGGCGTGTAATGCCCTGTAAACGCTTCCCAATGCCTACAAGTCTGATAGTGTGACCCATGGAACGAACATGCGGGAGCCAAAACCAGTGTTATGCTGCTCAAAAGAAGCAAGCATATGTGTAGGTGGAACTGGAGTGGGATGTGCACAGTGTGCATCAACAATAGACACAATAGTATCATCTGCAATAATAGGAGCAACATGAACAATGGGCTGCTTGGAATCTGGTAGATCACACTATAAAAGTGCATCAAATGGATGCATACCAAATTTAGTAAAACAACATGATGGCATACCAACTAGTTTCTTTTGCAGAGAACATATGAGGGCATCCTTTCCATGAATCAGGTAGCGCAGAAAAGAATTCTGCATCAAAGGTTTCTTGTTTGCTTCCTGAAGTGCTAGAAAAGAAGCCATAGGATCAATGGGTTGCTTAGGATTTGGTAGGGTACTATCAAGAGTCATACCAAAATCAAAATTAGGAGCAAGAACCACTGTAGCAAAATGTGCGTCAGTATGTGGAGGCGTAAATACCTCATCCAAGTGACCACCAATACTCAAATCAACATCATGGGCAGTAGGAAGGGGTGGTACAATAGTCTCATCCTCAGAAAATGTGTCCTCACTAACAATGGAAGGAGGATAAGAGCTAACAGGAGAAGGAGATGCCAAAGATTCCTCATGCAAATCACCACCAAGAGTAACATCCTCATAACTAGGAGAAGACGGTGGAGAAACAATGTCACCAACAAATAAATCGTCACTACAAGAGGAAGATGAAGAAAGAGGAGCATGTGGAGGTGAAGTGACTTTATCGAACAATATAGAAAGAATGTCCCAAGCTCCTTTAGGTGACGTGGCATGCTCAATATGAGTTTGCAAACTCTCAAAAACATGGAGGCGAATAAACAAAAGTGCTTCCTTTTGCAAGGATGCAAGCCATACAATATCGTCCTCATCTGTGAAAACAGGAAAGTCACCAAGAACTTTCCACAATCCCTTCATCTGTAAGTGCATCCGCATTTTGGTTTTCCATGTGGTGTAGTTTGAGAAGCTGAGTAGTTCGAACATACTAGAATCCATACTCAGAGTCATGAAAAATCAACAATGGTGAAAATGGCCAAAGAGGGACATCAGTTACCACCGAAAATGCATCCGTGAGTACAAATGGCACAAAAGAGGACAAAAAAACACACTAAAAAATGGGACGTTGGACCCTACCGAAAATGAGTTCGTGAGTTTGCAAAGTGTGATGGCAAGTACAATAAATAAAACCTCCAAAAACTGAAGGTGAGAGCAATCCTTCGTCTTTGACCAACGAGAAAAGGCGTGTAGGTACCAAAAGATGCCACCTTTAATAATTACCACCACTTATTAAAAAATGGCCCCTTAATCATCCTCCACCAAAAAAATTAAACCCCCATATAAAAAACAATTGCTCACTTAAAAAACGTTTATTCCCTCATGGGTAAAACTTTCTCCACACTTTTAAATCCCCCATCCACCCTTTTTTTTAAAAAGGCCCTCCATAAAATAAACATAAACTTTAAAATTTTCTTTTAAAATAAATTTATGCAAATTTTACATTTTATGGTGTGGGAGGGGTTTCAACTTTAATGTTTTAACTAAGTCCTTGTTACTAGCTAGGTTACAGAGCTGATATAGGAGCAAAACAATTGATTTTTTTAAGAACTTGACTTTTGTTAAACAGTAAACAGCTCTTACCAACTTGTTGGTAGGCTCCGCTTCCAAGGAGAAATAGGGCTAGGGCGCCGTGAGTTGAGTGGAAGAGCTACAAGTCAAGAGAGGGTTGAGTTGACGGTGGACAGCTAACAGGTGGCACTATGAAACTGGCAGTTGAAACATTTGACTGAGCCTCGTGGAGTGTTTGACAGTGAGGCGGTGGTTGGTCTTTTTATGCAAGCTCGGTGTAGAAGACGGGTTGGATTTGTGGAAAAACCAACGCCTAATAACAAAACCACCTACAATGATTTTGGCTATGACGCGAGGTTGCCTCCATGGCTTGAGCAGAAGGCGAGGATTTGAGTCACGGCCAGCACAAGACAAATCTGGAAGATCAGCAGCAGGAGGGTGGCGATGGAAGCTTGGAGACTCAAGCTTGAATGGCGATAGGTTGAATAAGAATACACAATGCCAATACCCATTGAAGGAGCCATAAAGACGTAATGCTAAGTAACAAAATCCAATTATTTGCTTGCCAAATGAATTGTACGGCCAGTTCAAATGGATACAAGAGAAAATTAAACCGATCTGCCGAAAAAGATCTGTAGAGGGATCATGCAATCTAGATTTGTCCGATGAATGAAACGAAACAGAGACAAGCCTGCAACGTTCAAGTCTAGAGCAGGGCAGCGCGATCCCAGTTGTAAACCTCCAACATTTCAATGAATGAATCAAATTGAGCCAAACAACCATATAACGTTGTGTCAATGCCTAGCTCATGAGTTTCAAACAGATCGGACTGTTGTTGGCACCAAATCTGACCTTTACCAAGTCCGAGTTCACCAAACTTCACTGATGTGGGGTTGCCAAGAAGACTTTATTTGTCAAGGTCTATGTGGATTCACTATTGCCATCGATCTCATAGGAGTGACATCATCGCAAGCAAGGGCTTCTCCACATTACAATATCAACGAGATCTGTGTCTCAAATCTTTCTCAACCGGTGGAGAAGATAGGTGTAAGCCCAAGATTGATGGCTAGAGGACCATCGACTGAGAAGTGTCCAGTGATTGGGAACTGATCACTTGCATGGAGACCAAGTTGCCAAACCAGAGTTTGCAATTCCGAATCAACAATACAACACAGGTTGGTGTTGAATAGACCGATCGATATATGTAGATCCCAACATCAAATCTTGACTACAAGGATCAAATCATAGCCCTAACTAATCAAAAGCTTCAACATGCAAATCAGAAATGCATACACGATCTGCAGAGTAGGTCATTCCAACTAAATTAAATGCAATGAATGCATCCAACAGATCATGTCACTGCAAATATTCCTCCCACTTTGATTCACAACAAATACAAAATGCCCAGAAATTGGAATTCAATGGCTAGTACAGAAAACCAAAGACCAATGCATGGTAAAGTGTCGTACAAACTGTTGAAAAAGTTGATGCTATGCAGGATGAATCAATATCGATGCCAACAATATTGAGAAAACTATAGATCAAATCCCCATAAAAAATTACACAAAACCAACTGTACGGTCCTGTTAGATCTACAAAATGCAAGTCTGCCCCTCTCAAATACAATTTTTTTAAAATCTGATCATTCAAAGAATGAATCCAGGTTGAGTAATGGCTGCAAAAGACAGCTATGATACATTGGTCTTCATTTCAAAGGGTTGATTGGTGTCATGCATTGCAAAAACAAGTGCAGAGCAAAGTACAGCTTTGAGTTCTTTGGATGCTTGATGTTGTGCACGTGCATTGGAATGCTGACTTAGACTCGCATGATTTGATTCATTGACCAAAAAATGTGAGAGAATGCCAACATGAACCAATGATAGAAATTTGTGAGTCCTAGAAAACTTCGTAGTTATGTGGCTGCAAGTAACTAACCAATTTTTAATGACCTTGATGAATCCCTTCATGGTCAATGATGTATCCCATGTACTGGACCTGAGTAACACCAAAGGTACACTTGCCTATGTTAGCTTGCAACTGATGATTACAAGGTGTGTCAAGAACCTTTTGAACATGCAAGATATCAGTCATGAAACACATGATTAATCTTCCCTGGGCAAATTTGTCGATCAAACAGCAGGTGCTGAATCTGTTCCTGTACAGTACACAACCCAAATTTCACATAGAAATCACTCATTCCTTCCAGACCACTGCTGCAATTCCAGAATTTCAGAATTCTGTCAAGGTGTGGTGTTTGATCTCTTTTGCTTTTCTTATCGTCCATTGCTTATCAAATCAATTTCAATTATGCATCTTTACTGTTTGTAGCCACTAGGTCAGATCTGATTTACTGTTTTAGACTGCTATATTCTAGATCTACCTTGTTGACTTAATTTTACCAATTACTTAGTGTCAATATGCCCTAGTATCACATTTCGGTAAAACAGTTCACGAAGATTTGTGCATACAAAAGAATCAACTGTCTCTAGCAAGCGCAAAACCATCTTGACCTTTATTAATGATTTCTCCAGGCATACTTTTGGTTTATTTCCTAAAGCAAAAATGGGAAGTCCTACAAACTTTTATGAAGTTCAAGGCTCTTGTTGAGAATTAGTGTGGTGAAACTATTAAAACTCTTTGAACCCTCAATGGAGGGGAATATGTGAATAATGCCTTGAGAGGATTATTGCACTCAACATGGCATTGCTTGTCAAATGACTGTGCCATATACTCCTTAACAAAACAGTGAAGCCAAGAGAAACAAAAATAGTCTTATTGAGATGGCATGATTTATGCTAGTAGGCAATGAAATGGAAGATAAGTTTTGGGCCAAAGATGTGTATTGTGCTAGGCTGCTAGCTACACTTTGAATCGTCACTACCCAAGCCATGTGGAATGTGACACCTAAAGTAGAATGGCGTGGTCAAAAGTCAACCATTGTGCACTTCTAGTTATTGGGATGTATTGCTTGGGCCATATTCTAGATGAAAACCAAAACAATTTGGATTCCAAGAGTCATCAATGTATCTCTGTGGGTTATAAAGTGGAAGCTAAAGGCTATTAGCTATATGATACTATTGCTCAAGAAGTTATCAACGGAGAGGTCATTTCTATGTAAAGGCTTCCCTTATAGGTTTGCCTACTCCATCTCAAGATTCTCGTATTATTTCTATCTATACTACCTCTATGTCTAATTCAGACTTTGATAGTGAGGATGAAGATTTGGAAGCTTTCTCTTATTTCTATCTACACTATTTCACTAAGGAGACTTGTCGTCCTCAGTGGGTTGAAGCAATTCTTTGTGAAGCTGGCTCTGATAAAAGTGATGCTTCCTATGCTCAAAGGACTGAAACTCAAAAGCAGTAGGAAAACTTTTCTCTTGTTTCAAAGGGAATGGGAGAAGGCTATGGTGGAGTACAACCCATTGATAAACACTTGGGAGCTGGTACCTAATCTGAAAGGCAAAAAAATTGTGAGGCACAAATGTGTCTACAAAATCCAGTTTGCATCAAATGGTGCAGTTGAAAAGAGTAAAAGGCTCAGCAAATATATAATGTAAATGTAAAACACATAAATAAATACAGCAAAATCAATACCAACAACTTCCATCATATCAATATGGAGAACAAATAATGGTGGTTGAAGAACACGCACACCTGAACATCCATAAGGATCAAGTCATACTTTTCCCTATCTACTTGAAGAGCATTAATGCATTGCTGGCCATCACCAACAACATCCACTTCTGTACCAAATTTCTTTAGTTGTTGACATGCAACCTTCTGGTTTACCAAATTATCCTCTGCAAGCAAAACTCTCAGCCCTTTGAAAGAAGCTTCATTACCAGGACTGAACACCTTAGTAACCACTGCATCTTCATGTTTCCTTCCTGCATATGAAACACCCTTGATTAATGAATTCCCATTGTATTTGGACATATCATGGTTCTGCATGTCCCTGGCCTTGGTAATTTCACTTTCCACTTTACCAATAACTAATGACGATTTGCTTGAAATCGCTCCATTTCCATTTGATTCTAAGCACTGGATGGAACCATTGCAATGTGAAGAACATGCAAGTGGTAAATTCTCATTACAGTTTTTACTTCCATTGCAATGTGAAGAACATGCAAGTGGTAAATTCTCATTACAGTTTTTACTTCCATTGCAAACATTTATCCTCTCCCTACCACAGAGAACATTTTGAGAATTGACCTCCTCATGGAGGCAAACCGCATCTGCTTCTTTTTCTGTCACATGAAATCCAGTTTTACACTCGGTGTCATTGCTTGATATTTCTATCCCTCTATCAAAGCAAGCTATGAAAGAGAAGGTGCTTCCCTTTTCAGGTTCACTTTCCAGCCATATACGGCCACCCATCATTCCCACTAATCTGTCAATAAAAAGGAAAAATTATACTTTTGTATTTTCTAGTTAAAAACTTTGAAATACAAATTTCATTAACATGAAAATCTTCCCTTTGCAATGTTTATTTTTCTTAATTAAAAAATATCATAAGGCAATTGTGAGAAAACTAAAGAAGAATAAATTTAATAATCAAACCTAAATGGTAAGAATTGAACTCAAATTAAGAAATACAAGGTCTTATGACCGAAAAAAAACGTCTTAAAGGAATGTCCTAAATGCATTTCCCATTCAACTACCGTGAAATGAATAAAAACTACACAAAACATTATAACAAGCTAAAGCAGATACAAAACAAAATCACAAAAAATGATGAAGTTATATTTTCTTGTGTATATTATAAGAGAAAAAGGTAAATACAACAATTATAGGGTTACAGTGGAAGTTTGTTCAAGATCTTCAAGATAAAATCCATAGCTAAGTACAGTAGAGCCATTCCATTGCATGTGCCACTACATTGCAAACAGAACACTAGAGATGGGCATTATTGGTAGTTCAGATCCACACCCATCAGCTCTACAATCACATCACTCTTGAAAGTTGGCTTCTACCCAGCTTCACCAAGCCAGGATGGCCCTTTCTCTGGTTATGTTATTATTCCTTAATATCAATACACTATGAAATGCAACAGACGTTCAGCGCAACAAAAAATACTCAATGTAAAAAGTATTTTTATTGCCTGTGAGCCCCTTTATGAGGTTGTTTCTTCCGTTTTCAACCCAGATGTTTACTTTGAAACTAACTGTTTCTCCTTGAATTGGCTTTACTAAAATTTTGAGTGGCAAAACATGGCATACTTGTTTGTATATTGTAGTGTCATTTTGCCTAGACCAGTATGATAATGACGGAACAATTAAATGTGTGTGTATGCTCTTGTTGGCACAATTAAAGAATACGTTTAGCCCATTTCAGTTGCCAAGAATGCTCTGGCAGCAGCTGGCTTGACTGTGGATGAATTTAACAAAAACATTGTTGGGGGTGAAACATAGCAACTATTTCTAATGTGGGTGTAAATGTATCAATTCATTGTCCTTTTTGGAGGAGTTTGGAACCCCTACTGGAGTATATGTCTGTAAAATTATTGCATTTTGATTGGATAGTTCCAGACTATTATTCTCATTTTTTGTATGACGTTCCAACCAGTTAATTTACTTTGAGATTTCCACAGAAAAATTATATTAAGGTTTTGTTTGATTAGGATTTAATTTCATTTTAGCTTTCCATAAATTCTATTAGGTCTTTGTTTGATTACAATTTTCAAATCTTTTATTCAAACACTAAACTTTTAAACTTTGGAATTTTTGAGTGTCAATATTGGGTCAACTATTTGTTTATATTGGCTTAGAATCAAGTTTGACAGGCAGCTCAAAGCACAGCTGCTTTTAAGTTTTATGGTCTGCCCTTTGTTTGTATTTGAAATATCTTTATTGGAGTCTACATTGAAATGTGCAAGATGCATGCAAGCATAAGGGCAAATTTCACAATCTGTCAAAAGCCCAGTATTACCAGTGGCAAATGATATTTAGAGTATCAGAATTGATAATGCTCTGTCTGAAACCCAACCTTCAAAAATAATTCCCATCTGTTCCTTCGTTGACCCTATTCAGAGAACCAATTCAATCATTGAAAACACATGGATATTTGGTTCAAATAGTGCTTATCACCTAAGCGAGAATGCAGCAGTTAAAGCTGTTTTGACAAGTTAAAGCTTAAATTCTAAGACAGATTTAAGCAGCTCAGTTAAAGATGTTCCTGTAGGATATTATATTTATACAAGTGGTAGAGTAATAGATTGTAGTTTCAGATGTTGAATCGTTCTTCTCAGAAGTTTAAGAATGCCAAATTATGTCCAGCGTTCTACACAATGTTAATTGTAGCCTTATGACATTTTTTAGTTATTGTTTAGCATATATTTTAATATAAAGAGGTGAACATGTGAGCTCTGTACTGCAATGCTGTATCGAATTTCAAGTTGAGCTTATAAATAAGAAAAATTAAGAAAGATCAAAAGGATTTTCACCTTATAGTTCCCGTGATGATTCAAGCAGTTTGGGCAAGTAAAATTCTAAGAGAGATCGAAGCAGCCCTGTTGAAGATGTTTTTATTGGGTTTTATATTTATTCTATTGGAGGCGATATATATTGAAGTTTCAAATGTTGAAATTTTCCTCTCAGAAGTTTAAGAATGCCATGTTTTGTTTAGCATTCTAGACAATGAGGATTGTAGCATCATGACATTTTTTCTGTTATTGTTTTGCATATCTTTTAATATAAATTAAAAAATGTGTAGGCCGTGTGCTGCAATGTCAAATCCAATTTCAAATAGACTTTCTAAATTAGAAAAAAATATGACTAAACATTGTAAGCACTAGCAACTCTTTTAATATCATGGAGTAAGCACCAATGCTAGCAATTAATGCACACGGGGTAGATGGAATAGAAATATCACCTTTCTACTATACTCAAGCCCAAACCAGTCCCACCATAGAGCCTTGTTGTTGAACTGTCTGCTTGAGAGAATGCCTTGAAAACCTCCTCCTGTTTTTCTTTAGTGATGCCAATGCCAGTATCACTTACTTCAAAAATCAGGCTGACCTTTTCATCTTTAACCTCACTGTAGTCTCCTATAGAAGGGATCTCTATTTTGTTTGCTTCCTTTGAGCCGAGTGCAGCAGAGGCTGAAAACATTCTAGGAAAATCAAAAGACTGCCTCCCTGTACTTTTACATTTATCACCTGCAGACTTACCAAGAGTTTCACCTATGAAATTACTCTCATGCACTAGATATTCTCTAGTTATGCTTGATCCTGTAGAGCTTTTAAAGGAGAAACTGCTACGGTGTATCCCTCCCCTTGAATTTTCTGCTGAATACTTTGTCCACAGCTTAGCACCGTTAGGCATAGTGCCTTGTCCATTTGAGAACTCTGAAATATCTCCAGGATAGAGTTTTGCAGACAGAAAAACAGACCCTTCATGAGTGAATTTGATTGCATTTCCAACTGCAGTCAAGAGTGTAGATTTGATTAGTACAATATTGTGCTTTTTCGGGATTGCGTACCTTTTGTTAGTAATGTTACTTGGAAATAAGAAAGACCGGACCAAAACTAGATATCTTATACATCTTCTCTGCTGGAAAGTATATTCTGAAGCCTTGTAAATATAAATAAGCTACTACCAACTGTACTCTAATATCTACAATGAAAAAAACACAAAAATTCTAGTAAGAAGCATTCATGTATCGAATTCACAGTCTAGTGGGAGACAGACTGTAATATCCCTCATTCTCAACCCTATTGTCCTTAGTGCGACGGATGCCAAGGCATAATATGGTCTACCTTCAACATTGTATTTTGTCAAGGAAGACTTTAAGTGCTAGGTCATGGCCTCATTCCTTGGCATGTAATGGGCATTGTGAACATTGCACTCATATTACAGCACTTGACTTCATTAGGTTCGTGGTTTAAAACTTTGCCTAGAGGCAAGAGCAAACTATTAACTGACATTATCTTAATATTGTGTTAGCATATCACCAAGAGATCATAAGACCATAGTCATAAAAAGATGCCTGCAGGCTTGCATAGGACACCACAAAAAGGGTTATAAAATCTAAGAGAGGGAATACATTGATGAACTATAAATATAATCAAAGTATAGCTTTGATATGTCTTAAGGTTTATACCCTAAGTCATTTTGATATATTAAATTCCATATGCCGGCAGTTAGAAGAAACCTTGAAAGAGGTTCATAACATAGTTTAATTCTAAATGGAATATTTAAAGACTTAAGTATGAAAGAAAGACTTTCGAAACAGGAACTTGGCCTTTGAAATGCTTTAAGGGGATCAATTTATGGTCACACTTTACAACATGAAACTTGTTATGTTGTAAACCTTGGAAAAGATTTGCAAGGCATAAATATAATTTAATCTATATATACGGCAATAGCATATCATTAAGCCCTAATTGCAGGCAGGTAAAGAGAAGGGATAGCATAAAAGAAAGATATGTTGAAGGAGAAGGGTGGGCCATAACCCTAACCCTAACTCTTAACTGAGTAGTAAACTTCAAAATGATATTTTGATGAATAGAAGTCAAACTCAAATTAGGGTTACCATTCACATAGCAATAATGAAAGAGAATGGCAGACAAGGAATGAGGAAGAAGGATCATCAGATTTGACTGGCAATGACACAATCTTGCATTAGACCACGTCATTGATTAATTGAATCATGCAAGTTTTGTATGATTAGTAGCAGAAGAGTTCATGCAAACAGTTGTAGGAAAGTTAAAACAAATAACAATGAGGTAAGAAGTTGTTACTAAAACTTGTTAACTCCTGATTTACTTATATTTTATTTATTGTAGGTCGTAATGGCCACCATGTAGAAAGACCTAATCCCTACTCATGGTTTTAAATACAAGGGTTTCTTGAGTGGAAGCCAAGGCTTGCTTTGGTTGGGCAAAGAAGTGGAATAGGGCAACCCTGATGCTGGGTTTCTTCTCCAGTACAGGTATGTCTTCTTTTCCCTTTTATCTGAAATGGGTAAAAGCATGGTTTATACTGCTTCTCGCTCTGAACCCTGTTATTGGATTGGATATTAAATTTGTATTCTTCATTTCTTGGCTTTTTGGGTATACTGTTCTATGCCCATGCAAAAGCATCGAAATAGAAAGGTATACACATCTGTGATTGCTATATGGCGTGGATTCTCGACTTTGAACAGTACTGTTGTGGTTTCATGAATGGTGTGTTGGAATTTGAACAGTCTTGTTATGGATTCGAGAAAGGAAATTGGATGTTTCTATACTGTGATACGATTCTTGTTCTTGTTTGGTAATTGGCATGAAATGATATTGGAAGTACTGATGCATCTTTGTTATATCTCTAGCCTTTCCTAGGATGGTTTTATGAGGGATTTGCAGTTATAAGTCTTGCTTTTTAAGGTTCTGATTTTGGGAATGGTTGACATGCCAGCATTGTGCTAACAAATATGATTTCATCGTGAAATGCAGATTGCAAGGTAATAACTTTGTAAAGGAATACCTATTCTTGTTGTGTCTGTTAAGAAGTTTCAGAAGAGTTTTATTGCCAATTATGGCTTCATTTCTCTTAAGATTTTCTTTGTTGTATTAACATGTACATAGGAATGAAATCTGAAATGAAGCATTACAGTACTTTTGAATCTTTTGCAAATAATGATTAATCTGATAGTATCAGTGGTATCTTAAATACTCTATTTGGGTATAGGCTGGAAAAGCCAAATTTACTTGTTATATGGCTGGACAAAGAAAGTAAACATGAAGTTTATTCGGGTGCTTACTCATGTATGCCTTGCCTTCAATTGATTGATTTATATTGCTCTCAAGTTTGTAAGAGTTTAAACTTACATGCACTAGTGTTATGCTTGGGATTCTTGTTGATATCTAGTTAATGGGAATGGCACTAGTTCCTGAAGTTGATAACATATCATTGAACAAATTTAGACTGTACTAATATGCTATAATGTATGATGAAAGTTTTCTTATTCATCTAGAAGTCTATTGTAACTTGACCAATTTCTGTAAAGCTAATTCCATAAGATGTCATGGTGAAAAACACATGTACTCTAATAGTACTTTTATAAGAGCCCCGCATAAGTGATCGGTTGGACTAGTTGTAATGTCCCCTTTCTCGAGTTAACGCAAACGGAGAAGACCCGTAGCCTATTTTCATTCCCGTAGGCTAAAGGGGAGTGTTCTAAGAGGGAATGGGGCCATAAAGCATGTATTAATTAAAAAGCCAAGTGAAAAATAAAAAGTAATTATTAATTACTTTTTGAGGGTCAATTGGAAAATAGAAATTAAAAAGTAATTTTAAATTACTTTTAGGGTTTTCAAGTGGAAAAAGCTTTTTATAAAAGGGGAAAATAGAAGAAAGAAATTATTATTATCAATCAGGATTCTGAAATTCATTGGAGAGCTTGAGGCTACCCATATTTTCCACAGAGGATGGAAACCCTCGTTTGGAACCGGTGAAGGATGAAAACCCTCACACCCAAGTGGTAATTCCACCCTGGAATTACAATTGTGCGACCAAATTTGCAACAAATTATTGGAGGTTATTTGCTGATTATATTTGTCATCTCATTAGGGTTTGAAGGTGTTATCAGATCTGCGACCAAAGTTCATCATTTTCAGCCTTTGGAGGCCTTATTTCATCTTACAAATCAAAGCCATTGAAGCCTAATCCATCTTCAGCATTCGGGTATGCTTATGTAATGAAATAGAATGATAAATTGAATGTTTAAGATCATTATTGGTACTGTAATAAATCAGATCAGATCTCTGTTCAATTCTGATTTTCATTATATTTGATCGTCATATGAAGAAATGAAGTCATAGTTTGCCTATCTTTATCGTATTTATTTTGCATACAATTGGGTTATCATTAATTGTTCCAAAACATTCAAACAAGAACCAAAAATCATAACCAGCAACTCAGGAGAATCAGATCAGTTTTAGAAAGGGTTATTTCAGTTGCATTAATTGAAAGGCTAAAAGGTTTGAATGTTTCATGATGTAGTTATAAGGACTGTTGTATTTAGTAAAAAAAACAGCTTTTGAATGGCTGATTGTGTTGATCATTCATCATCAGTTTACTCTGCATATTACTCTATTTATTTAGGGCATGAGATTGGGGAAATTCTAGCTCTTACAAAGGGTAGGTGGTGCCATCCCAACCTCAGACGTTGTCTGTGCAGTACGATGAAAACTGGAGATAGTGACTTGATTTGCATCCTTGGTCTAATTGGAAAAACCCTCAAAAGAAAGTACAGTAATAAAGTATGTTTTTAAAGGCCTATTATGTACTTTGTTCTCTTGCCTAAGTACTTAAAATTCTAAGTTGAGTTAAGACAAATTCTGTTCTTCCAAGTTCACATAAAGGAGTAACTAATTATTTAGCGACACTCGTAATATCAGTTTGTAATAGCCTGTATGCTTGCTTAAGCAATATGAAACAATGTTTTCAGTAATGGTAACTAGACCCTTATTTTAGTACCTAATGTTGATGCTAGACCAAGATTATATGGGGCAGGGTCTGAGTTCATAAATTTGTTATTGGCAAGTGGATTGGGTAAAAGCCTTTTCAAAATAAATCACAAGGGAGTACCAATTGTATATCATTTTGAGCTTGAGGTGTAAATACTTAATCATTCTTTAGTCGTGGGAAATGTACTCAACCCTATATTGTTCCCCTATTCTTTGTTGTAAGCTTGAAACTAGTTTTGATAAGTTGAGATCATGGTCTGAGATGCATAACTGTGGTATGTTTATGATGGTTGAAACTTCACCCACTAGGGTTACTGATATGAATGATTTGTTTGAGATTTATTGGTTAGGGATTGAACTCAATAGGTTAGGTTGCATCATCTTATTGGGCCGACTGCATTGTTTGTCAATCCCTGCATTCTCACCTTGTTGCAAATTAATAAATTATGCATGAAAGCTTAATTGTTTTACGATTTCTTTACTTCTGCCTTAGGAGCTAAAATTGCTAGAGACGCAGTATTTATCAATGTGGTAACCTGTACGGGGCAGGATTTTAGCTTGTATCAATAGGGGATGATACTTATGAGTCCCAGGATTACTAAATAAGGTTTGTACCGTGCTCAAATTTTCCCCTCCAAATACATCATGCCCCTATCAAGACACCCTACCACAAGGAATTAACTCTATTTTACTATCTATGGAGAAAAAGCTCTGCGAGTCTGCGCCATACACTATTCTAGGTTAGCTGGTGGATAATAAGTGAGTGTTGAGAAAATTCATCACCAGCTGGCTTCTTAATTACTAAGTCCTCCATTCTGAGCCATGTTTAAGGAATAGTACGAATTGTGACTCTTGATCAGGACTGTTTTCCATTGATGGGTTAATGGTAAAACAGAACTATGGGTAGCAACCATCTTAGTCTAGGCAAGATGAAATTGCAGCCTGTGTTTGACCTTTATTTGTTTTTGTTAGTCTCCGTTGGCATACTCTGCCTAGGAAAGTGCAAACATAGGTTTCCCAGAATGAGTTCTATCATGCCTGGTCTATGTTGGCTCAGGTCATTTGGATAAGCTTGAAACTTGATAGTAATCCTGTTGACTGTCGCAAGAATGTAAAGGACATTGGAACCATGTAGCTTAAAGGAGATGTGCTATGCCTCCGAAGTGCCGTACTGTGGGTGGCAGATTGTAACAGTATATGGTATATGTCAAGGAAATTCTTAATACCCTTACTAAGCTGCCGCTTGAAACATTGAATTCCAGTACTCTAGACATCAATTGCAATCCATCAGAAGTAATACTATGGTACTTCTAGTGCACACCAAAGAAATCTAAGGACCTGAAAGGTGGCTGCCTTTGACATAGAAATGGATGAATGTTATTAAGGACTATTTGAGTATACATTCAAAATACATTTATATAACAAGTAACCTTGTTAGAACACAAGGTGTTATACCATACTTCTGGATGTCAAGATGGATGATGATAGTACCAAGTCCACTAACAAAATGTATACATTATTGATTCACTGTCAAGATGGTAGGTACAGCTCATCAAGGGTCAATGACAAAAGTACCAAGTATTACTAGACGTATACTCAATTATTCAATAGGAATTTTATGAAACCTTATAAGGAAGCTAGGTAAGGGTTGCCTCCTGTTACTGTCTAAGATATACATAACAACTCAGATGAGTATTTTGACAAGCCAGGAATAGGGGGTGTAAATTTAACTCCGAATAGGGTGATGAGAACCTCTAACGGAACTGCCAACTAAACTGACAAAGATTAAGAAGCAGACGGTATTCTGGCCATAGAAGACAATAGAGTGGATCCATAACCCACAGGTCCAGGATAGGAACCTAATCTCCAAGTTGGGTTAGTTGTTTCAGGAACTCGGTTGTAAAAAAAATGTGAATGCTAAACAAGTGTCAGGGTGACTGCATGTTATGTCACAGTTGAGAAAAAATAATTAGGGTGGTTTAGAGGCAGATTCTACACAGACAAGAAACCATTAAGCATCTCTTTTGGTGGTTCCAAGGGAAAACGACTGGAAATTGATACTAAATTTGTCCAGCCTATTGCAATATATCTTTTAGCTGGAACATTAATCTATTTGGATATTTAGGGCCAAGGCCTGCAACATTTCGTGATGAATCGTATATGTTGCATGTTGAAGTTTGTTTTGAGATTGAGATACAATGAAATAGGCTTGTTGTTGATCTTACACCATTTGAAACAACATCTGCAGTGTTTTACTTCCAACTTTATAGGTGGTGGTATATAGAGATGACCAACCTAAATAGAACCACTTAATGGAGCTGATTGCCGATTAGGAATATCCCCTAGTCCTTTTGGCAAGGTCCCAAAGGAGAGATGTTTAGATACAAGGAATAGAGTGGATGTTAAAAGTATGAACACACAAAACAGATAAGTGAACTTCTCACAGTCAATGTGCTCTCTCTCTTAACTGGAATGAGATGCAAACTAGTCCAGTGGAAACTAGGACAACCCTAAACAGCAGCAATGATGGATGAGAGGCCCCATTCAAGCTAATAGTGTTTGGATTTCTGAAGTTTCTTTGTATAAAAACACATTTAATCATAATACTATTTTTATTTTGCACCTTAATTCTAAGATTATCCCTTATCCCACGTGTCAAATTAAAATACAATTTCTCCTGCATGATAAACTATCTCTTTACAACAGAAGTGACTAACAGAAATAAACCTTTAACTGGCCTAAAAAATAGAATCAGGCTCGTCTGAGTTTACAAGTCATGGAGACGTGCCACTCTAAGGTAGAGGATTAGGAATTTCTCAAGGTCAGGAAGCATGAGCAAGGGTGTTGATAACAAGAAGCGCTTGTGAGACTCAAAAGACTCCTAACACGCTTTGGACAAATGGAAAGTTAAATCTTTATTAAAGAAACCATTGATAGAACAATCCTAAATAACGGCAATGATGGGTGAAAGGCCGCACTCAATGTAATAGTGTTGGCTTTCTCAAGTTTTCTTTTAATAAATATATAGTTATGCTACTATTAGTACTTTTCACCTCAGTTTAAGAGTGTCCCTTATCCCACATATGCTTTCAAAGCCATATACAATTTCAGTTAGGAACTATTACACATGGTTTGGATAAATAAATAAAGATTAGGGGTTCCTAAGTTTAAATAATTGATTGTTATTGGGTTGTTAAAAGGCTGTAAAACACCCGTAGAATAGGGTTAGGGATTAGCAAGGGTTGTGGGATGAGCGGATTATGATATGGACATATCTTAGAAAATAGGATGTAATTTTTGTATATTACACTTCAAAGTTTGAATAATAATGAGCCGAGTATTGATTGAACACCCACATTTGGTATCAGAGTGGATGACAGCAAGAAGAAAAGCCTGAGATGGAAAGAGGTTTGATGTTTCTGTGAAGATCAAGCAGCAGCTCCATTTGCTTAGTTTCCCCGATTGATGATAAACATCCTTTGTTAAATTGGTATGTAGCTGTAGTGGGTGTCATTAGTTTAGTTTGTTGTGTTTTGTTATTTGCTTGTGATAAAGGTGAGTGTTGGATTTCTTATAAAGACGCATCTGCAATAGATGTAGATATGTAGAAGAGTTCACAGGGAGAATGTAGCAGATTAGTCAACACAACAATAGCATGCATAGCTACAATAAAAAATAAATAAAAGAGTTGAAGGAGGTGTGCACCTTGTTTTGATTATTTATTTGTTGTTTTGGGAGAAAGAGCAAAATATATATATATATATATATATATATATATATATATATATATAAATAGACTGGTAAAGGTGCATAGAGCACTCTATAAGGTGAAAGGCGTCTGGAGTGAGAAGGAAGCGCCAGGCTGCTGCATTGATGGCGTAGGAGTTAAAACAAAAGTCTGAATCTGTGAAAAGGAGCCCAACATACAATAGAGGAGACGTTTTTTTATAAGATCTGAAGTTTGTTCTTTTATTTGCTGAAAGTAACATAAACAACAAGTGTGAGAAGAGAGGCGCAGAAAGGAAGAGCCTAGGAAAATAGAAATTTTATAATTAAATTTTTATAATGTTTTAATGTCATAACAATTTAGAGCTTATTTTCTAGACTTTCTAAGATTCGTTTAAATTGTTTTATAAAGTTTTTAAATTTAATAAAAAAAAATAACTTTATAATTTAATTTAAATAGTTCCCCAAATATATTTCATCAAAAAATAAATAAAAATAAAATCCCTGATATCAACTTAGTTTGATATCTAATAACCTGGGGGGAGTCTACTGATGAAACTTTGCCTCATAGTATCAAGCGTCATTCTGAAGTGTCCTGCAAAAGGATTTCACTCATTTTTCCGATTTAACTATTTTCTTATGAAATTGCCTAGAATTGAATTGATTTGATTTCTCCTTCAGCAGGTCGAATCTTTCTGTGAATATTTCCTAGATTATGTCAAATAATGTTGTCAAACATCTCCTAGAAGCATTTTACTACAGCTCTTATGATCTATAAAAATTAATTGTTTTTATATTCTCATAATGTTGCTAAGGTTTTTCCTAGACGAGAAAAGTACTATTAATTCTATATCTTTTAATTCAGGAGGCAGATTTTCACAGAAAAATGTGAGTTTGTGTAAAATCATATTCTAAAGATTTTGGCAAAAGAGTTTCGCTTCATCCTTTATATTTTGTAAAATAAAATTGATTTTCCAAAAAAGTAACATTAAAATTTGCATGTTTGATCCCTAAGTTAAATTGTTTTGTATATAGGTGCACTGTCAGTAAGTACCCGACACCCTTACAAGCTTTTTGATTGAAAAGGGAAAGTCTATTATTCCCATGGAGGAGACAAACGCAGGGAAATACACTATCAGAACTGTCAGAGAGCTTCATGTAGCAGCCTGTGGTCCATAGAACCATCAAGATTGCCATGGCTAATAGAGCCAAGTCCCAGAGGAGGATAGAGGACCATGGGAGGATGGAGGAATTGTTAGAATAATTAATTA
The DNA here is from genome assembly GCA_037957365.1 of Torreya grandis. NCBI lineage: Eukaryota > Viridiplantae > Streptophyta > Pinopsida > Cupressales > Taxaceae > Torreya > Torreya grandis. The sequence continues at coordinate 1,821,381 of JARHVA010000739.1, read as the reverse complement.
CGAAAATTCATCCTAGTAAATATCTATTTGTAAGTGAGCATGTTAATATAAAACAACTTACATGGGATTTGGTGGTTATCTATTGTCAGAGTTTGTTAAAACTCCCATAGGCATTTAGAATACATTAGTTTATGGGATAGTATTCTATCCTAGTTTTTAGGAACTAATGTTACTAGATGCATTTGTATAAATAACAGCTATTGCCATTACGTTGATGAATAATATAAAATTGTTGTTTTGACGAAATTTGGCATCAGGGCATGGTTAAAAATAAAATAGATGAGGGAGAGATAAGAATTTGAGATAGAAAAGAATAGAGGAGCCTCAGAGCACTCCATACTTCTTCATGCAAGCTCCATAGCGGCACAAAAATAATTATTTCATTTCTTTGTTCCTATGAAAGCTATTACAAGAATTGCAAGGATAGATAGAGATATGTCAGCCAATAGAAAAGACATCAGTCAAAGCTTTTGAAAGGCACAGCTCACAAGGAAGAAAGCGCAGCTCACCAGCATATCAAAGCACCATCCCTCCTACACCAGCCAAAGGCAGACAAAAAAAATCAGATCATTGAAATGCCATTTCTCATCAAAGCACTGATCTGAAGTGAAGAAGAGCCTAAAGGGAAAGAAGCGCAGCAATTAAGATAAAATCTAATTGTCTACAGCACCATTCAGCAGAACTCTAAGCTGATAGAAAGTGCCAGCCCAAAGCTCAGACCAAGAGAAAGCCTACATATGTATCTTGGAACAAGAATTTTTTGCTTTGAGATAAGACCAGCAAAGAAGGAACAACATCCATAGCAGCCAACATCTGCAAAAAGAAGCGTCATTTCTTGCCTGAGCGCCATTCGTTGCATTCATGCACAGGTCCATTTCCATTGGCTAAAACAATAATTTGCTTTTTATGCCAAATTTTTTATTTTTATAAAAATTTAAGGCTGCCATAATTTTTATTTTATTTTTTTTAAAGTTTTATGAAAACTAAAATAATTTTTTGAAACTTTATATTAAAATTTTAATTATTGCCCTTAAATTACCTGAACCCAATTAATTCATTTTCATGGAAACCGTTAGTACCTCGAAGCCCAAATTTTGCATGGAAGCCCGTAAAAACATTCTAAAACATCTCTCCAAAGACTTTTTCTACATCTATCACAAATTGTTTGATTTAATTTTTTTCCCGTATCTGTGCCTAGAATCGTAATAATGCAATATCTACAGCTCCGAGAAGAATTGTTTGTCAAAATTTTGCAAACACATCTAGAATTTCAGTGTTAAAAACCCCATTAAAGGATTTTTTTACAACTCCTATAGTGCTCCAAAAATAATTGTTTTTAAAAACTAGGCATTTTAGGTCTATGTAAAGTCCTAAAAACCGAAACAAAGGGAGAGTTAGGCCATAAACATTTGCCACATTGTGTGAAATTGCAAAATTAAGCATTCCCTGAAACCATTTTATTCCAGCCCTCATATATTTTTAGATTTAATTGTTTTCATGATTTTTAAAGGTATAAAACAAGCCCATGGCGATCAAGAAAGTTTAAAATCTCAAAAGCAATGCATCTTGCAAAAGTGCAGTGTTTGGTATAAGCAGTGCCTCTAGTTCACGCTTATGATTAAAATCCTCACACTTGAACTACTACATCCAACACCTAACATAGCTGCAACAACGGTGTCTAAGGCTTTGACCCTATAAACCATCGAGAGGAAATAAGTACAAACCTTCCATTTTTTCATTTCCTTTCATTACCCATTCATCATTATAGTTAGATGTAAATCTTGAAAGATTGAAATTTCAAGTATATAGGGAAGTTATAGCTGCATACAAGGATTTCTATCTAAGCAACTGTCATTGATAGAACGAATCATTTTCACGTACTGTCTAAGTGCTATGTACCACTATGCTCTTATGTGCTTTAACGTTTCTTTCACGTACTGTCAGATATTTACAAAGGACGAGATTCTTCCACGTACCACCATATCAAAAGGATTGGTATATCGATCTAATAGTGCATAGAAAAAGAAACCTTTGGGAGTAACAAGGAACCAATCTATCTCCCACAGACAATTTGTTTAAATGGCTAGAAATGGTCCAAGATTTATTTTGCTTGATACACAACTACTTTTTGGTAATAACTATGTTGCATGAAAAACCAAGGTGAAGAATCACTTGGAATTTGAAGATCTCTAGCCGGTTGTTGGTGACACATTCACCCAACATGCCTCAAATGTAGACCAATAGTGGAAGTTTGACAAAGAGAACCAAAAGGCGAAGTTGATCATTATGTTTGGAGTATCGAATGAGGTCCAACCTCATATCCAAGATGCTACTACAGCGAAAAATGACTGGAAAAAACTCAATACTACCTATGAGGCAAAGAACCAAAATACCATCCTTCCATCTACAAAGCCAACTTCATTGTCTCAAGTTGAAGACAAGTGAAAAAGCTAAAGGCTTTCTTCGTCGTGATGCAGCATTGTGGACCTCGCTCCTAGCATTGAGCGAGAAAGTGTCAGATGAATCCCTGATACCCCTCATCCTTAGAACGCTAACTCCCCTACGCCCTCCCCCACCTACAATATCTTTGTGACTATTGAAAACTTAGTTAATATGCTACAACAAGAAGAATCCATGCACACATAAGAGGAAGATGAAGAATATGCACTTGCATCACATCAAAAAGAGAAAAGGCACATGAAGCCTTCAAAACAATCCCCTAAACAGAGCAATTAGCAGAACCAACACGAGAACAAACCTTGTTCTTAGAAGCTCTGTCTAATATGTGGAAAAACAAGCCATGAACTGAAGAATTGTTGGTACAATGCATTTACACAAGGCTCATCTAGCAACAAGAATCCCACCCCCCAACAATCTCCATAAGGACAAAAGCAAAAGCCACAGTTTACACGTACTTAGAAGAAGTCGTCTTCCCCACAACAACATAGAAACATTGTTACAAACAATGATGTTTCAAATGAGGATTTTGTCTTTACTACACAAACAAAAGAGATCACTCTTCCAAATGCAATCTGGCATGTAGAATATGGTGTCACAAGGCACATGACTAGACGGAAGGATTGGTTCACCACCTTGAATCATTCAGCATATCGTGGTAATGTATTTCTAGGAATGATTCATCATATAGTGTCCAAAGTTGTGATATTTCTTTCTCTTGGAAATCATGCATGTAAAATCACAGAAGTCCTATATGTTACAGGACTGACAAAGAATTTGTTGTCTGTAAGTCAATTGCTCAATCACAACCTAAAAATTGAATTTGATTGGCAAGATGGCAAAAAAAATTGTCTCGTTAAAAACAAATCTAAAAGTTCAAAAATTGTTGAAAGAGCTTCTAGTGTAGGAAAAAATTTCCAACTTGATGTTGTCCACAACGACAATCAAGCTTTTGTTGTAAAATATATAGAGTCATCAAATCCGTGGAGGCACAACATGATGAGAAGCCTTCCCTCACTAAATATGAAGACTTATGTGTGTTCTAGTAGTCTAGCTTGAAAACAACATAGAACTCCATTCGGCATAAGTACATATAGGGTTCTAGTCCACTAAATCGGGTGCACATTGATTTGAGCAAGCCCATCGAGTGTTAGTGGCTTCCAACATTTTCAGCTCTTTGTTGATGACTACTCACAAAAGATGTGGGTATATTGCTTGAAGACTAAGAATCAAGTTTTTCATGTCTTTAAAGAGTACAAAGCCACTCTATAATGCAAATCTAGTTGTCGACTTCATGTCCTCTGCTTAGATCAAGGGGGAATACACTAGTAAAAATTTCTCTGGATTTCTGAAGGCACTTGGCATTTGTCGGTAGCTAACTACAATGTACACTCCACAACAAAATGGTGTTGCATAATGATGTAACGCACTATTATGGAAATGATCGCAACATGATTGAGTCACACCTGCATCGTACATATTGGCAAAAGCAGCCTACACAATAGTCTAATTGTTGAATAGAGCACCCACCAAAGCTCTCAATGGTATTACACCACAAGAAGATCAAGCTGAGAATATGCCTTCTATTTCTCATCTTCAAGGTTTTGGTTGTAAAGCACATATGCATGTCCCTCAAAAGGAGAAAAAAATTAGATGAGAAATCATTGGCATGCATTTTTCTTGGCTCCACCAACTCCTAGGAAGATATACATCAGCAGGAATGTTGTATTTGATGAGAAGGGTGAGTCCAATCCACTCTTCACACAATCACCTGATACATGCATTAGACCTATAAACATTTCTAATATTGGTAGTGGTAATGAGGATGAGGACAATGATGATAGTCAGCCAAGTCCTCCAGCTCCACCACCCACTGTTCAATGCATGCCCAAGTGGTATACCAACACTATACAAGATGCAAAATTGGATGGAGTCTTAGACACTTCCACTTTAGGACAGATGACTCGTAGCATGGCTCATGTAGAGATGAATTTGGCCCTTATGAGCACAGTTGTAGAATCTTTTGAGCCCTCAACGATTCGTGAAGCCCAAGAGTCAAAGCCTTGGAAAGAGGCCATGGATGCAAAGTATGTCACTGATGAAGAACAATACATGGCAGCATGTTGATCTTCTACTAGGGAAGAAGCCCATCCCTTGCAAGTGGGTATTTAAGACCAAGTACAAAGCAGATGGTAGCATTGACAAGCACAAAGCAAGACTTGTAGCAAAGAGTTACACACAAAAGTAAGACATTGACTACGAGAGGACATTTGCTCCCATAGCCAAGATAAAGATTATAAGAATGGTCTTTGCTATCGCTGCATAGTTTGGATGGAAAGTACATCAAATGCATGTTAAAAGTGCCTTCTTGAATGAAGATGCCATTTCCCCTTTTCGAAATGATTAATAATCTAATAATAATTTATTAAGTTGTCCAAAAAGGTACTTTAAGTTATAACTTTGGAAAATGAAACTTATTAATTATTATTGAGTGGAGCCAAAAGTAATTAATACATACATGGCCAAAAGTAATTAAAATTCATTAATTGGAAAAAGGTGAATATTAAATTAAAAGAAATATTTATTTTTTTTAGGGTTGAATTGGAAAAGTGCATAATAAAAAATTGGAGTAAAGAAGATTTATTATTGAAATCATTTGAACAAAAATACAGCCCTTTTTACAGAGGAAAAGCTTGCAGCTTCTGCAAATATTCGAAGGATGAAAACCCTTGAATCTATAGGTACGAAGATGAAACCCTTCATAACCATTTGGTAATCCCATCCAAAGATTACAATTGTGCTTTCAGTTTCAGGATTTAACAGGTTTGGAGACCCAAACAGCTAGGGCACCACCTTTCCAAGTTTGGCGTAAGGGTTTGAAGGGTAGATTTGCATGCATAGAGGATCCCCAAGGCTAGGAGACTTCATTAGGGGTCTATTTGCAGCCCTATAGACAGGTCATCACATATTCTGAGGCTGCCATAGCCCTCCAAGGGCAGATTGCAACAATTGGGAACAGCCAACAAGTCTAGATAACCATTCAACAGTCCAACGTCACATTTATCAGTTGTTGTACTTGCAATAATTAATCCAATGCAACAAATAAGAGAAATAATTGGTATTTATCATTTGTATACATTCGTATTTGTGCAATTTTCATTAGGTTTTAAACCAGTTGATTCTATTCGACAGTGAGTATTTGTATTTGTTGCATGTAATGTTTTATGCTCAATCAAATTGTCAATCTTTCAAAATAAATAAATAAAATCAAAAAATCAGCATTTCAATATTTATTTGTCAAGATTTCAATTTAGTGGGTTATTTCAAAGGTATCAGAGCTAATTTTCTTGCCAATTTGTAGGAATAAATAACTTTCAACGTCAACTTCATGCAAGGCAGTAACAGAAAAAGTCAGGGATCACCAGAGGGAAAGAAAAAAGGTTTAGAACAACTAGAGGAAGGGTTAGGGCAGCGAGATCCAAAATTTGTTGCAAAAAAAGGAAAGGAAGCCATGGGTAACAAAAAAGTTGATTAAATTCACTAAGATAGGCTTGTGCAAGAACAAGAGCGTTTCGCAGATATGATGGCTCAATTAGTCGACACCATGCAACATGCGAATGTGCAAAGAGCTCAAAATGGTGAAGGAGATTCTTTAGTGAAGAACAACAACCAGCACATGCAAAGGGCAGCCATTAATTCCTTTGCTCCAACCAACTTTCCTTCATAGGGAGGAAGTAACAGTTCCAAAGGTGGACATTCAGCTCACTGTGGCAGATGAAATTGTTGCCAACTATGAAGAATACAGGTTCCTACCACGTGAAATTAAGGAGGCTTTCTCTCACTAATTTTATAAATCTAAAGAAGAACAAAGGTGGTCAAAGAGCTAAAACTAAGCCACAAACAAATCAGAGTGACCTCCAACAGGGATTAGGGAAGTTAACACTTCCTACATATGATGGCTCCAATAAGTGCACAGCGTCCTCACGGATATAGAAATTGGATACATTTCTATCATTTAGGCCAATGATGGAAGAGGAAGCCATCAAATTTTGTCACCCTTCACCTAGAAGGTGTAATACATGAGTGGTGGTAACATGGATTGATCACACAAGGGCACATTCACATCCACTCATACGTGTAATTCAGTACCAAGTTAATAGAGAGATTTGATATAGTTGATCCAAAAATTCATTTTCGAGAGTTAGCTCAACTCAAACAATCCAATTCAATGGAGGACTTTGCTGCTGAATTTCATAAGCTTTTAGTTATGGTACCTGATGTAACTGAAATAAGACTTGTTTTGTTTGTTGAGGGTTTTGTTGAACCACTCAAGGGTTTGGTGAAAGCTTTCAACCCTATCTCTTTTCAAGAAGCCATCAAAAAGGCTTTAGATTTGGCGACATCATTGCCTAAATGTAAAATTCTACCCTATCAACAGCTAAAAACATCGTATGGGCAGCCAAGGACAACATCTTCTGGTCAGCCAATGTCTTCAATTTTTTAGCAACAAAAGAAGCCATTTCAACAAAGGGGTTTCTCTCCAAAAAAAGTTGCCACAAGAGGCACGTACTGAGATAGAAACACGAAATGAACTCAAAAGGATAAAACAATGCTTCACATGCAAGGATCCATGGGAACCAGGTCATAGGTGTCTTCCATAAGAACAAGTACCCTACATTGAGGTGATGTCTGATGAGGAGTTAGAAAAAGTACCAGAACTTGAAAGAGAAGAGGGAGATAGTTCAGGGGGCACCCTTGCCACCCTTATTTCAGCAGGTACCTATGTTGCACTTTTTGACACACCCTAGTATTACCCTTTTAGAATTCGTGAAGTTATGCAGGGACACAAACTTACAATTTTGATTGATAGTAAGGGCAACCCACAACTTCATTGATGAGGGTTTGGTAGCCCAAAGAGGGCTGAAATCTAAAAAATTTCAGGGCTTTAACGTGATTGTAGCTGGTGATTCTACTATTCCTCTAAGTTGCCGATACGGGTACGGATACGGGGATACGGCAATTTTTTTTTGGGGGGTTTGGATACGGCTGTAAAAAAATATATATAAAAAATTAAAAAATATAAAAATATAGACATATAAGTAAAATTAACCAAATATTATGCATAGAAGAAACATAATAAGTTAAATAACCACAAAACATACTAATAATTCAATGCCAAATATCATCATAATATTCAATTGTCGAAACTTAGATTAGTCTTATTTATTATTACAAGCATAGTTACCAGGTTCGGAAATCCGAATGAGTTCGGGAGGCGAAAAAAATGCGGAATGCGAAATTTTTGAAAAAATCCGAAAAAAAATCCGGTTCAAAAAATAAAATAATATATATATATATATATGCAAAATATTTCAATCTACTAAGGTATGAACATTAATTGAACACTTGCAAAAATGAGAAATACATAAGAATTTCAAACTTGAATTACATTAAAAGATAGCAAAATATTCATAGTTTAGAGCCTAAGCTCAAAATTGATATAGAACTTAAGTTTCAAACATTTGCAACATCAAACCCAGCGTCAAAATCAAAACTAGCACTAGCACCATCAGCGAATCCTCCATCCAACGCATCAACACTATCAATATTTTCCTCAACTCCTTCAAAGGATGGTTCTCCAAGATGAAGATTCTCATCTTCTTTTGCAAGATTGTGCTCAAGCAATCTTAAATTGCTATGAACAAACACAAGATCTGACAGCTTTTTGGCTCCTAGTCGATTTCTCTTATATGGATCAAATCATGCGTGCTCCAATTTCTTTCGCATGCAGAAGCACTGGCACATTGACTGTGGGCACGCACGGCAAGCTTTTGTAACTCTAGGGTAGAAGAACCATACGTCTGCCACCATAAATGGGGATCCATGCTAACAATGTCTTCTTGTGCCACTTTAAACCACTCGGCCACTCTCTCGCAATGTTGAGACCACTCGCGGGCAAGCAAAATGGGAGCCACTCTGAAATCTTGAAACCCTAAAATATGGCTAAGTTTGAAACCCTGAAACCCTGGAATCTGAGTAACTCTAAAATATGATAGGATCCTCCAAAACCTAGAATTTGCATTATAGCTCCTAGCGGTCCGAAACCCCTCTCAAACATCCTGAAAGTATATAAATAAAATATAACTTAAAGTATAAGAAAGTATTATTATACTTAAATGTTTATTTTATTTCTATACTGTTGGGTTCGGACTAGATTTACATTTTCTACATTTTTTTTACTTCCATTGTTTCTCCCTGTCTGTACAGTTTCAATGTTCAAAAACACGGCAAACCGAATTTTTTAATCCAGAAGCCCGCAAAAATTGCAAACAAATTAAAAAAAACTGTTGGATATGTAGGGGGATACGGGCAGGGTACGTCCTGCCCCCTGCGGATACGTCCGGATACGTCTTGGCCCCCTGCGGATACGTCCCAAGACGTATCTGGACGTACCTGCAGGGGGCAAGACGTACCTTGCCCATATCTACCTGCATATCGAACCCGTATCCGTATTCGGGACCCTATACAGCAGTATCCCGTAACGTATCTATTCCTTGCACCAAAAGGATTCAACAATTGGAGATCACACTTGATAATCACAGGGTGTGTGATGACTTCTATGTTGTGAGCATAGGAGAAATAGGTTTGGCTTTAAGAGTGCAGTGGTTACATCCCCTTGGAGAATTTACACAAAATTATCAGACCGTGAAGTTGAAATTTTGAATCTAATGGGAAATAGATTGTGCTTCGTGGTATGGTCAGTAGAGCCCCTACAGTTGTTACAGCAAACAGGATGGAGGGTGTCATTGTTGGTAGTACTCTCTATAGATCAGAGCTCATACATGATTTTGCTATCATGGATTCTCTCATAGAATTTGTTGGAGAAGCATCAGTGGGTTCAAGGTTTCCAATTCCTAATTTTACTAGAGTAGTGCAATAGAAGCCATCTACATCACCAGAAAGAATGGTGGAAACAATAAGAATAGTTTGGGATTCTGGGGTTGGCATGATGGTTCAAATATTGCTGGAGGACAAACAATTTTGAGAAGGGCAAACTGTCATATCCCCTTTTTGAAATAATTAAAAATCTAATAATAATTTATTAAGTTGTCCAAAAAAGTACTTTAAGTTATAACTTTGGAAAAAGACACTTATTACTTATTATTGAGTGGGGCCAAAAGTAATTAATACATGCATGGCCAAAGGTAATTAATATTCATTAATTGAAAAAAAGTGAATATTAAATTAAAAGAAATATTTATTTCTTTTAGGATTGGATTGTAAAAGTGCATAACAAAAGATTGGGGTAAAAAATATTTATTATTGAAATCATTCGAACAAAAACACAACCCATTTTACAAAGGAAAAGCTTGCAGCTTGTGCAAATATTCAAAAGACGAAAACCTTGAATCTACAAAGACGAAGACGAAACTCTTCATACCCATTTGGTAATCCCATCTAGGGATTACAACTGTGCTTTCAATTTCAAAATTTAACAGGTTTGGAGGCCCAAACAGCTAGGGCGCCACATTTCCAGGTTTGGCGTGAGGGTTTCAAGGGCAGATTTGCATGCATAATGGATCCCCAACGTTGGGTGACTTCATTGGGGGTCTATTTGCAGCGCTATAGGCAGGGCATCACACATTCTAAGGCTGCCATAGCCCTCCAAGGGCAAATCGCAGCAGTTGGGAATAGCCAACAGACCCAGATAACCATCTAGCAATCCAACATCACATTTATCAACTGCCATACCTACAATAATTAATCCAGCAAAGCAAACAGGTGAAATAATTGGTATTTATCATTTGTAGACATTGGTATTTGTGCAATTTTCATTAGAGTTTGAACCAATTGATTATATTCAACAGTGAGTATTCGTATTTGTTGTTGCACGTAATGTTTCATGCTCAATCAAATTGTCAACCTTTTGAAATAAATAAATAAAATCAAAAATTCAGGGTTTCGAAATTTATTTGTCAAGATTTCAATTTAGTTGGTTATTTCAGAAGATCTGCAAAAGGAAGTCTACATGACCCAATTGAAAGGTTTTGTCCCACCTAGTCAAGAACAAAAGGTGTGTAGACTCATCAAGTCATTGTATGGTCTCAAGCAAGCTCCTCAAGCCTGGTATATCACAATTACAAGCATCTCGTACAACATGGATTCCAGAGAATTCCATATGATCCAAACCTCTACCTCGAGGAGCAAGGGGAGGTTATAATTTCATTATATATGTCGACGATCTAGTCATCATTGGCAGCTCAATGAAGATGATTGATGCAACAAAAAATAATCTCAAACAACTATTGAACATGACAGATCTCAAGCTACTACCCTATTTGTCTTGGTTTGGAGGTATGGCAAAAGGGACATCACATCTTCATATCTCAAATGAAGTATGCCAAGACCATACTCAATAAATTATGGATAATGGACTGTAAGCCTATTGCAACACCTATAAAGAGAAGGTTTCAATTGTCTTGTTCAAATCCATCACCACTAGTAAATGCCACTCTCTATCAACAGTTGATTGGAAGTCTCATTTACTTGACCTATACTAGGCCAAATATTCATTATGGTGTTAACGATCTTTCACAGTTCATACAGGAACCAAAGGTGAGCCACTAGATAGCAACAAAGCGGATATTGAGATACATTCAAGGTACTTTGTACTTATAGTATGGCCTAGAATACAAGAAGAATGATCAATTCTATCAATGACAAAAAATCCACATCCAAATTTGTTTTCTTTTTGGGATTTGGTCCTATCTCATGAGAGAGAAAGCAGCAGAACTTTGTTTCTCAATCTCCCACTAAGGCAGAATATCATGCAACATGAGCAGCTGACTGCAAAGCAATATGGTTATGTCGCATACTTGCACGACTGAGAGCACCACAAACTCAACCTACGGTTTTGTACTACGACAATCAAGGAGTTATAAAACTTATTTGCAATCCAGTGTTCCATGAGCGCATGAAGCACAAAGGTTCAAGTTTATTTCATACACGAACATGTTCAACAACACAACATACAGCTCCAGTATTGGCCCACTCAAGATCAGTGTCTAGATGTCTTCATCAAGTCACTTGCACATGATAAATTTGAGGCATTCAAAAATACTCTCTTCTACTCTCAAAACTACAATAAATTAAGGGGGGAAATGTTAGAATAATTAATTAGGATAAGTCATCCTAATAATATCTATTTGTAAGTGAGGGTGTTAATATAAAACAACTCGGGTAGGATTTAGTGGTTATCTATCGTTGGAGTTTGTTAAAACTCTCGTAGGTTTTTAGAATACATTAGTTTGTGGGATAGTATTCTATCCTAGTGTTTAAGAACTAATGTTAGTAGACGCATTTTTATAAATAACGGCTATTGCCATTATGTTGATGAATAATATGGAATTGTTGTTTTGGGCCTGCGGCTCAAAGCTAGTGGTTGTTGCAGCCCCCGAGTCCCCCCTCAACCTTAGGTAGAGTCCAAAGGCCAAAAAATAATGATGGGCCATAAGCCACGATTAAACCTCAGATTCAGGATTTAAGGCAGAAATCCAACATAAGCTCTGATAGAACTTGGGATACACTTGGTAGGTATATTCAGAGAGAATATATATATATATATATATATATATATATTAATATTGTTAATCTGAATTGGATCATGAAGTGTTAGCAAAATCAGATAACTAAGCCATTATTCTCAGAAGATATCAAGTTTCAAACTTGAAACACTCTTTAACAAATTTCTCCAAGGAGTTTCAGTCAAGAATGGACTGAGGACAGATGGTACAGGGGTCCACAGAGGCTGAACCATGTCTGAGCTAATTCAGACAACTTAGATGTTGAGTTCAGTTGAAGTGGTTCACTATTTAAAAGAACATTTTGTTAGTGGTTAAGAAACTGCCAGTGTATGCAAGGGGTAGTTACATTACCACCAATTTATGCAGGTGGCGATTACGCAACCACCAGTTCCTGCTGCCAACTTTCAATCGGCAGTTTCATCCTACACAAAGCGGCAGTCTTGGACAAAGACAAGGAACGGGCAGAGCAACAGCTGCAGACAATGTCTCTTCCAATTTTGAGTCTTTTGAAATTCCTATCCGAGCTTTTCATGATGTAAAACAAGTATAAATACAACCTCAAGGGTCATTGTAAAGCATTCCATTAATTCCTAACAGTTCGTTTTTCTTGGTTGAGTGTCTTACATTTTGAGGGTGATAGGGAAGTGGAGTTGAGAAAGTTGCAGAGCATGTACAGGTGTTTGGGCATGTTGTAATTGTAAAATTGTCCATGAAGGCTTGATGAAGGCAGTAAACCTGAAACAACATAAGGAGATAGTGGCAAGAGGAGGCAAGACCTTACTCTTCTACACTTTTTCTCACATTAGGTTTCTCCACAATAATCTTCTTCTTTAGTTCTGTTCTTTTGTATTTTGCAGAATTTCTTGCTTTTCTTTTATGCAATTTTTTTCATTTCAATTTCAGTACAATTCAATTCTACACACAAGGAAGACTGATATATGCGTAAAACATAAGAAAACAGCCAGCAAATCAATCAAGTGGTGTTAGGAATAGTTAAGAATCAAGATTCATTCATGTTCATGAATTAAGTAATGGAGTACGGATCAATTGTATAGTAAAGAATAAATATGTTGGATATATGATGAGAGAAATAACCATAAGTGAGTTATTATATATATATATATGCATGGTAGAGGTCTGTGGGTAGGGACACGTCCCTACAACACAAAAGTTAATGCATAATTAGGTCCATACCCAAATTGAGAATGCATTGCTGAATCCGGCCTGGATCACCAATAAGGTTGTCTGGTACATCCACAGCAACCTCCCAGGACAAATCTAACTGCTTCTCTTTTGAACGTACCTGTAGAGAAGTAAATCTCAATATCAATTTGACATCTAAAATGTCAAAGAATTTATCAAAATAAACAAAAATACTGCAGAAACCTATCATCATAATCATGAAAATAGATCTACTGTGAATTGCCCCAATAGTGTTGCAGAATAGACTTGAGTGCACCTGAGAGAAGAACTCTGTATCTTCAGAAAGAAAACTTTGCAATGAAAGTCTACCCAGGCTCATAGAAATTCAATGTCCCAAGCATAAGGACCAAAACGTAGAAACACAAAATTCAGTTCTGAAAGAGAATTAGACCTGAAGCATTTTCATTGTTGAACCAATAACATCTGACAGTTTGAAAGGTACACGTTCGAGTTCAAGTCGACCTGCTTCTATCTTGGCTAGATCAAGAATCGCATTCACAATATGCAAGAGGCAATCCGCAGACTGTGATACAGTTAAGAGATGTTCCCGTTGCTCCTCTGTCAGGTCAGTATCCAATGCCAATGAAGCCATCCCTAGAATACCATGAATGGGAGTTCTGTTTTCCAGATCCATACATAATGCAGATCATCAATGTAACTCAATTAAGCTTTCACCTCACAATCAAATTGATAATAATCTAATATTTTTCAAAATTGTGTGAAGTTATCAATGGTCATGCTACAGAATCCATGATTACTTTCCAGGATGAAAAAAGAACACAAATTACTTTTAAATGCAATCTAATCTACATGATGAGCAGCCAAGTCCACGTTAAAAATCAAGAACTCCCTAGTCTTTTGAATTCTATAATCAATTTCCATATATGTATCTAGGGAATGCACGATCGGTGTTGTCAATGAAGAAATTACAAGATCCTTTGCTTTATTTGGGATTCTTATGGATAATATATTTTGAAGAATAAAAACAATAAAAATTATATTGAAAGATTATAAATAGAATAAAGGTTCATCTGACAAGAATGAACCAACTAAATGAATGAAAATGACAAAAATCTTCCATGCCGAGCCTGAAATGACCCTATCTGCCTGCAGTCTTAGTTAATACAGGTAAAATCTGAACAAATTACCTGCAATTTTATCTTTTAGTTTAAAACAAACAGAAAAAAGATATCCTACAAACTTTCACTGTGTATGAAGTTTGAACAGGAAACTTCTGGAAGTTCAGTGCCTACAAAAGAGTCTCGTCATAAAATGTCTGTCATGAAGATATAGCTATAATATAGCTATCAAAAGCAAAAAACACATCTCAATATGTGCTTACAATTGGCCCCAAAACCCAAAGAAACAGATTGCACAATTCAATCTGTGATTCATGACTCCCAAGTTTTCCAAAGATAACCAACACAACACAGGTAAAAAGACTGAAATTATTGAGAGAAATTCTGCTCTAAAAAATATAATTTAGCATAGCTGAGTTCTAGTTCAGAAACTGCTAGCATAAATAATAAAAACTGAAACATGTAAATAGCTGCCATATTACTACAACAGAAGGCGGTTAATAAGTCAACATAATCGGCTACAGAAAATTGGAAAAAAAACACAACTGTAGGAAACATAGAAGCAACTGAACCAACAATTTCAGACTAAATTTGCCAACAGAAAAAATGTGTAGGACTCAGCGCAAGCATGCTAGATATTACTAACAAAGATAGCAGCCACCAAAACAAAAAAACAAATGTAACAATCAAATATTAGTAGGATCAGACAGAACATGCAAATTATTCTCCAGCTCTACAATACAAAAGGGCCTTTCTTCCATATTGAAAAAGTAATTTAAATTACAATTCTCCAGTCCCTCTAAGAAAGAAGAGCATGTGAAAAATAAAATAATATAACTATCCAGAAATGACAACTATTCTAGAAAAACACAAATGTGAAGCATATTCCTGATCCAAAGAAAATCCATTTTCAACTTACCTTTCTCAGCATACTCATTGATCAAATACTTTTGATTGTCAGTTCTGACAAATTTGGTCTCAAACAAGAGTTTCGGTGCATTGATAAAATCCCCAACAATCTGAAGAATTGCAACAACCTCCAAAGAGAAAACTCACTGAAGCATCAATATTGACCCTCCCAGAGCATCCTACACCATGGACTATGAACAAAAAAGGTAGAAGAGAACCTGGGAATGCATTACCTTCTAGAAGAGTAATACCTCAATGAGTTTGCAACATGTTTAAAATAAAATTGCGTATACCTTTGTTAATCACAAACTCTTTGTACAAGCCAGTGAGATACGGGTGGGGAATACAGGTTCAGTGACACGGGAATGCCTGGGAATGATTCCCTAATGCCCTAAAGACAGAGGTATGTCCCAGGTGTGTCCCAAGTGCATTTGCTTTTGGACAGCAGACATCCTGGGAAAGTTTCAAGGTGGTGTTTCATCCAAACAAGGATGCCCAGAAGTATCCCAACCAGATTTTTTTAACATGGCAGTTGTGTTTATTTGTTAATCATGCTGCCCCTGAATTTAAAATGTGTTTATTTGTTAATCATTGATTTACAATTAAATACAATTTTCAAAGTTTTTTTTTTTTTCCTATATTTTTATCCCTTCGCATCCCCTGAAAATTAGGGACCTCTCCAAAGGGCTCGCATCCCCTTCCCTAGGGCCCACATCCCCCCAACCCCAAAAATTGGTAGAACATTTGTACAAAGCCTTAGCAAGACTGCCTCAATAACAAGCGTTGACAAAAACCGTTGTTGATGAGATGAGCAATGAATGTTAATTCCAGTAACTGTTTTATTTTCTGTTTTTTTATAATCTATACATGATTTAGTGCCCCTATGCTACGAAGCCACAGTACCATTTTGGTGTGTCACATTATTATTTCAGTTTCCTTGGACTCTTAATCCAAATTGCCAATTTGGTCTTGCCATGTCCAAATTGCTAATTTCTTAATGAACCTGCCTAAATTGACTGATATCAAATCTTGATCTTCATATTAAGACTTGCCTAGCACAATTGGATTTGCTAGTTCCCAACATTTATTCCCCAATATCATGATTCCGCTTTTACATTGTTAAAATTCTACACACTTCATTTGGCTGCACAAACTCCAAAAACACTATTTCCTGACAACCACTATACACAATCCCTAAAAATACTAAACAAGTGCTTATGTGCTTTACACAATTAGATTCAGCTTTTGCTGATAAAAATTTGCTTTATAACATGTACATAATTAGCACAATTTGGCATGAGGATATTCCATTGAACTTTGTCCAAGTTTGTAAGGCTTCAATACAAAACATGAGCATAACCCTATACACTCTTCATAAAAGTAAATTTTCTATAACTTATGTCCAGATTCTATTCCCACCGCAGAGTCCACGTATGAATTTTATTTACATCCTGCCTCCATGTTGTGCACTACTCTAGCTCACCTTATCCCCATGGATCCTGCCTTATAAACCATTGGTACAACAATAAGTGTAAATGCCTGCATCAAAGACTTCGTTTTTCCCTAGCCCATGACACTCCCTCCATACCCTCCACTCACGGAGATTATCAATGTCTTCTCCGATGACAGAAACAAGAGTTTCTTACATCTAGACAACTTGCTCTCCTTACTGCCCTCCACCATTCCCCTAAGACCTTTTGGCACACTCTCCTCCTGAGGAAAACCCCTCCTAACATCGACCCCCAAGAATGGGTTTCCTATAATAGCTCTCTTTACAACATCCCAGAGCAGCTTGTTGTTTTTGTCTCCATTCCACCACCATCTTCTATTGTTTTCTTTGCCAATACATTAAAGAGGGCTTTTCAAAACTTTTGTAACAGCAAAGCAATGGATTGCAAGGGCCTTCAAGCTGAGTTCCTCAAATATGGTGTGGATTCCCTTGCCTCCCCATTGGCAAACCTTTTTAATGAGGTCATTGACTTGGGTTTTCCTCATTCTTGGCCCAAGCACATGATTCATCCCATTCATACGTCTGGGGATAGCTCCAACCCTATCAATCACAAGTTCATTGTGATTAAGCATTCATTTCTCAAACTTTATGCCACGGTGTTAGACATGCAACTTTCAGAGCACTTGGAGAGAGGTAATCTTAGAGCGGGGGGGCAAGCCAACTTTAGGAGAGAATACAAGACAATTGACCACATCTTTACACTCTAGGATATCATTGAGGAGGCTTGTCATTGGTCTTCCAAGTTGTTTGTTGTTTTGTAGACTTTTGGAAGGCCTTTGACTCGGTTCCAAGATATTTGTTTTTCCTAAAATTGTGTGATGTTGGCATTCCAAATTCTCTCATTACTGCCACTTGGAGGCTCTATGAGATAGTTGTCGAGCAATTTTGTACTTTCTAGTTTTGTGAAGAGTATCATTGGGGTCAAGCAGGGATGCCCTCTCACACCGACCCTCTTTAGCATTTACGTCAACGAGCTAGAAGATTTTCTTTGACAGCATATCCATGCAAATGATGCTTGCATTTTACATGATGTGGTTATAGCCATACTTCTTTTTGTCAATGACGTCATTCTCCTCTCACTATTCCAATGGTTTACAAAGACAACTTGATGTCCTTGCTCGTTTCTGCAAGCTTCGTTAGTTGGTGGTCAACCTTAGCAAAACTAAGGTCATGATATTCAACACTTCCAAACATTCTCTTTCCCGATTCCAATTCCTCTACAAAGGGGAATGCTTGGAGATCACATCAGCCTCCACTTACTTGGAGGTCCAGTTTTTTAGACCATATTTTAGTATGAAGCATACCTCTCAATCACACCTTTGCAAGGGATATGCCTCCTTTTCAATCTTGGATCATTGTTTGCAAACGCACTTCTAGGATATCCCTTTGAAAATTCACCTCTTCAATAAAGTCATCAATCCTGCGGTTTTGTATGGGTCTGAGGTTTGGGGACTTAGTCTAGGTTCCATTGATTGGGCTCATATTGAGAGACTCCAAACTATTGATGGGTCGTTTGGCACAGAACACCAACTCAAGCAAATTGGGAATCCTTCTGCCCCACCTCTCTTGAAAGGAAACACAAAATGTTCTCCCCAAGGTCTCTTTCATCAAGGCGTGGCATACTAGGTACCTCAGTCGCCGTTATGTTTCTTGTTCCAGTCAAGGGGCCTTTGTTGGTTCTGGAATAATTTTAGATATATGGTAGGTAGTGCTGGTCTTGTGGTATTAGGCATGCAACAAGGTATGGTGAAGCATGCGATGCCCAAGAAATCAGCAATTTCAAATTTACCAAAGGTGTAGCTGATTCAATACTTTTTCATTGCATATGTCGATTCAACAATTCATAAACAACGACAAGAAGATTTGCAATCAAAATGACACTTGTATATGCAGATTGCATTCAGATTTAACCTACCTACTCTAGCAAATTAATAAAAAAGAGCAAAATATGAGGGTTTTGAGAAAATAAATGAGTCTATTTTGCATCGAACAAAGATCTGATTTGTCTGATTGAATGGAACCCATGAAAACTAATCTCTTGTCTTGCCAGCATTTGCACAACCATTAACGTATACAGTGCAAGAACCTGAGAATCAAACAGTCAGGGAAAAGAACACAACCACCATAAACATGCACAGGAAGTGAACCAAATCTCCACAGTGTAGATTAATAGATGTTTGCTTGATAAACGAAGTGTTTGGGTCAGTTACAATCAGCTCAAAATAGATCAGTGCCTCAGTACAGCATTACCAACGTAAATATAACTAAGAAAGCAGGAAAATGCATTAAAAAAGTGGTTTGGTCCTCTACCCTAGCCTCTAACTCTAATAAACCAACCCTTAACAAAGCAACTCAACGGGCTATATATAACAATTCAGCTTTGTTGACCCAAAAGGATTTCCCTCCAAATGTGGTTGAAGATAATCAATGTGAATCACCCACAAAAGGGAGGATTTCAAGGAAGAGTGGCGTCTCCCAGCACTAGAGGCCAAAGACATTAATGGCAGCAGTTGGTTGTTGGCCAATGCGTCTTTGAACAATGCACTCCCTTTTTGCAAAAACTAACAGCAACAAATCCGCACCTCAGAAATGTTGGCAGGTTTCAGGTCATGCATTTCTCCCACTCGAGCCTCACATCTTTGCAACGATGGCGGAACCAACTTTCCAACGCCACAAACGACATGTAAAACGGAGCAGTGATTTAAAAGTTATAGCCAAAAAACCAACCAACACTTTGCTTTTGCGCGAACCGTGTTGCGCGTAAATTTATCCCATGTGTTTTGTTGCCCTTCTTCGCATTAAATTGGGATGGATATTTTGTCCTTTAGCTAATCACTTCTCTTACGTGGGTGTCTTTTTTCCTTGCCTAACTGTGCAAAAAGAAACAATAAATGTCATATTTCCCAAAAACAAGCATAATCAAAATAAAAGAAACACAATTAAATCGTGACATGATAGGTTTTACAAGATGTCCTTCCCCCATACAAGACTTATGAACAAATACGTGCTCGAGCATGTAGTTCAGTGCTTGAGTTGGATAGTGCGAATAAAATTTAATTTTCTTAAAAAAATTAATAATATATATATATATATATATATATATATATATATATATATATATATAAACTAAATTATAACAAAACTAATTAAACTTAAATTAAATTACTCAAAAAAAAAAATTAATAAAAAATATATATATATAAACTAAATTAAAACAAAACTAATAAACTTAAATTAAATTACTCAAAAAAATCAATCTTTAAAATATTTAATTCAAAAATCAAATTAAATAAATAATAATTAATTTAATAAACTTAATTTAAAATGATCAGTGCATGGGAGCACACCAAGCATTAGCTCCTTTCGCTCTATGAGACTCGTTGCACACTTGCTCGGATCAAATTGTGCCTTACGTGCTTGTCAAGCACACTTGACACCAAGTTCAAGTAGGTTTCGCGCTATCTAGACATAGTTTGCACAAGGTCGAGACCCATTCACGGTTTTTGCACTCAACCCGCACATTTAATACTTAGCTTCATGGGTTCAATGCCTTTGTGCCTTCCACACTATGCGCTTTGCACATTTTGTGCTCTTTGCGCACCATGCCCTATACATTTTGTGTTCTTCACGCCTCAAGCACTTTCATGCATTAATCACACAAAAAACCTAAGGCGCAACATTAGATTGACACTTCCGTGCCCACTAAGCACATAGTACACTTGAGCGCTATTTCACCATTCCATGCACAAGTGTGAATGTTTAAACTTTACTTCGTGGGGAATGAGAATAATGGCCCTCAATTGCTTGTCTCATTGGCACTTGGCATGCAACAAACCATTTAGCACTTTATCCAATTTGCCATGCATAAGACTACACCCTTTTAAAATGAGATATGCACCCTTTTAAAATGAGATATGCACCCTAAGATCTTTGGACTCTTGCACTCTTTTAAACTTTGTGGCTTTCGGGGCAAAAATCTTTGCGCCCTTTCCATGTACATTTGGCGCTAGGGTCTAAACACCTCCATTAACATCTTATTACTTGCTCTCTTTTTAAGGCAAGGCACAAGACCAAATGTTCCTGTGGCACAAGCCTTCCTGTACCTACAAAACGATGGCAAAAAACACATTTGACACAGTGTTGTATAGGAAAAATTACCTCTCAAACGTAGTCTACGCAATGGAATTGCTTCTGAAGTGTGATTTTATACAAAAAACACACTGACGCCCCACGCACCTAATCGGTAAACTAGGCCAACCTACGAAGAGCAAATCAAACAATGTCAAGCGCTCATTTTTTGAGAGAAGTATTATATATGAAAGTTTCTCACACAAACTCACCGGACACAACAGGATAGGCTACGGGCCCTAATTTTGTGCGCAAATCAAGATAAGGCAAAATGGCATCCACACATGACAAAGCAACCTGTTGCACAAAGCATGACAAGACCCCATTGGACCGCAACAAACGAGACCAAAATCGAAGAAAAAAGAGGTATCCTGATTTTGGCAAAAATTAGGGCGTGTTGGGCAAGTAGTAACACAGACTGTCATGATTCAACATATGTCCATTGCAAATAGATTGCTTCTCAATGCATCTTCCAAGCTAAGTTTTCCACCTCTTAAGACTATCTTCAGGGTTACTTTCTACATTCACAGACTTAGAACCACGAGGCATGCAACTTCAAGCCATGGGAAGCATTTTAAGACATTCAACTTAGCCCTATGTTCTTTAGAGAGAATTGCATCTTTGGGCCCTAATAAATGTTGACATAACTAGTATTCTAAGACTAGTTTGCTCCTCCAATCTATCGACATCTCTCTTGATAGGTAACCTCCTTTCAAGTACTCTTTGTATGCCCCTCAATGACTTTTTCCCTTAAAGGAAGTCATCATTACAGTTGTCAGAGAATATCTACAAGAAATACATCCAAGTCACTTGGACCCCTCCTCAACCACTTGGCACCAAGCTTGGCTTTTACACTGAGCATTTTTTAGGAGTGGTGGATGGGTTCATTTGTCACCCTGACTATATATAGTTTTATTGGTCTCACGGCTTGAGGTTTCCCCTTAGCTACTTGAGGGTATGCTCACACCAATTGCAGGTTGAGACTAGTCATCATATTCCACATGGGGGCCGAATCTATCATCTTTGCTCCCTCCAAGAGGTGGAGACTAAGGAGCAATTCATTTTCAAATGCCCTATTTATTATGAGATCCAAGGCAAATACCAATGTCTTTACAAATACTCGAGCAACTCTCTATCCACTTTCTTTCAACACCCAAAACAACGATGCTTGGCCCTTTTTCTTCGATAGGTTGTCACCCTTCAATGCAGGTCCCTACAAAGGACCCCTAGAGCCCTGAGGCTACTCACCTCTTTCTTTCAGCCCATCACAAAGGTTGGTAGCATTCTTTGTATATTGTTGCTTCGCAAACTAAGAGGTGTAGGTCAATGAGGCACCACTTATCTCTACACAACACTACTACTACGATACCCCAACACACTAGTTGTTAACAAAAGGATCCAACGCTCCGCAAAGTTGTGGATCTGCTCCTCGACTTCGTGGATTTGCCCATTCGTAACCACTTCCTAAGCCACAGGGACAAGCATACATTATGGGTTTCTTCACTACCATGGGAGTCTCTTGAGCTTTGGAAGTTATGAGGGATTCTAGGGAAGTGCTTTACTTCCTCCTAGGATTACCCAACCTAGCCACCTCAGCCCTAAACACTCCTTGATGAGCATTATCAAATCCTACATTAGCCCTTTCATAGTGATAGATAATGACTCAAATGATTCATTTGTTCCGAGCATGGTCAAAAATGTTTGATGGTGCTATCATCTAGTCTTTCCGACTTTTATCAACCCATGCTCTTTAGGGTTCTTGCTCCCCCTGCATGGTTATTTGTATTGGTACCCTAGCCACATGGATTGGGGTCTCTATTGCATTGGATTTACCCTTTGTTTATCTTCAATCCTTTTGGTCTTCTTTTATTTAGTTATATGTTTATCCTAGGGTCCTTTTACCTAACACTTTCTATTGTAATTGAATGTATTCTCGGGTCCTATTGACCTACTTTTTTTTATTTGTGCATGCCATAATAGACAGTGTTCACATGGAATCATTGAATTACATAGAATGTCGACCTCTCAGCTCATATTTTGGAAATAAACATATAGCAAATTACAATGATGAGTAAGCGTACATCTAATTTTTTTTTTTCTAATGATTAATCTGATGAACACACTAGTGACGCTAATAATATAGCTCAGATTTACCATCCATTTAAAAGATAACTTTTACATGAAGAGAGAATTGCATCTTTGGGCCCTAATAAATGTCGACATTACTAATATTTTGAAACTAGTTTGCTCCTCCAGTATATCAGCATCTCTCTTGATAGGTAACCTCCTTTCAAGTACTCTTTGTATGCCCCCATCAGCTTTTCCCCTTAAAGGAAGTCATCATTATAGTTGTCAAAGAGAATATCTACAAGAAATACATCCAAGTCACTTGGATCCCTCCTCAACCACTTAAACCCAAGCTTGCCTTTTACACTGAGCATTTCTTAAGAGTGTTGGATGGGCTCATTTGTCACCCTGACTATATCCAACGTTATTGGTCTCACGGCTTGAGGTTTCCCCTTGGCAACTTGAGGGTGTGCTCACACCAATTAGAGGTTGAGACCGATCATCATATTCCATGTGGGGGTTGAATCTATCATCTTTGCACCCTCCAAGAGGTGGAGACTGAGGATCAATTCATTTTCAAATGCCCTATTCATTATGAGATCCAAGGAAGATACCAATGTCTTTACAAAGACTCGAGCAACTCTCTATCCACTTTCTTTCGACACCCAGAACAACGATGCCTAGCCCTTTTTCTTCGATAGGTTGTCACCCTTCAATGCAGGTCACTGCAGGGAGCCTCTAGAGTCCCACCATTGATCACCTCTTTCTTTCAGCCCATCACAAAGGTTGGCAAGCATTAAACACCCTTTGGATATTGTCGCTTCACACACTAAGTGGTGTGGGTCAATGAGGCACCACTTATCTCTACACAACACTACTACTACGGTACCCCAACACACTAGTTGTTAACGACAGGGATCCAACGCTGCGCAAAGTTGTGGATCTGCTCCTCAACATCGTGGATTTGCCCATTCATAATCACTTCCTGAGCCACATGGACAAGCATGCATTACGAGTTTCTTCACTGCCACGAGAGTTTCTTCAGCTTTGGAAGTTATGAGGGATTCTAGGGGAATGCTTTGCTTCCTCCTAGGATTACCCAACCTAGCCACCTATAGACACTCCTTGATGAGCATTATCAAATCCTACATTGGTCCTTTCATAGAGATAGATGATGACTCAAATGATTCATTTGTCCCGGGCATGGTCAAAAATGTTTGATGGTGCTATCATCTAGTCTTTTTGACTTTTATGAGCCCATGCTCTTTAGGGTTCTTGCTCCCCCTTCATGGTTATTTGTATCAGTACCCTAGCCACATGGATTGGGGGCTCTATTGCATTGGATTTACCCTTTGTTTATTTGTTTATCTTCAATGCTTTTGGTCTTCTTTTATTTAGTTATATGTTTATCCTAGGGTCCTTTCACCTAGCACTTTTATTGTAATTGGATGTATTCTCGGGTCTTTTTGACTTACTTTTGGTCATTTGTAAGCATTAATATAATTTATTTCTTTCTTTTTTTCTAATGATTAATCCGATGAACACACTAGTGACGCTAATAATATAGCTCAGATTTACCATCCATTTAAAAGATAACTTTTACATGGGATTGACACCATCAAACCAAATGCTAAGTGGGCTAGTAATGCAGATAAATCTCAATCATGAAATTACTTAAAAAACAACTGCCACATAATGGATTTCCACAAACCTTGAAATTAAAAGGAATGATCATCATAGCAAAACTTTCCATAATCCTACTCATAGCTCTAAAGCACAAGATGATACTAGAAAACATCACACTCTATAATTCTTTCCACAATGGACATGGGACAAGTTGAGCTATAGAAGAAAATTAGAAATTAAAAATGCAGTCATGTTTACTTCAATCTTACTTCAATCTTACATCAAGATATTTAATAGCTACACAAAATAACACCTACAGGCACATCCATAAGCCAATGCTGGCCTAACTCTATGGCCCAACCCAGTGCCTACAAACAAGTACTGAATAGTGTTGATTGCATTGTGGTCTCAAGTTTCCACAACAAAGTAATTTACCTCCAACAATCTTCCTGATAGATCTTTGCAGCACCACAAATTCTATCAAACCAAAGTCACTACCTAGATTAATATTTGCTTGACAATCTTTTCTATGTATTGCATATTAACTGTAGACACTTCATTTTAATCACTTTCATGTCTAAACTGCAATCAAGAGTGATATTCTGTAATTACATGCAAATTTAACTGTAAATCACCAATGGACCTAATTTACTCACACAACTATTGTTTTAACCCAAAACTGCAATGACACATCCCTGATTGAGATAATAGATCGTATTGCATCATTAATCTTATCCAGTGCATCATAAATCAAACCGACCCTTTGCAAGTGTTATCAGAGAACAATTAAATGAATATTTGAATGACAAAAGAACATTGCAATTGCACCATGCTTCTAATTGCCAATTAATCACCCTGATTAATTAGCCTAATCATTCCTATAAAGCAAAATTCCATGAGTTTGGAATTATTTATTTTCCTAAAATCAAAATTGAATTATTACCTCACATAGATGATGTCACTCAAGAAAGTCAATGAGAAAGAGGAGTGCAAGCAAGCTCTTACACCCCTTTACACACTCTTCCTCTTACATCTCTCTTACACACTCCAAGAGGACTAATGTCTTCCACATTCCAAAAAGGTCTTAAATAGCATATCTTACACACTCCATGCGTGCAATCATGAGTTTGAGGACTCATCCTCTACCATTGATCTTGATCTCAGATCAATGGTTCACAAACATCCAAAAAGTCTATAAACACAAGGGCTTTTGACCATTATAGACAAGTTTTTTCATGCAAACTTACACTGTCAAATTACACAAGGAGCTTCACCATTTCTCACGCCAAGCCAAGCCAAAAATCAAGTGTAGACAAGGAGAGATACTTTACATACGCGGAATCAAACATTGCCAAAGACTTCATAGCCTACAAACTGAGCTCAACCTCTTCAAACCAGTTCTCAAGTAAATTTTCCAGGAGGTATAAACATAGTGTTTGTCTTCTAATTTGCATTTCTTGTTTGTTTTCCTTAAAGCTCAACCTAGGGATTAGGCTTGAAATGTTAGTTCTTCAAATTGGTTTTGATTTCAATCACTAACAGATTGACTAACCTCTTTTGGATTTCTAATCTACATAATAGTACCCCTGGTGGGACCCGACGCACCCCACAAGTTCTTTTTGACCATTAGCATTCTCCTAGTTACTAGAATTAACCTAGTAACAAGATTAATTCAACTTTTTTCTTCAAAAAATTATTAATCTTCGTTTCAGGTGAAATCAACGAATTCAACATGTTAACCAACGACTTTGCCCCTGAAAATGGCAAATTTGCGTTGCCTATCAACAAATTCAACCTGCTAATCAACGAATTTATAGAGCAAATTCATATTTTCTATTATGTTATGTGTGCAAGTTTCAAATCGGCAAAATGGCTCTATAAACGCCGAATTTGACTACCAATCAATGAATTCGACCTAATAATCGACGAATTCACCCTTTCATACTTTCTATTCTATTCTATTTACAGCTTTTGGAATCAGCGAAATAGTTCTATAATCAGCAAATTCGACCTATTAATCAATGAATTCGCCCTTTCATTCTTTATGTTTTGTTTTGTGTGTGCAGGTTTCAAATCAACGAATGGCTCTATAAATGGCGAGTTTGACCTACCAATCAGCAAATTCCACTTGTTAATCAGCGAATTCGCCCTTTCATACTTTCTGTGTATTGTTTTTGTAATCGGCAAAATTGCTGTGTAATCGACGAAATTGACCCTACCTTCGTATCGGCAAAATCGCTCTTCTGACAAAAAACTGAGACCTTAAAAAGACAAATTTATGGCCTATCTTAAACTTCTAATTATTTGTGTTGCAGGACCTTGATCAAAAAGTGGGTTTTAGATTCTAAGCAAAGCACATTTCTTTTCTACACATCTCAATTTGGGCCTAAAACGAATTCACATTTTCATAAAACTTGTTTATTTTCCAAGTTTTTTCCTTTCATACAAGTTTTTGCTTCTTGTTGCTCGAGTGTCTTGTGGGATTCTTTGCGCATATGCTCTCCCCTTTTGAGTGACCCAGAAACACAAAGTTCTTATTTGCCTTATACCCTTTTTCCTTTTGACTGCGTGGAGTGGATTTCATCGCCTTCCCGCAGGTTCTAGGGATACATTGACTATGAAGTCACATCCTAGCATCGTACCAATCCCGTTATCCAATGGGGCATACAAATTGAGGTTACGTCAGTAGTATCTAAACTGAAAGGTCCCTCAAAGCTTGAATTTTTCGTTAGCACTTCACTGAAATCTTACGACTGAAGTGGTCGCAAAGGGGCTAGACCCTTTGGCAAATGCCCTGTTAAATCTCAACGTCCAATTGACGGATATTTTTGGGCCCACATACCGCAAGGTATATTGAGACCATATAGAAAGCGTAGTAAAAACTTTTAAAACCTTTTGCCACAAAACATTCATTGATGCAAGGGTGCAAAAATAACAGCCCCCGAAGATTTCCTTACTCGTACAAACCTTTTGAGAGAAGGGTGGGATTAAAACACCACCAATAACTGCAATAATTTCTTTAAAGAATCTTAAATTTTATAAATCCTCTCTCAAGGGAAATATATTGAAAGTTAGAATGAGTGTGATGCAAACCCGTATCGGTTATTAGAATCATCTTTTAATGCTTGTGTGTTGCTTGATTGTTTTGTCAAAAACCTTGTTCATATTTGGAAAACAAATCAAACAAACCAGGGGTTACTTTGCCAAATTTTCGGATCAACAAAAGAGACATGTCAAACTTGGTCCAAATATCTACCTTTCTTGTCTAAACCGTGTCGTTAGGCTGCCCAAGTCAAAATCAAAGCCTTCTCCTAATTCTAATTACAAATCTCAAACCAAATCAAGACCAAGGTTCCAAATTCTTGTCCAAGTTGTGATGTTATGTTGTCCACTTTGTTCCAAACCTAGTTCCAAAGTCCAAGTTCTGATTCTAACCAACTTTCTTTCCAAAGTCAAACCGATTTCAATTCCAAGATCAAGTTCCAATTCTATACAGATTGTTCCGAAGTCAACCAAAGTCAACGCTTTTCCAAAGACAAAGTCAAACTTGTTCTAAGGTTGACAAACAGGTCAACCCCTTTTATAAGTCAAAGTTTAAGCATAGCTCAAACTTGATTCATTATTGTATAAAACCACCTTTGTTCCAATGTTCATACAATTTAGGGTTCCAAAGTTCATCTAAGCAGTCAAGTTTCCAAGACCAAAGCCTCAATTAGACCAAGTTCGAACGTTTCCAAAATCCAAACATTAAACATTTGCACTTGAAACCATTGTACCTAAAGCTTGTGCACACCTTTTGGAAAACACGTTTAATTCACATAGCCTTGCTTGTTGAAACCATACCCTTTGATTATTGCATTCCAATTTGATATTTACCTTGAAACAAGCAAGACGTCTTAGTTCAAAACATTCCTAGGTGTTTTTTCAAGTCACATACCAAATGAAGACAAGTTTCAAGTATCTAAGCCTCTTTCGAAATGAAGATCATAAACCTAAACATGCCTAAATACACATGTAGTGGGGCCATCTATAACCCCTCTTTTGATGAAGAGGTAGTGTACAACCCATATGTGTATGACCACTATGTAGAGGACGAGGAAGATCAACAATAAATTTTCAACATGCCATCTAACACCGAACTTGAACAACATAACCCATACCTTTCAATTGTACCACCTAGTGTTGAACAAGGACAATATCAACCGTACCTTACATGTAACGTTTGATACAGAACATAGACCTATTCCTATGTACCTTGTAAATGCACCACCTAGTGCTGAATACGAAGAGGATCAATTTGCACGACAACTCTTTGACAACAAGGATGAACATCTTGTTAGATTGTTAGAAATGGAAGCAAATTCTCCCCCAAGATTTCCAATAGAGGATTTACGCTATTTGGTTAGAACACCCAAAGAAACACCTCTTGCATTATTAGACAATCAAACAACTTCTAACCAAGATCAAACTTTTATACCAGCTTCTGATCAAGCTCTTGTAGTGTCCACCAAGGGAAAGGGTTAACTCATTGACCAGTCTTCTCAAAGCCAACTTATTGCCTCTCAAATCCAACAAGCTAAACAAGCTTTAGCTACTCTCACTAGTTCCCTTAATGCGTTTGATATTCAAAAGCCATCACTAATAGAGCTAAATCCTTTGATTGCGCAACCAGTGGATTTGTTAACTTATCCCACGTTTAATCCCAATCCATTTGCCAACAAGACATTAGTTGTAGATTTGTTTAGAACACCTATATCCGAAAGCATTCTAGTAACAAATCCCAATTCAAATCTCCCCGTAGATTCTTTCATGCATATGGTGGATAACTCTCAAAAAAGATACCTCAACCGACATCAAGTTCCCTCTAAAACACAACAAAACATTCCTACAAATTCCTAACTAAACATTCCTCCCAACATTCCAAGTACTTCACAACAACTCATTGCGACCACACCTAGTCCGTAACAGCAGGTTGCAAGTAACAATCCACCACCTCAACAACTGGTGACCAATATCCCGCCTCAATAGGGGGTAACTAATCCCCCACTTCAACAAGTATCAACCAATCCTCAACAAACATTGTCTAATCAACAATGTATTTCTATTAGTCAACCACTTGCCGCTTCTATTCAACAAGCAACCTCTTTGAGCCATCAAAATATTCCACTTAATCGACAACAAGTTCCCCCTATCCAACAAATTCTTAAGAATCAACAGCAGATTCCTCTCCAATCTCAGCGAATTTCGTTTAATACCCATCAAATCACTCCTTTGTCCAGGTCTCAGTTCCCTTCAAATCAACACTGCACTCGGCAGCAAGTGCCTTACCAACAACAAGTCCCCTATTAACAATACAACTCTAATCAAAGAGTAAATATTCCTGATAGAACCAATTGTGTATAGATTGCACAATATTCTATACCAGCTTCTTATCTGGGCCAAGGTAATTTACCCACTTCCTCTCACTCCAGTCCCACTTTTCAAGATTTGCAGGAGGTTAAAGATGCAGTACCAGCCATTCAGGTAGGAAATCGAAATAAGAAATTTAAACTAGATACTTATGCTCTTATCCCTTTGATATGAGCTATCTTCATATACCTTTCCCGCATCATTTTGAGATGCCCAAATTTGATAAATACAAAGGGAAAGGTGATCCTAAAGAGCATCTAAAAGAGTTATTCGTCGCATGTCAAGAAGTTGCGTATAGCAGCATTTACCTACTTCGCTTGTTTCCCCACAGTTTGGCGAGGCACACCTTAGAATGGTTCCTTGGCCTACCTAAGAATTTTGTTGATAATTTTGATGACTTGTCAGAGAGATTCGTGCAACACTTCTCTTTTAATGTGGAACATGAACTGACAAGGAGTAGAAAGCTTTGCTAGCTATTTACAACAATGGTGCTCATTGGCCAACCGAATCCTACACAATATCCTCGACAAGCATTTGACCACAATGTTCATTGCTAATCTACAGTATGATATAGCTCATAATCTCAAACTTCAGTGCACCAATACGTTTGAAGAAGTTATTGCCAAGGGAATGCAGATTGAGCAAGCCCTCATTGACAAAGGGGTACTCAATATTTACTCTTAGAATCAAGTTCAAAACAAACTTCAGACACAAGCTCCTGCACAAGCACAACCAAGTACATCGAAGAAACCTAAACCATTCAACAAGAACAAAATTGTTGTAGGAGATGGGGTAACTGAATCTCGGCATGTGCAAACAGTCCAACCATTGTTTGTCTGAACAAACCCACCTGCTCAACCTCTCACTTTACAGAGATCCCCTCCAAGAAGAGGTCATTATCGCAATAGATTTTTTAGTAATCTTGACGAGCCTATTGAGATGGTATTCCAAAAGTTAGTTTTCACTAACATGATCATTTGGCCAGTGCCCAAACCATTTCCAAAAAACCAGCCTAAACATGATTGGTATCAAGAGAATGACTTGCGATTATCATCGGGTTAAAGGTCATTCCACTCACAAATGCATGCAACTTTGCCATCTCATCCAAGATTTACTTGAAGGTAGTGAAATAGAGTTGGATAATGTGGCCACGTCTAATAAAAATTTGGGTATCTATCAAAACCCTTTTCCACCTAACAATCAAAATCAAAAGCAAAATCAACAGCAGCAAAATCAAAATCAAGGTCAGGATGCCCATTCCAATTAAGTTAACTATAATAATGTCCCTTACGACTATAATGTCATAGACCACATTATTTGTGGACATATAGCTACCATTAAGATCAACCTTAAGCCAACTACCAACAATATCCGACGACCTTCGTCGTCCATTTTTGGGCCTCCACCTCCATTTGCCGGTAATCCTCCTTTGGCTCGTAATAGCCCAAACACTAATCAACAACCGAGAGTTACCATTCCAAGCCCTCACTCACCTTCTTCCCTTCGCCAACTCGAGGTTGCGCAATCGCAACCTGACGTTCTAAGGTTACCATTCAAGGTCCTACACCCTCCTCTTCCAAAAATCCCATTCAAGGCCCTCCACCTCAGAAGACCGAGCCGGTTGCTCCTATTAATGACAAACCCTATGATATTGTGGAACCATTGCAAAAGACACCATCACAAATTTCTATTGTAGATCTTCTGCGTATTTCAAATGTCCACATGAACATATTGAATGAACTTTTGAGTCAGTCTAAAGTCCTAAGTGACATTGCGCCTGATAAATTTCAAACACTTGGGAGTCATTTGACTCCGCACCAAAAACTTACTTTTGATCAAACAGATATGTCATCCCTTGGACCTTTGCATAATAACCCGCTTTATATAGAAGCAATCATTTCCCAACATAAAATTAAACAAGTCCTCATAGACAATGGTTAGATGCAAATAGCATGGGAATGCATATCGAGCAAAAATAATGCACACACCCAATTAAAAAGCGACATTATAGGTTGAATCCCAATATGAAAATGAAAGTCAAGAAATCGAACGTAGGGAAGAAGAGGTAATCATATATCCAGTTGAAAAATCAGATTGGATTAGTCTTATGGTGATGCAATCTAAAAAGATAAGGGAAATACGAGTCTGTGGCCATTACCAAGCTTTGAATGATGCTTGTGTCAATAATCCATTTCCAATTCCTTTCATGGATGAAATACTTGAATCTGTTGCAGGACATGAAGTCTACTTGTTCACGGATGGGTTCAATGGCTACCATCATATCCCTATCGCGGCTGAGGATCAAACAAAAACAACATTTGCAACTGAATGGGAATCATTTGCGTATAAGGTAATGTCATTTGGTCTGAAGAATGCACTTGCAATGTTCTCTCGAGCAGTTGTTACTTCATTCAAAGACTTCATTCATGACTTTCTATAAGTCTATCTAGATGATTGGACAGTCTTCTCCTTATTCAAAGAACATCTATCAAAGCTGGGATTGATGTTGGAAAGATGTCAGGGTCTGCAATCGCACTCAATTTTAAAAAGCACATGTTCTTCACACCATTTGGGGTATTGCTAGAACATGTTGTCTGCAGTGATGGGATTCTAGTGGACCAAGCAAAGATTGCAGTCATTGTGGGACTCAAACCACATGGCAGCCCATCAGAAGTGCAAACATTTCTAGGACACACTAAGTATTATCACAAGTTCATTCGTAGGTATACGGCTATTTTAGCATCGTTGGAGAAGCTATTATGCATAGATAAAAAATTTGAATGGACCTATGAATGTCAAATTGACTTCACTGATTTGAAGCAAAGGTTGGTTACAACACTTATTTTGATCTTTCCCAACTAGAACAAATTGTTCCATGTTCATGTGAATGTATCACGAACAGCTGTTGGAGCAATGTTAGCACAACCAGGGGATGGAGGTTTGGATCATCTTATTCACTTTACAAGTCGCAAGTTATCAGCCACTAAGAAAAACTATACTAACACAAAGCAAGAAGCTCTGACGATGGTTTTTGCACTACAGAAGTTCAAACACTACTTGTTGGCTACTCCATTTGCATTCTTTATGGATCACCAAGCTTTGCGATACTTGGTCAATAAACCGATGTTGGGAGGAAGGATTTCTAGTTGGCTAATTCTCTTCCAAGAGTTCCAATTCAAAATCAACATGAAACCCGACAGGGAAAACATGGGACTTGACCACTTGAGCCATATTCAAACAAGGGAAGAACCGGAACAACTGTAAGATGAATCCCCAGACACACATCTATTCAGGGTGACTATGATTCTTGAACTAGAAGATATCGCAAACTTTCTATAACAAGATACATTCCCTACGGATTATGTGGGGCGAGACAAGAAGCAACTGATTGCACATGCATTACCTTTCAGCATCATAAATGGATTTCTCTACAAGCTAGGAAAGAATGAGGTTCTACAAAAAGTGGCTCTAGAACATGAAAGACCTCAGGGTTTGGAAGAAGCCCATCAAGAAATAGTTGGAGCACATTTCGTGGGTGAGTTGATTGCAAGGAAGATACTACGGAGTGGGTTGTGGTGGCCAACATTATTTCAATATGTGCATGGGGTTTTAAATCACAATGATGTTTGCCAAAGGGTAGGAAAACCAAATCAATGAGATGAGATGCCATTAAACCATGTTTTGGCTATGAAACCATTTAAATTATGAGGCATTAATTTCATGTGGAGCCTATCAATCTTCCATATACATCGATCTAATGCCAAATACATTATCACTATGAAAAACCACTTCACCAAAT
Organism: Torreya grandis; assembly: GCA_037957365.1. Lineage (NCBI taxonomy): Eukaryota > Viridiplantae > Streptophyta > Pinopsida > Cupressales > Taxaceae > Torreya > Torreya grandis. Next base: position 1,787,610 of record JARHVA010000739.1, on the reverse strand, counting down.
GGGTTGAAGTCTATTGTGACTCTAAATTTTAATGTAAATGATACTATGCGAAATTTATTGTATGAAAACATCATAACATTTTTTTGTATGTCCTTAGAATCTGAGTAATTGATAGGCATACACACTTCTTGAATAACACTATCAAAACCTTAATATAGGAGTTTATGATTTTGCATCATAAAATCATAGCATTCCACCCATCAGGCAAATGATTAAGTAGAAGCATCTAACAAGGTCTTGGGGAAGATGACCAAGATCTATAATGTCCAAAGAAATGATTGGGAAGGTCACATACTAGTGATCTTATGGGCAACAAAACAAATTATAAACTAGCCACTGGGTACACACCATTTCAATTGGTGCATGGAATAGAAACTGTGATTACCCATGGAGTACATAGTTCCAAGCCTGCGAATTGCAATAATAATGGGACAAGGAGATGAGTCATTGCAAGAACGATTGGTAAAATTGACTAGAATGGAGGAAACAAGGCAATTAGCAAATTGGACTCAGGTAGTCCAAAAGAAAACCCAGAAGGCATGGCATGATCACAATCTGTGATAAAAATAATTTCAGCCAAAACAAATGGTTCTTTTATATGACAATAGATTCAAAATGCAACCAAGGAAGTTGTGCATCAGATGGAAAGGTCCTTACATCATTCATCAAGTGTCACAACAAGGCACTATAATACTCAGAGATCTTCAAGGAACTATTCTTTCAGGCAAAATAAATGGTTGTGGGCTCAAACCTACCGCCAATGATCTCCAAGCAAAACACATTGAGCAGAATAAGTGCCGCATGGCACAAAGTAGAGTAGGATTTTTATTTTACAACTTGTTTCTTTTTGCAAGTTTGTAGCAGTAGGCATAAGTTAGAAAATGTAGTGCGACCTTTGTTGCAAGAACTAGATGCAATATAATCAAGCTTTGATACAATCGATTCAAGTGAAGTAGGATTGAGTCAACAACAAAGATTTGTGATGGAGTTGAAGAACTTCTAAGCTCGGGAACAAGACATCATCTCAACAACGAAAAGGTAGTGAAGGATGGATAATTACTAACGGTAGAAAATAGTTAATGACAGAACAGAAGGAATTGTTGCGGCATTCCCAAAAATGATGGATCTTCTGAAAGGTAGTTAATGTCCAAAGGAGGAAAGTATTGGCAAATAAAATAGTGGCACGTCACACAATAGAAGTCAAATAAAGAAACATTGCATCTAACCATAAAATGCTCAAGGGTCACATCAAAATGGCTATTTGAATTTAAAGAAAGCATCTAACAATTTTTAGTTTATCAAGTTTCAAGGTGCTTCATTTAACAGTGCAAGCTTTGGAAATACAATATCCTGAATTTGCAATTCAATTTCAATGGCACTCGTGCATTTCCATCTTCTGCCATCTTGTAACATTACACTGAGTAACATACCATTCTCAAATTTTTGCAATTCCTAGCTTGCCACATTGCAAATCCTGCATCCCTCCAATCTAAGAAACACCGTAGCATTTAGCTTTCTCCTTTCTGCAACCTTGAAGCCTCACAATTAGTTGACATCACTACCACCTGACAGTCCTAGACTTACACATTTTCAGTCTGCAATCTATTGCAAACCAAAACATATTTCTGCATCTTTAACACCTTCTAGAATTGATATTGTGATTTATTAACATACAACAACTCACCGCAAACTTACCAGAACCGCATTGCCAGCTTACTCAGGAAAATTTTGCACTCTTCCCTGGACTTTAGTTTACCAAAACCTGTGTCTCCAAGACATAAATTTATCTCTACAACATGAGCATATCTTTAGAATTGGCCTCTACAACACTTGTCTTTGGTTTTGACTCCACAAAACATGATTCAAATTATTGTCCCCACCACAAATTGCATGATATTTGTCTTGGTGACATAAAACTTCAAAACGCAGCCTCCACAGTAGATTCAGCAATGTTTCTGCAAACCTTATTATAATAAGAAAATTTGCTTCCATATAGTGGTACTACAATTTGCACCCTAAAATATTCTTACCATTCTCTCTTATTTGTAGCTCCGGAGTTCCTTTTCTTCTACATCAAACTTCATTGTACATAATGTCACGCTGTAACTTTCTAGAATAAGAGATCAAACTCATCTACCACTAGGATAAGAGATCAAACTCACCTACCTCAAGATGCCACTCAGTCACAGATATCTTGACTGCACTAGCATTTAATTAAATTTTATATTTTCATATTATTATGATAACTTGCAATAATGTTTAAGAGAAAGTGATACCTATTTGTATTCTTTCTTGATGGATGAAGAAAAGAAATTCTTGGCTATCAGGGCTTGGTTCATGAAGCTAGTGGTTAAATGTCGTAATGTTATTTTCTCTTTGCTTTTGGGGTTTCATAACTTTCATTTTTTTATTAGAGATTATTAGGAGTACACTTTCAATAGTTATACAGCAAGATTTACATCTATGTGATTTCCTCCATAATTTCCTAATTTTTAAGTGTTTTCTATGGATCAATGGGGGTTGCCAAAAACTAGGAAGAGAAGAACAACATCAAGACATAGTCCAGTAACTGGCACATCGGCTGCCACATTCAAGCCAAAGATCCATCAGACTAATAATGACCAACTTGAGTCAACATTGCCAAACAGAGTTTCTGGGCTTTAGGTCAGCCTTTACTTGGACAATACATATGGAAAAACAAATTGCAACCATTTCCACTGATATCCGTGCTGCACTTTCTCTGGAAACAAAAATAAATCTTTCTCTGACAGCCTTCTCCAAAATAACTGGGCAAGAAAACAGTGCATCCAATTGGTATATAAACAATAGCAATATATAGCTGACCCCAAAGAGAAATTTACCAAAGTAATCAGCGAGCATCATCACCACAGTATCAACCAGCACACAGCATGGGTGAATAACTGTTACATCAATGAACCACATAGCTAGACATATAATTAGCCAATTATTATCAGGCCTGCCCAGTCCCTAGGACACATATGGTCTAATGGAACACAACTTTGCTTAGAGTATTTTCCACCGATTTTACATGCAAACAACAACAAACCTACAATACTTGTAATTAATAGTGTTAGCAAGATTTCCCACCTCTGATAAAAAATTAATACAATTCAGTAAAGCATGTTGCTTTCGTTTAGATTGGCAACAATTGTCACTTGATTTGCCCATTGTAAACCCAGTGGTCACTATGTTAATTGCAGAGAAGCCATGTCACATATGGCACTCAAAAGTTCAAAACAGAGGCCATAACATTCAAAGTGAATAAAAAACCGGCATCTCCATCACCTCAGGTGCCCAACCTACATCTCCATCTGTCCGAATCTTTTATTTCTGAACACTATATATTCCAAACAGTCTTTACATAAAGGGACCTAATGGCACTAGAATTTGAATGGAGGCAAGTGCATCTGAAGTGGAAAGAAAATTTGAACAGGAAAGAAATCCATCTGCCTTCAGATATATAAGTTCTTTGTTAGATAACCAGAGGTCTTTGTACTCCAAGGGAAACACCAGATAAAGGGCAGTTACATCTTTTAATAGGCTATCTAGCTCAGGCCACTCAATAGAATAATGTTATTCTTTTAAACCTGAGGAGGCATGAGCAGCAACGACATTAGCTAGGAAGTCAACAGATAATCAAAGAGAGGGATGATGCATCTAACTTTGGTGATGATTCCATTAACATTTCAATTGGGTGTGTTGCCTTGGTTCATAGCCCAAATGGCCGGCAATGAATCTCCTTCGACAAGTAACTATTTAATGTTATGGCAGATAGCCAATCTTAAACCTTCAAATAAACCCCAAGCTTTCACCTCATTGTTCACACCATTGGGAGTATTTAAGGAGAAGGCTCCTAGAAGGCGGCCATGGTTATGCCTGAGAAAAACCCCTGCCCAACTAATCCCAGGTTGCCTTTTGAATCCCCATTGAAGTTCAATTTACATCATCCAACCAAGCCCTGATTGTGCTTATTGAAACAGTTCCTTTTAGTAAGGGGAGACCACTTTGTTCTCCAACCCCCAAAATTAATTACGTTCCCTGAATAGGGGACACGAGTTGAGGGCAGCTTATTCATTAGCTAACAAGCCTGATTATGGACAGATCCTACAACTGCAGTCATATCCTTCCAAGCCCACCTTGTTCATTTTCGTCATTTTTCTTTTTCTAGTAGTCACCAATCCTACTTCCCATCGAAGCAGCATAAATTCTCAAAGCTGTCTGAATTCCGGAAGAGAGTAGGAAGCCCTTGATACCAAGCAGGAGTCGTCCCAAAAAAAATTTATGGGGTGGTTCCTAACTAAGTTCTCAGCTAAGGTATTTTCCAATCAAAGAGCACAGATTGCATAAGAAGCTCCAAATATGAGACCTTTTTGGCAGAGATCTGTTCAAACGCAGAAGAGAAGCTATAACCTGCAGAAATGGCACAATGCTATGTAATTTTATTTAATTCAAAATGGAAAATTATGTTATTGTAAGTATACGAGAATACTTCAATCTACCACCCACAAGCTTTATATAGCATGACTTGCACATATGTACGGGACCCAACTACCCATACAACTACCTACAAATATCTTAATCAAAGTTGATTAAGATATTTTAATTCATTATAACCAAATGTCTAATGGATAACAAAACCTAACAAACCCCCCTTGATCCAAAGGGGGCAAAAAATGATCTGAAGCAAACACTCACTGTCTCTGAATTAGTTACTGCATCAAGCAAACTATACCCCGATCAACCTATGTCGTCGCATCTACTACAATCCCTGTAGTCTGATCTCCTGTGCCATGTGCCTAGAAATAACCCTATCACCTCCTGAGACTACCTGACACGATGATGATGAATGTGTTTCATTCACCATCCCTTTGATCCCAATAACTATACCCATAGTATGGAATATCTATGGAATTCTCCAACCACAACGATCAATGATGTCTCCTCTGAGCCAATACATTAAGTATGAAGCATCTATGGGATACTCCAACTTTCCTGACCACTATCTATAAACAATTCACTCCATGAAACAGACGCCATTGTCAAACATGTACCAAAGTACCTGATTAGTCCTACTCAATGAGGGACCATCCATACCAAATCTCAAAAAATGATCTCAACAACTCCCTCCCTAAAAACAAATCAGATGAGATATGAGAAGTCTATGCAGTACAACATCGGTAACCTACTCCACATCTTGAAAAATTGTAAAATAAAACACTATTTAGGAAAACTAGAACAAATCAAAACCAAAATTGCTGCTAAACCACCAATACTATCATTGATTGGTAGCTAATGCAAGATTCCCAAAAGACATTGTGAGAGCCTTTTGGACCAAAGGCTTCAGCAAAACATGATGCTTCTTGATCAAAAGAATCTTCACTGGACTCAGGAGCATAATGGGCAGCATGCTTTGTGTCATCTTTTGAGGACTTCTTCCTAGAAGGGCATTCATGAGCATAATGTCCCAAAGGTCCACATTTGTAACATCACACCTTGTTCTTAGTTTTGCGAGATAATTTGTGACTACTAGTACTAGCATATGAAGAAGTATCACTTATCCAATCAGGACGTCGAGAAGAATGATTATGTTTATGTTTGGATGACTGTGAAAAATGCTTTTTGTTTTTACTTGTTTCTTCTCCACTCTGTGTTTATCTACTTTTATGAACGAAGGTGAAAAGAGGTTTCTAAGTTTAAAATTAGAAAAGAGGTTTCACCTTCGTTTGTAGAAGAAAGGAGTCTCGTGGCTCTGATACCACTGTTCAAACATAGGAACGAAGCTATAACATGCAGAAATGGCACATGGCCATGTAATTTTATTGAATTCAAAATGGAAGATTACATCACTGTAAGTATACGGGGATACTTCAATCTACCACCCACAAGCCTTATACAACATGAGTTGCACACATGTATTGGGGTCCAACTACCTGCACAACTACCTACAAATATCTAAATCAAAGTTGATTAAGATATTTTATTTTATTATAACTAAGACCAGAACTATTTATAAAATATAACATAAGTTATTGTCTATTGGTCCATTGGATCACAAACCTAACAAGATCGAGCACTAAAGAGATGTTTTGGCACCGTGTTGTAGAGGTAATTGGCTCTAATAGCCTGGCTCCAAGGTTGGTACTGTTTTTAAGTCCATGAGCCATACCAATTTCGCCCCTAGGATTTTATTAAGGGAATCCAAGTCCATTAACCCTACTCCACGTTGGCTCTTAGTCTTGCAAAATATTTTCTATTTAGGTAGTGGGATTTTCTATTTAGGTAGTGGGATTTTCTTGTCTTCCCAGTATCTTTTCCATAAGAAGTTGTGCATGACCTTAGTTATCTACTTGCTGATCCTACGGGGCCTTAATTGCTGAAAATAGGTATGTAAGGAAGGAGCAGACACTTTGGGGGCCTCCCAGAAAGAACAAATGGTGTAGTGGAACTTCACCTTTAGAATTTTGAGAATCGTGAGAAACTTTGCTCCCCATCTTTATTTGGTTAGAATAAGAACTTTTTTTTAAAAAAATTAAGGCAAAGAATAAGATACTATTTTAGCTGTTGAATGTGAGTGTATACATCAAAAATGGAGCCACGGATTACTCCTGTCACAAAAATGGCAAAGAATGTTAAGTTGCACTAACCATAGGGAACTTGTTTCTCATGAGAGGTTTGTTGCAGTGGCCATATCCTATGGCTCTAATTGAAGAGTGCAATATGATGGCTAGCCACTACTGTATCCCTGCTGCAATTGATTAGGTGCATTGCATGCTAAGACTTCTAACAACAAACTCATCTACATGTGCTTAGGTAAGTCTAGGGAAGGTGATCTGTAAAACGAGACACCAAGGATATTCTAAGAAAACTAGTTAATCCATTAAGTTGGCTAAGGCAGTAATTAATTGTAATTCAACACGAAGTTCAATGTTTGGCATTTCCAAATTGAAATGGAAGAACTAATGCATCCTCATGTTAGACTAATTAACTGCACTAAGCTTTGGAATATCATAGTAGGTAGCATCACAACAAATCTAAAGAATAGCATCTTATTTGCTTTCAGACATCACAAAGTACCTTATTTCATGGCTCATATTCGCAAGGAATTCTGACTTTGCTCGGTTAGCTTCTTCTGCAGCTGCTTGTGAGTCACGCAATTCCCGATTGGCTCGTTCAAGCTCCTTCGTTCTTTCCCTGACCTGTTTATAGAGAAAAACTTGAAATTAAATGTGAAGATATTGCACATTGATATGCATAAAGAGATAATGTTGTACTTAAATAACTGGGTACATAACTGATGGTATCATGGAATAGAATCAGTTAACCAAATAATGCCAACCCAAGTCTGAAAAACAAGAAAAAAGTATCTACACAAAGTAAATAACGTTTGTAGAAAAACCTATTTTCTATGTCCATTGAGCTTGAACGAAGGTGAAAAGAGGTTTCTAAGTTTAAAATTAAAACATAGAAAAGATGTGTTACTGCCATCAGCATGTTTTCACTAATGTTAGCTATTTTTTTCTTAAATTCCCTCGCGAGACACTAAGCAAACCATGAGAACATACAATCAATAAATAGAATGCTTGATATCTTCCAATCTATAAGACAAGGTAAGTAAATCATCTCTCTCTATGAAATTTGAGAGGGCTGTTTAGTAAAAAATTCTATCTTGCAATCAAAAAGATTCAATTAGAGTTAATATTCACATATTTTGCGTCTCGAAATGAGATTGGATACATCAGTTCTAGTGAGTTGCACAAACAAGATAGAATAATATCTATCTATGGCACAACATAGTTCCACCTATGATCTTGCAAATGATATTGACTGATGGTACAGCATAACTTTAAGAGGCAAATCAGGGAAGAATGCAAGAATTGAAATGGCCCTCAAACACTACTGAAACTAGAGTAGCATACCTGAAGCTCAAGGGTGCTGTTCATGCTGTTTAATTCTTGTTCCATTTCCTTGCGGTCATGAACAATAGCTGCCAGTGTAATTGCTACCATCGCCACAACACAAACAAACATTTGCACCTGGCAGAATATTATCAAATTCAGGTCACAATGTGACAAACTTGTAATCTACCCTCCCCTGGCTTCTCATAGAAAACCATATGAACATTCAAATGTTTAATGTTGTCTGCCATATTATATACGAGGTAATTCCACATGTAAATAGTAGAAGACAGATATCAGACAAATTCAAATGTATAACATTTCTCCTATTTACGGTAAGAAATTCTATGCTCTATCTAACCACAATGAGTTATCAATGATTCCAGGCAAGCTTGGCATGCATTTTGTCCATAAAACATAAAACTTGTGTAAGACAACTAGTCAATGCAGATATTAAATGCAACCTCAAGCAACATATTAAGCCTCTGCATGATTAAAAAAATGAATCATGGACATCTTTGTTCAAAATTCGATTAGAGTTTTTGTCAGCTACATGTGCTTTGTCCACAGAAATTTCTTATAGCTTCAAAAATAACTACTTGTCCCGAGTAGATACAGATCCCAAATAGAAAAGGTTTCAGCTTGAAAAAAACATCTACGAGATTAAGCCAACAAGCTCAGTAACACAGACCAGGGGCAATTCTTGCTTTCATTATTTGCAGATGCACAGCACAGTAATATAATTGTAAATGGCAAGCACGATGATAACGTCATGTCTGACAAAAATAGCTGTGGCATAACCACAAGTCTAAATACAATAAAGTTGGTTACTAAATGTACATTAATAAAGCTGCAAGTGCAGACGGGCAACCCATTGTGCATTGATCTGGAGCCAAACCAAAAATATAGATGCATCCACTGCAACTTGCATAGAGCATTCAAGAACACAATCAGAGTGCTCAAGCATGATGACTAATGGTCTTCTTAAGATTATATGCTGAAATCTAGCTAAAAATAAACATATAGTTTTTTTCTCTTTTATAACATAACACTCAAGTTTCAATGTTTGCAGTAGAAATTAAACTAAAGTCTTCTGAACATTCTCTTGTTGATTGTACTTGAAAAGTTGAAACCATGTTTTTTTTTTCTTTTTTTAAACGAAATATCACTATATTAATTTTAATAAAGTAATATAGATGAAGTAACACAATTATTTTCATATACAGACCCTATACAACCAAATGATTTCCAAGATTGCTAAAGGTAACACAAGGCTCCTTGGGAGAATACAGGACTTATACCGATAATAAGTTACAAAATGTACTTGCCCGTTCAGTACCTGCAATAATGCATGATCATAATTGGGTCGATATAAGGGACCATGATGTTTTGCAGTTCCTGCACTTGCAATTACAGCAACGACCACCACAGCTAGAGGCAAGCCCACGCGATTGAAGCGGAATGAAGCCCATATGACAACAGGAAATACCAAATAAGAAAGGCGTTGAACAAATTCACTATCATCAACACCCATATTAAAAAATATAATCATCGATAGAACTATAAGAAGCACAAACAGCACCATGCCCTCAGCAGACCTCATCAAAAAAGTTCTTACTGAAAAATCACTGGTGCTTAAAAGATCATTGAATGCTGGACCTTTTGTTAAGCAGCACTCTTGCCTCTGGCATATACAATTCTTTCTCAGAGTTATAGTTTTCTTCTTACTATCAAAAGAACTGAACTCAACATTTCCTGCAGAAGCAATTCCTCCAAAATCAGCAGAATGTTTATGTCCATATAGCCTCCAACAACATCCACTTGCCGAACAATTTGCTTCTTTATTATGCGGTGAATTTGCTGCTGAACTGTCATGTTCAGACAAGTAAAAATCTTCAATTGGAGGATTCTCTTCATCAAATTCACATTCTGTGTCTTGTTTCTTGAAGTTTCTGGAAGCATCATGCCCTTTCCTGGGAGATGTGCATTTGCTGAAAGCGATGTCATCATCACCGGTTCCATTTTGAAGTTTCACATGGGATAAGGGTTCAACACATATATCATGACTAGACTCCTCTCTTTCATGTGCCACGCCATCAAGGTGGCCATTGCCTGCTTCTTGTTTCTTTTTACAATAACCAAGCCATATAGAAGCCTGATGGATGAGACTCCAGAGGTGAAGAACACATGGTGTATAGCAAAGAATAGATGAGAGATCACCCAGAACCCAGGTTGGCCATACAATCAGAAAGTTGTTCCACTTTGATAGTCCAAACACAGTTAAAGCAACAGCATTACATGTCCCAGAAATTACACTCACAAGTGGAGCTACAAGGAAGAGCCAGAGAGCATCATGTAGACTGCTAATAGTACTTGTTCCTCTTCTTGATTCCTGCCAAAACGCAAATGCAGATAAAACCAAGGTAAAATATGACCTTTTTACTTTTCTGATCCCATGGAACTGCAATAATGGAAGTTCTGCAATTATTCCTAGTTTTACAACAAACCCACATTAAAAACCCTATAACAGCCTTGCTTACCTTGACTACATTCTGCTTACCTGAACAGAAATGCGCGTTCGACCACCTGTTAACTGGAGAGGGTGATTCATTAACCATCCACAAGTAATTGCTTCAAAGGATGCAGATAGCCCACAAGCAACAGCTGTCAAGACATTTGAGGAAAGCTTACTGGATTGAAAATACCAGGCATTGATTGCCACATTTCCAATGAATATCCCAATCCAGATTTTGTATCCAAAAATAAGAACAAAAGCAACCACAATGCCAGAGGGTGCCCATATTGGGGAAGCAGAGGATTTGACTATAGAAAGAGTGTCCGAAGCTTTTCCAGTCCACATATAAATACATGCAACAAAGAAGTTGATTCCTATCCACTTAAGAGTGTGGGCTTTAAAAATCGTCATCATCAACTAAGATCAATAACATTTACCAGCAACATATAACACATTGGATATGGGTAATTTGTTGTAGATGTAAATTCTGCTGCACCATTAGGAAATAGTAACATCTAAAGATCTTGTTTCTGAGAGGTGCAACTTTGAAATGATAGCATAGTTTTGAACACTGTAATTTACAGATTTCCCCCAGATATATCCCCGAATCTAGGTAGTCTACCAAACCTAAGTTTTTTTTGCCCTTTTGGACATAAAAACAAATATTATGGCAACAAATTCAAGGAATTTGAATAAAGCTATGTTGCTCATCTGAAATATTGGGACAAAAAACTCAGGAAATTTGGGAGCCTCGTTGATCGTCTGAAAGTAAAGATCTTGAATTCCAAATTCACCAACTTCAGCACACATTACATCAGGTAGTACTTATTGTTTTGAATAAGCAATCAATATGCTTTGCGATTAACTACACTTCATCGTGATTGGTTCCTATGCAACTAGACAATTGAACATATTCCAAAAAAGAAACTCAACAGCATGAACTCAGCTTCTCCATCTGCAAGACTAAATTCTTAATAGATATTTTCCAATTTCAAACCACGATTCCAATAACTTGATGCCCTCTTACTTATTTTAGACATTTGTTTTCTCTATTTTCACTTGAAGGCTAGCATCGTCCCATCCTCCAAAAATTTACTCAGATAAAATTGTATTGTTATGGGCATTTGTACAACAACACAAATTTCACAATTTGATCCATTCAAAGATCACAAGACTAACCACAACACCCTTCCAAATTCTGCAATCAAAACCACGGCAATACTCTCTCCAACAGCGCAATCCAAGGACAGAAATCCAGAGGCTTCTTCCCACACCACCAGGCACAATGATGCCTTAAATAAATGGCAACATGGCAACACCCTCCTCTCGGACTGATAATTTCAAATACAGAGTAATTGCATTGTGTGTTTCTCCACAAAAACCCTCATACTTAGACCTTCAACTCTTAACACCACATCCATAACAAACTAATTATGCCTCCACTCACCACTACAATCAGAAGAATTGAAAACCCTTCTAATATCTGACCTCTTCTAGCGTCAAAACTTAATTCTTAAAATCCAGAGTGCAGGCAAATATGAGGGTATCTTTACGGCAAATCCCTCGTCCCAGAATGAGCAAAATGTCAAAAATTAGCACCAATTTAACTTAAATTTCCGTGTGTTATACAAATTCCTTCTGCCGTGACAAAATTGACATATTAGAACTCCTACTCTCATCCAATATCCATCAAACCCCTCTTTACTGCAATCCAATATACAATATTACACAATACACGGTAAACAAAGGCAAAATTTCTAATTTGGCTAACCTCCCCTTCCCGGGTAAGTCTCAAACGATAGAAAACTGCAGGAAATTACCTCAAAAACTAATGCAATATCCATCAAACCCCTCCTTACTGCAATCTAATATACAATACTACACAATACACAGGAAAAAGGCATGGTTCCTAATTTGGCTAACAACCTCCCCTTCCCTTATGAGTCTCAAACGATAGAAAACTGCTGCAAATTACCTCAAAACTAATGCAAATAACATCATAACCTGCACGAACTAAAATAATGCAAAATGACGTCGCAATCTTAAGAAAATATCAATATATAACAAATAATATTTCACAGGTCCAGGTCGCTATCTTATCGTGGAGCTGGAAAGCGATTACCGAAATCCTCCCACTACAAACTATATTAAATGCCATTAACAAAACCGCCTAACCAAAACCTAAGCCTGAAAAAAAAAAAATGGAAAACCCTTTCCGACACACGGAAATTTTTCAAAAGGGAACGCGAACCTATTTACACGCGTTGAATGGTTTGCGGCGCAAACGACTCCACTGTCTGGTGCGGGGGTGATTCTATGATAGTATATAGATATAAAAGATTGCTTGAGGCGTTATTATTAATCCCGTGCCTCCACATCCTCGTTATTCTTCGATCTTCCGCATGGGCCATGTGGCTCCACCACTCTTTTTACCAAAATCCCAACCATCGTTTCAATGTTCCGAGACAGACAGCCCTTTGTTCTAATTCGTTGTCGGGGTAATATATTAATGCATGTCAATGCCGCCCACCGTGTATATCTTTGCCACCTGTACTTGGGAATCAGGGTTTTACTTAGGAAGCACTTCTTTCCTCTGTTTTGGCTTTTTCTCGTCAATGATACCCTCATATTTCCGATGAAGGTCACACCTCGTGAAAAGCGTGCAGCCGCAGAGAGAGTTAAAATAAATAATGCTTCCTTCCGCCTTTGGCGCCCCCGCAAGTACGCTTTTTTTTTGAAGTCGTAAGGGCGAGACTACCATTGTCATCCATCCCTTCACGCCCGCGAAGGGCGACGTCAAGTCTAACGTCGTCTTCGTGACACGGTAAGGGGCTTGCCGGGAGTTTGCATCTCTGTTTTAACTGTCCATATTATGTACGACATGGGTCCGAACGCTGTCCCTAGTGCACAAGTTATATAATACGTGTAACAGGAACCAACATTTATTAAAAATGTTTTTTATTTACTGTTATAGATCGCCGTTGCCCCTAGACCTTTAAAAATAGCTGGGAGGGATGGAAATGTGTACTGCGTGTACTTGCAATTCGAACCACACAAGCGTCTGGATTGTTTTCATTCATATTTTCAATGGATTACATTTTTAATTCGAAGGAAAATTTTATGTAAATATGAATAAATAGATTTTTCCCACTTGGAACGTATAATTTTAATAAAAAAATAAAGATATATATTGTTTATAACAATAAGATGGTTGATAGAAAGGTATGGTTCATTAATATTATATGCACCTAAAAGTTATACGATGTGATATTCTATACAAATTTGATAATGATATAGTGATTTTTTATTTTATGTTCTATACAAAATTCTCTAGACCTTGTCTTTTCCTTATTTTTCCTCCTCTCTCCCCTATGCTTCCCAAAACCCTCTTATAAAGGCCTTTGCAGCGTCCCTTGGTTGTTAGGATCCTGTAGCTCTGATACCACTTGTTAGGCTCTAGAGCTCAATTGATTACTTTTGTATAAGCAACTAAACACGGAATTAAACCAGAAGTAATAAGTAACTAGAAATCAGAAACAGCAAAGAATAGGAAATACGAGAAACAATACAATTTGTATTAAACTCTTCCAGAAGGAAATATAATGAAGAAATCTCACTCTTCCTACACTTCTTGGGTGTACAGTAATTCTCCCTCAAGAGTTCTCTCTCTCTCTCTCAATCAATTACAACCAACTCAATAACCGAATTGTTCCCTCCAGTGACAATCAACCTAATTGTTGTTGCCTACTTACCAAGTGACAATCAACTCAATGGTTGTTTTGCCTACTTCTCCACAGATCTTCTTGATCTTGCACCTTGCAGATCTAATTGATCTTGCTTACATTACAATACAGCCCCATGGGTCTCTTAAATAGATCCCAAAGCAAAAAATAATTAGAAAAGCGGACTCAAGACTAAAATTAGTCTTTACATGCAAACTAATTGTTCGTCTAAAATTAGAACAGTTTTGGAAACACACAGGTGACCGATGTCGGTTACTGTCTGACCGATGTCGGTTCCTGTCTGACTGATGCCGATCGACCATAATTGATGCCGGTTATTGTGTAGCTAAATATAACCGATGTCGGTCAACCCCTAACCGATGTCGGTTGGCTCTTACCGATGTCGATTACTATGTAACCCAGCAAACTCCACATTTGCACATTCAGTGAAGCTTTTAGCTCCACAACTCAACAATCTCCCACTTGGAGATAAACCGCTGCACATGTACCTGTACATCAACATCCTCTAATTTGTTTATGGCTTGTATCTTCATCTTCAAGTTCAATCTTGAAGACCAACAAAAGTTGAATGAAGATTCAACTTCTCCTTTGTTACCGGCTTTGTTAACATATCAGCAAGGTTCTTATTCTTGCTAGCCTCTGTGATTGCAACAACCTTCTGCATCTCTGAAATCCAACTAACCGTCATTTCACCAACAGTGAACACATATCATGTGGTGCTTCTCTTGCCATCCAAGTCACCTGCCATATCCGAATCTACATACCCATGTAGAGAAGCGTTTGACCCTCCATAGCATTAATGCCTATTGCTAGTCCCTCTCAGATATCTGAGAATCCATTGAACTGTTTTTCAGTGCTCCTTTCTTGGATTGGCCATAAACTTGCTAACAACTCCCATTGCTTGGGCAATATCAGGTCTAGTACATACCATGTACTCAACCTCATCATGTGATTTAGGACACTGTTTTGTGCTCAACTTGAACTGTCCAGCCATAAGTGTGTTTACCGGTTTTGCATCCTGCAAATTGAACCTCTCCACTACCTTATTCACATAATCCTCTTGAGACAAAATCAACCTGTGATTTTTTCTGTCTCTAGAAATACTCATGCTAAGGATTTTTTTTACTGCTCTCAAATCCTTCATGGCAAATGTCTGAGCTAATTTTACCTTTAGCTCAGTAATTCCCTACATGTGTGAACCTGCAACAAGCATATACACTGCATACAGTAACAGGATAATGTAGTTATTATTATTCAACCTGGTAAAATAAACACAATGGTCACATTGACATTGACTAAAGCCATGCTTTGTCATAAACCTGTCAAACCTCAAATACCATTGTCTTGGAGCTTGCGCAAGACCATATAACCTGGCCTTATGTCTCAGTTGTCCATTCTCTCGTTCCTTTAAAATGTAAATCCATTCATTTTTCAGTGCTTTTTTTCGGCTGGCAACTCTACCAAATCCCACGTTTGGTTCTCTTCCAAGGAATCAATTTCCTCATTCATGCCATGCTCCCACTATTTTTTGGATTCTACCTGCATTGCCTCTTCAAAACTTCTTAGTTTTCCACCATCAGTGAGCAACAAGTAGTGTAAAGAAGGGGAATAACGAATTTGAGGCTTACCCTTTTAGACCTCCTCATGGGCGTTTGAGACTCATTGACAGCTTATTGTCCACCCAAATTTCATTCTAATAGTGACTGATCCCGATCATCTCTCGATCTGCACCCGACCGATGTCAATTCCACCTGACCGACCTGACCGACATCGATTCTGACCTGACCGACGTCAATTTTGACCTGATCGACATCGATTTCCACTTGCCTGACATCACTGACTTTAGTCTCCACCAGACCGACATCGGTTCCTGCCTGATCGATTTCGGTCTTTGCTTGATCAACGTCGGTGTCTGTGTTTTCCTATGAGTGATGATTTTTATCTGCGAGCTCATTTTGGATCATAACCTCGTCCAAATCAAGATTGCCCTGCTCAAAATTATTTAGCCTCTTGAGCTGATCACTGTACATCACCTTCTCATTGAAAACCAAGGCTTTTCAGTTCTTAAATGTGTCAAAAACATCATATTTCTTTTTTATGCAATAAACCCATACCTTTCTTGTAGCATCATCAATGAAAGAAACATAACACTGTGATCCTCCAATAGAAGCTCCCTGAGCTAGTCCCCACATGTTTGTGTGAACAAGCTCCAACTTGTGCTCCTTCTTTGTTGACTCGGTCTTGAGAAACCTCACTTTCTCCTGTTTCTCAAAAATACAATGCTCACAGAAATCTAGATATATCAAATCGAAAAGCTTACCTTTTGACTTAAGAACATGCATTCCCTTCTCACTCATGTGACCAAGCCTACAATGCCACATCTTTGCATCTACATCTGAAGTAGATAAAACAGAAGGAGAATTAGTAATACAAGTAGATAGATAAAGTGTACCTACTTTCTTACCTCTAGCTAATACAAGTGCACCCTTGAAAACTTTTCAAGATTCAGCTGCGAGAGTTACTATGCAACTCTCATCACCCAACTTTTCTATAGAAATCAGATTTCGCTTCAAGATGGGTACATGCATGACATCCTTCAACACCCATATGTTGTCATTCTGCAATTTCAGCTGCACTTTTCCTTTGCCAACAATTTGACAAGGCTCACCATCCCCTTAATAAACTTTTCCAAAGTCTCCATGGACATAATCATTGAAAAATTCTCTATTTAGGGTTGCATGTAAAGAAGCACCAGGATCTAAAATCCATGATTCTACTTGACTATCCAAAGAAAATATGAGAGCATCATGTGTAACAATACCTACATCTTTTACTTCTTCATTACTTTCATGCTGATTTTCTTTTAACCAACAATCTTTCTTTACATGTCCTTTCTTTCCACAATTCCAACAGGTGATACTTCCATTCCTGGATTTGGATCTGCTGCCTATCTTTGACCTTGATTTCCCTTGCTTGCTCTTCTCTCTTTGCTTTCCCCTACTTTCAACACTTAAAGCATTACCTGATGTTTTTCTTATGCTTTTCCTGTGAATTTTTTCATTCAAGATTACACTAACAACATCATCAACTTTCAAGATATTTGAAGTAGACGCAGTATTACTAACTGCCATTATCAAACTATGCCAACTTTCAGGTAAAGAACATAAGATTAAGAGAGCCTTAATTTTATCATCAAAAACTATTTTGAATGAAACTAATTGATTTACGAATCCATGGAAATCACTAAGATGACTATATACTGATCCACCTTCCTGCATTTGCAAATTAAATAATTACTTCATAAGAAATACCTTATTTGAAGCTGAGGGTTTTTCATATAAATTTGCCAAAGTATCTATTAACTCTATTGTTGTCTTTGCTTGTGATAAGTTGGAAATCACAGACGATGCCAGGGTCAACCTTATAGATCCAAGAGCCTTTTTATCAAGAACATTCCATTCTTCATCTTGCATATATGTGGGCTTTCTTGAAACCCCACCCAACGGTAAGTACAGATCTTTTTGATACAGATAATCTTCTATCTGCATCCTCCATAATTGATAATTTTTGCCATTAAATTTCTCCATTATTAGTTTACTTTCTTCTGCCATTGCTTTACTCCCACTCAATCAGAAACCCCTGAGAGTGAACTTGTAATCAACAAACACTAACCTGCTCTGATGAACATGGCTCTGATACCAACTGTTAGGATCATGTAGCTCTAATACCACTTGTTAGGCTCTAGAGCTCAATTGATTACTTTTGTATAAGCAACTAAACATGAAATTAAACTAGAAGTAATAAGTAACTAGAAATTAAAAACAACAAAGAATAGGAGATACGAGAAATAATACAATCTGTATTAAACTCTTCAATAAATAAATACAATGAAGAAATCTCACTCTTCCCACACTTCTTGGGTGTACAGTAATTCTCCCTCAAGAGTTCTCTCTCTCTCAATCAATTACAACCAACTCAATAACCGAGTTGTTCCCTCCAGTGATAATCAACCCAATTGTTGTTGCCTACTTACCAAGTGACAATCAACTCAACGGTTGTTTTGCCTACTTCTCCATAGATCTTCTTGATCTTGCACCTTGTAGATCTAATTGATCTTTCTTACATTACAATACAGCCCCATGGGTCTCTTAAATAGATCCCAAAGCAAACAATAATTCGAAAAGCGGACTCAAGACTAAAATTAGTCTTTACATGCAAACTAACTGTTCGTCTAAAATTAGAACAGTTCTGGAAACACACAGGTGATCGATGTCAATTTTTGTCTGACCGATGCCGACCGACCATAACCGATGCCGATTACTGTGTAGCTGAATATAACCGATGTCAGTCGACCCTTAACCAATGTCGGTTACTGTGTAACCCAGCAACCTCCACATTTGCACATTCAGTGAAGCTTTTAGTTTCACAACTCAACATTGGTCTTATTTGTAAAATCTTCCATTGATGATGAAATTGTCCTTTTTTGTGACAAAACCACCTCCTATAATTATGAAACTACCCTATCTGTGATGGGTTTGTTAAAGCAATTATGTAAATCCCCTAATGACTAGTATTTAAAGATGGTTATGTTTTAAATGTGAGGCGATTGTGTAATTATGAAAGGCGGTTTTGTCATCGAAGGAGGCAGTTGCGTAACTGTTCCTACAAACAAAGACGGTTTTATCACAATTTTATGCCTTCTAAAATTAGCTACCAAAAAAAAATAGTTACTTTTTATTGTGTTTGCATTCCAATAGGTTTTGTTTTCTCTCAATTCATGAAACATTTCACAAACCATTCATATGAAGTTTTTAGTGAATTCTCAAGACATATCCAGCGAACATAGTATTGCATTTACAAGATCAAAACAAGTTTCTTATGTTCCAAACAATCAATTAACCAATCACAAGAACGTAGACAACCTTAGGCATACCAATAGAGCTAGCATATCTCTGATTGTTGTTTATTTTGATATATTAAAAGTATTGTTGTCCACTTTTAAAAACAAAAAATTAAAATTTGTATTTTTTTATCTCTCTTTAACAAATCAATTGAAAAACTTGTTTGTAATGTCGTGGCATTGTTGTTTTAGATCAAGATTTCTTTTGCATTTGCTTTCATTCTTAGAAGACATAACTTGTATACTTAGTTCACCTCATATAAGTACAACAAGAACTACAAAAAGTACGCCACTTACTTTACGTTTAGACAAAGCTAAGAAAAATTAGCACTTTGCATAACAATATATATTTCTTCTTCTCTCTTTTGCATGTATTTTAAATCATTTTATAAAGATAAAAAAAAAAGTTTTGTTTTCATTTACTTTCAGCTTTGCTTTTATTTACTTTCAGCTTTGTTATTTCTTTTGCTTTTAACATTTTAATTTCAGTAAGCAAACATTTACTTTAAAAAACTCAAAAACAAGTCAAAAATAACAAAAATTATACAAAAATAGTGTCAAAAAGTATTGTCAACACATGCAAGCACCTAGATCTTATTAAAAGTCTTGCCAACATGTGCAAGCATCCACATTCCATCTGAGCCTTACCCATCCGTGTAAGCACCCTATATAAGGCCTTGCTTCAAACATCATAGCAAACACACATAATGAGCCATTGCATGAACAAGTTCATACGTTTTACCTTGATTTTTGCCTAGCCTCCTTCGGATGACCCTTTTGAGATACCTAGTCTTGTCCAGCATGGTTTATTTCCTAGGGTTAGAGCATCTGGTCCCACAATTTCCATACAATTTGATATTAACATCGAGCTAAGATGTGAGGTTTTTTGTTCCATCTTGATTCCTCATCTTATTGTTGACTCCTTGACTACTTTGGATGAGCAAGAAAGAATTCATGATCCACCCATCATTGTCCTTCCTCAAAAAATATGACATTAGTATAACATCATTCAATCCTAGTTTCTCATTCATACCTCCCTCTTCTCTCATCGGGTCTAACCTCATCTTATATCATTCACATTTTTTGGATGACATTGACCATGCATAGCCAACCCAAAAGAGTAGACATCTTCTCGTGAGTCATTCAGCTCGATCTCCCCTATTTCCCCAGTCCTAGTATTGATCAGGAGCTATGCCTTCTTATGATCTCAAAAATTGAAGGACCATGGAGTTCTATTTTGGCTTAGTTTAATGCTCTTAACGAGCATCAAGATGTTGTTGAGGTTTTTTGGTTATGTCACAAGAACCAATGACCATCACCCATTTTGAATCCCATTCCACTCAACAACCAACCCAATCCATAGCCCCATCCATCGCTTTGACTACCTCAACCTAACCTCAAGGAGTCAAGTATATTGTTTAGCATGTGTTATTCATATGCATACAAATTGGTGAACATGACATGAAGGACTTCATCCTTTGCATATCTCTTTCTTCCTCTTTTTTATTCCTTTTCCATCTTCCCTCCTTCCATTTATTTTGTGGGTATTCATATATCCCTAGAATATGTCTAGACAATACATAAGTGGATCTCTTAGCCTATAAGGTTAGAAGAGAAGTTAGCTCAACTCTAATGAGCCTTCATTGATGAGTTGGAACAATCCAACCTACGATACTAATATAGACTAACAACTCTACAATTACTCTCATCCAAACACTCAAATAAGGAGTGGGTTCTCCATTCAATAAATATGATATGTATTTGAAACTATGAGTAATCATCCCTGTACCAATGATATGACCCTTACTGGGGGAGGTGTTGTCACCCATCACATGGCCATGAGGCCATCCATCAGCTTACAAAGCCCAGGCACAGAGAGCATAATTAAATATGATCATTGCCTAGGAATGATCCATCACTTAGAGGATGAGCTCAACCATATACAAGCAATAGTGCCCCCCTAAGTAGGAGTCAAGACTCACCCAACCCACTAGTAACAATTGTAAACACTACCCTTGGTTCTTCTGCCCCAAATCAACCTCTACACAATACCCCATATCATGCTTCCACCCCTCTTATACAGGAGGCCCTTAGGCTTAGCACAACACTAGCCAAAACCAACTCATCAACACCCTAGTGAGTCGCATTCATGACTTAGAGAACAACCAATAAATTGTGGGTCAAGGGATGGGCCCAAATTCCCTTACATGAGGTCATCCCCCTCTTCCTCTCGTCCAAATGATGACTTACCCAGTACCACAACATCAAACATATGCACTTTCATCGCATTAAGAACATATACCCTATAGAACTATGTCTCTCACCAACCCCTTAGGGATATCCTCACTCATGGGGTCCCTAACCCTAAGACCTTTAAATCCCATTCATCTTATCAAACATTAATTCAAACCCCAATGAGGAACATGCACACTTATGCTCCACTATTAAAAAATGACATGGTAGCCAACAATCCATTATTATTTACACCTCTAATTTATGTGCCTCTCATGTACACTCCTCCATAGACAAGCTATATCCCACCTTATGTAGCGTCGGGTTATGCACAAACCATGTCTACCCCACCACAACAAACTGTTACACCTCCTACGTCTAACAACCTTTCCCCTTAATTTCACATGTATTTGAAATTTGCTTAATCAAATAACTATTTTTTGGCTTACTCCACTTCATCTTACCATACCACCTCCATTCCTTCTAGTGGTTATCAAGCCAACCTCTATGAAATATCATATTTTTATTCAAGTCCCACTACGATAGCAATAGACTTTAACAACATGGGGACTTACACTAAGTACCCCAAGGAACCTCTCAATACCAACATATGAGGGGTTCCTCTTTCACGTCCCTTACTAGATCTTCTAAAAATTAAAGGGGAATGAGATCCTAACGCACATGCCAAAGCCTACACTACAACCATTAGGGAACCCCTCCCTTGGGATGGAGTGGTTGTAAAAATCTTCCCTAAAACCTTAGAAAGGATATCACTTGATTAGTTTTACCGCTTCTCTGAGGGGTCTATTATTTCTTTCTGCCAACTCATTGCTGAGTTTGTCAAAGCCTTCAATATGAACAAGCTCCTAAAGACTGGTATATGTGAATTATTACACATCAAGCTAATGAGTCAGCCACCTATTTCATCACAAGATGGCAGCAAGTCTTATATTCCTCTACCAACACACCCAATATAGATCAATGGAAAATATGCGATCTCTTCCTCCATTCCCTCAACAAGGAGACAAGGGAGGATATCAAAAAATTGTCATGTTGATCTTATGATGAAACCCTTGAGAGCACCTAACGAATTGACCAAGCGGATATCAATAGTGGTCAGTGGACTTATGGGACCAATGGCTGCATTATCAGCCCAAGCCAAAACAATGAAAGATTTTAAAATGTGAGCCCAAACAATGCCAATAATTAGGGTCCCAATATCCTAATTTGAAATAGGAATGCCAATATTGATGGCATCACTGACTAGAGAAAGAAGCCAAACCCCATGAATAACAACCAATATCAAACCATAAACAACACCAACATCAACAATAATGTGGGAGCCAAAAACCAGAATCCCTTTCCTACCATCCATGTGATTGACTACAATCAATAGCCACCATGCAATGTGCAACATCATAAACCTAACCAATATCAATACCAATAATGCAAACAATACCCCTAGTTTCATAGCCAAACCTATTACCAATGAAATCATCAACAAGGATTCGGGCTATAGGGGTAGAACATGAGACCTAAAGACTATTATCCCAATGTTTATTATCTCTTCCAGTGAGTTATTAGTCATGACACTCAAAGCTGCAAAGAATATAATAAATTTATACAAAAACTCCAAGAAGATCAGAGGCAAACATTCATAGACATGTTCTTAGGGAACGCTAACACAATCTCCCAAGTCTTTTCAAGTGGTCTTGTCACCCCTCAAAATCAGAATCTTCAAATATATCATAATCCCTTCCCTAATCACCGAACATGCATTACCCAAAGTCAACAACAAGGTGGCTCACAAAACCACTATATTCAACATAACCAACCCATGGTGGCATGTACTCGTGTGGTCGAAGCCTCCACCTTTAGGACTGTGAACATTTATTTAGCTCCTTAGCTAGGAATACAAAGCAAAACCAAAATTATAGGGATCATATACCTAGAAGTTGAAGAGACAAACATTGTTACTTGTATTAAAGAGTATCAACCTATGGCCCTCCATCCCTCCAACCTCATGGAAACAGAATCCATTCCTAAACCCATGGGGAACTGTGATTTAATCTCTGATTTAACCAAAACATTATCCCACATTTCATTCCTAGACTTGCTCAAGATCTCTCTCACTCATCTATCAACTTTGATCAATGCCCTAGGACTGGGGCATTTATCTAGTGTCACTCCTCCATAAGCTCAAATCAACGACATTGATCTGGACATGTATTCATCGAGTCAAAAATCATGTGATGCTCATTACTTCTTTGATATATAAAGCCTTTTGTTTGACTCTGAGATGGAAAGTAGGGGAGATCCAGCGTTATTTCTACAGATATGGATTTATAACAATTACATGAAGAGAGTTATGGTTGACGATAGAGCAACAGTCAACGTCATCCCCTTTTCCTTCCTACAAAAATTGGGTTATGGGGAAACCAATTGTTCCACCACATGTAACACTCTATGAGGCTACAACAAGCTCAAGTCTACTTCCATAGGGATAGTCATTCTCCCAATCACTTTGGGCCCCAAGAGAGTGCTAACGGAGTTCTACATCATATATAAGGACACTGATTACAATATGATCCTAAGAAGGACTTAGATACACAGGATGAAGGTTATCCCTTCAACCTTGTTCTATTAAATATGATTCTGACACCTAGAAAAGGTCTTCATAGTCCCTGGGAATCCCAAACCTTTCAACATGTTGCAAATGACTATGCATAAACAACTTGAATTACACATTGATTGCCATTTGCCTACCAATGGGGTTACTGTCAGGTAATCCAAGAACAATAAACATGCTATGTTACCACTTAGTCAAGATCTTGCTCCCTCAATAAGAGCACAAATATGATTACCCTGTATAAGCAACTAATCGCAGAATTTAACCAGAAATATAAAGTATCTAGAAATATGAAACAACACAGGAATTGAGAGACAATACACAATTGTATTAATAATCACTCAGAAGAATATACAATAAATAAGATGCCACTTCTTTTTCCACCTCAAAAGTTCGCCACACCTCAAGACCTTCTTCCCTCTCTCTCTCTTGGTCACAACAATCAACTCCAATACAGAATTGATGTTCACCTCTCCAACCAGTCAGTAACACGCTGCCAGTTCACCAAGTACACAATTGTACTTCAAGTAGATCTCCTTCTCTCTGCTGCTACCTGCAAATAACTAGACCATACTCACCATGTAGATGTCTTTCTACACCCCTGAAGAACCCTTGTCCTTGCCTCACCAAGTCCTTATGATTCTTCAACCAGTATCCCGGTGGATCTTCTCCAAGAACTTGCACAACCTGCAACTCTCTCTGATCATACACTCTCAGTACCCCTATTGGTAACTAGGAGGAACTACTCTAGCTCTCTCTACAAGCCCAATGGCTTTCTAGCACAAGTTTACAATACAACCCATGAATCCATATATAGATCTCATGCTTACAATAATTAGACTTCCTTAATTACAATAATTAGACACGCAACTCGAGACTAAAACTAGCCTTTGACATGCAAACACACAGTCCAAAAATAGACTCTCCAGGATCAACATGCAAACTGCCTATTCTCGCACAGGCTTATGATGTCGGTGCCTCCATAACCGATGTCGGTCGACTGGTGATCGACGCTAGTTGCTTCCTCACTGCCATCTGACTGACGTCGGTTGATCAGACCGACGTCGATTTCCATGCAACTGATTCTGTAACCCTCTACAACTCTGCATCCTCCGTAACTTCTCCTGTTTGCATCTTGGTGAAGCTTTTAGCTCCACAACTTAACAATCTCCTACTTGGAGATAAACAGCTACACCTGTACCTGTACCTGTACACCGTCTAAATTATTCCCTAGCTTGTATCCCTCTTCAAGATCAATCTTGAAGACCAACCACCACACAACCTGTGATGCTACACTTGTCATCCAAGTAACCTACCATATCCGAACCTACACATCCATGTAGTGAAGAACTTGACCCTGCATAACAAGAATTCCTGCTGCTAGTCCCACTGAACTGCCCTCTAGTACTCCTTCCATGAATTGGCTCCATACTTTCTGACAACTCCCACTGCTTGGGAAAACTCAGGTCTACACTAGACCTCATGTGATTTCGAACCCTGTTTCAAGCTAAGCTTGAACTGTCCAGGCCTTGGTGTGCTTTTCGATTCTGCATCTTGCATCATGAACCCCGCCAACACCGTCTTCACATCAGCTCCCACTGGAGATAAAATCTCCATGTCTCTTATGCCAAAGAATTTTGCTGCTCTAAATTCTTCATGACATACCTCTGAACTAACCTTACCTTTTAGCTCAACAAATCCCTGTATGTACAAACCTACTAGCAAATAATCCACATACAGTAACTGGATAATGTTGCAATCATCATCCACCTGGTAAGACAAAACCACAATAGTTACACTGACATTGACTGAAGCCATGCTAAGTCATCCACCTGTCAACCCTGTACCACTGTCCTACAGCTTCCTCAAGACCATATGCCTTGGCCTTCTGTCTCTTGTGTCCGTCCACACCTCTTCTTCAACTTGGGAATCCATTTCGTCTCTCAGTGCTTACTTCCAGCTGACAACTCTACCAACAAATCCCTATTTGGTTCTTCTCCAAGGACTCACACTCCTCATCCATGCCAAGCTCCCACTGTATCTGGTTTCTACCTGCATTGCCTCTTCCATCTTCCTGGTTCTTGACCATCAATAAGCAATATAAAGAAGGTGACCAATGAATATGAGGTTCACTTACCCTTTCTGACCTCGACATGAGCGTTTGAGACTTGTTGACAGCTTACTGTCCGCCCACCATCCGTACCAGTGACCGATCTCGGCCATCTCCCAGTCTGCTCCCAACCGATGTCAGCTCCCTGTATTGACCCTGACTACCGACGTCGTTTCCCTGATCGACATCGATGTCCTTTTTGTCGACGTCGGTTCCTTCATGACCGACATCGGTCTTCCTACTGCTGACGTCGGTTACTGTCTGACCGACGTCGGTACCTGTGTTCGTCTGTGAGTGATAACTTTTTACCCGCGAGCTCTCCATGGATCAAAACCTTGTTCAAATCAACCCAGCCTTGCTCAAAATAATTTAGTTTCCTCACTTGATCTCTGTCTATCATCTCCTCCATGAACACCAAGGCTTTCCAGTTCTTTAGCTTGTCAAAGACATCTGACTTCTGCTTCAAAACCTGCATTCTCCTTCTACATATGTGACTAAGCCTATGAAGCCACATCTCTGCAACAGAA
Source organism: Torreya grandis (assembly GCA_037957365.1). Lineage (NCBI taxonomy): Eukaryota > Viridiplantae > Streptophyta > Pinopsida > Cupressales > Taxaceae > Torreya > Torreya grandis. Next base: position 1,761,038 of record JARHVA010000739.1, on the reverse strand, counting down.
GGTGAATCAACAATATAAGTAGATAGATAAAGGATACCTACTTTCTTACCACCATCTAATTCAAGTGTATCCGCTGTGAGAGTTACAGTGCATCTCTCATCACCCAAATTTCTTGAAGAAATTAGACTCATCTCCAAGACTGGTACCTGCATGACTTCCTTCAACCACTGTGTGTCATCCGTCTACAATTTTAGCTTCACTTCCTCTTCATCAATCATCTGATAAGGCTCTCCAACCCCTAAATAAATCTCTCCAAAGTCTCCAAAGACATACCTATGAAAAGATGCTCTATTTCGAGCTGCATGGAAAGAGGCAAAAGAATCTGTAAACAAAGATTCCACTTTATCCAGAACATCCTGTGTAACATCACCTGCAACATCTACTCCTACGCGTTGATCTTCTACCGACCAACAATCTCTTTTTACCTGCTCTTTCTTTCCATCAATCAGACCATTCGTGCTATTTAGTTTCTCCATTCGTAGCTTACTATCTTCTGCCATTGTTATACTCCCACTCAATCTGAAACCCCTGCGAGTGACCTGTAATCAAAAACACTACCAGATCTGAACCACCTATTAGTCAACCCAACCAAAAGCTCTGATACCAATTGTTGGTATCAGCTATTGAACCTACAACCAGTCTCTAATACCAATTGTCAGGTAATCCAAGAACAATAAACATGCTCTGTTACCACTTAGTCAGGATCTTGCTCCCTCAATAAGAGCACAAATATGATTACCCTATATAAGCAACTAATCACGAAATTTAACCAGAAATATAAAGTAACTAGAAATATGAAACAACACAGGAATTGAGAGACAATACACAATTGTATTAATAATCACTCAGAAGAATATACAATAAAGAAGATGCCACTTCTTCTTCCACCTCAAAGGTTCGCCACACCTCAAGACCTTCTTCCCTCTCTCTCTTGGTCACAACAATCAACTCCAATACAGAATTGATGTTCACCTCTCCAACCAGTCAGTAACACGTTGCTAGTTCACCAAGTACACAACTGTACTTCAAGTAGATCGCCTGCTCTCTGCTGCTACTTGCAAATAACTAGACCATACTCACCATGTAGATGTCTTTCTACACCCCTGAAGAACCCTTGTCCTTGCCTCACCAAGTCCTTATGATTCTTCAACCAGTACCCCGATGGATCTTCTCCAAGAACTTGCACAACCTGTAACTCTCTCTGATCATACACTCTCAGTACCCCTATTGGTAACTAGGAGGAACTACTCTAGCTCTCTCTACAAGCCCAATGGCTTTCTAGCACAAGTTTACAATACAGCCCATGAGTCCATATATAGATCTCATGCTTACAATAATTAGACTTCCTTAATTACAATAATTAGACACACAACTCAAGACTAAGACTAGCCTTTGACATGCAAACACATAGTCCAAAAATAGACTCTCCGGGATCAACATGCAAACTGCCTGTTCTCGCACAGGCTGCCGACGTCGGCGCCTCCATAACCGATGTCGGCCGACTAGTGACCGACGTTGGTTTCCCTGCAACTGATTCTGCAACTCTGCATCCTCCGTAACTTCTCATGTTTGCATCCTGGTGAAGCTTTTAGCTCCACAACTTAATAGTTACAAAACCCCCATAATTGGTCGATGTTATTAGATCCATAAAATCTAAAGTAATCAACATGAAGAAGTGTGCAAAAATACCCTAGGTTCTATTTAAAGACAAATTAAAATAAAAAGACATAGTATTACATGAGAGGAACTGACCCCAAACCAATCACTGGTTTGATAATCTCCACTATGTCTACAACCAAAATTATCAACCTCTTGGAGAAAGGCATTCCCCTCGTCCTCCCATTCACACCATGCATGGTGGGGACCTACAATTTCTATGGACCTGAAGGCCAAAAACCCCTTAAAGGATTAACTAGCCTACCAGACATTTACATGGTAGAGGTGTCTAGGAACAAAGATATCCTCCTTTGCAACAACCATCTTGACAACTATCAAATTTATCACCCAACGTTCAAATGTATCGAGACAAGTCGCACTTTGTGTTCTACCCTTTTCACTTATGAACCACTTTGGGGTTTAATCATAAATCATGCTGTGATAAAGCTGTATTGCTTTTCTAGAGTCATTGATCTATAAGGTCTACTCCCTCTAGAGAAGTCAGTCATCCTACTCTGCCCTGCACCTAGTCATATTTCTGGTCACACTCTAAGCTCGCCAACAAGGAACAAGACTACTCCTTCTCCCTTGATTGTGTTAGTACTTGAGGAGAGAATTTATACCATGATGGTAAGCAAGATAAAGATTAACATTAGAACCCATGACTACCCATAGATCCTTAAAGGAGGGCCCCTTTTTCCCTTCATGAAGGAGAAAGACCCTAGGAAGTCGCTCAGTGGATTATTGAAGGCTTTTCCACTTATAATAGTAGGAAAAATGATATTACCCATGTCTCACCCATAGTAATACAAGTTTCACAACTATGCCTGTGTGCTTCCTATGCCAAAGCAAAATCCTAATCACATTGGCATACTCCCTATGCCAAATCAAAACCCTGATTATGCCAACATACTTCCCACCCTGAAGATAAGATCGAGCAAACAATCTTTCAAATGTCTATAAGTGCTTACCTACCTCAACCCGAAGCTTAAATGTCAACACTTTAAATTCATATAAACTCTCCCCTTCATCCACAACATAAGGTTGAGACATTCACACCTCTGTAAGCCCTTTTGTTTGTCTTACATAGGAGACAAGCTCATTATCCTCTTGAGTCTCAAAACCAGGGCCCCCAAGAAGGGTTACTCGATGTTTTTGATATCCATATAGTTAAGATATCTAAAGACCAAAACACTTCCCCTGATGACTGCCCCCCTTTTATACATAATTAGTGGGTCATTCACTACGAAGGTGCCAAGTGTCACCCAGGCATCGTGGTAGGGGTCATTCTCATTTCCCATGGAGGGTGGGTCATGCCTTTCAGATTTGTTGGGTGAATATTTTGTCGACCAGCTAACTGGTGAGGAAAATAGTTCCTATCACCACAACATAGGGAGATTAGTCGCCTAGGTGTGCAATTTTACTACATCAACAAGGGACAAATCTCTCCTCTCATCAAGGGCAGGTTCCCTATTAAATATATGGAGGCTATATACTATATATATAAGCATAAAGTTAGACACAGGGGTGGGATAAACCATCCATCTCTCTTTTTTTAGAGATGATGCTAACAAACAGAGGAGAAATCCTGGGTGATTAGTGAAGGTACTTCTCTTTTTTCAGAAGTGACATTTAGCCAAGAGCCAAATCCCTTATTGATAGTAGAAATCTTGGTGAAGTGACAGAAGGCACTTCTCTTCTTTCAGAAGTGCTTGTTCTTGCAAACAACATGAATCTTTCTGGTAGGATTAGTAATAGGGTGCCAAGGGCATAGCAACCAGCAATCTAAGATGTAGCACAAAGTCTCCACCTTGACTGCCCAAGAGTGAGATATGAAGAACAATGGGGGCACAAAGTCGTCCCAAGGTCCTTTACACATAAACAGAAAATAAAAACACACACTGAAAACAATTATGTCAGCACAAAGTCTGAAAGTAACTGGTTTCAGGACACCTTCCTTGTTACTTTCACTAATTCTACTTGCAAAATTAAATAAATAAGAACACATTTAGAAGATAGACATAAGAATAATCTTCTAAAATGATACAAGCCAAAATAACACAAAGTCTGCAAACAACTTGCTTTCTCATTTAGATAAAATGAAATGAAATACAATCTGAGCTCAAAGTCTCAGTATTCACCTTTCAATTGGGTAGAGTTTCGCTTTTGTATTGGGAAGATCTCCCTTGTAAAAAATGAGAGATTACAATATATAGCGCTCCAAGAAAGACTTGGGCGCTTGTTTTCATGAAAAAGGCCCATGTTATAGTCAACGTCTTCAATGCACCTTTAGTTCTGTCTGGAGGGACCATGTTGGGAACAATGCATTGCCTCAACTATGGTGTGTCCATTCATCTAATGCCTCTTCCTTGGTACGGACTGTCTGGTCCTTTCTCTGATGTTTGCGCAGCTGTCCAATTCACCATTACTTCATTGAAGAAAAAATAGGCTTGCGTCCTTGATTTGGTGCGCTCAAAAGTCTGCTTGATCCGCTGTTTTACCTACTAGAAATAACTCTTTTGAAGATATTTTTGGTCCTTTGGTCTCGCTCCTCTCTTCACTGCTTAAGTGCTTCTTTGCTCTCTGGTTGAACCATCACTTTAATTGAACTTGCCTTTGGAATCATCCATGTTGATTATTTGTCCTTTATAGCCCTTCTTGTCTAAGTCTTTGGGGGGTCCTTTATGCGTCTTTGACAAGTGGCAAGTTTTGTTGTTATGAAACTCATTAGAAACTCATAGAAAATGGGATCCATGACACGTCTTGCCCAAGCAACTTCAAAAGGGGAACACAATGCAAACACTTGTCATGCTCCGCTGAGTCATAACAGGACACGTGACATATTCCGCTTAACTTATAGAAGCTTTAGAAACCTTTTGAGGGTCCTGCGAAAGATGACACGTGGCGGCTTCTGCTCTGCTTTATAATGGACACGTGGTGGCTTCCGCTGCACTTTGTCTTTTTCCATCGGGCATTTTGCTGCGGGCTTTTCTCTTCAGTCAGGCTTTTCCTTTGCCTTCTTCGGGCTCTCTTCTCGGGTGAATTCCTTCGGACAAAATGTCTGAAGGATTTTTGCCTTAGTCATTTTCCCGTGGAAAAATACTTTCGAAAGAATTATTTTGGCTCTTTCACTTAATAATTTCCTTCGGACAAAAATTCCGAAGGAAATGTTCCCTGTCAGCCTTTGAACAAATCCGAAGGAATTCTATCTTTTCAATTAGTCGCTTGGTTCTTCCTTTAAGTTATGCACTTTATTTGAATTTCAATGGATATTCCCTTACTTTAAATTTGACGTCTACGGGGCTGTCAATGGTCGCTAGCCGCTTGAACCATGTTGAACCTTAAACCTTTGAACCCACTGAAAGTACATTGGTTCATTGGTTCATCGGTTCATTTTATCTCTTTTGTTCCCTTGCTTCTTGGTTCAATCACTTTCCTGCTCCTTGGTTGAACCATCCATTGAACCATCTATTTGCTGCTCCTTTCCTTGATCGAGGCTGCCTTTGAACCCATGAACCATTGAACTTTGAACTCTTTCGGTTCAAGGTTCAATCGGTTCAATGGTTCATCCTTTGTCCATCACTTCCTTGTTCTTTCTAAGCTCTTTGATCTTCATCGCACTATTTGAACCTTTGAACTTGTGAACTCGTTGAACCTTTTGGTTCAAGGTTCAATGGTTCAATTGGTTCATTATTTTTATTTGGCTAAGTCTTTTTGATCCCTTGAACCAAACACATTGAACCACGTGGCCGTTGAACCTGTTGAACAATTGAACCCATTGAACCTTTGAACCAAAGTGGTTCAATGGTTCAACGGTTCAATGGTTCAAGCCTTCTTCTCTTTGATAAGTGTTTTGAAGTCATTGAACCTTGAAGTGGTTGAACTTTGAACCTTGACAAATGCACTTAACTCTTGTTGATGACGTTGAACCTTTGAACCCATTGAACCCGTTGAACCAAAATGGTTCAAGGTTCAACGGTTCAATCCTTGCTTAGAAGCTTGCCGATGGACATTTTGGTTGAACCTTGTCGTTGAACCAACCTTGAAATCACCTAGGTGTTGAGAGCTTGCTTCTTTCCTGCAGAATCCATAGAAATCAACCTGCGAAGCCCGTAGAACTTGGCCTGTAGAGTCCATAGATTCAAGCCTGCAGAGTCCGTAGATTCAAGCCTACAGAGTCCGTAGATTCCTGCCTGCAGAGTCTGTAGATTCTTGCCTGCAGAGTCCGTAGATTTCTGGAAAAGCTTTGAAAAATGAAGAACTTGAATGCTCAGAACAATTCTTGAAAAGGGGAGAGAGGATTTTGGTCTATTGAACCAAAATAGTTCATATGTTGTCCCAAAAAATGAGTGATATTTTTGGGGGACAACAAGATTCAAGCTATATTTTGAGTGTACGAACAATGGGGTTGAGTATGAGGCCCACTTTCTTGGCATGCTCATTATAAAACATTTGGGCATTCAAAACCTAAGGATCTAGGGTGACTCACAATTAGTAGTGAACCAAGTTTTTGAGGTCTATCAGACCAAGGCTAAACACCTTTAGTTGTACAAGACCGTTGTGTACGAGATTGCTAAGGAGTTTAAATTCATTTCTATAGAGGCATTTGATCCATAAACTAGGTGGATTTTCCACACTGAGTTTCACCAACATGAACCCTTTTTGAGTCAAGGTGATTCCCTCAAGTTCTATGCCATAAAAAACACCTAAAATGTTATTTTAACATGTATTCCAACTCTTAGGACTGTCATATACATCATATAAAAGAATACCTCCACATTCTAAACATGATACTACTCCATACATGACTGTAATAAATTTGCTTGCATAGAGGTGCAATGCCAAATGTGAAGTTCTTTAATCATAGGGTTGAATCTTGAGCTCTCTTAATTGTTTGTATATTAGCCTAGTTGCAAGGAATGTAAATATGCAAGCAAAAGAAATAAACAAAATAACCATAACAGAGATAACACAAGACATACCCTAGAGAAACTTAATGTGAGAAAACTCTAGCAAGAGTGAAGCCATGCTTCCTCATCTCCACTATGTTCTGCAGTTTACAAGATTTTTTGCCTCTTGGGCTTACAAGGAAAATAACCTCATACACTCATAATGATCTCTACAATATTCTTTGAAAGATTTGCTTTTAAAAAAATTAATAACTACTAAACTCAACCTATTTCAGCTATGTAGTCTTCAAAACAATCACCTACAACCAAACAACAATGAGGAAATAATAACAAAGACTCAAACCTACCCTTACACGATGTGAATCCAAGTAAAATACATCCCATTGCACTTGTTGTTTGATCTCTCTCTTCTCCTTCTCCTTTGTTCTCCCCCTACAATTTATCTTCTAAGGTCTGTATTTGAACTTCCTCATGCTTGGAATCCACCAACGACTTGAAATGAATAGCCAAACATTGAAACACTTCAAATTATCTATTTTTGGGTAGCTTCAGAGTTTAACAGTAGCTCTGGAGTTGAACAGTCAGGCTCCTGAGAGATCTCAGATGTAGAGTATGCCAACTTCAAATGAATATAACTTTTGCACACGACCTCAAAACAAGTTGTTGTTTTTAAAGCTTGTCTAGTTTTCCAAAGGGAATCCAAACATGTAATTAAAAATTACTTTTGAAACTAAAAATTTATTATTTTAGCCCATATAATGAAAACTAATAATTTAAAGGTCTTAGCATTTCACAAATTACATGTATTTGACAACCTGTTATTTTACTATCTGATTTGGATGATAAACATGATCAAAATTATGATTAGCAATCCCTATAAAAATCAACTGGCGTACCAATTCCATGGCTATCTCATCTTCATGCTTTAAACCTCATCCAACAATACTAGAATCTAATTTCATAGTCTCAGTCAGGATGGAACCTCTTGTGCATAAGACTCCTAACAACTAAATTGTTACCCACATTAGAAGGGATGATGACCCCTTGGTCCTTAATCTAGTCAAGAATGATGAGGTCATTCTTGAGTTGTTACAAGCTTATGATGACCTCTCATCATTCCATCATAAGAGGGGATTCTCGCTTACCCACTACCCCACTTCGGCCCTTGGAATTGACTATTACAATTCTTACTGTCACGTTGAGGATTACCTATCCTTGATGATGAACACAATGTCTTAAATGTGTAGGGTGAAGATCCTAATCTCCCCCCATCCCCCAACATGTTTGAAGAGGGAAACTCCTCCCTCATCAAAAAAATAATTGATATTAACATTAGGTTAAAGGATAATCCTAGACTTTTCAAGTCAGGTTCTTCACTCTCCACACCAGAGGTGGAAGGCCACAAGAAACTCCTCACAAAACTCTCAAAAGCTTTCACTTTCTCCTACACCAACATGATAGGAATCAACCTTAATGTAGTCATCCGCAACCTAGTTACAACCCCTGATGAAAATCCTATCAAACAAAAGCTTAGGCCCATCAAACCTAAGGTCACATTAATGGTAAAATAGGAAGTCATCAAACTTTTAAAAGTTGAATTTGTTAAGCTAGTGGACTACTCTAAATGGATGTCTAATATTGTGCTCGTACTCAAGAAGAATGGTAAAATTAGAATATATATAGACTTTTGAGACATTAATAAAGTGTGTCCAAATGATGACTTCCCTCTCCCATGCATTGATGTCATTGTTGATGCTATCGTGGGGTATTAGTTGTTATAACTCATGGATGATTTTTATGGGTACAACCAAATTCACATTTTTTATGAGGATCAAATCAAGACCTCATTTATTATGCCTTTGGGGACCTTTTGTTATGTTATGATGCTCTTCAGTTTCAAAAACATAAGGGCAACATATCAAAGGGCCATGACCCACATATTCCATGATCTCATTCACAAGATAGTGGAGGTTTATGTGGATGATATTTTAGGTAAAGCGAGATGACATGTAGACCATTTAGAGGAGTTATGTACCATTCTAACATGATTGGTTGAATACAACAACACTCTTAACCCATAAAAATGTGCTTTTGTAGTCACCGATAGAAAAATTCTAAGGTATATCATCTCCTAACATGGGATTGATATTGACCTTGTAAAAATCCAAAAAATCTTGGAAATTCTTCCTACCAAAGATGAATTGGGCATCCAAACTTTTTTAGGCAAGTTGGGAGCCATTTGATGATTCATTCTTGATCTCACCTATGTTGTTCATCCCATTAGCAACCTACTCAAAAAGATGAGTGGCCTAAATTGGACAAATGATTGTTAAGAGGCATTTGAGGTAGTAAAATACTTCCTTATGTCTCCCCTATGCTCATTGCCTCTATGTTAGAAAAGCCTTTGCTAATTTATATTAGAGAAACTAAGATATCCCTCACCTGTATGTTAGCTTAGGAAGATGACACCAACAAGTAATGCATCATTTATTTCATTAGTTTAACCTTCATTAATTATGACATGTGATATATTCAAGATGAAAAATAATGCTTATCAATAGTGTTTGTAACTAAACCATTGTGACACTATATGCTCAATCAAGAGATGGCAGTTATCATGAGATCTCAATCACTACAAACTTTCCTAACTTAGCTCTCTCTAGGAAGGCTGGGTGTGCTATCACACTCCTAAGGGAGTTTGATTTGATGTATGTCAACCAAAAGTTCATTAAGGGACAAATCATTTTTGATTGGTTGGTCAATTCATCCTTAGAAGTTAATGTCCTCGTCGATACCAACTTTACCCATGAGTTGATATGCTATGTAGAAAAAGCTTGCTTTAGTTCTTTGCCTTGGTATGCAGACATCCTCAACTACCTGATTGACCACACTTACCGTGAAGGCACCAACTCATAATATAAAAGGCATCTACACATCATTTCAACCAAGTATATTATTTTGGAAATCTTCATTTATTGCAAGGCTTTTGATGACATGTTGCTTTGATGTGTTGACCAATAAGAGTCAGAAAAAGTCCTTTTTCATTGTCATAATGGTGTTTGTGATGGACAGTTTGGTAGCCACATGATTTCCCTAAAAAACCATAGGATGGGATACTTTTGGCCAACTTTAGACCATGAGGTTGTTGAATTTATATGTAAATGTGAGAAATATCAACATTTTTTGAACAAGATACATGTTTCCACTAAGGCATTACATCCCATTATCACCCCATGGCCCTTTTCCACTCAGATTTTAGACTTAGTAGGTAAAATCTCCCCTACTTCTTTGGATGGTCATCACTTTATTATCATGATAAATGAATATTTCACAAAGTGGGAAGAAGTAATGCCATTAACAATTGTCACCAGATTAGTCATCACAAAGTTTATTTTGAATCAGATCATCTACCATTTGGAGTCCTGCATGTCATCATTATTGATAATGGGTCCCTTTTAAAGAACCTTGAAGTTCATGAGTTGTGTAATAAATTGGCTATATCACACCATTCGACCTCCCTGTACTATCCAAAAGCTAATGGTCAAGCTGAGGCTAATAACAAGACATTGAAATCAATTTTGGTCAAAATGTGATAGATTATATATGAGATTGGCATCTGCAACTCTATCAAGCATTATAGGCTTATAGATCGACTATTAAGACACCTATGGGGCAACCCTATATTTACTCATGTTCAGATCAGAATCCAACTTATCCTTAGAAGTAGAAATACCCAACATTTGTGTTTCCCTCTAGGTCCTTCTTGATCAAAAAGAGTATAGAGAGGTGTGGCTAGCCCAATTAGAAATCTTAGATGAACATTGGATTACCACAACAAATAATCACATTGCTTACGTTGATCACATTGGAATATAATACAACAATAATATCCATAAATGTCCTATATGTGTAGGAGACCTTATCCTTGAGCTCGATAGTCAAATTGACAAGAAGAAAGGAAAAGGTCAAAAGTTTAGATGTAATTAGTTGGGGCCCTACCTAGTGATATAAGACTTTAATAATGGATCCTATCAGTTATGCACTCTAGAAGGTAAGGAGTTCAGTGAGCCATGAACTATTTACATCTAAAATGCTTCTATATCTAGTACTTGCATATCACATTATTCTCATTTGCATTGAATTTTTATAGGTTGTATGTTTGTCTGCATTCCAAATGTTTTGTTTGATAATTATTTGGTTGTTAGTTCAAATAGTATAGAAACTTTCAAAATGCAACATATCACATCATCCCATTCTCACATTACCCTAAGACCTCATAGAAAGCATTCTCAAAATCAACATTTTACATTGGTCTTTGTCTTAGTTCTTATGAGCAGAGTACACCTATTCTCCCTGCATCTTCTTACATAGCTTATAAAATTGCTAACCTATAGTTTTGTCTAGAGGCTTGTCCATGATAGAATCTCTCCTTATGGTGCCTTCTGAAAAATAGAACATTAGCATACTTAAAAGTATGGTAACTTTACTCACCTATCTTGGTCCTCAGTGATGAGCCCTTGCATCTTAATAGTTTCATTGGGCCAATATTTGGGGGTAAAGGCATTGCAAATATAAAATTAGACACTCTTGTGAAAATCAAAATGCCTATGCAAATATAAAATTCGAGTTTCACATCTCTCACCTTTTTGCTAACCTTCAGTAGTGATCCCTTAGATCTTACTAATTGAGTGGGTTAGCAATGGGGAGAGATGTCCCTTACTCTCCTACATCTTGCCTTTGGTGGTGATCCCATGTGTCTTCCTGGTCACTTGAGACTAAGTGTAGGGGGTCACAAAAAGAAGTAAAAGTCAAATGTAAAAGCAATGTAAAATCAAAATGTGTCTAAAGGGAAAAATCTTCAAAAATATTGCCTGCATGTCTATGTTTAAAGAGGGTGGCCTTTTCAAATTTATAGGCTCTATCAAGGATAGTTATCTCTAGATGAAGCCAATAAAGTTAGTGTTCTATAAGTCTAACAAGAAGTATACTTTCCACTTTGCTCATAAGGATTAGTTCATCTTCCTTTTTCCAATATAAATTTGATTTATGGTTTTCATTTTCTATCACCTTGCATTTATCCTATTTCCCCTTTCATCCCTTGATGCAAATTGAAAGTCACATGTTGTGTAAACAAAAAAACTAGGTAATCATCTGCAAAATAAATGTTAACTCAATTACGGCCACATATATTCATCTATCACATTACATCATTTGCATACATTATGTTTCCACATATACATAAGCATTTCCCACAGTAGCGTATAAAAAACAAAGCTATGTATATACATATACATCATCACATATCTAGCCATCTAGAGTGCATGAACTAAAAATTAAAATATGGAAATTGAAGTCGTATCACATAAATGATAAGTCACTAAGAGGTAATCCAAAATATCTTCGTGTATATATATCATAATAATTATCAAGTTTATATAACAAGGGTATCAGATACAAAACACATCCGTAGAGGGCCAATATGCCTCAAGGCATCTAAAAAAGATTCAAAATATACAAAAGTATAGAAAAATGTATACACAAAGTAGTCTCATAAGCCTTTCCTCCTCCTCTTCGAAGGTCATGTTGTAGAAGAGTGTCTAGGGTTGTAGCTCCTACGATCTCTCCTGCTAGTACCCCCTCAGAAGCCATCCCACTATAAGTCAAAAGCCAAGATGTTGACACTTGCCCAAGCCTCTCTCTATCACTATCCTCCCTATCTTATGGCTAGAAGATCATCCTCCTCCCCCTCCCCCTATCATAGTGTCTATCAGGTGTTGTCATCCTCTCTCTGACATTGTCCTCCCTATCGTATGGCTAGAGGATCCTCCTCCTTCCCCTCCACCTATCATCGCATCTTGTGGATAGAGGATCATCCTCTTCCCCCTCCACCTATCATATTTTATGAAAAATTAAAATATGAAAATTAAGTTCATATCACATAAATGACAAGTCATTGAGAGGTAAGCCAAAACATCTCCATGTATATATATCATAATAATTATTAAGTTTATACAACAAGGGTATCTAATCCAAAACACCTCCATATAGGGCAATATGCCTCAAGGCATCTAAAAAGGAATCAACATATACAATGGTATAGAAAAATGTATACACAAAGTAGTCTGAGAAGCCTGTCCTCCTCCTTTGGGAAGGTCATGTTGCAGAAGAGTGTCTGGATCTGTGGCTCTAATGATGTCTCCTGCTTGTACCCCTTCATAATTTGTCCCACTATAGGTCCAAATACAAGATGTTCACTCCTGCTTGAGCCTCTCTTTTATGTTGTCCTCCCTGTATTGTGGCTAGAGGATCTTCTTCCTCCTCCTCTGTCATCCTCACCTTGCCTAATAAGGTGGTGTTCTCTACCCTCAACTCTGTCAACATTGTAGATGCATGGCATGCTGGGGAAAAGATGTATGTATGCTAACAACCCCTATAGGAAGATTGACATCTACTAGGATCTGGTCCCTGGTCAGCTAGTACACAGCTAAAAAATGTTGACCAGACCATCCCTAATCATACCTCTCCATTTACTTAAGGTATCTACAATCACATAAAATAATCAATATTAGATCCAGTCGATATCAAAATTTAAAGCAATGAAACTAGATATACATAATAAATATGAAGTGAAATATGAGTTGTAAATGAAAAATATGTAAATCAACATTATACCTGGATCCCCCTCATGCTATTTAGGGTTAGAGTCATCATTCGTAGCCTCTTAATCAACATCCAAATCCTCCTCCAACTCAACATATATTGGAACCTCATCATCCCCATCTCCTAGATGATGTTGTTGTACAAGATCCTCTTGAGTGAGGTCTTGTAGTGGTGGTGGTGGAGGGCCCATATTATATTGGTTTCTTATTCCAACCTGTCATTGTCCTCCTCTAATAACTTGCATTAGAGGTACAAGTGTTGTTGCCTATGGAACTGGTTAGATAATAGGCACCCCTCTCACAAGTGGATACCATGATAACCACCCCATCCTCATGGCTCTCACTTATTGAATCACCATGTATACAATTTTGGGGATAGGAAGGTCACCCATATATGGCATACTAAATTATCAGGGCACCCTCTCCATGGAGTGCACCTCAACCTATAAAACCCTATCCCAAACCCAGGTGGCCCTGATGGCTATTGAGATATAGGCTCTCTCATTAGATTATTACCCATCAATGTCCTGGTAGGTTAGGGAAATCATATTTATTAATATCAAAGACTCCATAACTTGGGACAAGGCACGAAAGGGTGCCACATATGTCCATCTAGTTGTCCTGGATAATAGGCACCCCTCTCACAAGTGGATACCATGCTAACCACCCCAACCTCATGGCTCTCACTTATTGAATCACCATGTATACAATTTTGGGGATAGGAAGGTCACCCATATATGGCATAATAAATTATCGGGGCACCCTCTCCATGGAGTGCACCTCAGCCTATAAAACCCTGTCCCAAACCCAAGTGGCCCTGATGACTATTGCGATATAGGCTCCCTCATTAGATTATTACCCATCTATGTCGTGGTAGGTTAGGGAAATCATATTTATTAATATCAAAGACTCCATAACTCGGGACAAGGCATGAAAGGGTGCCACATATGTCCATCTAGTTGTCTTGATATCTCCTAGTGCCCCAATTAACACTCCTTTTTGATAGGGGATCATCCTTTCATAAACCCAACCCATGATGATAGTCAGGTGACTTATATAAAGGGATTCTAGATGATCCACTTGGTAGAAATCCCTGTATGTTTGTGTTATCCTAGATCCAAGAGAAGTGTGCCTCCTCTCCTTAATGCATTGCATGATCGGTGACTCATTGTATAAAAATCTATATGTACCCTTATCTCCCACTAATCAAGAGGCAAGGATACCATTATCCCTTAACCCAAAAAATCCTCACCCCCATTTCACATCCACATCAGGTGTGTTAGTGTCTCCAAAATGATCAACCTAACTATGGGCCTCACGACTACTATCAATAGCTTGGATAGACACTAATCGATCGATCATGGGAAAATCTGTAATCTGATATACATCTATGAGAGTGATTGTCCACTCTCATGGGGCCTTGAGGAACATTAACATGTTCCATTCAGGGTCCCAATAAGTTAGAAGGTCACATAAGAGTCGACTACAGGTGGGGATGATCCCTACCTGTGCTATCCTTAGTATCCTTACTCGATCGAGAATGACCAAGTCATTGACCGTCAAAATTTCCAAGACTCAAGGGAACCAATCCTAGTCTCAAACCCTAATCCATCATATATAATCAACCTAAAATAATAAAAATACCATAAATCAATTTAGGAATCAATTCTATTCTCCAAACAAGTCAAATTATCTTCCCAATTCTAGCATATAAAATTGCCTTCATTTACAAGTGACGGTTATGAAACTACCATCTAGGAGTTATGAAACCACCCTAAGTGATTATGTAACTACCCTAGGTGGTTCTGTAACCATCCTAGGAGGTTGGTAATGTAATTTCATCGTGGCAACTATGCTACCACTATGATGGTTACATAACCTCCACCCTGCAAAGGGTGATGGTTCCATCATGTGAACAATAGTTCCACCCATCAATGGCATGCCTTCCCAAATCCCCCCAAAACCCAAAAAAATCACCTAAAATCACAAAAAAAATACATTTTCTCAATTCCCCCAAAATCATTTCAACACTAATTTTTTAAAATTTCACTAGATTTTAACCAAGTTTTGAACAAAATTTCAAATTTGGGGCAAAATAAAAAGTCAACAAAACCTACATGATTGTACCTAGAAGCTCCTCCTACTGGTACATTCACCATCCTCTCTTAACTCTCATCCTATTGACTACCTTATCACTCAAACTGATCATAGGTAGTCCAAAGCTCCAAATCTCTTAGAAGTAAATGACACAAATGAATTATTTTTGGTAAGTTTTTGAATATATTAGGCCCCCAAACTAGTCGTTTAAGTTCAAAAACTTTCCAATTTTTGCATGTTTTTTAAATTTTCATATATATTTTGTCATCAAGTCTTATTTTTTATATAGTTTATAAGTTATGCTCCAAAACTAACGATTTAATGCATTTCTATCTATTATAGCACAATTTTATGGTTTTACAAGTACATGATGACCCAACATTAAACTCAATCCCCTAACAGGATGATTTAAGTAGTATGATCTTCCCCACATGCATGGTACATATTCATATCCACATTATAGTTATGTAAATTATTTTCCATTTTCTTGTAAAATTATACTTCATTCTTGTTTTTTCCTCACAGGTTATGTGGAGTCCCGACCAGGTTTGCCTCACTATTCATATAAGTAAGGTAAGTATTCATAACCTCTTTTTTCTTTTCACGTGCCTTTACTTGGGACTACATCTTGCCAACTCATGATAAGGCATCCTCCCAATGGGACAATATATATGCACCTAAAATTTACACAGTGTGACACTCTCGATACAAATCTAATGATGATGTGGTGATCTCTTATTTTATTCTCCACAGGGAACTCTCTAGCTCTCATCCCTTCCCTATTCTTCCTCCTTTATCCCCTAGGCATCCCAAAACCCCTTTTTATAGGAAATTATTAGCTTGCCTTGGTATTATCTCCAAAATCTATAATTGATGATGAAACTACCCTTTTTGGTGACAAAACTACCCCTTAGAGTTAGGAAATTGCCCTATCCATGATGGGTTCATCAAGGTGGTTGTGTAAACTACCATAATGAACCCATCATTTAAAGGTAGTTTTGTTTCAAAGGTGAGGTAGTTGTGTAACAATGAAAGGATATTTTGTCCTCCAGGGCAGCAGTTACATAATCATCTCAATAAATAGGGGAAATTCCATCATAGTTTTATGCCTTCCAAAATTAGCTCTCACAACTATAGTTTTGAAGTGTTTTGTATGTTTGGTATCATGTTTTCTAATTTTATCACGTTTTGGTCACCTCCAATTAGGCCCAACTCATTCCCTCTTTTATTTTTAGTCATTTCTAGTTCCTCTCAAGTTCAACCCCCCATTGGACTTAGTTGAACTCCCTCATGCAAGCTCCCAACTCTTTCTACAATAAGGCCATTTTTGGTCTAATTTCATTTCTAAAAATTGCAATTAAAAGTAATTATTTTGAAGCTCTTGCAGCCACAACCTTATTACAATTGCCTAAATATCTAGCCTCTATGGTTTTCATGTCGAATACAATGCCACAGGTGAAGAAGTGTTATTAGTTCAATAACTCAATCTTTATAAACTAGAGCATTTTCTAGCCCTAGTTCATCTGTTCTCCATTTGTGGTTATGTCTCCTCTCCTTCCCCATTTGTTACAAACCTTATACATCCTCTAGTTAGAGAGTTCTCATAATTAACACAAGGATAAAAGGGGCTATCATACTAACGATTATCTCATCAATATACTACATACATTCTAACTTATTTATGCCTTGGTTAGGTTGGAGTTATATTTAATGTTGAACTGTTATCAATGATGTCCCTAAGGTGGCCAAAGAGAGTTATTGAGGTGTAAAGGTTGCCAGCTAGTTAATTATAAAGAGTGATTCAATAGTCATGCATGGACCTTCAGTTTTTAGTTGGATAGGTAGGTTGATGGATGTTGTTGATAATGTTATCATGTTACAGAGGCCCTATGGGGTGTCAAGAGTGCTTGGAGTGCTTGTGGAAGTGTAAGGTTTCCATTTGGTTCATCCTTGTGGTCATCTAGGCCTAGTTGGTCTTTTGGCAAATTAGGCTGAGTAAGCAGATTGATGACATTAACACTCACGCGCATAAAGGTGTTAGAAGGAGTTGGTCACATGATGTTATTCAGATTTGTGCCTACTTTCTATGGTCCAAATTTTAGGTCATGACAATGTGTGTAGAAAAATATATGGAGGTGGAAAGTTGGTCTCTTAGGAAATTTCAATGTTTTCCATACTTGGCCAAATTTGTATTTTTTAGTGACTGTTGGAATTTGAATTTTCAAATTTGTGAAGGAAACCAGTCTGCATTGTTTGATTCATATCTTGATCATATGGAGGAATTTGTTAATGGAGTAAAAATGAAAGTTGTAAAGGAATACAAGGGACATCCATAAAAATTGATTAGGGAGTTTCATTGTCTATACAATTATAGTTTTTAAGCTTCAAAGTTGACTGAGTGTTTGACTTTCTTCTGTTAAGAACCTGGGAAGGATGTTTGAGTTTATTTTGATGGTATTTGGACATTTCATGGTGAGTTATCTTTTGAATAGTTACATATAATCCCTTAGGGTGATCTATATTGATTTTATAAGTTTGACCAATCCATATTCTTGGTGAACCATTGCTTCAAAGTTGAATTTTTATTCGCTCATAGTGTTTTCATGTATAAGGCCAATGTTTGATTCATTTTGCATATGCAAAGGGGTGTAGTGATAGATGTTATAACTTAAGTGTGTCTTAGGGATTATTTAGTTTATAAATGGTCTTATGTTTCTACTTTTCTCGGTGATGTGTGTAAGGGGTTAATAGGTCTCCATGAGACCTAAAAAGTCAACTTGGGCCTAATTGATTGTCTTTATGACTTAAGTGTGACTTATAGATGCTTTGACCAACCTATATGATTATGGTTGACCATATTTCATGTGTAATATATGAATTAAATGTTAAGGAATGTATTTTGGCTGACAAAGAAGGGTTATATAAAAGAATCATGTATAAGAAAGGGGTAATTAAGCCTATTTATCTAGTAAGACTGTGGGAGTGTAAAGCGAATGAAATAAGGATTTGAAAAACTATAAGAGACCATGAATACTATAAAAATATCATTTTGAATATGAGGTAAAGGTATAATATTGTGTGTGTAGGTGGTGAGCTATAGGATTTCTTGTTTCAAAGCTAGATATGACTCTTTGTCTAGTTGAGTGATGTAGAAGGGGAGGAGGCTTGTATGAGGTAGAGAGGTAGGTTTGCAGGTGTTAGAGAAAGAAAATTCCATCATCAGGTGTATAAGACATAAAATTAGAGGTGGAGATCAGTTTGGATGTGATTGATTTGGTGCTTAATCACCTAGGGGGTTGTAGCCTCCTTACTAGTTGGTGTTAGCTAAAGGTCAAGTGGGTGATTGACTAAATTGAGGGGTGGGTGCTCCTTGATCAGTTAGTGCTAGTCTAAATTAATTAATGGTTATAAGACAAGTATTCCAAGCTCTGTTTTAGTGGGTTTTATTCCCCATGAGGTTTTCCCACATAGATCTTGTGTTATGACATGTTCACTTGTTTATGCTTTATATGTATGCTCTCGTTGTGATGTTGTTTGAATGGTTGATGTTCATATGCTTATGATGGATAACTATTTGAGTTAATCAAGTTAAGGGAAAATATTAGTTGATTGATTCACCCCCCCCTCTTAGTCATCTTGTAATTCTAATAAATGGTATCATAACAGGTCCTTTGGTGAAGGCTTGACAACTTGAAGGTGGTCTTAAGAAGTGCAAGATGGATAAGAAGTTGAAGAAAGAGAATCAACCGTGGAAGGATATGATCAAGGCACTTAAAGAGTAGATATATAATTTGAATAAATATGCCAAAAAGGATGAGAAGGTTATCAAGGATCTCAAGGTTTAGCTAAGAGATGATAAGGCAAGTTTTAGTTCAAAAGAGATTGAATGTGATCAAGTCAAGACTATGCTTGGTTTGTTGAAGATTGAGCATGAGTAGTTAGTTGTCAATATGATGCAACTAGAAAAGAAGAAAGATAAATTAGATCAGATGAATAAGTATGACATCACCATGGGCAACATGAAGAAGTCAATAAGGTAGCCTAATACATTAAGGTACTCATCTTCCTTTCATGGTCATTGTTATGTGTGTCATATTTTTGGTCACAAAGCTAGAGATTGCATGAGAAGGAGAAGTTAGCCCAAAGAAGACCTTAGTTATTCAAGCAAAAGGTATGAGTAAGGTTATTTACTACTATTGCAATAAGAGTGGTCACAGTGCCATATTATACCCAAATGGAGTTGATAGATCCTCAAGGTATCTCAAAGGACATAGATCTAATATGAATAATAAGGGTCACACATGGGTATGGAGACCAAAGTCTGCAAAGGCAGTCCAAATTGACTCCAAGAGTGAAGAAGGTTCACTTGCTAAGGTAGAGGGAGACTCAAACAAAAAGGTATGTGAAGAATCTTTGTTATAAAGCATTAAAGAAGAATCATTAGATATTAGTCCTAATCTGCATATTGATCAAAAGGTATCACCTATTATAGTTGAGCACGAGCCTTGTGAAAATCACCTATGTTTAGTTTCTAGTGATATTGATGTTGAAGGTAAGTTGGTTGCATCAAATGAAGAAAAGAGTATACTTGTTGAGGCTAGTATGTCAAAGTTGATTGACAAGCATAAGAGGTCTCAAAAGGAAACTAGTCAATCTATCAAGTGCATGAGTCTCAAGGAGGTAAAAGAGGAGATGTGGGTATCTCCCAGGTTCATATTATTCTAGGACCTTGTGGAGTAAGGATGTCTGTCTCTAGGATTCATGGAGACATTCTTTCTATCTATAGAAGCATGTGAAGACAACTTGGTGTCTTGTGATTTTTTTGATAACTTCCTAATGTTTTTTGAGCTTTCTATAAAAGGTACAGGTCCTTTATGGTCAGTATAAGTGCACAATAAGTCAAGAGGCATGAAGCAAGTGGTAATCTAGAAGGCATAACACTTGACTTGATGAAGCAAGTTATTAAATTAAGTGCATATGAGCCTGAGGGTGATTTTAGTAGTGTTGAAGCATACAAATGAGATATAGAGGCACTTAAGAGTATCTCAAGGTGATCCTAAGGGTGAGAGTGTTATGTGTAGGTTTGCTCCAAAGACCTAGTCTAGCACCAAAATGGCCTAATGAGGTGTGAAGTAAAGATATCAAGGTAAGAGAGATTTTGTGAGATTTTGTAGAGGTTTTATATGATGTTTCAGGTATGATCATGAATTTTTAGGTCATAGTTTGCAAGGAAAAACTTTAAAAGTCTCTTTTAGCTTTCTCAAGTCCTAGATTGAAGGTGAGCCAGCCTGAGAAGAATTTTTTAGTGCTCATTATCACATGTGGAAGAGGCATGGTGACCCAAGATATTTAGGATAGGTGGTACAGTGTTATAAAAAACTATCCAAGCATTATTTTTTGGTTTCAAGACACAACTCTATGAATGAAAGAAAAGAGTGGAAATAGGTTTTCATTGCATTGAAACCCTAAGTTGAACCTAATGTTGAAAATATTTGTGTTGAGTGATTAATATTGATTATTATTCCCTATAAAATAATTGGAGGTTGTTTTCAACTCTCCCAGGCATCCCCAAGTATGTTTTTTTAATCATGATAGTGTGTGGGCCCTACAAAAAAGATCTTGATTCTGAAGAAGTTATAAAAGGCAAAAGTTGCAAAGGACAAATTGATAAAATAAATGAAGGGAGAAGCCTATGAATTATGTATAATGTATATGAAATATTCTATGCAAGTTAATATCTCTGTGTCAATCATTTGAGCAACCAAGTTGGCTAGTCGTTAGACTGAAGATAGTGAAAATGATGACAAATAACCAATATGAGTGAGAAGATGTTTAAGGATGTGAAATCATGGTTTAGGGATAAAAAAATTATCATGAAGTGTTATTATGAGTATTATAACATCTCACCATGTATTTTGAGTTTCCCCTAATCTTGTATGGGGGTCAAAATTGCTTGATACAGACCCTGACTGGGTAGTAATAGTGAGATGGAAGATAGTGAGAATGGTCTAAAATACCAATATGTGATATCTAAACATGGTGGATAATTGCATGGAGGTATGAATAATAGGTCTAAGGTTAATATGGATGTATTGAGAGTCACTATAAGTGTTCATGTTGATGTTGAGAGTCAAAGTCTATTGATTGGGTTTTAGAGTGCATTGGTAGACTAAAGTGAGCTTCTTGTAAGTGTGGTTTGGAGGTGATTTTGCCTTGTTTTTTAATTTTCAAAGAATGTGATGAGATTTATTAGGTATTTTATCATATTATTGTGTGGTTTTTAAAATTATTTGAGGTTATAAGACATGTTTCTATCTCAGTTTGTCAAGACAGTTTTATGGGTACACTAGTAGTTCTGAATAGTATTTTAGTAGAGATGTTCTTGAAACTTATTAACATGTGTGAAGTTGTCTAAAGGACATGGATAGGTTTTTAAAGTATTTTTTCATATATTAAATTTATCATCATGTCTTGGTTAATTTTATTTTTCATGGTTTTATCCCTACAATGCAAGGTAGTTTTTTGTGTGTTAGAAGGCCTAATTAGGCGTAGGGCTAATAGTGTGGTTCAAAGTGTGAGTGGAATATTAAGGAGTTATGAAGATTATGTGAGTGTATAAAATACATATTATATTATGTGTTGAAGTGTTCCACTCATTTTAAGTGTCTCACTAAGTTCAAAAGGGCCAAGAAGGTAATGTGCTATGAAGAACGGCTAATGCATTAGGTCTTTCCTAGGTCTAAAAAGGTGTTTAGTCTAATGGAATTGTTGGCCGACCATTGTTGGTGGTTGATTAATGTTTGAAATGTATGATAAGGTATATTTAAAAGTTAAACAAATTTTGTGAGTGATTGTGACCGACCAAGAAGAGTCTGAGCAAATTTTATGCATAAAGGCAAGGTTTAATAGGTCTATTTGTCAAGATGTGAGAAAAGACCAATGTTGCTCAGTGTTGAAAAGAAAAACGCATGTGGAGTTGTTAATGAGGTATCTAATGACCATATAAATGAATTGAGAAGGTTGGTTTGTGTTTTTATAAGTTTTGGTTATTCAAGGTTCAAGCAAGGGAGTGAGAAACCTAAGGCTAATAGGTCTTCATGAGCCTAAAGAGTGAAATTTCTTAACTGTAGCAGAACAAGAGGTATTGTTTGAGTTATTTGGTGACTTTAATCACTAAAGGTGATTATAAAAAGAGTTTATAAATAATCTCGAGGTCATTATGATCCTACAGGTACATTATCTTATTTAGTTTGATTCATTAGAAGTGAAGATCAAGCTCAATTTGTAAAGTATAGTGATTTAAGGGTTTCAAGGAGATTCATGACTTCAAACCCTAGGAGATTTGTCATGAGGTTAAATGAATTCCATATGAACTATGGAATTGAGTGAGTGTTATGGGGACTGATTTCAATATATATTATAACAAGTATCATGCTTGGGATGCATGGTTAAGCTCAGATTGAGGTTCAAGAAACAAGTTTCAGGATGATGACTTTTTGTGTGTTGAAGATTGGTCTTTTAAGAACAATACCTTTAAAGGTAGAGTGATGTTGTTTAAAGACCTAAGATATTATGATGATCTGAGAATGGAATTAAAATTTTTCATTTGACTTGAAGATGACCATCTATATTCTGTAGGTGAGTATTTCTTATAGCATGACATGTTACATATGAACTTGAATAAAGAAGATTTCTAGATTGATATCCAAGGTAGTGTCATGAAGTGTAATAGATGCTTGGTTTCAAAATGACCTCTTAATATCTTGAAAGGATTTTTTTTTCATATTGATCTTGTCATGAATGAATTCACTATATTCTGAAGATGAAGAAGTTCTGAGTTCCCATAAACAGGGTATAGACAAAGTGTGAAAAAGTTGATCTATTGAGTGATTCTTGAAGCATTCCATGAATATTTGATTGGTGTATGAGCTTGAATATTAAATTGAGGTCATGAATAATCAAAATAATAGGTTTCTAGACTTATTTTGATATCATGAATATGACAAAAAATTTGTCAGAGGTTTGCTACAGTTGTTCTCATAGTCATATATGATTGTGTGTTGTCAAGAAAGAGCTTTGTAAGAGCTATAGCCATGATGGATTATGGTGTTCAAAGGTTACCTAATCTCAGGTAAATTAGGGGTAGTATCTCTCAATATTTTTTATATATGTTTAATTAGTTTTTTGGTATTCTTATGTGTTTTTTATTCATAGAATAGAGTATGGTCAAGAAGAGTGTTGTATTTGAGCAAGCTTTAGGTAGTCTTGGTAAGGAATGGTTTGTACAGTGATAGGGGGAGTTTATAAAATCTATCAGAGAAGTTGTCTTCTTGATGTTGGCTTTGAAAAAATTTCTCCTTAGGATCAGTAGGTAAGCCCACTTTTTCATTGTGTTAAAGGGGGAGAAGGTGTTTGTAAAGGGAGAAAGAGCATATGTATGATTTTGTTGTTGGCTTTGAAAACATTTATAAATGTTGAAATCAATGACAAAGGGGGGTATTTTTGAGGTTTTGTGAATAATGTCCCTACAGTGGCCAAAGAGAGTTCTTGAGGTGTCAAGGTTGATAGCTAGTCAATGACAAAGTGTGCTTCATTAGTCATGCATGGACCTTCAATGTTTGGTTGGATAGGCAGGTTGATGGATGTTGTTGAGGATGTAATTATTTTAGAGAGGCCCTATGGGGTGTAAATAGTGCTTAGAGTGCTTGTGGAAGTGCAAGGTTTCCATTTGGTTCATCCTTGTGGTCATCTAGGCCTAGTTGGTCTTTTGGAAAATTAGGTTGAGTAAGTAGATTGATGATGTCAACATTCACACATGTAAAGGTGTCACATGATGTTGTTCAAATTTGTGCCTAATTTCTATGGTCCAAATTTTAGGTCATGAAAATGTGTGTAGCAAAATATATGAAGGTGCAAAGTTGGTATCTCAGGCAGATTTCAATGTTTTCCATACTTAGCCAAATTTGCATATTTTAGTAACCGTTGGAATTTGAATTTTCAAATTTGTGAAGGAAACCATTCTGCATTGTTTGATTCAGATCTTGAGCATATGGAGGAATTTGTTGATAGAGAAAAAATGAAAGTTGTAAAGGACTCCAAGGGCCATCTATAAAAATTGATTAAGAGGTTTGATTATTCGTACAATTGCAATGTTTGAGCTTCAAAGTTGACCGAGGGTTTGACTTTCTTTTGTTAAGAACTTGAAAAGGATATTTGAGTTTGTTTTGATGGTATTTGGATGTTTCTTGGTGAATTGTATTTTAGATAGTGATGTAGACTCCCTTAGGGTGATCTGTGTGGATTTTAGAAGTTTGACCAATCCATCTTCTTGGTGAACCATTGCTTTAAAGATGACTTTGTATTCATTCATAATGTTTTCATGTATAAGGCCAATGTTTGATCTAGTTTTCATATGCAGAGGGGTGTAGTGATGGATGTTATCACTTAAAGGTGTCTTAAAGATCATGTAGTGTGTAACTATGTATTTATAAATGGTCTTATGTTTCTACTTTGCTTGGTGATGTGTATAAGGGGTGAATAGGTCTGCATGAAACTTAAAAGGGCCACTTAGGCCTAATTGATTATCTTTATGACTTAGTGTGACCGATGGATGCTTTGGCCATCCTATATGATTATGGTTGATCATATTACATGTGTAATATATGCCTTAAATGATATGGAAAGTATTCTAGTTGATAAAGAAGGGTTAGAGAAAAGAATCATGTATAAGAGAGGGATAATTAAGCCTATTTGTCTAGTAAGACTATGGGAGTGTAAAATGAATGAAATACGGATTTACAAAAGTGTAAGAGGCCATGAATACTATTATAATATCATGTTGAAGATGAGGTAAATGTCTAACAATGTGTGTGTAGGTGGTGAGCTATTAGATTGCTTGTTTCAAAGCTAGATAGGACTATTTGTCTATTTGAGTGATGTAGAAGAGGAATAGGCTTGTATGAGGCAGAGAAGCAGGTTTGTAGGTGTTAGATCAAGATAAGTACATCATCAGGTGCAAAATACATCAGATCATAGGTGGAGATTAGTTTAAAGGTGATTGAGTTGGTGCTTGATTACCCAGGGGGTTGTAGCCTCCTTGCTAGTTGGTGCTAGCTAAAGGTCAAGTGGGTGTTTGACTAAATTGAGGGGTGGGTGCTCCTTGATCAGTTGGTGCTAGTCTAAATTGATTAATGTTTATAAGACAAGCAATCCAAGATGTGTTTTAGTGGGTTTTATTCCCCATGAGGGTTTTCCACATAGATCTTGTGTTGTGATGTGTGCTCTTGTTTATGCTTTCTATGTATGCTCTCATTGTGATGTTGATTTAATGGTTGATGTTCATATGATTATGATGGATAACTATTTGAGTTAATCAAGTTAAGGGAAAATATTGGTTGACTGATTCACCTCTCCCCCTCTCAATCATCTTACCTTCAACATTTAATTATCAGAATTGTTCATTTATTAGATTAAAATTAGTATAGTTGTTATTGCACTAGATTAATTTTTGTATTCAGAAAAAGAGCAAATTTGATATGGAAAGAGATTTATTTCTTTTCATTGTCTTTGCTACCAAAAAATTAGTTAGTTTTGATTGTGTTTACATTACAATAGGTTTTGTTTTCTCTCAATTACTTAAACATTTCACAAACCAATCATAGGAATATTTTAGTGAATTCTCAAGACATTTTCAACCAACATAATATTGCATTTACAAGACCAAAGCAAGTTTTTTGTATTCCAAATGATCAATTAGTCAATCACAAGAACGTAGCCAACTTTTGACATACTAGTAGACTAAACATATATTTGTGTTTTATTTATTTTGATATATTAAAATTTTTGTTCTCTTTCAAAAACATAAAATTAGAATTTACATTATTTGTCTCTCTTTAACAAATCAATTGAAAAGCTTGTTTGTAGACAAATAAAGTCAAAAGATTTTTTTTGTGACATTGTTGTTTTAGATTATATTTATTTTTCATTTACTTGTATTTTTAGAATACATAACTTGCATACTTAGTTCACTTCACATAAGCAAAATAAAAACTATAAAAGTAACACCACCTAGTTTACGTCTAGACAAAGCTAGGAAAAATCAACACTTTGCATTATAGTTTAGGTTTCTTCCTCCCTCTTTTACATGAATTTTAAATCATTGGAAAAATATAAAAATAATTTTTGTTTTTATTTATTTTCAACTTTGCTTTTATTTACTTTCAAATTTGTTATTTCTTTTGCTTTTAGCAAGCAAACATTTACTATAAAAAAGACAAAAATAAGCCAAAAGTATTAAAAACTCAATAAAAATAGTGTCAAAAAGCTTTGCCATCACAAACAAGCACTTAGATCTCATTAGAAGCCTTGTCATCATGTGCAATCATCCATGTTTTATCTGAGCCTTTCCCATTCATGCAAGCACCCTATATAAGGCCTTGCTTCAAACCTCACATCAAATACACACAACAAGCCATTGCCTAAATAAGATCATATGATTTACCTTGGTTTTTACCTAGCCTCCTTAGGATGACCCTTATAAAGACACCTGGTCTTATCTAGCATGATTTATTCCCTAGGGTTACAACACCCAATCCCATAGTTGTATTGGCATGAAAATTTATCAGATGGATAAATGGATGTTTTTCGTCAATAATCACAAGACAAAGTCCCTCTCCTATTAATAGACAAAGCTATCTTTATTGAAAACCAAAATAAGTGTGGTAAAGTGAAAATATTTATAGCCCAAATAATGTTTTGTATGGGTTAGTACTTTTGACCATAAAATATGAAAAGGTTATTTAAAAAAATATACAAAGAGAGAAAATAGGAAGATTTATCTATAGAAAGGGTTGACAAATATATAGGGCTAAAATCAGAAACCTACTAGAAATGTTAGGAAATAGGATATTTTTCACAAAAGTAAGTCTTTCTCATTTAATGGGAAAGAAAGACTTTTTCATGTTCATAAGAACACACAACATACATCAAAATGATCACTTACTACTAATAACAAAAATAAATGACTATTTTGTATTTCTTCATAAAAATAATGAAAATATTAATTTTATCCCACTAAGACCTCACCAAAATGGAAATAACAAATGTAGGTTCGAAAGAGAAAAACTTCAATAGAATTTCCAAGTTTTGACTAGTTTATAACAATTTCAATACTATTTTGAAATCAAAGATTTAAATACATGTAGATAGTATAATAGACATAATCCACGAAGAAATCTTGAACACAAAGTTTTCAAAATCTCTCTATATTGATCTTTGTTGTGTTGTTGATACAATATCCTCTTTCAAAAGTATTACCAAAAGTTTCACTATCAATAACCCTTACAAATGAGTCTTCAACTCATATTTATATGTTTTCACATTTTAAAAACTTGTAAAATCATGTTACGTAATTTGCACAACTTACAAAAGACTGTTGGTGTTTTTGCACAAATTGAAAAACTACAATAAAATTTTTGCATAACTTGAAATTTTCAAAAGAAGTTTACAATGTGCAAATTACTCATGACAAAACTTGTAAATAGAGATTTACAAGAATGACTCAAAAAGTACAAGGCAAAAAACAAGTCAAAATATGATGAAAAGCTATTCTTATTCACCTTCACTGAAAACAATTTGAATCTTCTCTTATTCTAATTGTGGCCTCTTCTTCTAGTATTCACCACACTTTTGTAGAGTTTTGAGAACTTTCTCTTCGTCTGGGCCATTTAAATATGTATAGGCTATTTTTGCATCATAGTATAGATCTAACATTTTATGTTTTATTCCTTACAATATTTTAAGCATTGCATTAAGATTCTCCATGTTATTTTTATAAATTAATCAACATCTGAATTGACTCATAATCAAATGCAAAGTTAGGAGTTAAAATATCTTCAATATTTTTCTTGAATTTGTTGTCCCCAAAAATGTCACTAATTTTTCAGACAACAATTGAATTATTTTGGGCTTACAAGCCAAAATTTTCTATTCCCTTCTTAAAAAATTGTTATGAGCATTCAAATTCTACATTTTTCAAGCTTTTTCAGTTAAGGGATTAGCAGGTTCAACAAGTTCAATAGCTTCTATAGGTGAGTTCAATCAAAAGAGCATTTTCCAACACTTAGGCAATTTCAGGATTGGTTCAATGCCTTGGTTTAATTGAAAATGTTCATCAGCAAGCCTCTAAGCAAGGATTGAACCATTGAACCATTGAGCTGTTGAACCTTGAACCATTTTGGTTCAAAGGTTCAACGGGTTCAAAGGTTCATCGTCGTCGACAAGCTTAAAGAGTTAATCACTTTGTCAAAAGTTCATTAAGTTCAACCGCTTCACGGTTCAACGGCTTCAAAACACTTAGTGAAAAGAAGGCTTGAACCATTGAACCTTGAACCATTTTGGTTCAAAGGTTCAACGGGTTCATGGTTCAATAATTTCAACGTGTGGGTGGTTCAAGCGGTCAAAAGACCTATCCAAAACAAAGAGATTGAATTGATTGAACCAAAGTTGGTTCAATCGGTCGGTTCAATCAACAGGTTCAAGGGATTGCCCCAAAGCTGAAGGAACAAATACCCTTGCAGAACACAGTGAACTACAGACAAGTGCCCTTGCGGAGGGCAGGGAACATTGGTTCTAGGGTTAAAGAGAAGGCAGAAAAGATGGAATTCCTTTAGATTTGTTCAAACGCTGAAAGGGAACATTTCCTTTGGACTTTTTGTTTGAGGAAATTACTAAGTGAAAGAGCCGTTAGATTTCCTTTGGGAAGATTTTCCTTGAAAAGATGGTTAAGGCAAAGGCAAATTATTTCAGACAAAATGTCCGAAGGAATTCCTTCGAACTTTTGTTTGAAGGAATTCACCAGGGAAGGAAGCTCGAAAGCAAAAGCCCGTCAGAAGAAACAACAAGGGAAGATTTCCTTTAGATAAAATGTCCGAAGAAATTCCTTCAGACATTTTGTCTAAAGGAAAAGAACCGATGAAGGCCGCTCGAATAAATTAAAGCCCGAAGGCCGCCCAATTGATCTCGAAGGGTAGGTACCCTTGTGGGGGGCACTCGACACTAACAAAAGGACCTTTCTCAAAGCCTGAAGCGACACCTTCCCTTCAAGGCATTCCAAAGGCTTGATAAAAATGAAGGGGAAGCTTAAAAAAAAGACTTAGACTAAAAGGACAATTCAATGAACAAGGATTGAACCGTTGAACCTTGAACCAAATGGTTCGATAGGTTCAAAAGTTTCAAAGGTTCGACATTTCAAGGCTTTAAAGGAAACAGCGGGACAAAGGATGAACCAATGAACCAATTGAACCTTGAACCATAAGAGTTCAAAGTTCAATGGTTCACAGGTTCAAATGGTTCAAAGACTGATCCAAGCAAAAGAAGAACATGGATGATTCCAGAGACCAATTCAAAGGATGGTTCAACCAGATAAAGCAAAGAAACAGATGAACAAAGGTAGTGATTAAACTAGGGAATTGATAAAGACAGAATGAACCGATGAACGTTTGAACCAATGAACTTTCATAGGTTCAAAGGTTCATGGTTCAACATGGTCCAAATGGCTAGCCACCATTGACGGCCCCATGGACGTCAAATTTAAGGTAATGGAATGTCCGTTAGTTTTTTAATATGGCATGAAATTTGAAAAATAAACAAAGCGACCAACTGAAAAGAGAGCTCGAGAGCTTAAATTGCTATAGGGAAGAGAAGAACAATACAAAAATATCAAAAATATCTACAAGGGAGTTATTTCCAGTAGGTAAAATAGTCGATTAAGTGGTCATCTAAGCACACCAAATCAAGGATGCACCCTATTTTTCTTCTAGGAAATAAAGGCAAAGTAGACAACACATAGACATCAGGTCAAGGACCAAACAACTCATGCTAAGGAGGAGACATATAAGATGAATGGGCACGCAATAGTTAAGGCAAGGCACTATTCCCAGCATGTTCGCTCAATAGGATTGAAAATGCATTGAAGGCATTGACCGCAGCATGGGCCGTTTCATGGAAAGAAGCACCCAGCCTTTCTAGGTTGCCATATATTGTAATTTCTTGTCTGATGATAGAGATTTTTAATTTTACGAAAGCGAAGCTATACCCAAATTGAAAGAGAATACTGAGACTTTGTGCTAAGATTGTTGTTCATATTATTTTATTTGAATGAGAAAGCAAGATAATTGAAGACTTTATGCTGTTATATCTTGTGCTATTTTAGAGAATTGTTCTTATGTCTATTTCTTAGGAGCATTCTTATCTATTTAATCTAATAAGTAGAGCTAATATAAATAATCAGGAAGGTGTCCTGAAGCCAGTTGTGGAAGGACTTTGTGCTGACTGCAATTGCCTTTAGTGTGTTTGTTTGTTTTCTATTTTTGTGTGAAGGATCTTGAGATGACTTTGTGCCCCCATTATCCTTTGTTTTTCCACTCTTTTGGGCAGTTGAGGTGTAGACTTTGTGTTACACTTCATCCTGTTGGTTACTATGCCTTGTTATTAGTTACTTGTCACTACCTGAAAGAACTCCTACTGCTTTTTGTAAGATCACTTCTAAAAGAAGAGAAGTGCCTTCAGTGTTTTCACCAAGACTTTCTCCTCTGATTGTGAACATCATCTCTATAAAAAGAAAGATGGATGGTATAATCATATTTAACAAGGAACCTCCCCTTGATGAGAGGAGAGATTTGTCCCTTTTTGATGTGGTAAACCTACACATCTAGCTGACTAATCTCCCTTACTGTGGTTGATAAGAATTATTTTGCTCATCAGTTAGCTGATTGATAAAATATTCATGCAACAATTTTTTGGCAACTCTGCTGGGGATTCTAATGTGCAGTCTGAAACCTTAAGTTTTAGATTGAAGCAGTTCCTACCCTTATCCATTATAGACTTTAGCGACTCTGCTCTATGTCTTATCCATGATCATTATAGCCTTATCCATCTCTATTATATAATCTAGTAACTCCACGATATACCATAAATCAAAGAGCCCAAGGTGTTATTGACCCTTTGAGTTAGTGCAACAAGAAAATTTTGATTTGTTTCCTCCATAACTTTAAGTTCAATGATCCAGGAGTGTTCTTCCTACCCGTACCCAGTCACCAACACGCTAATTTTTATACTGTTAGCAGAGCTTTGCCTGTACGCACTCCACCCATATTTGTTATTCCACTTGTACATAACCAAATCATGACAGCTCAAGGCCCTTGAGGTAACTCTTTTGGTCCACTCAATCTTACTCCACCTCTACATGAAATTTCATGCAGTTCAAGGAAGAGTTTTCCCAAATTCTTTGGTGATGGGAAAGTTCATCCTGATGAACACATTGCAGCCTTCAACATAGCTTATGGCATGATAGGTGTTGAGTATGAAGACATAATAGTTTGTCTTTTTGTGGAGACACTACAAGGTGCTGTTGTAGACTGGTTCTACCATCTACAAGCTTAGTTAGTGACTGATTAGGACACACTTAAACCTAAATTCGAAGCAAAGTTTGACAAGTTGAGGAACCAAATTTATACCATTGCTTAGCCAACACCTGAAAATCTCAAATGCTTCTTCATCAACTCACAGTGGCCTAAAGTGAGTTTTTTGCTGAGACGTGCTGGCCACATAGACCTTGATGCTGCTCAAGATTTGGCTACTGAGGTAAAAGATGACCTTATCTTGGCAGGAAAAATAAGGAGAGATTTTAACAAAGGTAAATCCTTGTCATCTTCAGAATACTCACCTACAATGACCATTGATCCAATGGTGCTAAAGCTAGCAAATTAATTACTAGCTCTTAGAAAGCAAATGGCACAGGAGATGTCATCTGCTCCTTCATATAGAGATATGCCAAGGAGAACATTTTAGAATTAGTCATACCAAGGCAATGCTACCAGGAATCAAGGACAAGCAAATCATCTTCCTCCCCCATGGGGGAACCTAGCCATTGAAGCACCTCCAACCAACTCAGTAGTTGGATATCTAGAAATAAAACATGATTCCTCTTTCCAACCTAAGTTTGATCAGGAAAATAATGTTGATCTCTTCACAAAGGACCAAGAAGAATCAGTTGGCGACTCCAACATTGGTTTCTTGAATTACCAAGATGAACCCAAAAGTGAAAGTGAAGCAGCTAAGGGATCATATACTGTGTTTACTCGGTCTAAGAATTAGTCAACCTAGCAAGCTGATAAAGAGAAGACAGAGGAGCAACCTCAACCAACAATCTCAATTGCTAAGTGTGGAACCACTCTGCCTTTCTAGCCAAAGGATCTGGTGATTACTAAAAAGGTGAGTACCTCAATTGTGCCTTCACCTCCAATTTCAAATTCACAGACCAGTCCTCTCCCTCCCAAAAATCAAAAGGATGAATTCCCATCCTCTATTCTCAGTTCATTTCAAACATTTGATATAATTGACCATATAAAAAAAACCAAAATTCATCTAAAGTTGAATTCCTGTAGTCCAACCTTGATCAGTTGGATAATTGGTTCAATGTGTAAAGAACCAAACCATCCCAGCAAGATAAAAAGCTAAAAAGGTAACTCATGATCCCCCAAGGAACATGTCTTTCCCAAACAACCTTGTCATTACTCCTCCTGCTGCCTCTAGAAAAATAGAGCCTTTATATGTTTCCCTATTGATAAATGGTCATAAGCTAAGTAATTGCATCATTGATTCTGGAGCTTCAGACAATGTCATGCCTGCCAAAGTGGCAGAATCTCTTGGTCTCACATTGATCAATACATTTGGGAGATGTTTCTCCAGGGAGAACAAACAAGTCCCATTGCTAGGACAAATCAAGGATGCTCAATTTGCATTTGCAGTGTTCCCAGACAAAAGAATCAAGATGACTGTCCTACTGGCCGACGTCCCAGCATCATACGACATCCTTTTTAGCTAATTTTTTTTTAAGGATGTTGGTGGCGAGTTGAGCATGGACTTATTCAAGGCGAGAATCCCTGTCAAAAGCATCATGAAGAGGCTACTACCTGAGAAGGAAGAAAAATATGTGGTTAATCAGACATCAGCACCTAAAGCTCAAATCTTATTTGAGTCTTCAGGCATGGGTAATTATTTTTTTAACCACAGAGGAAGTCCATGAAGAGCCTAATGAAACTCCTGAATGTGATAGCCTAAAAATACCTTCAGCTAGAATGGTAGAAAGGATGGTATAATGTAGTACAAGTGTTGAGGAATCCCCCCTCTAAATGAAGAAGAATCCAAGGAAAAATTAGTGTTTAAGGAGCTATGGATTTTGGAATTTGATGGCAGTTGTTCCTCTACCGATTCAAGAGTTGAGATTGTGTTAATATCTCCTCAAGGAGATATTTTTCCTTCATCATAAAAGTTGTAGTTTAGCAAGACTAACAACACAACTAAGTATGAATCTCTCTTACTTGGATTGAAGGCTGCTCATGACAAAGGCATCAAACTCTTTCATGCTAAAGGAGATGCTGAACTAGTGGTTTGTCAGGTGAGGAACCTATATCAAACTAAGAATGAAAGATTGTGCCATTACTGCAATCTAGTCTAGGATCAACTTGATTACGTTGATGCTTTCAGCATCTCTGGCATACCCAGGGAGTTCAATGATAGAGCTGATGCATTGGATGTTTTAGTAACTCTTCTGGTCCCTCACCCTAACTTCAAAGGAGACAAGTACACTATTGAGTTGGTCTTTCGACCAAGTGTACTCGATAATGCCAGTCATTGGCAGGTGTTCAACAATGACAACCAAATCATTGCCTTCCTAGAGCAAAAAGACAGCTTTGAATAGCTGCATTTCGAAGGCAGTGAGCCTCATAAGCTTGAACCAGCTCCTGAATCAAGTGCAGACGTAGGTGAAGAATTCCTTCAACTCAAAGGGAATAAAATCCCAAATGGCTTGGTTTCCCTTGAAAAGCTATTTGACAAACATGACAGATTCATCAAACAATAACAGACAAATTCAAGCTCCTCCCAAGAGTTTGATCAGGTAAATTTAAGCACCAAGGAAAATCCCAAGATGGTGAACATTGGAAAATGCTGCACTCCTGAGGAAAGATTCAAGTTCACTACTCTGCTTAGCCAATACATGGATGTCATAGCATACTCATATGATGATCTGAAGTCACTCAAAATTGAAGAAATTTGCCATGACATTCCTCTCAAAAGTGATTCAATGCCTTACAAGCAAAAATCTAGACAATACAATCTGAAGATATCAGGTACTATTCTATCTAAAATACAAAAAATGCTGAATGCTAGGAGAATTTTCCCAATCCATCATTCCACATGGATTTCCAACATAGTACCTATGAGGAAGAAGAATGGAAAAATTTATCTTTGTGTGGATTTTAGGAACTTGAATCAATAATCCCTGAAGGATAACTATCCTTTGCCCATCATGGATCAAGTCCTTCAAACAGTGATCGGTTCAGAAATGTTATCAATACTGGATGGCTTCTCAGGGTATAATCAAGTTAAAGTTGGTGAAGCAGACTAACACAAGACTATGTTCACCACACTTTGGGGCACCTTCATGTACCATAGAATGCCATTTGGTCTGATAATGCTGGTGCCACTTTTCAGAGAGCAATGGACCTTACTTTCAAGGATGAAATGGGTATGTTCATTGTATTATACTTGGATGATCTAACAGTCTTTTCCAAGCATCACCCAGATCATGTGCACCATTTGCAACAAGTGCTGGAATGCTGCCGCCAAAATGACATTTCTTTAAATCCTAAAAAATCTATTTTTGGGGTAATAGAAGGGAAACTTCTCAGACACATTGTGTCTCGAGAAGGCATAAAGATTGACTTAGATAGATTCAAGTCTATCCAGGAGCTTACTCTACCTAAGAGTAAGACTGCAGTTCACTCTTTCTTTGGAAAAGTGAACTTTTTATGAAGGTTCATCCCTAAGTTCACTGAGAAGACTCACCACATTGTGAAAATGATGAAGGGAAAGGCCACCTTCAGCTAGAATGAAGAAGGCAAATTGGCATTCTGGGACATCAAGACTGCTATTGCCCACGCCCTAATCCTAGTTTGTCTGGATTATACCAAGGATTTCACCATATATAGTTATGCTTCTGAACACACACTTTCAACAATTTTGGTTTAACAAAACCAAGAAGGTGTGGAATCTCCTATTTCTTTCATGGGCTGTCCTCTCAAAGCTCATGAGTTGAATTACTCAAACATGGAGAAGAATGCTTATGCAGTGGTAAAAGTAGTGAAGCATTTCCACTTCTACATCCTAAATTCACACACTACTACCCTAATTCCTAACACCACAGTCAAATCCATATTAACTCAGTAGGAGTTTGTAAGCAAAATAGGGAATTGGATTGCTAAAATCTAGGAGTTTGATCTAGTCATCAAACCAATGAAGTTGGTGCGGGGAAAAGGCCTATGCCAATTGATTGCTGACAACAAACCAAAAGAAATAGAGCATGAAGAAGAAGTTGAAGATACTCCAATAGTCCTCTTTGTCTCCACCATGAATGAGTGGTATTCAAATATTGCTCATTTCCTTACTTACAGTGAGTGTCCTGCTCACCTGTCTCATAAAGAAAGGAGCACTGTCAAGTTGAAAGCTACCAATTTTGTCTTGTGGGACAATGGCATGTACAAGAGGAGCCTTGATGGAGTATTCCTTCGCTGTGTAGATAAAGAGCAACATAACCAACTTTTGAGATCCTTCCGCAATCTGGCCTATGGAGGACATTTTTTTGCTCCTGTAACTGCCTATAAGATTTTGTGAGCCAGATATTATTGGCCTAATTTATTTCAAGACGCATACAAATGGGTAAGAAAGTGTGAACTGTGCCAATAATTCATTGGAAGACCCAAGATAGCTGCTTTGCCTCTCAAACTAGTTGTGATAGAAGAGCCATTTCAGGAATGGGGAATTGATTTCATTGGTGCTGTAAACCCATCTTCAAGTGCTGGACATGATTATTTCCTCACAGCCACAGATTAATTCACTAAGTGGGTGGAAGCTATTATAACCAATCAGGCCACTTTAGAAGTAGTGTGCAATTTCCTTAAAGAGAACATTATTTCCAAGTTTGGGGTCCCAACCAAGATTATCACAGATAATGCAGTGTGTTTCTCTTCCCAGAAGATTATTCAGTTCTACTTTTACTATGGGATTACCCTTTCTCTCTCTTTTGATTACTTTCTGCAAGGGAATGGCCAAGTTGAATCAAGCAATAAGAACCTGGTGACTATCATCAAGAAGCTGGTGGATGACAACCAACAAACATGTCACAAAGCATTGGTTGATGCTTTATGGGTAGACATAATTACACCCAAGAGGGCAATTGGTATGTCACCCTTCTAACTTCTTTATGGTCTTAATGCTGAGATACCAATAACTCTGGAACTGCCAGCATTGAAATTGGCTAAGGCAATTGAAGATCAGACATATGAAATCTCTATCGATAAGAGGATCATGTGTCTGACTAAGCTGGATGAGTAGCGAACCATGGTGGTGAACCGAATTGCTACCCATCAAAGTCTGGTGAAGAAGCTCTTTGACCAAAAAGCAAAAAATCATGATTTCTAGATTGGAGATTAAGTCTTGTTATGGGACAAGAGAAGAGAACCAAAGGGAATGCATGGGAAATTCGATTCCCTTTGGAGAGGCCTATTGTCCCCCAAAAAATATCACTCATTTTTGGGACAACATTTGAACTATTTTGGTCCTACAAACCAAAATTGTCTCTTCCTTTTTCAAAATTTGTCCTAGGCATTCAAATTCCTCATTTTCCAAGCTTCTCAGAAATCTACGGACTCTGCAGGCTTAAATCTACGGACTCTGCAAGCTTAAATCTATGGACTCTGCAGGAAGAGAAAATCTATGGACTTTGCAGGCTAAGTTCAATGAGCTTTACAGGTTTAAATCTATGGACTTTTTCAAGGTTTGAGAAAACAACGGACTTGATTTATATAGACTTTGCAGGCAGGTTCATTTCTACAGGTTCAAAGGCTTCTACAAGCGGGTTCAACCAAAAGAATTAGTTTCTAACACTTGGTCATTTTCGAGATTGTTTTAGTGCCTTGGTTCAAACAAAAATCTCCATCAACATGCATCAACAACAGGTTCAATGCATTTGGTTCAATAATTAGTTCATCGCTTTGGTTCATTCAATTAAATCATCGGCTTGAACCATCAGCTTGAACCATTTTGGTTCAATGAAGAGGTTCAACCGATTAGTTCAATGAAGAGGTTCTACCGATTGGTTCAAAGCTTGGTTCAACCGATTGGTTCAACGAAGAGGTTCAATGCTTGGTTCAAATAATGGGTTCATCAACTTGAACCATTTTGGTTTAACGAAGTGGTTCAACATTTGGTTCAACCAAGCAGTTTAATCAAACGATTCAACATATGGTTCAAAGCCTTGGTTCAACATTTGGTTCAACCAAGTGGTTCATCGGCTTGGTTCAATAGAACGGTTCAACGTTTGGTTCAATCAAAGGGATCATCAACTTAGTTCAAGGAAGCCTCCTGAAGGACAAGTGCCCTTGCGAAGGGCACTTGATCGATAAAAACACCCTTTGGAAGGGTCATTTTCGAAGAAGGCCACAAAGGTAAATTCCTTTAGAAATTTTGTTTAAGGTAGACAGTTATAATTCTTTCAAACTTTTGTCCAAAGGAATTCCTTCAGACAAAAAGTCCTAAAGAATTCAAGAAGCGATCGCGGGCAGAAAAAACCCGAAGGATAATAACCAAGGCAAATACAAATTTCACAGACTTTTTGTCCACAAGAAATTTTTGTGGACTTTTTGTCTGCAGGAATTTGTCTGTGGAGAAAGCTCGAGGAAACACTGTGAAGAGTATAAAGAAAAAGGCTGCCAAATGACCCCGAAGGGTGGGTGCCCTTGTGGGGGACTCTCGACTGCCAACTTGAAGGATACTTCCCCGAAGCTGAAGGGTTACCTTCCCTTCGGGAAGATGTAAAACAAAAAGCCTGAAGGCCATTCAAAGACCGCCTAAAGGGTAGATAGCTTGCGGGGAGTTCTTCTCAACCCAAATAGGTTATTTCTTAAGGCTCGAAAGGGCATGTTCAATCTGGGAAAGCGCCAAACAAAAAAGATGAATGAAGACAAAGGGGTGACGCACCTGAAGACATCAAATTCAAGACAACAAAATAGCCATTGATCCTTTGAACCTACAGACTAGAATGCATTCACAGATTTCAAGGCCAAGACCAGTAGAAAACAAGGAAGGAACAGAATAGCAAATTGAATCCAAGACCCGATTCAATTAACCAGAAAAGGAGGAATGATGAAGGTAAGATCAGATCGCCAAGTGGACATTGAAAGTTGCAAACTTTCAATAAGCATGACTTATTTCCCTACATTGATAAAATCAAATGGGTAAAATGCCCCTAAGTTCCAGCCTGTCTTCTTAACAGATTCCAATGCAACATGATGTGTTACTGTTCTCGAGTCCTTCTTGAAGAAGCTATATAAGGGACTCTCTTTTATTGTAAAATATCTCTTTTTAACAATCAGAACAAAACTTTGCCCAAATTAAAAGGCATTTTATGAGACTTTGAGCTCAGTTTGTTGATCATATTTTGTTATTAGAATAAGAAAGCAAGTGATTTTTCAGACTTTGTGCTGTGATATCTTTGTTGTTGGGGAAACTATTCTTATGCCTTTTTCCTTAATATATCTTCTATTCCTTTAATTCAACAAGCATAATTAGTGACAACAGTTAGGAAGGTGTCCTGAAGAGTCAAGTGTGGAGAGACTTTGTGCCCCCATAATTGCCTTTAGTGTGTTTTCTTTTCATTTTTGTGTAAAGGACTTTGGGACGACTTTGTGCCCTCATTGTCCTTCGTATCTTACTCTTGAGCAATTCACAGGGGGACTTTGTGCTGCATCTCAATTTGCTAGTTATTACATCCTTTGCTACATTTTTTTATTACTACCAGGAGTAGTCTTGTGGTTTGTTGAATAGTACTTCTGAAAGAAGAGGAGTACTGTATGTCATTTCCCTTGAGTTTTTCCTTTGATCCGCATGCATCATCTCTGAAAAAAGAGAGATGGATGGTTTGTCCTACCCATGAGTATTATTTTTTGTTTATATATATATAGCTTATCTATAGGGAACCTCCCCTTGATGAGAGGAGAGATCAGTCCCCTTCTGATGTGGTAAACCTACACATTTAGATGACTAATCTTCCTACTTTGGCTGATCAGACCTATTTTGTTTATCAGTACACTGATCGACAAAATATTCAACCAATAAGGCCCATTCATTATCCATCAACTTCATGGTAAAAATAGCTTCATGTTGAAGTATCAAGATGGCACACTCTTTTCTCTGCCTCATAATGGGCAGCATCTGAAGCACTTCAATTCTTGAAGTATCAGATAAGTTCACCTGTACATATATATATATATATATATATATATATATATATATATATATATTTGTATAGTATTTAGTTCTTTTTTGTATGTTTCATTTTTGTTTTTGGCACCTTTCTTTTTTGGGTAGCATGACTCCATAGCCCAATGGCATGCTTCAAGGCACTGGGGATTCTGGCTTCTACTCCCCTCAGCTATTCCAAGTTTTCAACTGAAGGAAGTTCCCCAATAGGAGCTAGTTGTTATCCCAAAAAATGTCACTAATTTTTCAAACAACAATTGAACTATTTTGGGCTTGCAGGCCAAAATTTTCTCTTCCCTTCTCCAAAAATTGTTTTGAGCATTCAAATTTTGCATTTTTCAAGCTTTTTCAGTTAAGAGATTAGCAGGTTCAACAAGTTCAATATCTTCTACAGGTGAGTTCAATCAAAAGAACAAGTTTCCAACACTTGGGCAATTTCTAGATTGGTTCAATGCCTTGGTTCAATAAAAAATGTTCATCAACAAGCCTCTAAGCAAGGATTGAACCATTAAACCATTGAGCCATTGAACCTTGAACCATTTTGGTTCAAAGGTTCAACGTTGTCGACAAGCTTAAAGAGTTAAGCATTTTGTCAAAAGTTCATTAAGTTCAACCGCTTCACGGTTCAACGGCTTCAAAACACTCAGTGAAAAGAAGGCTTGAACCATTGAATCATTGAACCTTGAACCATTTTGGTTCAAAGGTTCAACGGGTTCATGGTTCAATAGTGTCAATGTGCGGGTGGTTCAAGCAATCAAAATATTTAGCCAAAATAAAGAGATTGAACCGATTGAACCAATGAACCGTTGAACCAAAGTTGGTTCAATTGGTCAGTTCAATCGACAGGTTCAAGGGACTGCCCCAAAGCTGAAGCAACAAATGCCCTTGCGAAGGGCAGTGAACTAGAGATAAGTGCCCTTATAGAGGGCAGGGAACATTGGTTCTAGGGTTAAAGAGAAGGCAGAAAAGATGGAATTCCTTCAGATTTATTCAAAGGCTAAAAGGGAACATTTCCTTTAGACTTTTGGTTTGAAAAAATTACTAAGTGAAAGAGTCGTTAGATTTCCTTCGGGAAGATTTTCCTTGAAAAGATAATTAAGGCAAAGGTAAATTCTTTCAGACAAATTTTTTGAAGGAATTCCTTCAGACTTTTGTCTGAAGGAATTCACCCAAGGAAGTCTGAAAGTAAAAGCCCAGTGGAAGAAACAACAAAGGAAGATTTTATTCAGACAAAATGCCTGAAGAAATTGCTTTGGACATTTTGTTCGAAGGAAAAGAACTGATGAAGATCGCTCGAAGAAATTAAAGCCCGAAGGCTGCTCGGTTGATCTCGAAGGGTAGGCACCCTTGTGGGGGGCACTCGACACTAATAAAAGGACCTTTCTCAAAGCCCAAAGGGACACCTTCCCTTTGGGGCATTCCAAAGGCTTGATAAAATTGAAAGGGAAGCTTAAAAAAAAGACTTAGACTAAAAGGAGACTTCAATGAACAAGGATTGAACCGTTGAACCTTGAACCAAATGGTTCGACAGGTTTAAAAGTTTTAAAGGTTTGACATTTCAAGGCTTTAAAGGAAATAGTGGGACAAACGATGAACCAATGAACCAATTGAACCTTGAATCGTAAGAGTTCAAAGTTCAATGGTTTACAGGTTCAAATGGTTTAAAGGCTAATCCAAGTAAAAGAAGAACATGGATGATTCCAGAGACCAATTCAAAGGATGGTTCAACTAGATAAAGCAAAGAAACAGATGAACAAAGGCAGTGATTAAACTAAGGAACTGATAAAGACAAAATGAACCGATGAACCCTTGAACCAATGAACTTTCACAGGTTCAAAGGTTCATGGTTCAACATGGTCCAAATGGCAAGCCACCATTGACGGCCCCGTGGACATCAAATTTAAGGTAATGGAATATCCATTAGTTTTTGAATGTGGCACAGAATTTGAATAATAAATAAAGTGACCAGTTGAAAAGAGAGCCCGAGAGCTTAAATTGCTACAGTGAAGAGAAGAATAATATAAAAATATTAGAAATATCTACAAGGGAGTTATTTCTAGTAGGTGAAACAGTCGATCAAGTGGTCATCTAAGCATGCCAAATCAAGGACGCGACCTATTTTTCTTCTAGGAAATAAAGGTAAAGTAGACAGCTGTGCAGACATCAGGTCAAGGACCAAACAACTCATGCTAAGGAGGAGACATATAAGATGAATGGGCATGCAATAGTTAAGGCAAGGCACTGTTCCCAGCATGGTCTCTTGACAGGATTGAAAATGCATTAAAGGCATTGACTACAGCATGGGCCGTTTCATGGAAAGAAGCGCCCAGCCTTTTTGGGTTGCCATATATTGTTTCTTGTCTGATGAGAGAGAGGTTTTTCATTTTATGAAAGCGAAGCACTACCCAAATTGAAAGAGAATACTGAGACTTTGTGCTAAGATTGTTGTTCATATTATTTTATCTGAATGAGAAAGCAAGATACTTGCAGACTTTGTGCTGTTATAGCTTGTGCTATTTTAGGGAATTGTTCTCATGTCTATTTCCTAGGAGCATTCTTGTTTATTTAATCTAATAAGCAGAGCTAGTATAAGTAATCAGGGAGGTGTCCTGAAGCCAGTTGTGGAAGGACTTTGTGCTGACTGCAATTGCCTTTAGTGTGTTTGTTTGTTTTCTATTTCTGTGTGAAGGATCTTGGGATGACTTTGTGCCCCCATTATCCTTTGTTTTTCCACTCTTTTGGGCAGTTGAGGTGTAGACTTTGTGTTACACTTCATCTTGCTGGTTACTATGCCTTGTTATCAGTTACTTGTCACTACCTGAAAGAACTCTTGCTGCTTCCTGTAAGATCACTTCTGAAAGAAGAGAAGTGCCTTCAGTGTTTTCACCAGGACTTTCTCCTTTGATTGTGAACATCATCTCTAAAAAAAGAGAGATGGATGGTATAATCATACCTATGAGTGTTATTATTTATTTGTATATATAGTATATAGCTTTTCATATTTAACAGGGAACCTCCCCTTGATGAGAGGAGAGATTTGTCCCCTTTTGATGTGGTAAACTTGCACATCTAGCTGACTAATCTCCCTTGCTGTGGTTGATAAGAACTATTTTGCTCATCAGTTAGCTGATTGACAAAATATTCATCCAACAGAATTGATTTACAGTGGTCTCCTTAGGTACCAATTTCCCATCATCATCAACAAATCTACATTTCAATTTTCCTTTTCCACCTGATATTTCAAGGGGAGTCTCACCTCCCATTGATTTAGATTCATTTAATTTTTTGACACTTTCTTTGACAATGCAAACCCTGAATTTGGTGACTCCAGGAAACTCAGTGAGGTATGCCACCTCTTCTTTTTGAATGACTTTTTCTTGAATGAGATCATTTAGATCAATATTAAAGAAAACTTCTAGCTTTAGATGCAATTCATCCTAGTTTTATACTTCTTTAGCATATTTATTCTCAGCCTCTATTGCTTGATCGTATTCTGATTGGATTTTAGAACATATGGTCACTATTGTATGAATGGTATCAATACCTTGTTGTAAAATATTCTTTGTCCATTTTTTTGTAGCTTTACCCACTTAAACAACATTTAATGTTTCCATGTAAAAAATTTGATGAATGGATAAAGAAGAAGATTGAATTGGCTTTATCAATTTCTTAATAACTGCTATCAACTAAACTTTTTCCTTGAGTTGATCTTTGGTCACCTTATCATGATCCATATTTTCAAACAAGGAACCAATTTATGATTGAAATTTTTATTTCATCCCTTCTCTAGTAGCCTTACCCAAATGAATTTTAGATATTTGATAATCAAAGGCGTTAACACTATCTTTATTTTTTTTAGTTGGA
Source organism: Torreya grandis (assembly GCA_037957365.1). NCBI lineage: Eukaryota > Viridiplantae > Streptophyta > Pinopsida > Cupressales > Taxaceae > Torreya > Torreya grandis. The sequence continues at coordinate 1,717,474 of JARHVA010000739.1, read as the reverse complement.
GGAATTGTTACTTCTACATATTTTTCTCCTTTATTATCTGTGATTATCACTGATACATTTTTGGGTTTATTTATTGTTAGAGAAGGTAGGATGGCCAAGGTATTGAAATCAATCTCTTCATGCTTAACATTTTTCTTTCTCTTTTTCACTACATCATCTAATTAGTCAAGAATTTCTATATTAGGAAGAGGTTGTTGTATTTGAGCAGAATGAAGTTTTGTTGAAACCTCAAGAGAAGGAAGAAAGTTTTTTAGGGATGGAATTATTTTGATACTATATCATATTTATCTCTTTCTACTATATCAATTGGAGTTTTTGTTGAAGGATAGAGAATCAATTTAGAGTCTTACAGAGGAGGTAGAGATAAATAGTTATCAAGGAGAAAAACCTTATTGTTCTCCGATCATTTATAGAGAATCAATTTAGAGTCTTACAAAAGAGGTAGAGATAAATAGCTATCAAGTTTGGTAAAATACAGAAGTAAAAATGAAGAATCAAATGCAATAAATTGTTGAGTGATATTTACCACCAATGTCTGTGACTAAACAAGACTATCAAGAGGAACATCTTCATAAATATAAATGATGGGAGAACAATAAGGTTTTTCTCCTAATTTTTTTATTTTTAGCTTAAGAGGCCTATGAATTAGGGCAACTACTGCAATAGGTTGAGCTTCAGTATCTATTTATATTTCTAAAATATCTTTATTTTCACCAATTGCTTATGTTGTTCTAACTTTTGATTGTTGTTTCTTGTGAAAGCTTCCCAGATTTGTATCTCCTATTGGAGGTGGAAACCCTATTTTATTAATATTTAATCCTTTGTTCTTCAACAATCTCATAGTTATATCAAGCACATCTTGAGTTCTGCTTATTAGAGAAGTTGATTCTTTCTTGTTCCAATCAACCTTTGGAAGTGGTTTTGATTCAAATTTATCTTTCTAAAAACTTATGTCTTTGTCATCTACTATCTTGTTTGGGAATTTAATAATGCTAAATGCATTGACATGTTTTATTGCAAACCATGATCAATCTATGATTTTCACATCTCTTTCATCATTACAATCCAACCAATAGGCCTCCAAGTGACATGCATGCTCATACGAAGAACTAAGAATGTTTTCCACTAAATCCATTATATCAAATGAAGGTCTACTTTAAAATATACTCATATTGACATGTGTGATCTCTTCCTTAACATACTTTACTTTAGTTAATGATGCACACGTATACCTATCTATAGAGATGGGAAACTCTACCCCAATTTTGTGTTTATTGGCTAGAAACTTGTGGGTTTCAACCAATTATCTCACCAATTCCATCAAGGCCCATTTGTTATCAACATATCTAGGAAGCATGTATGGTGATAAATCACATCCGAAAATTCATAGATAACTAAAAGTGATAAATTGAATTAACTAGCCCCCCCATTTAATAATTTTTGGTGTTGCTTCTACAAATGTCCTCGAGTTATAAGGATATGGTTCAAACATTTAAATCACATGTTGTAGGAATGCATCATTTACTCTTTGATAGTGATGAGAACTTTAATTTAGAGTAAGTAGAGGATATAATCCATATATTTTTGCAGCTTTGATGTCTCTTACCTATTTCAATCCACTGTAAAGCCTTCTTATAACAACTACATATACAAGGTAAGAAAACATGTAGAACTTAGAAGTTATTTTGACTTCAATTAGTTGATTATGGATTGAATCACTTATGAGTTGACCCCAATTGATATACTGCTTATTTTGGCGAATAATAGATGTATACCTATACATCTAAGTTTGGAAGTTTCTTGCAGCAGGATTTCCCACTACTCTGTGTAAGAGTGTAATTATATCATTGACTTCATTCATGAAATTAGACCTAGAAATATTCTATAAAAGTCTTGTTGTTTTATGCTTAGGTTTTATCAACCATTATTTGTCTACCCATTTCACACAAGAATTAGTGTTGTCCTCCTAGAATTGTTGAGTAGAAGTAGGAGTCAAATCAACAAAATATTTTCTTTCTAGCAATTGAAGTAGTTTGTTAATATGTTTTGGTGCCAAGCATACAACATGTTCTCCTTTAAGATTCAAAACCTCTCTTCTCAAGATCATAGTGATCAGTTATAGTCAAGACAAGTTCTAGACACTCTATTAAAGTTGGAGATGCAATTGTTTGTGCCAACCCACTGTGATAAATGCTTTATCCATAATCTATCTTATGGACTTCATTTATTTCCTTCCAATAGTCTTTCAAGTCAATATGCCCTAAATCAATATCTATTATATTTTCAACTTTTGAATCCAAATTTGACAGAGGGATTAACATATTGAAATTGGTACTTCATTTATGATTCTTCTTCACCTAATGGGGCTTTTTTAGAGGAGTTTTCTTTGGAGTACCCTTAACAGGGGTCCTAAATGTTGACATTTAGTATAAAAGACCATTTGAGTGAAAAAATCTATTGTAATACATCTAACAAAGATGAACTATTGAATAAATCAATCAAAACATGTTTCTATTAAAAATTACACCTAGAGTTATTAGAGTCTAACAAGGTTGTATACAAGGGTATCAGACTCTAGGGGTCATGTTAGCATTATTGTCAGGTTCTAAAGGTTATGTTAACACCCCTATTTGGGTTCATGGGTTATGTTTACAGACAAAGGGTCCTTAATCTAATAAGGGTGGGAATAGAGGGAGTATGACCCCATAAGGTTGTCTACAAGGTAATTTGATTCAGGGGAGATTTTGAGCAAAGGATTGAGGTTTTGCTAGGAAAATTTTGACTATAGGTTCTCATAGCATGTTGTAGACAATATCAAGAGATAGAAAAGTTTTGTATTTCATCTATAAATGAAGATAAGAAAGGAAAAATTTCACCTACCTCTTCCAAAAATGTAAACCCTAGTCATCAATTGTAAAGATCCCAAAGCCGATGAAGGTTGTAAAGTATGAATAAAAATTAGGTAGATGCAAACAAGATGTAAATGATGAATTTAAAAAATCAACAAAAGGATGTGAAGGATAAATAATTACAGATGTCTTCATGTGTGTATAGGGTTAGTGCCATTAATGTTTGAAATCTTGGGATTTAATTTTAGGCAAGTCAAGATCTGAGATTTATGAATGCAAATAAGTCAAGATCTGTAAGTTGTGATGACAAACAAGTTAGGCTCTTTGGGTTATGTCAGTAATGGCATCAAACTTTGGGGGTACTATTTACACACCCATTAGGTTCTGATATGAGTGTTAGTAGGTTTCTCAGATTCTAATCAATTTATCTGGATTAGCATTGAGACTTGAGGGTGGTGTTTGCAAGTTTCAAATTTTACATAGGATCCTAGGGGTCATTAACACTTTTTTTATTTTGTAAAAAGAATGACTTAGAAAAAATTTCAACACTTTTGCATAATTTGACCTTGAAAATGATTTTTCTCAAAAATAGGAATTTTGACTTTTGATCAACTTGACATTGACTACCTTTGACTTATTTTGACTTTTTGACCATTGCTAAAAAACTAGTACAAGCTATCATACAGTCTGATATTAACACTGATCTAAGACATGAGATTTTTTGTTTCACTCTGATTCCTCATCTTATTATTGTCTCCTTCACTGAGTTAGATGAGAAAGAAATAATTCTCAATCCACCTATCATTGTCCTTCCTTAGAACTAAAGGCATTAGTATAATGTCTTTTAGGCATAGTTTCCCATTCATACCTCCTTCTCTCCTCAAGTATAGCCTCATCTTATATCATTCACATTTTATGGATGAAAGTGATCAGACATAGCCAACCTAAAAGAGTATACCTTTTCCTATGAGTCTTTCAACCTAATCTCTACCATTTTCCTAGACCTAGTATTGACTAAGAGTTTTGCCTTTTTGTGATCTCAAAAACTAAAAAACTATGGAGTTCTATTTTGGCTCAGCTTGATGTTGTTAATAGTCATTAAGACACTACTAATGTCTTTTGGTTCTATCATGAGAACCCACTACCACCACCCAATTTGAATCTCATTCCACTCAATAACCAACCTAATCTACATCCCCATCGGTCAAAAGGGACCAACTCATATCAATAAAAACATTGGATAAAACATGCCAACAACAAAACCAAACAACCCAAAACAATAACATAACATGCCAAGAACTAAGTACAAACTACAACCCCAGAAGGAGGTGGCATATTGTACATAGGTGGCTAGGCACTCCAGGAAGAAGTCTCAATAGAAGGATGATCTAGTGATCCCAAAAAATCTTGAATAGGATCCGGGGGATGCAAAGATAAAGTAATACCCCAAATAGTAGGAGGTTGATCAACACTACCAACTAGGCCAATCCCCTGCACATGAGAACTCCACTGGGCCAAACCAACAACAAGCTTCCCGTGCAATAGTGATGGACTCCATCCACCTCAATGAAGAGGAGTGAAAAAGTGTTTGTCATTATGTGAATGGTTTTGCATGTGATAGGGCACCAAGGGAGAAGATCTATGTGTTGGCTAGTCTGGGGGGATGCAACTCATGGTGCAAGGAACACTCCCCTAGTGGTTGAGAAGCTTCATAAGTGTTAAAATTTTAGAGCCACCTTCTCTACTTGCACTTATATTTGCATAAAATTTCAAAGAGATAACAACCACTTTGTTATTAATATAAAAGAGACAAGACGCTTCTTCATTATTAAATAAAGTTGAGTTTTTAGCTTTCCATAATTGAAATAATATGATAAATGTAAAAAAAATTCCAAAAAAAAGCTACATATGTTGGCCACTGAGTATTATTATCAAAGAGAGACATTCACCATGAAAGTGGTTCTAGGTAAAATCGCTAGAAGAGCTTATGGATCTAGTACCAAGTCGATTAGGATTTGGGTCAAGTCCATTATATATGTCTAAAGGACTCTAGTTTGGAACACACAGGACTCTTGGGTTGAGTAATTCTAATATAATGGAGAAGATCCCTGAGAGGAAGGCCTTGGTTAGCCAAACATCAAAGAAAGTGCACAAACTTGGGTTCAAGCTCCACCACACTGATTTTATTAAGTCTGACAAGTCAAGTCCTAGGTGAATAATTAAATTCCATTGCCTATTTAACTTATCTAGAGCTATAGAAAAAGGGATCATGAATAGATATAGGAGACATTGAAGAAAAATCTTAAAGTGTGTATCACATTTCCATCTCTAGTCTTTTCACCAAGTGCGTGGAGATTGTAAACCCATTTTATGTAACATGACGTCGAACATCATTTCTTGAATGCCCAAGATGGAAGGTAGATTAGAATTAAGTAATTAGAATTTTTATTTGAATAGAGGCCAATGAGCCCAATCATGGTAGGAAATCAAATCTTTAACTTTATGAATACCTTTTCTATAGAGCCTCAAAGCTTTCATACCTAGAAATTCTACTAAGAGAAGAGTGGAATTGGTCATAATGGAAGACCACCACATGTTGTGGTCATTGAAAGACAAAGTATTTGGGAAATCATCACCCACCCTTTTGAAATAAGGTTTAACAAATCTTTGGGAAACCATCACCAACCCATTTTAGATAAGGTTTGACAAAGCTTTCTAAATGCTTTTATCCATGAAAGACCCCTCAAATTTGATGAAGGTAGTGGTAACAATTAAGGTGTGAAACCCAACACTTTTCTAACCAGCTTTACCATATAATAAGCCAAATGTAATGTAGTGTCACAAGAGAATTTTCTAGGCCTCATTGCCTTTGATTAATCAAACCACCCATTTAACACATAAAATAATGTTTTGTCTATAAATGTTAATGATGCCCATACCACCTTTATCGTGAGTGAGACAACAAATATCTTAAACAACTATTTTGTAGTTATTGTCACCAAATATTACACCCTAGAAGAGGGTGTTTAGGCCTCTTCTATATTTAGGCAACATGGTAACACTTCGAGGTATGTGGGTGTACCTATGGTGGAAGTGAGCCTCTATATGTAAGGGTTAGCTCCCTGAATATAACTAAGTAATTTCACCTATGATAACTATTTACTTTTGAAGGGAAAGGGATTAAAGTTGCATGAAATAAACCTATTATAAAAAGGTGATGCATTGAGATGTCCTCTACATGACCATTGCAATTCTTTCACAAAGAAACAATGCCTACAACACTAGCTTAAGAGTCCTAGAATGCACTAGAATTAGTGTTTCAATATGAAGGTGAGATGCATGAAGACTATCCAAGGTAAGTAAAACCATATATCAGTTGTAGATAATAAGGCTCATTATACACTTAAGACATATTCATACACTTAATTACACTCTACATGACCTGCTAGGTTGAAATCACTTGCATCAAACATGGAAGGATTAAGAGAAAGCAATGATAGATTCATATCACTTAGCCATTCACTATACATCTCTTCACACACTTTAATAAGATGAGATATGAACTCAAAATAGATTACATTTATCATTTTAAGGAAAAGTACAATGTCAAAACTAGCAAAGCTTCACCATATATGGTGTGGTATTATTTTACAAAGGCCAAAATGGTTACTACTTATAGAACTTGAGAGATGAGTGAGAAAAAAGAAGTACAAATGTCACTATGCCACATGCCAAGGCATGAAAACCCGTTACATTCTAGGAGAATGGAGTGAGAAATAGACCATGCATAGTCTAATAGGACAAATGGTCCTCCATAGCATGAAACTTAATAAAATTTGGCATAGGGCTCTCCTTGCTTGTTTAGGAAACTATTTTCATCATGAATAATCTCTCGAGCATTTGAAACTGAAGTAGGAGAGTTGACACATATGTACTATCCAAAGGAGGTTAAAACATGCTATGATAGTCATAATATGTTCTCCTAACTACTAGCTATCTTCTAAACATCTGTATTTACCATATGCAATCATTCATTAATCTTTTGGACCTTAACTCTTTGCATCTGGAAATCACTGTTTATCTTGGATCTCAATTGAGCTTTCATGGTGGTATAAGAGTCTAAGGTTATTTTATTGGATTTAGAATCCTTTGATCCTACATGTCTGCCTATGTGGCATACCCTTGCCACTTTTCTCATTCCATTTTAAAATATGCCTATTAGTATTTGGACACATGGCTTCATTTTGTGCACCATAGAATTCAGTTGAATTCATTTTATCAATTTCCATGGGAGTGTCCTTTATTTGACTTTTGACATTGGCCATTGATAATTTATCTAAGATTCATAGATTAAGACACGTGTTGCCACCACATTCTTTATATGTATCCCATTGTCAACCCATCTAGTTCATGTATTTGTGCCACTTGGCAGTCTCACATTTGATCTGGGCTCCTTGACCTTTGACTCAACATACATTGTTGATCTTAATCATTTAGTTAAATACATGCCATTGATCCTATTCTGTAAGATCAATTGCACATCATTATTTACTTGTCTAGTTAAAATGTGATACTTGGCATAATGGCATTCGATCTTAAGATCCTTTGATTCTTTGATCCTCACTCACACCATTAGATCTCTACTATGTGATCAAATGCGCACCACTGATCTTAGTCTATAAGATCAAATACAAATCATTAATTTTCCTTATATGCAAAAATACACACCATTGGTCTTATTCCCAATCTTTAAACATGGATCATTGATCTACGTTGTATGTAAGAATGTGCATCATTGATCTTAGTCCTAGACTTTAAATCCTGAGCGTTGATCTACCTTGTCCATAGGAATACACACCGTTGATCTTCCCCAAGGACCTTTTGACTCATTGACCTTGCTCACATGCCATAGATTTCTCTAGCTTGAATTCTCAATATGTTGACACTTGTTAACCCTATGTCAAACTAGAGCTTGTTAAGGATTTTTTGAATCAAAATGGTTACTTGTTGTAGCTTAATGTTGACACTCCTGTGCACATCCCACACTACTAGATGATCTTTAAAGGCTTGTATCTTGAGATAAAGAACTCATCAAGATACCACATTTATAGGGGATGATATACATGACATATATGTAATTTTTTAGCCTTGGTTAATTTCCAAAATACATTTATAAGATGCAAAATTAGACTGACTTATTCACCCTTCCATAACGTGTCATGACAATCTTGGTCCTTAAGATGTTTTAGAGGATTGAAAATGATAAGTGATATTTGCTAAGGTCTTTCTGCTCTTTCATTATGAAAACTTGTCACTTTCATGTATGGCCTTAAAATGACCCTAAATGACTCAAGTTGACATAAGATTTAATTAAACCATGACCAAGGCTAAAACCATAAGATATAACATTAAACACACCATATAACATCATATAGGCCTCTATATAAGTTTTGACTATAGGGGGTTGACCCATTTTGACTTGTAGTCAAAATGGTCAACATTCTTGACTATTTCCCAAGGGTGATATGCTTGCTATGTCATGACCAATAGTCTAATCTTGTCCATTGGGACAAAGAGTCACTTGTACACTAGCTTGACACATAAATCACCTTTGATAACACATTAAACACAAGGGAAAGACACATAAAACAAGACACAAATTAAAAAAACACATGTTTAACTAGAACACTTAGGGAACACAACACACACAACTAAAACAAAACACATGCCTAATCAACTATTTACAAAACTAACCTTTACCCCTCAATAATAAGGTTTCAAATGTATCCCATTCATAGGGATAAGCAACTCTTCTCCATTCCTTACTAATTGGAAAGAATTGCTTTGCTTGCACTTGATGATGACATATGATCCATTCTATAGGGTGTCAAATTTGGTATGCCTCCTTGGTTTTGCTCTATCTTCATCCCACTTCAATACCATGTCACCTTATTGAAATGATCTTGGAGTTTCCTTCTTTTCAAAAGACCTCTTCACTAATACTTGGTGATTTTCCATAGCTTGATAAGCCTTATCTCTAGTCTCTTGTAGCTCCATTAATTCTGTCAATCTCACATCCATTGGAGTGTTCTCAAGCAACTCTAATTAATGTGCCAACCCTAAGGCAGGAAACTCTTTAGAGATAGACAACCTATCTTGTCTTCCATAGACAAGCACAAATGAAGAAATCCATGTTGATCTCTTGGGAGTTATCCTATCATCCCATAAGGTTGTCTTCAATTTGGTGTGCCAAGCCCTCTAGTTATGATCCTAGTTTTTCTTAATGATTCTGATTAGATTCTTGTTAGTAGATGCATCCAACTTATTACTTTGAGGGTAATAGTTTTATGAAGTACTCAAGAATATGCCATTATGATTTGCCCAATTATTAGTCTTAACACCCATAAAAGTAAGAGCATTGTTTGAAATAATAGTAGGAGTGCCAAACCTTATTATGATGTTCTCATAGAACTCTAATATAGCATTCTCATTAGCTTCCTTTAATGCTACTACCTCAACCCACCTCGTAAAGTAGTCATTTTTTATGAGTATCTATTTATGACCATTACTTGATGGGAGTTTATCATGCCAATGAAATCAAGGCCCCATTACATGAAAGGTTGATCCACTTGGATAGGCTTTAAAGGAAGAGCTGCAAGATTATGTTTTTCCATAAAGAAAGCACATTATACACACCTTCTCACCCAATCATGGTAGTCCTTGAAGAGGCTAGGCCAATAATATCCTGCCCTCATGATCTTGGCAGTTGTGGTTCTTGGGGAGAAATGACCTCCTGCTATTCCATCTTGGAACTTCTCAAACAACACTCCAAATTTGTAATTGTCAATGCAACTCAATAATACACCATTAGTATCTCTTCTAAAGAACACACCATCTAAAAGGAAAAAGGTAATAACTTACAATCTAAAATATCTCCTTTGAGATCTAGTCATATCATTAGGATACTCACCACTTTGAAAAAATTTGATCACATATTGTGTCCAACTCTGTATATACAAGGAACCAACTAGTTGGGGGCAATCATGATTGATTAAAACCTCTTATTTTGACTCATGAATATCATAAAATAGATGTTCATAAAGGCCCTTACCTCTTATCAACTTTTGTACTTTGATATCAAAATCATATTCCATTACCTTAGGGATCCACCCTGCCCTCTTCTCACTAAGATATTTGTTCAAAATAAACTCCTTAGTATTAGGATGATAGAGCATAACACAAATTTCATTATTTTAAACCATATGCCTAAATGGCTTTAGTCCTCTTAAAATATCAAGGACTTGCTTCTCAACAAGGTATACTTGATTTCATAATCTTCCAAACCTTGACTAAAGAATTTAATTGGTTGCTCTACGCCCTCATCATTCCTTTGTATTGGCATAGCTAAGATAGTATCAAGGTTAGAAAATGTATACAACAAGAAGTCTTTAGAAAAATTAGGATTCACAAGAGTATGAACTTGAGCAATTACTTTCTTAATGGCTTCAAAACTATTATTTCCTTAGTCCAAGAAAAGCCCTGATTCTTTTTTAGCATGGCTGTGATAGGTTTCACCAAAGATGTAAAACCAAGTATGAATCTCCTTAAAAAAATTATCTTACCTAAGAAAATTTGGAGACTTTTATTATGTAAGGGAAATGATAGGCCTAAAATAGCCTCTATCCTTTCAGGATCAACAACCTAACCATCTTTGGAAATAATGTGTCCTAAGAGCTTACCTTCATGGATAACAAAGATGCATTTTTTGGATTAAGAGATACTCCATACCGCTTAAATATTTAAAATGCTTGTCTCAAATTTTGTATATGTTAATTAACATCTTTAGAGAACATTTTTATATCAGCTAGATAAACCAACAATATCTCATTGATCAAACCTTTGAAGGCCGTGCCCATTGCCCTTTGAAAGGTAACACTAGCATTTGAAAAACCAAATGGCATATTTATATAAGAAAAAGTCCCCCATTTAGTAGTGAATGATATATTAAACTGATCATCCTCATTCACAATAATTTTATTATAACCTAAATATCCATCTAAGAGAGAAAAACATTAAGATCCTAAAACAACTTGCAAAATTTGTTCTATTGAAGTTAGAGGATAATGATCTTTGAGTGACACCCTATTAAGATCTCTAAAGTCCACACAAAGTCTTATCTCCCCATTCTTATTTATAATAGGCACAAGGTTAGCTACCAATCTTGAATGCTTGATAGGAAAGATTATTTTAGATTCAAGGAGTTTAGTGAGCTCTAACCTCACGAGTTGCTTAACCTTGGGATTGATGGGTCTTTGTTTCTATCTAACCGGTTTAACTCTAGGTTCCAATTCAATGGTATGGTGTGCTAGGAAAAGATCAAAAAATTTGAGATCCTTATATTCCCAAGCAAATATATCATGAAACTCTTGACACAACTCAATGAATGTTTGTTTATCTAAGGTAGAACATACCTTGCCTAGTTTGAGGAGTCTATCTTTGAAGATTAAGACTATTTCATAGTTCTCTTTTGTATATATACTCATTTTTTCCTTATTTTTTTGATAATTCTCATTGAAGATACTTTCTAATTTCACCAAACTCTTAAGTATATTATTTGTCCTTAGCTTCACAATCTGATCACCAAATTATTCTTGGAGTCTCATTTGATTCCTTGAAGAAAACTCAGCCTCATTTTGCAAGAAGCATGTAATATGTTTATCACTATTAAAAACTTGAAAAGACACTTCATTCTCAGATATAGAAGGTTTGATAATTATCTTAATGTGATATTTCTTCCCCTCTTCTTTTATGGTAGTTCGATTATCAAATTGAGCTCTTATGGCAGCTAGTCTATCAACATGATTATTCTGCGACCTTGGGACTGATTGTATATTGCATGCATTAAATTTTTCAATAAAATCCCATACCCTATGATTATATGACTTAAAAAAGAGTTCTTTTTAGAAACAATATTCCTAACTTGATGAACAACCAATTTACTATTTGCATATACTTGCAAATTCTTGATTCCCTTTCTCCTTGCTCATTGTAGGCCATGAATTAAACTTTCATACTCAGCCACACTACAAGTATAACTTAAATGGAATATATATAAAGAATAATATTTATATTTTTATGGGGATACCAACATAACACTAGCTCATGCACCAACCCTACTTCTTGAACCATCAAAAAATATCTTTCACATCTCATCATCTATACCTTCTTCTTTGGCAAGTAGAGGTGTTGGTATTCCTTCTTCATGTATACAATATACTCCTAGATCAGTTTCCTCCATAATTTCATAAGGATAATTCTCATAAGTATTAGTACCATATTAATTTACAAACACATTATAAATGCCTTCAATCTTGGAAGAAGTACCATCATCTACAATAAAATCTTTATCTTCATGAACAACACAATTCAAATTAGAACTTGTCTCAATGTAGGGATTAATACAAAGCCTTACAAGAGGATAAGTATTTATGGTCACCTTGGTTCCATATCTTGTTTTAAATGCAAATAAATACCAATCAACTAAGAGAGCCACCTATCTTGGCTGTAAAGTCCCTTGATAGGCAGATTGCAAAGTGAGTTGGGAGGTCAACAACAACTATATCTGGAAGGATAGGAAAACTAGGACAATCATGCAAGAAAACCTTTACATTTTTTTATCAATCCTATCATATTATCAGGTGTGCCATATATTTTTATAAATCCTTTGCTATGAGGCTCATACTTTAGGCCCAATTTATCATCTACCACTTTGGGCATGACTTAAGTAGAAGCTTCACTATCAACTATGCAGTTATGGACTAGTTTGTCACCCACTATGAGAGTTAAATAGAATGGTGGAGGTTTATTAGCCCTATTATATGGTTAAACAATAGTGTTATGATCATATGTAAACTAAACATTATCATGAATTTGATTTGAAGGAGGGACACTAATAGGGATAATAGATAATTGTTTTTGTATGAGCTCTTTTTAACTAGGCATATGAAGAACATTCCAAATGGATATGGATGTTTTAGTACTCTTTAATGAATATAAAATGTTTAAAGTAGACATAACTACTTTATCTTGTATTCTTATAGGCAAGTAAGTTCTTGGAACCTAAGGAGTTAGAGTGCCTTGAACAGTCCTTCCAATGTTTTGATTTGGAAGATGTGTAGAGTTATTTGAGGTTACCACTCCTACAGTTATAACTTGTTGCTTTGTATGAGGATTGAATGAGCTTGTATGAATATTACTATCATCACATAAATCCTTTCTTTTGTCTCTAGGGTTGTCTATAATAGAGGTTCCTTGATTAAGCACAAAAGTATCCTCAATTAAGAAGTTGGTGAAGATCTCTCCTTAAGGCTGTCCACCTTCACTTGTCTGCATCATGACTTTATATTAAACTGATAAGAGAGGAGTAAGTACTCCTTTAGTAATAAGATCTTTCTCTCTACATTCATTAGCATCCATTAATTGGCATTGTTTCCAATTTTCACTTTGCACCAAGTTTCTATGAAATGGTACCATCTCTCTTGCATTGGTGATGAAGTTGGGGTTATACACATTGGTAGGCCTGTTGAAGTTAGGATGCCCTTGACCTCTTCCTCTCCCAAAATTTTGACCATATTATTGTTTATAAGGGTAAGGATTCTGATAAGCACCTTGTTCCATACTTTCTTGCCTTTTTTAAGCTTTTAGAGCTTGGAATCTTGACTCTAAGAACTTAAAATTAACTGGCAATCAACATCATTTTCTACCTTCTTAGGAGTAGCTTTAGGCTTGGTGTTAGCATTATAAATTTGGGATACATCTAGAGTATTAGTAGAAGTATGAGACAATAGGGGCATATACACCTTAGGAGGCAACCTTCCATCTTAGATGAGACCATTTTCAGCTTTGATAGCAAGTTCATATGCTTCAGGAAAAGTGGAACCTCCCATGGATTGAAGCATGATAGCAATTTCAGTTCCAATGGCTCTCATGTAGGTAGGGAATACAAAACTAGGAGGTTTAATAATGGGAGGAGGAAATATAAACCAAGTCTTTTGAAACCTCTCATTGAATTCATGCATTATTTCTTTGGATCCTCTTTTGATCACATTGAGTTGATGAATGAGAGAGGCATGGTCACTTTCATTTCCAAATATTAAGGTCAACAACACTCCAAAATCATCCTATGATGTGATGCATCCACCTTATATAGTCCTATACCAATCAAGATCTTTCCCTCTTAGGGACATGTCAAGGAGTCTAATGGTAATGTTTTCTTGAGTGACATTGTGGAAGCTACAAATGTTAGAGATATCCCTACTGTGTTTACTAGGTGTAACATGACTCTCACCATTGAATATGGGCACACCTTTTATGGCATTAGGAGGAATGACATCATATGCTTGAAGGTAAATTGGATTTTCAGTATTGAAGGTAGGGAAAGCATGAAGTCTAGCAATGTCTTCTTTAATATCTTCAATTTCTTCAACCTCTTCACTCTTTTGGCTTCTTTGGCTAGCAAAATCCTCTTGTTCTTCAAAAGGCAAATTAGGATGAGGATACTAAACTTCAAGAAGAAGTTTAGGCTGAATGGGTGGATTAATGGGGTTGAACACTCTACTAGATGATGACCTGGTGAAAACCATGAATAATGAGGGCAAGTTTATAAAAAACAATGGCCTTAAACTAGATTATACCTTGATAGAGTCACCAAATTCTAAGTAGCACACCAATTTATAGCTGATGTTATCAAGACCAACATTCACCTTGACAAGTTGTCTTGAAAATAATGGTCCCATCGTGTGTGCCATAACTATTGTCACCAAATCTTGTACCTTATAAGAGGGTGTTCAAGACTCTTCCAAATTTGGGCAACATGGGAACACTTCCAAGTATGTGGGTGTACCTATGGTGGAAGTGAGCCTCTAGATTTAAGGGCTAACTCCCTGAATATATCTTGAGGTACTTTTACCTATGTTAACTATTTGCTTGTGAGGGGAAAGGGATATAAGTTGTATGAAATAAACCTATTATAAAAGGGTGATCCACCAAGATGTCTTCCACATGACCATTGTACTTCTTTCATAAAGAAACAATGCCTCAACACTAACCTAAGAGTCCTAGAATGCACTATCATTAGTGTTTGAATATGAAGGTGAGATGCATGAAGACAATCCAAGGTAAGTAAAACCATAGATCAATTACAGATACTAAGGCTCATTATACACTTAATACAAATTCATATATGTAACTACACTTCATATGACCTGTTAGGGTGAAATCACTTGCATCAAACGTGGAAGGATTGAGAGAAAGCAAGGATAGATTGATACCGCTTAGCTATTCACTATACATCTCTTCAAACACTTTAAAAAGATGAGATATGAAATCAAAACATATTGCATTTATTGTTTTAAGGTAAAGTGAAATGTAAAAACCAACAGGGCTTCACCATACATGGTGTCATATTATTTTACAAAGGCCAAAATGGTAAATACTTATAGATTTTGAGAGAGAAGTGAGAAAGAAGAAGTCCAAAGGTCACTATGCCACATGCCAAGGCACAAAAACTAGTTACATTGTAGGAGAATGGATTAAAAAATAGACCATGTACAGTATAATAGGATAAATGGTCCTCCAAATCATGAAACTTCTTGAAATATGGCATAGGGCTCTCCTTGCTTGTTCAAGAAATTTTTTTCATCATGGATCATCTCTAGAGCATTTGAAACTAAATTAGGAGAGTTGACACATATGTATTGTCTGAGGGAGGTTGAAACATGATATGATAGTCATAATATGTTCTCCTAACTACTAACTATCTTATAGACATCTATATTTACCATCTATAGTCATTCAATGGTCTCCTGGGCCTCAACTCTTCACATTTGATAGTCACTATTTATCTTGGATCTCAACTGAGCTTTCATGGTAGCATATGAGTCTAAGGAGCTTGGTTTGGTACAAAATCCTTTGATCCTACATGTCTTCCTATGTGGTATTACCTTACCAATTTGCTCATTCCATTTTAAATTATGCCCTTCATCATTTAGACATGTGGCTTCATTTTGTGCACCCTAGAATTTGGTCAAATTCATTTTATCGATTTCCACAAGAGTCTCCTCGATTCAACTTTAAACATTGGCCATTGATCATTTATTTTGGATTCACATATTGAGACACTTATCACCACCACATGCTTTCCATGGACCCCATTGTTAGCCCATCTAGTTCATGCATTTGTGCCACTTGGTAGTCTCACATTCGATTTGGGCTCCTTGACCTTTGACTCAATATGCACCATTGATCTTAGTCATTCAATTAAAAATGCATCATTGATCTTAGTTTTTAAGATCAAACACACACCATTGATTTGCTTATCTAGTTTAAATGTGACACTTGGCATAATGGTATTCAATCTCAAGATCCTCTGACTTTTTGACACTCACCCGCATTGTTGGATCTCCACTATGCGATCAAACATGCACCATTGATATTAGTCTGTAAGATTGAATGTAGATCATTGATCTGCCTTGTATGTAGGAATGCACACCATTGATCTTAATCCCTATATTTAAATGCAGATCATTGATTTGCCTTATATGCAAGAACACACACTATTGATCTTAGTCCCAATCTTTAAACATGGATCATTGATTTGCATTGTACGTAGGAACATGCTCTATTGATCTAACCCAAGGACCTTTTGACTTATTGACCTTGATTGTGTGCCATATGTCTTCTAGCTGGAACTCCTGAGATCTTGACACTTGTAGACCCTATGTTAAATTGGAGCTTGTCAAGGATTTTTTGAGTCCAAATGATTACTTACTATAGTTTAATGTTGATGTTCCCATGCATATCCCACACTGATAGCTGATCTTTAAAGGCTTGTATCTTGAGATAGATAACTCATCAAGACACCACATTTTTAGGGGATGATCTTGGCACCAATTAATTATGTTTATGCAATTCTTTAGCCTTGGTTGATATCCAAAATACATTTATAAGATTCATAATTAGATTGACCTATTCACCCTTACATGACATGTCATGATAGTCTTGCTCCTTAAGATCATAAAATTTACACTTGAAGCTTACCTACAGTGTTTCAGAGGATTGCAAATGACAAGTGATCTTTTCGTGAGGTTTGTCTGCTCTTTCACTATTAAAACCTACCACTTTCATGTATGACCCTAAAATGACCCTAAATGACTCAAGTTGACATAAAACTTAATTAAACCATTACCAAGGCTAAAAACATAAGATATTACATTAAACACACCCTATAATATCATATAAACCCCTATATAAGTTTTGACTTTAGGGGATTGACCCATTTTGACTTGTAGTCAAAATGGTCAACAATAGCCATGAGTCTATTTATCATTGGTCCATATAAATTTCCTGAGAACTTTTGCAAACTTGTCATATGAGGCTTTATAGGAGGCCTAATAGGAAGAATAGTAAAATGGTTGGCAACAAGGATCTTATAATAAACTTGAAAATTTTCAGCCATGATAGAGGTTTTGTGATCTAGTGTTCCACCTTTTTCTCCACTCTATCAATGACATATTGCCACAACTCCAAAGGAGAACTATCAAAAGCGAATGAGATGCCAATAAATTTGAATATATCACCTTTTTTGATTTAATTCTAGCTATATTTTTTGAGTCATCTTGGCATATGCATCATTCTCTATCTGAAGCATTAGACTTTAGCCCACTATAGATTATAATTAGAGGCTTTGTATAAAATATCAAAGTAATTCAGTAACTCTTTAACGAAAGATTCTTGCTCATTGATAGTGAGAAAGGTAACATTTGTGAAGTGGCCATCAATGAGATAAAAATAATTATCAAGAAGATAAATTCTCCTTATGATCTCTCACTCTATCTTATGAACAAGTATATAACCAAAATATTTAGCAAATAAAATACAAAGAGTCAAAGCCAATGGAAAACCTTTTCTGATGGACTAAAATAAGCCAAAGTTATCTTATTTGAGCCCTTTAATAGTGAGACACATTGAATTTTATAAAAATAAAGTTTGGATTAGTGAGATAAAAAGTTAACCAAAGCCTAGGGCCTAGAGCATGGCTAGGATGAACGATCATTTGATTATATCATAGGCCTTCTCAAAGTCTAGTTTGAGGAATATAGTGTGCTGGCAAGAAGACTATGCCCATTCCATTCCCTCTAAGACAACAATGAGACTGTCAAAAATGTATCTATTCTTATTAAATCGAATCTACTTTAGTATAATGATGTCAATCAGGATGAAATAAAGATAATTTATAAGGGCTTTAGCAAGGATTTTATATGACACATTAAGGAGGGTGATGGGACACCATCTAGAGATGAGCTATATGTCTCCAACCTGGGGAATGAACTTAATATTTCCTTTATTGATGAGATCATCTAGAGACTTGTTTTATATAGGTTTTTTGTAGACTTGTCGTAGGTCAATTCCTACAAAGTGCTAGGTAGCCTTGTAAAATTCAAAAAAGAAACCATCAATTCCTAGGTTTTGTCATTGGCTATGTGTATACACATAACATTTTCAAAATTTATCACTTACTAATGCTTTTTATCTTCTAGGAATCCATCGAGTCTGAATCTCTCAAAGTGCACACCTTAAAGGGTATACTGATACAGGGGTGGGCAGACCATTGGTGCTTCATAGGATTGTTGTCCCCTTCCTACCACCTGCTATCTACACAACCATCTCCTAAAAACATTCCCCTAAAATTTGTATCCTACTCTTGTCATTTTCTACCTTCATTAGCCCTTCATTGACCTAATACCATTTTTGATGGTTTACATTACATTTTTGACTCCATTGACCTTGTACTATAATTGATAAAACTTATTTAGTTTCTAGGTCATCCCCTTACTAACTTAGACTTAGACCTAAATTGTTTTTGTTTATAATGATATAAGGTTGATTGGGTCGACCTTATCGGCCTAAACTTTAGAAAAGGACTAAGGTTAGATCCACCTACATAAACACATCCATTTCATCATTTATTATAGAAGAGAAGAAGAAGAAATGTATATTGTGCATATGCTTATCCACCATTCTACTTGAGGAGCATAACTTAGGGTTTCATACTTTTTTTGGAGATACAGATCTTATCTTGTGGAGAAGTATTTTGTATGCATTGATAGGTTGTGTAACCTAGATTTGATTTATCTTTGTCATCATTACATACCAAAACAACCTCTTGTGAAGCACCTTGGTCAAGGGAGAGATTGGGACTAGATGGGTTTGTCTTCGAAGTTAAGTATTCCTAACTTTGTTCCTCCTTTGTAAGGGTAGATAGATATGCATTTATACTTCTCTCCTATGCATTAGGATTATGTATACATTGATGTGAGAATATGTATTCTATGCATGTTTAATTTTAATGTTTATTACCCCCACTTTATGTCACAAGCTTTGGTTAGCACTAGATTAGATTTTTGCTTTACTTGTTATTAGTTTAGTGAATATGAAAACATAGGATCTAGTTAGTGTTATTGTATAATTTTGTTTGACTAGAGGCTTTAGAACCCTCCCTAGTGAATTTATTATGGTAAGAGATCTCTTATCTAGGTCTAGTGGATCCATCTTGGTCATGACCATGAATATCTAATATATCCACAATCGAAAGTGTAAGTATGATTTATCTTCTCTGAGCTAGGATTGATTTATAGATCTATTACATTTCCCATTGCATACATTCTGGTGAACCCAATGTGAATCTAACCCTTTCATGTTTTCTTTCATGCTATCATTTTTTTATCACTTCATTATAATTTTCCATATTTGCATTACTATATCGAACTAGTTGGTATAGTTCTAAATTTTTATGTGTAGGTTTAACACGTAGTCACTTCAAAATGACTTTGTTCTATCTATGCAAGTCTTCATCATATATAGGTTATTGGATCAAATTGGTCAGCATAATACTCTTCTTCAGGTCTAGATTAGCATAAACTATGGAATAGGTCAATTTTGTCTGCTAATTCTTTATGCTAGCATAAAAGTCAACAAACACTATCGAACATGTCGACCCTATTCCTTATTCTTCTTTAGCATACAAAATTTTGTAGAATTTGATCTAACCAGTCAAACCAGTTTGTAGAATTTAAAAGCAACAACAAAGGCATTAAAACATATAATTTTCAATCTTAACCATATTCAAGTCTACTAAGGGTAGAGATGGTGTGCACACCTCTAGTTTCCATCGATGTCTTATTGTTTTCTCATGATTATTTTCTACCTTATCTCTATAACATGGATAATCATTATTGTGACTTGGTTATACAAGCCTTTCTCCCCTTAGTCCTCCTTTTTACCATGTGATCAGTTAGCAAACAAATCATCTTATTCTAATCTCATTTTACCTATCCATCTTGGATCTCCCTTTATTCCCCTTATTTCTTTTTGCAAAATAAGCATACATATGGTTGAAACTTGAGATAACATGCTGGTTCATAGGTAATCCTAAGTGTTTTAGTCGCTCATGCGTTTGGATAGTTAGCTTCCTTTAGCCAAAGTCAAAACCCATTTGTGTGTATCACTTTGTCTCTCATGATTGGCCATTCCAAGTCTGTATGGAGGAGGAATCTTAAAATCCATAAAAATTTCAAAGCCAAATCATTTTAACAAAAGACAATGATACAAAAGGCAATATTAAAAAAATTTAAAGTCAAATCACACTAAAAAAATGATTCAAAACATATCTCCTTTCTCTAATCAAAGCTCAAACTCCACTTTTGGATTCATGATAGAGTTGAGGTCCATTGGGGTGTGGTAGGCTAGTAAATTAGAAAAGAAGAATTAAAAAAAATCTTTTAGTGTTACCGACTTTCTCACACAAGTACACAATCTTCACAGTAGATTGATGACTCTATAAGAGGTCTTGAGGAATGAGGAATATGTTGTGGGAAGGTAGGTCCATTTTACTTTTCCTGTTCAAACAACCAACATGCGTTGATCTAAGTATCTCACTTATTTTCATATACAACTTTGTGCTTATTGTAAATGGGTATTCTTTATATATTGATGGTCACTAGTTACCTACTGTCTTTCTATGTCTTTAGTGTGCCTCATTTTTCCTAAGGTCTTCTCATAGATTCCCTCTTTCATCTCCAATAATCTTGATATTTCCCCTTGAGAAATATTGTTTTGTTCATTGATCACTCCCCCCTGGGGATTTTATTTGTGAGTTGCAGTGTAAGACCTTGGATAATAAATTACCAAATTACTATTCCAAACATCACTAGTAACATAGTTTTCTTGTTATTTCCACATAATTGGTGTTCCCTTTGTGAATCAGAGTATAAGACCATGGATAGGACCTAGCCTTCCTCAAAAAAAATTTCAATACCCAAGTCACAATGAAATTCCATGTGTCAAATTTGAGATAAGTCATGATTGATCAGGAGTTACACATCATTGACATGCTTCCCATCCTGATATAGTATGTTTTATGCTTACTTCATTGATTTTTCATTTTTATCTTCTTATTTTTTGATTGCATGTAAGAATAAAACCATTTTTCTTAAATTTTTCATACTTTCCAGCTTGAATTAGTGTGATCAATTTAAGTTCACTTTTCTAATTGTGTTTCTCTTTTATACTTTCCAACATGATTTAGTATGATTGACTGAATTAATTGTTTCATTTTTATACCATTTTATTTTTATGTGCCTTGCATTTTATTACATCATTTTCATACTTCCCCACGTGATACAGTGTGATTTTACTTGTTTTAATTTGCTACAATTTTTTTATGGATTAAAAGCATTTTATTACTCATTTTACCATCTTTAGTTTATTATACTTAGTCATCTTTTTGTTATTACACATTTCCCATCTTGATATAATGTGTAGTACCTTTGTTTTTGATTAATTATACTTTTCCTAGTCATTTTTGCCTATTTCTTTTTAACCATGCATGTGTATCACATAATGCTAGAAAAGAAAACACTCCACATATATTTTCCATAGCATATACAACAAAAGCAAAATACATGTGCTAAAAATAAATATATCCATGCATCAACATCCATAATCAAATACAACCCATGAGATAACACACACACACACACACACACACACACACACACACACACACACACACACACACACACACACACATCATGCATTTTATATAATATGGTACAAAATACAAAATACATAGTTCCAGCTCTACTACTGGGCTCCATCATGCCTATCCTATGGTGTAGCCACACTTACCATAGATATTTGGGACTATCCTCTCTACATGTTATGCTGTAATGAGGTAGTTTAGGATATCAATCCTACTACTTATCCCTGTAGATTGGCCACTTGGGCTTGTACCTATCCAAGCTAGACTATGGTAGCTAGGTGCAATGCTCTCTCTTGAGCCAAGGCCTATCAAGCACGTGCCTCTCCTACTCCCACCCCTATCAATGTATGCAATCCATCTCCACGTGTCTGTAACTGGCTCCAGGCCTTACCCACCTACCTTAACTAGCCTATCTGAGCTAGGGAAGATGAAACCACATGATCATCTAGCATGGTGGGGTTGTATGGTATGAGCACCTTGTCTAAAATATCATGTTGTATAGCCATGACCAGGGATCCCCATTTGAATTCCTCTATCACAATATTTAAAAAAACAAAACCAAATAGATATTTGATAACATATATATCTCATAATCTATCTATCTACTATAATCACATGTAACTAGTATTCTATATCAAATCTTAAAATTACAACATTTTTCAATAGTCCTATTGTCACCAACCACCATCTCCCCATCTTCTCTCCTGTCGAGCACAGTCTCCCCATCTACTCATCCCTGAACACCTTCTTTATTAATTGCCTTCCTACTAATGTGAATCTAGGCATCACCACTTGAGCATGTCATGACCCTCTCCTAAGTGGTGCCTCTTTCAACCAACTCTATCTTGGATTGGTTATTGGGTCATCTTCTATGGATACCCTTGCCTGTGCCCACTTTTGTTGGTGGTGCCTCTATCTATGGTGTTGTCGAGGTGGTCATTACTAATCCTACTATGGTACTTGTTGCACCCTTACATCAACATCCATGTCCTCTCCTCCTTTAATCACCTATTATCATTCTTGACTAGTCCAAGGTCTCACACGCTACAACTTGATCATTGGTATCTTGACTGGTGCTTCTCTTCCTCCTCTCACCATCAACTCTTTAGCATGTTGTGTCTAAAAAAGGCATTACTAGAGGATCCACTAGGTTTTAGAGTCTAAACTACCCTATTAAGCATGCCATTGTCTATTACTCTACCCACCAGGTATAGTAACCCATGATCCACCCCTTAGCCAACCTTATCACCATAGTTGATTAATTAGGCTAAATAGTAGTTATGTGTGTATAAGGTTGCCACACAATCTCCCCTCATGTGATCATCTATAAATATGGTACATGAGGCATGACCTATGCTACCTAGTTCTACCACCATCTAGTCACTTAAGGTAATTTATCATCAACCACATGGGGCAACCTTGTTGGTCAATACATAGATAACCTCTCATATATCCAAACACTTAGTAAAACCATTGGTCCCATGGTATTTTTACCTCTAGATAATATCCCATACATATCATGTATGAGCTAGACCCAGATGATAGACCCAAAGTCACATAGTACCCCTTGACACAAAATGGATTGGCACAAGGCTATCGCATATAGTAGTACCTTACCATTTAACTTGTGACATAAAACATGTGTTGTCACAAGTCTAATCACGACCTTTTGGATGTCCAAAATCTACATGATATATACATCAAAATGATTGACCCACAAACCTAGGTATATCCTATTTGAGCATGTTGCCCACCTAGCTAGTGCTCATCTCTCCTCAAGATCATGCAGTGTCCCTATGATCACAGGTGTCCCTCCTATCGATAGACCAAACAATGTGTGGATGTCCTCTAGTGTGATACCCAGCTATATGCTATCCCCATACAACACCCATCAAAAAGTGTTGGTCAACCATTCCCATGCTCAAAGGAACATGACAATAGAATCAACACTTAGCGGGATGTACCTCATCTCCATAATACCTCCCAGGCCTAGTGTAACTAATCGTGCTATATCCATGTCTGTCAATTACTCTAGTAGATCTAGTAGCTATGATGCATATAGCAGTTGTCAATACCTCCAATCTCTTTAAAAAATATCAAATAATAAAGGATGTATCAGATCTCCATGTCATTAATAATAAAAAATACATTCTTAAAATTTCATAAAATTTAGATGATTTGATTTAGTTTTTCCATTTTCTACAAAATCAGCCTATTTAATACTAAATCATATTTGTACTTCATTTGGGATACTAAATCAGTCTTGTCACAATTCTACTAAATTGACCTATTCAATATTAGATCGACCACCTTCTTGCCTTGCAGTACTATATCGGCCATGTTGTACATAGTTGACCCTCCCAACAAAATAAATTAGCCCACTGTTATGCAGTTGACCTTATTATTCTCCCTTGCCTTGCAAACTAAGTTGACCTATTCAACTCTATTCATCCACAATGATGACTTTTTGACCATTTACCATAAATGCCTTGGACATTTATTGGTCTGACTCTTTCCTACCCAATACCTCATTTTACCCTGAGTGTCCCTAAAAATTTCCCATTGTTCATTTTGATGCCTAGATTTTGCCTACTACTCATTTTTTTATATTTAGCTCAATTTCAAATAAAAATATTCAAAATTTTGAAATTCTAGTTGCTTACCTGTGCTGCACTCGTTGCGGCCGTTATGCATCATCCCCATCTCAATTGTCATCTCTTCACCATAATGGATCTCTAATCTCTCACTTAGTCTCTTAGATCTCTATTTTCTCAAAATATTAAAAAAAAGAAATGAATTATTTTTCACCCTATTTAGATTTACTATTCAAAATTATTTACCTTTCAAATATTTATCTTTGGATTTCTTATTTTGATCATATCTTTATCTCTACTAGCTCTTTTTCCAAATCATAAAATATTATGTAATCCTAACATCATCATAGAATCTTGTCACCTATTATATGTATATGTTACAATTTTTTTGATTTTTTGCTCTTCTTTGCTAACCTCTATGGGTTCACCTAATGTTCCCTACATTGGACACCTTCACATTTTCTTACATCTCCTTCTTTATCTACAACACTAAAGTAAATAAAGGTATGTATTTTTCACTTTTGTCCTTTCATTTATCTCATTTGATCCTTACTACACTTTATTCAGCTTCAACATTATGCGTTACTATGTTCTTTTCCTAAAGCACCATCTTGTGTTGTACCTTCATGACATGTGATGAACTTCGAGTGGGACATATGTATACACATAATATTTTAAAACTTTATAAATTATTGATGTTTTTTATCTTGTAGAAACCCATTGAGTCTCAATCTCTTTGAGTGTATGCTTTAAAGGGTACACTGAGAAAGGTGTGGGTAGACCATTATTGCTTCACAAAATTGTTGTCCCCTTACTACCACTTATTATCTACACAACCATCTCTTGAAAACATTCCCCTAAGATTTAACTCCTATTTTTCACCCTCCTCTTGTCATTTTATGCCTTCATTAACCCTTCCCTAGCCTAAAACCCTTTTTTATGGTTTACGTTACATTTTCAGTCCCATCGACCTTGTACTCTAATTGATAAAACTTATTTAGGGTTTAGGTCAACCCCTATTCGACCTAAACTGATACCTAATTTGTTTCTGTTAATAATGGTACAAGGTCGATTGGGTTGACCTTGTCAGCGTAAACTTTCAAAAAGGACTAGGTTAGATCTATATATATAAATATATCCATTTCATCATTTATTAGAGAAGAAAAGAAGAATAGATATATATTGCACATCTACTTATCCACCATTCTACTTGACGAACATAACTTAGTTTATACTTTCTTTGGAGATACAGATCTTATCTTGTGGAGAAGTATTTTGGATGCCTTGATAGGTTGTGTAGCCTAGAGCTAATTTATCCTTGTCATACTTACATACCACAATGACCTCTTGTAAATCACCTTGGCCAAGGGAGAGATTGAGGCTCGGTGGGTTTGTATTTAAAGGTAAGTATTCTTAACTTTGTTCTTCCTTTGTAAGAGTAAATAGATATGCATTTGTATTTCTCTCTCATGCATTAAGATTCTGTATATGTTGACATGAGTATATATATTCTATGCATGTTTAATTTTAATGTTTATTACCCCCAATTTGCACCATAATCTTTGGTGAGCACCAAATTAGATTTTTACTTTACTTGTTATTAGTCTAGTAAAAATGAAAACATAGGACCTAGTTAGTTTTATAGCATAATTTGGTTTGACTGGAGGCTTTAGAACCCTCCCTAGTGAATTTATCATGGCAAGAGATCCCTTGGCTAGGTCTAGTGGATCCATCTTGGTCATGACCTCAAACATCTAATGTATCCACAATTGAAATTGTAAGTAGGATTTATCTTCTCCTAACTAGGATTGATTTATAGATCTATTGCATTTCCCATTGCGTATACTATACATTACACTGCCTAGAAGAGCTCCCCCAGAGTAAGAGAATCATCACAAAGATTTTTATTATCATTATTGAGATTATAAGGAACTACATTGAGCCATTATTGTAGAGCATGTGTGCCTTCAATTGTATCTCCTTGGGCTTGGAACACTAGCTTGTAGTGATTAACAAAGGCTGAGGATATTGAAGTAGGTTGGTAAGACATTGTTTAATAAGCTTGATAGCTTTGATTTGATTTATGGTTTGCTTAGCCTTGAGGGATTTGAAAAAATCTTTAGAGAGTTGGTTACCCACTTTGATCCAATGTAATTGAGCACAGATTTGAGCCCCTATGGTTGCATCATAGACTATCATTTTTAGCTTGTGCTTTAGATATACATCCATGGATTACAACTATAAATCAAAGGAGATGTGTTCAAGAAGAGAGGAAATCCTTAAAAATTCATTTTTCACACAACCATAAACCCATTTTCAAACTCTATAAACATATTTTTCATAGTGATGAAGGAAGGTGGTAGTACGAGTAATCACTTCATTACACCATTCAATCCAATTGGCTATATATGGCAAACATGGTGCAAGGTTCCATTCCCTAATGATGAGACATATGGTGCCTTCATGGTATCAGAGGGAGTTTTTTTATAAAGAATTGATTGTGTCACCTTGGAGTTACCATTATTCTACTCCACTCTACAAGTGTTGGGGTTATGATTTGACACGAGAAACTCCAAGTGGATGATGATAACTTGTCCATTTGAGAGAGTAAAGGAGAACATATGCAACTTAAAGAGCATGAATGATCTAACCATTTGAGGACTCTATCTCTATCTGCATTGAAATTGGACCAAGTGAACATGGGTGAAATATTTAATGCACATCATTGGAGAAGTGGGCCTATTAATTCCCAATTATTTTTGAAATAAAACATAGTTTCTTGTTCTCCCATGCACAATTGCATAGGAAGGGTACTAATTTTATCCTCCAAATTTTCAACCATATTAAAGTCATTGTGAATTATCTAGGTGGAATAAGGTAGATTGTCAACAAGCCACCATCATAAGATCGATCTATCATGGCCATCATTAGGGATATAGATTTTGAGAATGCCTAGGGCCTAACCATTAATTTCAAGAAACATCCATATAGCTTGGTGTGATGAATATTCACCCAAGGTAACAACCATGGAGAAATGTTTTTTGGAAATAATAATATGTGTACCACCATGTCCATCTTCGTTTAAAGTGTAAACATGATATATGTCATGCTAAATGCATTTCAAAGTAATTTATATGAGAAACCCTAAAAATAGATAAAACCTAAATCTCCTAACTGTTGAAGAATAACATGTGTATAATTTATAATAAGATTCTATGACACCTCAAACATTCCATGTGTAGACATCCAATTCTTAACACCATTGTGTTGAAATTATCAATCTTACTCAAAATTTATGAAAATGCATAGTTAAGGACAAAATCACTAAAATGCACTAAATGGTTTGAGATTTTTGTATACAATTATTGATTTAGACTAATGTATCCCTAAATGGGTTAATGAATTTTATGTGATTATTAACTTTTCTCAAATCTTTTTGAGTCAAAATGATGAAAATGTATTTTAGTGCTTGAAACCACTAAATTTCTCTAATTTAGAAGCTCACGACATGTGTATATGTTATTTTATGTCGACAATGTCCAAAATGGGATATTGGTCTGTACCAAATAACATCACCTTATAATTCCACTCTAGTCAAATTACGATCCAATAATATGAAATTCTAACTAGTTTATTTAATAATGTGCAACCAATTTCCAAATAATTGCATAAATTTTTAATAATCTCACTCAGGCAAATTAATCCAAATCAAGAGCTTAAGTAGAAAATCCATGAAAGTTATTGAATATATTTTAGTTGGAAATTGATTCTTAATATATGCATCATCAAATGACATCATCTGTGGGGTGGCAACCATAAGCCATAAATGCAATAAATATTAGGTTTAAGGCCTCCCATACCTCTTTAATACACCTTCCTTCTAAATATTTATGAGGGTATTTATGGATTAATTCTCCAAAATTGGATTATTTCATGGCCACACATCTTGATTTGGAGATGGACGATCATGGCTGATCCTGATCAATCTCAAAAATCTATAAATAGGAGGGCCAAGACCACCATTTTAAGCTTTATTTATGCAAACTTATTATGTAGAATTCTCTCCACAAGTCATTTATGTGTGGTGTTTATTATGTTTAATTTGCAATAGGGTAGCTTTAAGATAGGAATAACATTCATTAAAATATCATGAGCCTATTTTCATTGGTGCACATGAGATAATGGAGGAACTTTTCCTTGCATCATTGATGAAGACTTGAGCACCAAATCAAGGGAAAAATAACACTTTGACCCACATTTGGGTGATGGGTTACTCTTGGGAAGGTATTGTGTATGCTTTCTTTCAATATCTCTTAATTATCATTTTACAAACCCCATTGAAAGATTTGGCTTAGCTATATATGTTCTTATGCATTTTCTTGACTAATGCTTGATCTAACTATCTTTGAATTCCATGTCTACATCTTGGCATGCTCGATGGAACAATACATCGCATTCAATCAAGGAGACCAACTTGGTAATCTTAGATTTCCTAAATATTCATTAAAAATCCTTAAAAATCAATTCTTAACATCATTTTCCCCATGTTTTTGGCATTTTTTGATACACAATTTACATAGTGGCCAGTATCGATTCTGTGTAATTGACTTCGGTCCTATCTAACTGACATTGGTCCTATCTAATTGGCATTGGTTTTGGTGTAGGGTAAAACATGATAGAAAAATTAGATTTTTGAGCTTTCTTCAAAGTTGTAAGTTGATATTTTGGTTTATAAGTCTCTATTTGAACTTTTTATTGCATGATCTAGAGATTTGTGGGAGATTTTATTGTAACTTGGGATATCAAGTGTTTTTTTGTGATTTTTTTTTGCTTAAGGGTTCACAGGTAATCATCATCAATTTTTATTGACTGGCATCAATTTATTTATGACCATTATCGGTCTTGTTGTAACTGGTATCTGTCACTATTGACCGATGTCAGTCTCTGTGTTTTAAAAATAGAGAACTCGAGAGTAAGTTTTCAAAACTTGCTTATTTTATTGATAATTATGCTTCAAAGTAGAAGGAAACCCTCTAACATTTGTAGGTCACATATGTAAAAATGTGAGAAATTTGAACATGATTAAGTCTTGAACCTTCCCTTTGGTGTTTAAAAGGAACCTAGATGTTTCTAAGTTAAGTTATTTTGTGAAAGTTTCAAA
Organism: Torreya grandis; assembly: GCA_037957365.1. Classification (NCBI taxonomy): domain Eukaryota; kingdom Viridiplantae; phylum Streptophyta; class Pinopsida; order Cupressales; family Taxaceae; genus Torreya; species Torreya grandis. The sequence goes on along the minus strand of JARHVA010000739.1, from coordinate 1,687,771 downwards.
GTTTGTAATTAAGGCCAAGGGGCCAAAGAATTTCACCAAACACTTCACTTTGGTGCTTAAAACTAACACTCACTTAAATTTCAAAGTTTTTAAAAGTTTGTTGTTTTATGCAAGATCATTTGTTACTTATTTATTTTTTGTGCAAAATGAAGAGTGCCTATATGCTCTCCCCCTATCCCCTTTAGGGAACTTAGGTGACCAAAAGTGCATTTTCCTTGTAATTTATGCCTTTGTCCAAGGCATGAAAAGAATGTTATCAAGGCTCTCCCCAAAACCCATATGGTTTGGGTGATCTAAACACAACCTCTAAAGTCTTTTCACTTATATCATTTATTTTATGCAACTTGGCTTGTGAAGGGGAGTTCATAGCTTCTTCACAAGTTCTTTAGGGAAGCTTTGACCTAGGGTTTGATCTCTTGACATCAATTCAACCCCACTCCATGGTGGGGTATATAAATTAGGGCACATATACTTTAAGAATCAGGGGTTGAGTGGCTAACCTCTTTTTTCATAATGAAACCCTGAGTCAGGTCTAGTTAACCAGGGGTTTCCACTAAGCAGTACACAGATAAAATCATTATACAAAGGAATAAACCCTTGCATAGTAAGTTAATCGATATGAATTTAATTAACATGAAGCATCTCTAGTTTTAATCACATTTGGGACCATCGATATGGTCAAAAAATTAAGTTTTAGACCAACCCCACTTGTTATGGACATATTATTGATGCAAGATGAGTAGTCTGAAGGTCCATGTTATCGTACAATCTCTTGGGAGATGGGGAGGTGTAAAAAACCCTACTACTTCAGGCACTTTTATTTTTAGATTAACACTTAAAATCCTCCCATAAGCACATATATAGATGGATTTCAACAATATGAAGTAACCTTGTCAGTTTAGGGCTTATGACAATTTACTTAGTTATATTTGTATTTTCCTTTACTTGCTTGGTCTTGATTTGAGTCTAAAACTTGTTTGTTAACCAAACAATCAACCAAACACATTTGTCATCCACCATTTTATTTGAACAAGGAGATGTTATGTTGACTAAATCAAAATTATCTTTTGCCTTGTTAAAATCCTCATGTCAAACATTGTGTTTATGTTATCTAAACAACGTTGTTATGCTGCCCATTTGAGTCTAAACCATTTTCCAAAAATCTTTAAGTCCTTTTTTTAATTTAAATTTGGAATCTCGCCTTTCTAAGTTTTGGGCCAAGGTGTTAATTTGTTTTCCATTTGCACTTGGTTTGAGTTATTGTGGATATGATTTCTCATTTGGTTTGAAGGCCATTTTATAGACTCATCATCATATAATCATTGTGAACTTAGGTTATCTTGCATGTCACTTACACTCTAAGTTATAGAACACATTTTATTCTACCTCCTATTACCATGTGGTGACATTGTGTTTCTCATTTCGTTTTAGTTTTATACTTAGGAATCCTTGCATGTTTTCACATCCTGAGTTTCTTAGTTCATATTGTTAATTTCCTAATAAAAAAGACTCTCTTCTAATTTTCTAGTAGCAACTTGTCGAAGTTGAACTAGCTTTTACGGTATTGATGTATCTCTAAACCTATGTTTGTCGTACTAGTTTACACTATAGGTCTTTGAGTTATCATACCCTCTTCTAATTTAATGATTTTAACCCACCAAAGTTGAGTAATTTTGTGAACTATTTATTTTAATTGTGTAGTACTCCACCACCTTATTTTTATTATAGTCTCTTTCTTACCTTGTCATTTATTTGGATAAAATCAAAGTGTACCTTATTAAACATTTGAAAAACATTTTCCAAATATTAGAAAACATAGATAAAAACCTTATGAACATGATGTAAAGGTACACTCATAATGGGTTCTGTTATGGCCCTAGATATGAGGAGGAGCACTTTTATGATGGACAAAATAATTCCATGGTATTTGAGGACATTCCCACAATTATAGGATTTGAGGAGTATTACTTTGAACATCAACTCCTAGAGGACAAGGATTGAACACTCCTAAGCTTGATTGAGGCTGGCACTAGATTGCCATCAGACTTTCTTATGGAATAGTTACATACCTTGGTTAGGGTAGAAAAACAATGATGAGAACAAACCCTTGCTCATATTTCAAAAATAAACATTACATCTTCTAGAAAAAGAAAGGAAGTGCTCGTAGAGTCAACACATAATGATCAAGATCTTGTCACCAAGAGTAAGAAGATAAGGCAATGATATGTAGACCAACTTATCATGGACTTGACCAACTCTTTAGTTGCCACTTCAATACACAATGATGCTTCTAAGGAGCAAGGGAATGTGGTTGAACCAACACAACATACTTTAGTTGAGAACACACCTAAAATGGATCAAGATTTCTCAATTGAACAACCTATGTCCCAAGATGTTCCACAACATGCTTTGCTAGACATAGAGCATACTGTTTTCAATCACCAAGAACCTCTTGTTCCCTCATAGAATCCAAGACCAAAACTTTTAGTGCATATTGAGAAAATTGTGCAAGATAATTTATCTAGTTCTTCTCAACCAATGCATACATTGGTGAATAGACCATAGACTCCTCAAAATCAACATAACACTTATAATTCAAGATGATTGACTTCAAGGAATGTTTATCGACTTAGGAATGTCACTTACTTGACTCAAGGAGTGAATCAAAATAAAGTTATGGATCATAGAGTGTATATCCCTAACAAATCCACACAATAGGGGCACATACCACCCCAATAGAATTATATTCCACCCACTAATGTACCTAACATGCAAGAATGGAATTTGATGAAATAAATTGTGTCATTATTGGAGATAGGAAAAAAAATCAAGAAGTACAAATTTGATAAGATATGTCCATATCCATTTGATTTGAGTATTTTTCAAGTCCCATTTCCACCTCATTTTGAGGCACCCAAATTTGACAAATAAAAAGGAAAGGGTGACCCTTGTGAACACATTCAAGCATTTTTTTATTATGCCAAGAGATAGCTTACATCAACATTTATTTACTTTGTTTATTTTTGTGAAGTTTAGTAGGACAAGCTTTAGACTGGATTTTTAAGTTACCCAAGGGATAGATTGAAGATTGGAATGATCTGTCTGAAAAATTTGTCAACCATTTCTCATATAACATTAAAGATGAATTTACCATTGTTGACTTTGGAAAATCCAAACAACAAGATGGAGAAAGATTTACAATATATCTACAACAATGGAAAGAATTAGCTAGACACTTTCAACATAATTACTAGATAAACACTTAACAAACATATTTGCACAAAATCTACACCCTAAGGTGGCACATAATTTATGGCTTGCTTGTACAAACATATTTGAATAAATTATAGACATGGGTGTGTAGATTGATAAGGCACTTATCACCAAATGCCTTATCAAGATTTATTCATAGGGTCAAACATCAAATCAAACCCAATCTCCTAGTCAAACGATTGCAATAGAGAAACCTAAGGGTTTCAACAAGAATAAGAACATGGTTGGAAATGGTGTGACTGAATCAAGACATGTACAAATGGTTTAGGTTCTACCAACTCTAAATGGTCAATTATCTCCTCTTAACCCACCGAATACTTTTCAAAGAGTCCCTCCATGAAGGGTATTCAATAACAAATTTAGAGTTTTTAGCAAACTAGGAGAGCTTATTGAGGCTGTGTTCCAAAAGCTCATATAATCTAATTTTATTGTATGGCCTATACCAAGGCCATTTCTTGAAGATCAACCTAAACTTGATTGGTATCGAGAAAATGAATTTTGTAACTTCCATCATGTTGTTGGTCATATTGCTTATCATTATGTTTAATTGTGATACCTTATTGAAGATTCGATCGAGAGTGGCAAAGTTGAGATTAAACTTGATCCATAAGACACTAATCAGGATATGATAATCTATAAAGATCCATTTCATAAACATAGCCAATAACCATCAAGGAACAATTAGAACCAAGGATAAAATCAACAACAAAATCAGAATCAAGGTTAATATCATAATCAACATGATCATATTTAGGATCATAACACCCATGATAACAACTTAGGTTACAACAACATGCCTTAAAATTATAACAATACCATGGGTTGCATTTTTACAAACCACATTACCACTGTCACTATTAAAACCCATGAATCATCCCATACTCCTCAAAGTAATGGACCCATTGTTATAGGGTCAACACCTTTTCCTTACAGTAATGCCACGTTGAGTTCACATAATTTTTTGTGCCTCTGTTTGCACAGGTTACTATTTCTAGACCTCATCTTTCTTGTAATTATAATGACTCCTCTTTGACTCAAAGTTGCTTGAATATAACTAGACATCCATGAGTCACCCTCTAAGGCCCTTTGCCTTCTTCTTCTAATTATGATGGTTCTTTGCCACCTCTAGATTGTATTATCAAAACTAGACATTTATGAGTTACTCTTCAGAGCCCTTTGCTCATTTCTTCTACCACTGAACCCAACATGAACATTGTGCCTTTAGATCCAAAGTCAAACACTATACTAGCCAAGGCTAAACTGTCTCATCCTACTATTGAAAATCCTTATAGTCTATTAGACCAACTGGGTAAAACCATTACATAGATTTCTATTTTGAATGACCTTTACAATAATCCACTATTATCCAAGATATTAATCCTAAATAGTTCTAGACATTAGATGGGCATTTGTCTTTGTTTCAATAGCTCACATTTGATAAAAAAGACATGTCCACTCTTGGTCTAAGCCATAATAACCCATTGTATATTGAGGTATTCATTGAAAACCATAAGATCAAATGGGTTTTTTTATAGATAATGGTTTAGGGCTGACATAGTGTCCCTCAAATTGGTACAGAGATTGGGCTACACTATAAAGGACATTCAACCAGAGATGATCACCATAAATATTTATGACAACATTGAGAGGGAATCTTTTGGTATAATTTGTTTGCCAATCATTGTTGGGTTTATGTCCCATCATACTTTATTACATATTGTGGATATTGAATTGTCCTATAACATACTTCTTGTTCATCCTTGGATCCATGAGGTACAAGCCATTCCACCCACATTGCATCAATGCCTTAAGTTTCCCCACGATGGGATCGATGTCACTATTCCTGCTGATGTATAACCTTATCATTATTACAAACATCTTGAGGCTATGTTTCATAATTATAACTGTTGTCCTAGTTTTGAATTCATTGCAAAAAAGAAAAAGGAAATAGTTTCACATCCACCAAAATATAATTATATCGACCCAAGTGACCTTGCATCCACTTCAACTGATCCATTTCCCATAACTCTTACAAAATAGGTTGTTATAGAAGACATGGGAATTTCTATGTACCATCTTAAGGATGCCTTCCATGTTGCTAAGTTTCTAAAGTCTTCTAAAACATTTGGTAAAATTAAACCTTCAAAAATCCATAATATACTCAACTTGATTTGGTAATAGAAAAAAGAAATAAAGAAACCATCGATGGTATTTGTACCTGCTACTTTGTCAAAACAAGATTGAAAGGCTTTCACTAAAGGATACTGGTTATATTCTGAAAACATTATTGATTATTTTTAGAATCCAAAATATCCTATCCATAACTAAATCATGGATAATTTTGATTATATAGGAAAAGGCCTTGGCCCATGAGTGCAAGGAATATTGGAACCTTTATTAACTAGTATACCTAATTTAAATCATGGTCTCAGATTTATACCACTTGGGGGTGACCTCATGATTTTTGATAATGATTCTTCTAAATCGACTAGAAATGAGAATCTTGGCAGTGATGTAGCATCCCATTATAACATTTTCAATGAGCTTACTGACACAAATATATTTGATTCCAATGCCATTATAACCATAACATCCCATTATTCCTTATGCCTTTGCCATCCTAAACTCATTGATTGGGACCATCAAATTTTAGTCATATGCCTTGATGAATTCTAGAATGAAGAATCAATTGTAGATTATATGGGTCTACGAGATAGATTACCCATTGGATCATAAATAAGTCTTTGATTTTTTATTAGATCCTTTTGCCTACTTTGGAGAGCAGGAAAACTTTCTTGGTCATGAAAAACATAAAACATCAAGATCTTCGGGTGAAAACCTCTTTAAGGCACTTGTTGGTTAGGGAAAAAGTAAAAATAAAGACAATCCCTTGAGTGAAAACTTATTTTAGGTGCTCTTGGATGGGAAAATTTTCTCATCCCCAAGGGATGCATAAGGTCCATCAATTCCTATATCTATAGCTAGTACTAGCATCACCTCAGAAAAATATAAGTCTTTGAGTGTCTTACTCTTTACTTGCTGGGCAACTCAAGCTTTGGGACCATTTACGGTATGTGCGGAGTTGTGTGCCCTACCTACCCTAGATCGTTGATGGATATTTTAATGTTGTTCTTAGCCTGGAAGAGAAAGGGGTGGGCTGGCGCATTTAGATCCTTCAGCTGAGCTACTTAGACTTAATATTGACTGACTGCGACTAGCTGATGTGAAGCCCATTAATGGGCTCTTCACCTGGAACAACAGAAGGTCAGGTAAGGATGCTATTTTTGAGTGCTTAGATAGATTCTTAGTGTCTTGTTTTTGGCTTTCTAGTGCTTTCTCTCTAGCTTTCAAAATTTTGGATTGGAATGGGTCTGATCATTGGCCCATCAATCTCACCACCTGCTTTATTACCGGGCCCAAGAGACCTCCTTTTAAGTTCCAGCTTATGTGGCTTTGGGATTCTTCTCTCCACAGCCTTATGACCCACTGGTAGAGGCAGGGGGGTCCCGCATATGGTACAGACATGTTCTCTTTTGCTAAGAAGCTTCAGTTTGTGAAGCGAAAGCTGTAGGATTGGAACAAAAACAACTTTGGCAATCTCCATGCAATGAAGAAAAGGGTGCAAGAGAGGTTGGACATTGTTACCAGACAAATTTGGGACTTTGGTTTGACAGATGATCTTCATAAGGCTGAATTTGTGGCTTTGAAAGACCTATCGAAATGGAAATCACGGGAAGAGATCTTTGGAAGCAGAAGTCACGTATTGATTGGCTCCAGGAGGGTGATAGGAACACAGCTTTCTTCCACAAGTCGGTCCAAGCGCATCGCAACAAGAATTATATAACTTCTCTTATGACTTCGGATGGCACCCGTATCACTTCCTCTTCTGCTATATCTGAGGAAGTTGTCCATTTTTATTCAAAGCTCCTTTCTGGCATACCACCTACTGCTGAACCAGTGGAGAATGAGATCCTGGGGTGCATTCCTTCTCTTATCATGCCGGAGATGAATGAAGCGTTGCTGAAACCAATTGAGAAATTAGAAGTGGAAAAAGTGGTTTTTAGCATGCGCAGAGGAAAAGCGCCTGGACCGGATGGTTTTCTAGCCGAGTTTTTTTAGGAATTCTAGAGTATCATCAGCCAGGACCTCGTGGATGTTGTGCAGGAGTCCTTCCTTAACAAAGAAATGCTTAGAGCGCTCAATGCTACTTTCTTGGTGCTGATCTTGAAAGAGAAATAGGCTAATCATTTGGATCATTTTAGGCCCATTGCACTCTGCAATATGATCTAAAAAATTATCACCAAGCTCATTGCAGAGCGGCTCAAAGTCTGGCTTCCCATAATCATTTTTGAGGAACAGGGGGGCTTTGTTGTGAGAAGGCAAATTCTGGATGGAGTGGTGATTGCTTCGGAAGCAATCCACTCTATGCACAATTCTCAAGAGAGGGCTATGTTCATAAAGCTTGACTTGGCTAATGCCTATGATAGGGCTGATTGGAGTTTTCTACAGAAAATCCTCATGGCATTTGGCTTTGGTTAGGACTGGATAAAATGGGTGCTTAGTTGTGTTACTACGCCCTCTTATTCGGTCCTCATCAATGGGGCGCCCTCCAGATTGTTTGGGGCTTCTAGAGGACTCCGCCAAGGGGATCCGATCTCTCCATACCTGTTCATTATCCTTGTTGAAGGGCTGGGCCGTCTCATTAAATTTTGGGCCTCCCAATACGTGATTCAGGGATGGCATTGGGGACATGGGATAGCTAACCTGACTCATCTCTAATTTGTGGATGACACCATCCTGGCTGGGCAAGCCCGAATTAGAGAAACGTAGGCTTTCAGGAACACATTGGACTCTTACTTAGCTGCCTCCAGTCAGAGTATTAATGAGCATAAATCCTCCATTTTTTTCTTCAATACTCCAGAGGCTATTCAGTGAAGGATTGCTGCTATATTTAGATTCCAGACGCAGCCTCTCCCGGTTACTTGGGGATTCCCATTGTGGTTGGCAGGCAGCCCAAGCTCTTTTGGTAGAATGTTCTAGATAAACTGAGACAGAGAGTTAATCATTGGACCCATCGTTGGCTTATGACGGCAGGGAGGGTGACCCTTTTTCAATTCGTTATTCAGGCGCTGCCAATTTATCGTAGTATGGTCCAGGTTGCCCCGATGTTTTTTTCTCAAAGAATACGATGCTCTTTCTCGGCAATTTCTGTGGAGCAGCAATCTAAGGCACTCGAAATGGAGTCTTGTTAATTGGAGCACTATTTGTCGACCAAAGAAGGATGGTGGTCTTGGGCTGAGATCTGCCACTCATTCGAGTCAGGCTCTCACGACTAAATTGTATTGGCGTTGGTACACCAACCAATCCCACCTCTGGGCCCGTATCTTGTCTTTGATATATTTCCCAGGGGTTAACCCGTTGGAGATTCCCAGAATGCCTATTGAGGGAAGAGGCTCTGTGGTGTGGAACACCCTCAAACTTGGAGCTCAATTGGTGCAGCCCAGATTTTTTTGGATTTGTAACAATGGTTCAGAGGCACTTTTTTGGGAAGACTCTTGGAACGGAGCTCCCCCCCTCCTTGCCTCTCATCCCCATTTGCAGCTCCTGTGTGACTCTTTTCTTGCTGCTGGCTGGACCACAGTGGAGCATTACAAGGAGGTTTATAATTTGGGGACTTTTATTGCTTATAAGTGGAAGAATGAGACAGATTGGCCATTGGGAGGGACTGTGGAGAACTAGTTGGAGCTTTCTCAGATCCTTGCTTCCCATGGTTGTAGCTCCTTGAGGGAGAGTGATGGCCTGGCTTGGGGAGGTGACCCTAGTGGACAGTACTCAGTTTCTTTAGGCTATCAGGTGCTTTCTAAGAATTGTCTTGGGGATGTTGATTTCTTATGGGGAAAGAAAATTTGGAATTCTACTGCTTGGCTGAAATGCAATTTCTTTCTCTGGACTCTCACCTACAACAAATGCTTGACTTGGGAGAATCTTTGTAGAAGAGGCTATCATGGGCCTTCAATTTGTTTACTTTGTTGTAGCAGTGAAGAGAATGGGGTGCACCTTTTCTTCTAATGTTCCTTTGCCAGGAGATTATGGCATTTATGGTGGGATGTCTGGGATTGCCCCTATTGGCATGTTTCCTCCCTGGCTGAATTCTAGCAACGCCTGGGTCGACCCCCTGCCAAGGCGTCTACACTGTAGACTATGTGGGCCATTGGTCCTGCCTTTATTCTTTGGAATATCTGGATTGAACGCAATAGAAGGACATTCCAAGCATCCTATTCTAGCCTCAGGGAAGTCTGGGTGAAAGTTCAAAATGCTATTTTTGAAACAATTCGGGCCAAATGTGATCAGACGGTGGTTCAGGACCTGGTTGAGGCTATTATCTTCCAGCGCTTATCCCCTATTTTGCCAGCAGCCACATCCATTCCTCTTGCTACGTGGGCCATGTATGGGAACAGGTCGCGCACTCCTCCTATTAGCCATTTGGGGCGTTGGACTCCTCTTTTGGAGGGATGCATTAAAGTTAATGTTGACGGATCCTCCAAAGGCAATCCGGGGACAGCTGAAATTAGTGGCTTAGGTAGGGACAGCAATGGCTCGGTTTGTTTTTTGTTTTCCATTTACAAGGGCCACCACACCAATAATTTGATGGAGGTTTTAGCGATCTTGGAGGCGACTCAAATTTGTTGTACACAGGGCTTTTCTAGTGTTACCTGCGAGTTCGATTCGCAAGTGATTACTAACTTGGTGAATAATGGTAATTTAGACAATGTTGATTGGCAGCTGGCTGTGGTGATTAAACAAATTCGTCAGATTAATGCATCCTTTGTGTTTATTTCCTTTAAGCACATTCCTCGTGAGTGGAATGGTGTGGCTGATGGCTTAGCTAAATAGGCCTCGAAAAATGGGCCGAACTGGTGTATTCTGGAGCAGATTATGCTTCCTGATGGTCTTGCCCTTACCCTGGCTCAACTTCTTGAGCAGGATATGGGTTTGTAATTTTCTTGTTTTTGGGTTCTTTCAATAAATTTTTACCCTTTTTAGTTGCATTAATTTTATTGATAAAATAAAACATTTTATAAAAATAAAGTAACTTTATAATAAAGTGACTTATAAAATAAAATTAAATTTATTAAATAACCCATGGTTAGGCAAAATAGAAATATTCCTTGTTCCAGGTCATACTCTTGAACTTTTTTTAATCCAATTTTCCTCGTTTTGAACTTGGTTCTTGTTAATTCAAAATAAACTTCACTACCATATCTAGCACTATAATAATAGAATGAGAATGAAGGATTTAATACACGAATTGTTTGATAGCCTTCATAATGACATATGCATGTTTTTCTTCAAGAGAATATTTCAACTCATAGTTCTTAAGATCACATCTCATGAAGGCATTTGGTAACTCAATTCCTACATTGTTCCATTGAATCATAATAGTTAAAAGAGTATGAACTAAAGAATAACAGTAGATGATGAATTCTTTCTTAAAATATGGTTAGACTAGGGTATGTGCATGTGCATTTGGTGACTCAAATCCTACATTGTTCCATTGAATCATAATAGTTAAAAGAGTATGAACTAAAGAATAATAGTAGATGATGAATTCTTTCTTAAAATATGGGTAGACTAGGGTATGTGCATGTGCATTGGCATCTTTAATCTTTTTGAATGTTTTTTTACCCTCGTTGTTTCATTTAAAAGAGATTTTTTCTTTCATAATTTTAGTAATGTGTCTTGTAAGTTCTGTAAAATCAAGAATAAATCTTCTTATAAAGTTTAATTTCTTGAGAAATGAGTGTACACCTAGCTTGCTAGTTGGAAAAGATAATTTATAGATTGCTTCAACTCTTTTTAGATCAATTTTTATTCCTTATTTCAAGAAAACATGCTCAAGGATTTTCCCTTCAATCCAAAATTAGACTTCTTAGGGTTCAAATAAACATTGTGAACAAATTTTTTCACACTTTATCAAGATGTTCATAGTGATATTCTCTTTTATTCGATAACACTATTAAATCATCCAAATATATTGCATTTACCTTATTTTCCATATCTTTTAAATCTAGGTCCATGGATCTTTGGAATGTAACACCTACGTTGATCAAATTAAATGGCATTCTCTGATATACAAACATACTTTGAGGAATTGTGAATATAGTATTATGTTGATCTTCTCTATCAACTTCTATTTAATTATATCCTGAGAAACCATCTAACATAGAGAGCCTTTATGAATTTAATTGTTTGAATAACTTGATCCATGATAGGTAGGGGATTATTATCTTTTAAGGGCACCTAATTCAAAATTTGAAAATCTACATTGATCTTAATTTGTCCATTCTTATTAGGAATTGGTACAATATTAGCAACCTATGTTGAATGATGAATATGAAAGATAATTTGAGCATCATTTTTTTTGAATTTCTTCAAAAAATTCCTTGTTATTTTTGAATTGCATTATCTTTATTTCTACTTTAAAGGTTTAACATCAGGCTTGAAGGAATTGTGTGTTGAATTTCCTTTGGTTGGAAATAACTGAGGTGTCCATATGAATACATTGGAATATCAAAATATTTTCAAATCAAAGTGATAAATTTTCTTCTCTCTTAAAGGGAGCAACACTTTCCAATGTTCACTAATATAGGATATTCTTCAGAACTGATGTTCACTTTTTATGATCTATTAAATTGAGAGAATATTTTTGGATTTTATTTTGATAAACCTATCATTTTTGTCAAAGAGTTCCTTTAGGGAAACCAAACCCCAAGGAATCTTGTTTCCTATGAGTTTAATAACTTTGTCATCTTTCTCCTCAGAAATGTCTTCCTTCTGATTTTATATTGAAAATTCTCTATATGATGATTCATTACCCTCAAAATATAGGTTTTTGAAAATATAAACCTTTTTCAATATAAATAATAATTTGTTGGTCATTATTAAAAACTTGTCAGCTTTTTGAGTTTTCTGGTACATTAGGCCTATATAATAATACTTTTCTTTTCCAATATTTGCATGGGGGATTAATAAAGAAGTAGACATTAAGAGGGCATTTAATTTGGCATTACTTTCTTTTGGGATAGTTTTTATATAAAATGCTTTAAAATATTCTATACTGTCCTAAGCTTTATCTATATAATGGTTGAGGTGGTCATTTTCCACCTAATATTAGCCTTTTATCTATTTGACAACCAATTCTACATCTCTCAAAACTTTTATATTATTGATTCCATTTCTTTGGCCACCTGTCGACCAAGTAGCAAAGCTTCATACTTGGTAGTGTTGTTGGTGCATTCAAACTACAACTTATATGAGAAAAAATAAATTTCTTTGTTTGGAGATATAATAATGACTCCTATATTTGCACCAAGTGAGGAATAAATACCATCAAATTTGAGTGTCCATATATCATTATGATCACTTTCCATCACTTCAAGTATTTTCAAATCCTCCTATGTCACGTGTAGATAATTTATTATTCTTTCATCTTCATACAGAATGTATGCTCTAGGTTAATCTATATTTTGCACATATATTTAGACTTCAACTTAGGTTCCAAGAATTGCTTGACTCATTTGATAGGGATCATGGCATGAGAAATATCTAGTTGAGTTTCACCATCGAGTTCTATACATAAATTTATTCCCAACAAGATGTTATAAGCGGTTCAACCAAAGAGCGGGAAAGCAATTGAACCAGGAAGCGATGGAACAAAAGAGACAAAATAAACCAATGAACCAATGAACTTTCAAATGGTTCACAGGTTCAAAGTTCAACACGGTTCAAGCAGATAGCAACCATTGATAGCCCCGTGGACGTCAAATTTAAAGTAAGGGAATATCCGTTGAAATTCAAATAAAGCACATAACTCAAAGGAAGAACCAAGCGACTGACCAAAAAGATAGAATTACTTCGAGTTTTTTCAAAGGCCGACAGAGAACATTTCCTTCAAACTTTTTGTCCAAAGGAAATTATTAAGTGAAAGAGCCGTTAGAATTCTTTCAGAAGTATTTTTTTCAAAAAATGACTAAGGCAGAGCCCAAAGGAATTCCTTCAGACTTTTGTCCGAAGGAAAAGCCTGACTGAAGAGAAAAGCTCGCAAAAAAATGCCTGATGGAAAAAGACAAAGTGCAGCAGAAGCCGCCACATGTCCATTATAAAACAAAGCAGAAGCCGCCACATGTCATCTTCTGCAGGACCCCCAAAGGTTTCTAAAGCTTCTATAAGTTAAGCAGAATACGTCACATGTCCTGTTATGACTCAGTGGAATGTGACAAGTGTTTGCATCCGTGTTCCCCTTTTGGAGTTACTCAGGCAAAACGTGTTGTGGACCCCATTTTGTAAGTTTCTAATGAGTTTCATAATAGCAGAACTTGCCACTTGTCAAAGATGCAGAAACGGATAAAGCATCCAAGTGGCAAAAGAAGGTGTCAACTCAAGGAGTTACTCCAACAGGTGATACAGTGTTTGCAAATTGATCATTAGGAGGCACAAATGGCTAACGATGTGACCCATTTTCTTCATTTTGCATTAATGAGCAGACAAGCCACGTAATCACCTTGAAAGATTGGTCTTGTAAGTAAACAAACGGTGCGGCCCATAATTTCTCATATGATGTTTAAGCGGCTTGCTCTTCCCAATGATCAGAACGCACATGGGTCATTTGTAAAAAAGGCACCAAAAGGCCTTCTTTCTTCCTCTAAACATGGTAAACTCTTTTATTGTTACAAGGGATCTTCCCCTTACCAGAAGTGAAACTCTACCCAAATTGAAAGGCATTACTGAGACTTTGAGCTCAGATTGTAATTCATATTTCTTTGATTGAATGAGAAAGCAAGTTACTTGCAGACTTTGTGTTGTTATAGCTTGTGCTACTTTAGGAGATTGTTCTTATGTCTGTCTTTTTAAAGCATTCTTATTTATTTGATTTAACAAGCAGGACTAGTGGAGGTGATAAGGAAGGTGTCCTAAAGCCAACTACTTTCAGACTTTGTGTTGTCATAGTTATCTTCAGTGTGTGTTATTCTTTTATGTTTCTGTGTAAAGGACCTTGGGATGACTTTGTGCCCCCATTGTTCTTCGTATTTCTCTCTCGAGTTGTTGGTCACTCAGCACCCTTGTTACCGGTTACTTGCTCCTTGAAAGAACTCCTGTTGTTTCTAGCAAGAACTTTTCTGAAAGAAGAGAAGTGCCTTCAATGTTTCCCAAGATTTCTACTATTTAGGAAGGAATCTAGCACTTGACTAAAAGTTGCTTCTGAAAGAAGAGAAGCACCTTCCCCATCACCCAAGATTTCTCCTTTGTTTGTTTGCATCATCTCTAAAAAAAGAGAGATGGATGGTTTGTCCTACCCCCTGTGTCTTATTTTCTGCATATATATATAGTATATAGCCTCCTACATCTCCTGCATATCTATAGGGAACCTCCCCTTGATGAGAGGAGAGATTTGTCTCCAGTTGATGTAGTAAAGCTGCACACCTGGCCAACCAATATTCCTACTGTGGTTGATCAGACCTATTTTTTTGATCAGTACGCTGATTGACAAAATATTCACCCAATAATTTTGGCGACTCCACTGGGGACACAGTAATTTTGTGCAATTTGAAACCTCAAGTTTCAGATTGAAACATCAAATGTGTCTTACCCATTATCATTATAACCTTATCCATGCATTCTGCTGTGGATGAACAAACTATTCCAGTGCTTTTCCATTATTAATTTTTCCTCCCCAACCTCATGCAACAGTTTTTGGCGACTCCACTAGGGATGAACGTGTAGTCTGAAGCCTCAAGTTTCAAGTTGAATCAAGTCCTTCCCTTATCCATTTTTTGTTCTATAATCTGGCCACTCCACCTAGATTTTTTATCCCTATTTTTCATAATTAAATCATGGTAGTTCAAGGCCCCTGGGGTAACTCTTTTGGCCCACTCAACTTGACTCCACCTCTGCATGAACTTCCACGCAGTTCAAGAAAGAATTTCCCCAAATTCTTTGGTGATGGGAAGGTTCATCTTGATGAACACATTATAGCTTTCAACATAGCCTGTGATGTAATAGG
Organism: Torreya grandis; assembly: GCA_037957365.1. Taxonomy (NCBI): domain Eukaryota; kingdom Viridiplantae; phylum Streptophyta; class Pinopsida; order Cupressales; family Taxaceae; genus Torreya; species Torreya grandis. The sequence goes on along the minus strand of JARHVA010000739.1, from coordinate 1,672,437 downwards.
GGTGGAATTTGAAGACATAGCATTCAATCTATTCATGGAGACACTACAAGGTGCTACTGCAGACTAGTTCTACCATCTGCAAGCTAGATCAGTGACTGATTGGGATACACTCAAAGCCAAGTTTGAAGCCAGGTTCAAGCCTGCAGAGGATGCACATGCTTTGCTGGCCCAACTCACTCAGATGTAGAAGGAACCTCATGAGCCTATGAGGGATTTTATTGCTAGGTTCAACAAGCTGAGGCACAAGATTCCCATGATTGCCCAACTGACACCTCAGAATCTTATGTGTTTCTTTATCAACTCACAGCTGCCTAAAGTGAGTTTTCTGTTGAGACAGGCTAGACACATAAACCTTGAGGCTGCTCAAGACTTGGCTACTGAGCTAGAAGATGACCTTATATTGGCAATAAAGATAAGGAGAGATCTTAATAGAGCTAAACCCTCTTCATCTTCTAAATACGCATCCACATTCAGCACTGACCCAATGGTACAAAAGCTGGCAAATGAATTGTTAGCCTTGAAAAGGCAAATGGCACAAGGTATGTCTTTTGCTCCTCTATATAAAGATATACCAAGGAGGACATTTCCTAATCATCCATATCAAGGCAATGCTGCAAGAAGTTAAGGGCAACCAAATCATCTTCCTCTCCCATAGAAGAACCTTGCCCTTGAAGCACTTCCAACCAACTCAGTAGTTAGATATCTAGAAACAGAACATGTTTCCTATTTCCAAATTGAGTTTGAGCAAGAAAATGACACTGATCTCTTCATGGAGGATCAAGAAGAATCAATTGGCGACTCTCACATTGGTTTCTTGAATTATCAGGATGAACCCAGAAGTGAAGGTGAAGCAATCGAAGGATCATATGCAGTATTCACCAGGTCTGAGAATTAGTCAGTCCAACAGGCCAACAAAGAGAAGACAGAGGAGTGACCCCAACCAACATTTTCAATTTTTGAGCAGAGAACCCCTCTTCCTTTCTAGTCAAAGGACCCAGTGATTGCCAAAGAAGTAAGTACATCGAACATCTCTGCACCGTCTACTTCAAATTTGCAAATCAGTCCTCCCCCTCCCAAAAACCAAAAGGATGAACTCTCATCCTCTCTTCCAAGTCCATCTCAGTCATTTGACATGATTAATCATGTCAAGAAATCCAAAATTCAAAAGATTGAGTTTGAATCCCTACAAGCCAATCCTGAGCAATTAAACATTGGTGGAGAACCAAGTGTGGACCTGTCTGAGGCAAAGATTATGGTTACTCAAACGTCAGCCCCTGCTACTCAAATTTTATTTGAGCCTTCAAGCAGGGGTAATTACTTCTTGACCACAGAGGATGCCCATGTCCCAGCTAATGAAAGTCTTGTAGCTGGCAATCCAGGATTTCATCCAAACAAGGCATCAAAAAAATTGGTAGGGCACAGTACAAATCAAGAATAATCTTCCATCTCCCATGAAGAGAAATATGATAGAAGATCAACTTTTGATGATGCTTGGATCTTGGTATCCGATGGTAGCAATTATTCCATAGCTAGATGTGGATCTCTGTTGCTCAGATTGAAAACTGCTTAGGGTGAAGAGGTCAAACTCCTTCACACCAAAGGAGATGCTGAGCTGATGGTTTGTCAGGAGTTTGATGTTGACAATCAAAGCATGTGCTGGACTGAACTAGCAGAACAACAAGTTATGATGGTGGACCATACTATTGTATTATGAAGTCAGCTAAAGGAACTCTTTATAGAGAGAGCAAGGAGTTATGGTTTTTAGTTTGAAGACCACATCTCGCCATGGGGCAAGAAGAAGAAAGAGCCAAGAGGAAGATGCAAAAAATTGGTTTCCTGGTGGAGAGCTCCATTCACCTGTCACCGTTTCTTAGGACAGAATGGTTTCCTGTTGGTTTATCAGGATGGCATCTCCTTTTCTTCACCTCACAAGGAACAACGTCTGAAGTACTTCAATTCTTGAAGTATCGGATAAGTTCACCTGTACATATATATATCTGTATAGTCTTTAGTTCTATTTTGTTCTTTTCATTTTCATTTTTTTGAGCCTTTTTTTTTGGGTAGCACGACTCCGTAGCCCAATGGCACACTTCAAGGCACTGGAGATTCTAGTTTCTACTCCCCTCAGTTGTTCCAAGTTCTCATCTAAAAGAAGTTCCCCAACTAAAGCCATTTGTTGTCCCCCAAAAATATCACTCATTTTTGGGACAATATTTGAACTATTTTGGTCCTACAGACCAAAATCCTCTCTTCCCCTTTTAGAAATTGTTCTAAGCATTCAGGTTCTTCATTTTTCAAAGCTTTCTTAGAAATCAACAAACTCTGCAGGCTTGAATCTACGGACTCTACAGGAAGAAATCTACGGACTCTGCAGGCTTAAAACTACAGACTCTGTAGGCTCATTTCTACAAACTCTTTCAAGGCTTGAGAAAAAACTTAGAGAAAACTACGAACTCAGTTCTACAAAATTCACAGGTTGATTTCTACGGACTCTATAGGAAAGAACAAGTTTCCAGCACTTGGTCATTTTCAGGATTGTTTCAATGGCTTGGTTCAACCAAAAGAGTTCATCGGCAAGCTTCTAAGAAAGAATCGAACCATTGAACCATTGAACCTTGAACCATTTTGGTTCAATGAGTTTACAGGTTCAAAAGTTCAAAGGTGGCCTCAGTCAAGGAAAAAGCAGCACATAGGTGGTTCAACGGATGGTTCAACCAAAGAGCGGGAAAGTGATTGAACCAGGAAGCGATGGAACAAAAGAGACAGAATGAACCAATGAACCAATGAACTTTCAAATGGTTCACAGGTTCAAAGTTTAACATGGTTCAAGCAGCTAGCAACCATTGACAACCCCATAGACATCGAATTTAAAGTAAGGGAATATCTATTGAAATTCAAATAAAGTGCAGAACTCAAAGGAAGAACCAAGTGACTGACCGAAAAGATAGAATTCCTTTGGGTTTGTTCAAAAGCAGACAGAGAACATTTCCTTTAGAATTTTTGTCTGAAGGAAATTATTAAGTGAAAGACCTATTAAAATTATTTCAGAAGTATTTTCTGTGGGAAAATGACTAAGGCATAGCTCGAAGGAATTCCTTCAGACTTTTATTTGAAGGAAAAGCCCGACTGAAGAGAAAAGCCCACAGAAAAATGCCTGATGGAAAAAGACAAAGTGCAGTAGAAGCCACCACGTGTCCATTATAAAGCAAAGTAGAAGCTGCCACGTGTCATCTTTTGTAGGACCCCTAAAGGTTTCTAAAGCTTCTATAAGTTAAGCGAAATACGTCACGTGTCCTATTATGACTCAGCGGAACGTGACAAGTGTTTGCATCCGTGTTCCCCTTTTAGAGTTGCTCGAGTAAAATGTGTCGTGGACCCCATTTTTTGTAAGTTTCTAATGAGTTTCATAACAATAGAACTTGCCACTTGTCAAAGATGTAGAAATGGACAAAGCATCTAAGTGGCAAAAGAAGGTGTCGACTCAAGGAGTTACTCTAGTAAGTGATACAGTGTCTGTGAATTGATCATTAGGACGTGCAAATGGATAATGATGTGACCCATTTTCTTCATTTTGCATTAATGAGTAGACAAGCTGCGTAATCACCTTGAAAGAGTGGTTTTGTAAGTAGACAAATGGCGCGGCCCATAATTTCTCATATGATGTTTAAGCGGCTTGCTCTTCCCAATGATTGGAACACACATGGGTCATTTGTAAAAAGGGCTCCAAAAGGCCTCCTTTCTTCCTCTATATATGGTAAACTCTTTTATTATTACAAGGGATCTTCCCCTTACCAGAAGTGAAACTCAGACCAAATTGAAAGGCATTACTGAGACTTTGAGCTCAGATTGTAATTCATATTTCTTTGATTGAATGAGAAATCAAGTTACTTGCAGACTTTGTGCTATTATAGCTTGTGCTACTTTAGGAGATTATTCTTATGTCTATCTTTTGAAATCATTCTTATTTATTTGATTTAACAAGTAGGACTAGTGGAGGTGATAAGGAAGGTGTCTTGAAGCCAACTACTTTCAGACTTTGTGATATCATAGTTGTCTTCAGTGTGTGTTTTTCTTTTATGTTTCTGTGTAAAGGACCTTGGGATGACTTTGTGCCCCCATTGTTCTTCATATTTCTCTCTCAGGTTGTTGGTCACTCAGCACCCCTGTTACTGATTACTTGCTCCTTGAAAAAACTCCTGCTGTTTTCTGTAAGAACACTTCTAAAAGAAGAGAAGTGCCTTCAGTGTTTCCCAGAATTTCTACTATTTAGGAAAGAATCTGGCTCTTGGCTGAAAGTTGCTTCTGAAATAAGAGAAGCACCTTCCCCATCACCCAGGATTTCTCCTTTGTTTGTTTGCATCATCTCTGAAAAAAGAGAGATGGATGGTTTGTCCTACCCCCTGTGTCTTATTTTTTGCATATATATATATATATATATATAGCCTCCTACATCTCTTTCATATCTATAGGGAACCTCCCCTTGATGAGAGAAGAGATTTGTCTCTAATTGATGTAGTAAAGCTGCACACCTGGCTGACCAATCTTCCTGTTGTGGTTGATCAGACCTATTTTGTTGATCAGTACACTGATTGACAAAATATTCACCCAACAACTTGTAATAAAATATGATCAAGTGTTTCTTGGTGGATGTATCCCACATTTGGTGAACCACGTTAAATCTATTCTTCTTATTATGCATGTTTATTTCTATTCTTTTTTCATCTCTAATCATATCTATTATTACAATTCTAAGAAATTATTCCACGTAAATTTATATTTTATTCCTAAAAAAAACATTTGCATCGAGTGAACCTCATGATGTCTTCTTACCCAATTCAACATGTGGGTATCTGAATCACCATTGATTGAAGATGCAGTTTCCCAAGGTAAAAGACCTTATTTTTTTGGCTCAGTATAGTCCATGTCCATCACACCTACTTTGTACAAGAAATCCACTTTAGACCTTGTTGGTGATTGTAATGATGGTGACTTACATTCTCCTAATTGGAATTATAGAACTTATGCCTTTGCTATCACAGGTTTTGAAAAAACTTGTTAAGTTTGTTGTAGTTATTGTGGAGGCTCCATTTCTAGATGGAAAAAGTGATACTCTATAGCTCACACTGTGTTATGCTTAGATTTTTTTCTCACCTTGAACTACCTATTATCTATGTAGGCAAATGTTGAATATGGATCTTTGGGTATGATGTATGGCTTGCTCTCAATTTTATTTAGGGGTATTATCTATTGTTGGAAATACTGTCATTGATGTCAAAGGTCTAGCATTGGTGATAAAGGCCCCATAACATTTATTGTCTAAAGTGTTTTTAATGTTCATATTTTGGCTAAAATGTGTTAATATTTATTTAATATTAATGAATATATTTTTGGTTTCATAAAAGTCAAAAGAGGGCCCATGGAGAAGTCAAAGAGTCATGGGGTAAAGATAAAAGAGGAATGGAATGCATTTTCCCATGAAGAGTCATCTTGAGAAATTTTAAGAGTCACCAAGTGAAGACAAAAGAGGGTATGGTGTATTTTTCTATGAAGAGTCACCTTAAGGAATTTGAAAGGTCACCAAGATAAATACAAAAGAGGAAAAGATGTATTTGCTTATTAAGGGTCACCATATGACTTTTCAAATACAAGGATTCGAAGGGTCATGTGAGTTTGGTGCCATTTTCCATGAGGAGTGAAGAGTCACAAAGGGGCAATGTCAGGTCATTAATAAAGTTATAAATAAAGGCTTGGTAAGCCATTTATAATATGCAATAGATTGCATGGTTTGTAATTATTTTATATAAAAAAAGAGGAGAGAATAGAAAGAAATATTGTAGATTTCTATCATTTGTTGAGAAAACAACAATGAGAGATAGTTGTGTTTTATACATAAGAGGGTTCGGTGCTCCTGTGGGTTAGTGCTCACAAACATTTATAAGGGGTTGGTGCTCCCATGGGTTGGTGCTCACAAATAGTTGTTGTGTTGGTGCTCGATAAAGGGTTTGGTGCTCCTAAAAATTGGTGCCTTCAAAATTTATAATTTGAGTTGGTGCTCTTTCATATACTTGATATTGTTCTCTATGGTTTTTTCCACTTTGGATTTCCAGGTAAAAATCTAGTGTCTCTCTCTCTCTTGTGTGGTGCATATTATTTTAATTGTATTGCATATCTTGAATGCATGGTTAAGTTGAGTTTGATTAAGTAAAATATTCATAAGATATATGATACACTGATTCACCCCCTTTCTTAGTATATTTCATGCTTAATAATTGGTATCAGAGTAGGTTCCTTTGGAAAGAGTTTTACATCTTGAAGGTAGATCGGAGAAAGCACGATGGTTGTATCACATGAAGGTTTTTCTACATATAAGGAACCTTTGTTTGATGGGACAAATTATTCCTTTTGGAGTATAAGGATGAGAACTTATTTGATGTCTCTTGGATTTGACATTTGATAAGTAACTGTGGAGGAATACAAAGAGCCATAGATACTTGTGATTACTCTAGCAGAAAAGAAGGCAAATAAAAATAATGCTAAAACTTTAAATGATATTTTATGTGGTTTATGTGAATCAAAATTTGTTAAAGTTATGCAATGCAAATCTACTCATGAGACTTCGGTAAAGTTTGAAAACTTTTACAAAGGTGATGGAAAGGTTCAGCAAGCTAAGCTCTAGATTTTCAGAAGATAGTTTGAGAGTTTCAAAATAGAAGAGGAAGAAAATATAGCGAGTTATCTTTTATGAGTTGATCAAATAGTTAACCATATTAAGGCCTTAGAGAAAAGTTAGAAGAATTAGTGGTGGTGCAAAAAGTTTTGAGATCCCTACCAATGAGATATGATGCAAAGGTTTCGGTAATCATGAAGATAAAGGATCTAGCCAAGCTAAAGATGGATAAACTACATGGTATTCTCACAGCATATGAGATGTGGACCGAATAAGAAAAACCTTCAAAAATAGAAGTTACTTTCAAGACATCAAAGAAAGACAAGGCTAAGATTCAAGAATCAAGTTACAGCTCTAGCGATGATGAAGATGACAATGGAGCTCTTTTCATTTGTAAGTTGAAAAAGAGTACAAGTAAAAATCAAAGAAAATTGCCTTTCAAATGTTTTAATTGTAGAAAGATTGGAATTTTTTTATATAAGTGCCCAGATAAAGGTAATGGTGACACTGAAGAAGGAAAGTCTACATACAAAAAGAATTTTAAAGGAAAATTCAAGAAGAGATTTGAGAATAAAATTTTATATTCTAAAAATCCTAGCTCAGTCGAAGATAGTGGATTTAGTGATTCAGAAGAAGAAGAGATTCTATTCATGGCCATACATGAAAATGCCTCTATAAGGAAAAGTACAGATGATCAAGAAGAAGAACATGATGAAGCCGAAGTGAATCTAGAAGGTGAACTCATTTGTGCCTTAAAATAATTAAAAGCTCTTGAGAAGAAGAATCGAAGATTGAAGCTCCAGATTGAGAAAAATGAAAAAGAGTCAAAAAAAAAACTAAAGATCTACAAGCACACATTGAAGAAGCCAACAAGACTAAATAAGATATAACAACTCAATTTTAAAAAATAAGTAAAGAATGTGAAAGGTATGTTATTGAAATTGCTTCTTTAAAAGTAGATCTTGAGAAAATAAATAAAGCAAATAATGATAGAGCAGCCAATGATTTAAATTTTGAGAATAACAATAATATGTTGAATAAGATATTAGAAAGTCAAAGATCAATGTCAGATAAGACAGGTATCAGATTTGAAAAAGAGAAAGGAGAGGCCACTACTTTCACAGACAAGGTTAACATAGAAAAAGAAAAGAGCTATGTTGAAGCTCTTACAAAAGAGGAAATAAAAAGGGAAGAAGTTAAGAATATAGAGGACATCTCAAATAAAGAAGGCTAGAAGGAGCAGAGCTACAAAAATCAATCTATTTTTATAGTTACTATTTTTATTGTAATAGATATGATCATAAGAAAATAGAATGTTGAAAAAGGGCTAAAATTTTCAAAAATAAGAAGGAAACTCATGCAGAGTCAAGCGAAAGCCACAACTCTTTTGCTCCTCTATCAGGCTTTAATGAAAATGCCATAATATGTTACACGTGTAATAACTTTGGACACATAGCCTGATATTATAGAAGCATGATCAAGTCAGTCAAGAAGGACCAAAGTTTCAAGGCTCCATTCATCAAGAAGAAAGTTTAGACAGGTTCATGGCAGAAGAAATCACCTGAAAAGTCTATGTTGGTCCAGACATCTTTGCATGAAAGAAATGAAAAAAATCTATCGTTCATTGATAGCAGATGTTTGAGGCACATGATAGGAGACAAGATCAAGTTCATAACCCTAACGAAGATCAATGGTGGCATAGTGAAATTTGGAGACAATACTACTGCCAGAATTGTCAAAAAAGGTACACTAAGTTTGGATAATGGTAGAACTAAGACTGAAAATATTTTGTATGTAGAAGGTCTTAAGCATAATATTTTGAGTGTAAGTCAAATGCATGATTAGGGACACACACTAATTTTTAATGTAAAAAGTTATGAAATTAGGAAAAAAGATTCAGATGTGTTGATTGTAGATGCTCAGAGAACAGACAATAATTTATATATGTTATCAAATATCAAAGGTCAAAGATGTTGTTCGAGTCAGATTGAGAAAAGTTGTCTATGAAACATGAGAATGGGACACATTAATTTTGACAATCTTGTCAACATCAACAAGAAGCAAGCAGTCATAAATCTTCTAAAGTTTACAAAGCCCTCTAACACACTTTGTGAACCATGTCAACACGGGAAGCAGGTCAAAAAATGGTTCAAGATAAAAGAATACTCGACCACTTAGATGTTAGAGCTTATTCACACTGATTTATGTGGACCTATGAGAAATCAAAGTACTCAAAGTGATAAATATTTTATGTTTCTCATTGATGATTTTACACATATGACTTGGGTAATGTTTTTGAAAAAAAAATCAAAAGCTTTCAGCCACTTTAAAGCATTCAAGGCTCTTGTTGAAAATGAAAATGAATTAAAAATCAAGTGTTTAAGATCAGATCGTAGAGAAAAATTCATGTCAGATGAGTTTATTGAGTATTGTGAAGACCATGGGATAAGAATATAGTATCCAGCAGCTAGAACTCCATAGCAAAATGGAGTAGTTGAGAAAAAAAATAAAACAATTCAGGAGATGGCAAGGACAATGTTAAATGAATCCAAGATACCAGATAAATATTGAAAAGAGGTAGTAAGTAAAGAAATGCACATCCAAAATAGATCATTATTAAGATTCAACAGTGACAAGACTCATTATGAACTATGGAAAGACAAACCAGCTACAGTCGATTATTTTAGATTTTTTGGTAGCAGATGCTTTATAAAGAGAACAGATGACAAATTGGGTAAGTTTGAATATAGAATAGATAAAGGTATATTTCTTGGATATTATTTAAAAATTAAAGCTTATAAATGTTATAACAAAAGAACCAAGAAGATTATTGAAAGTGCAAGTGTCAAGATAGAAGAAGATGTAGCACAAAGAGCCAGTGATCTAGTGGATGCTCCTGAAGTCATTAAAAAAGAAGATTTTGAAGAGTCAGATGAAGATGAGAAGGAGAAGCAAAAGGACACTAAGACCCCATCCAAATATGTTCAAATAAATCATAATAAGAGTGACATCATCAGGAACATAAACGAAGGAGTTTGCACCAGAAAGATGATGGTAAGTGAATTTGAGCAAGTAAATTTTTCTTTGTTATCTAAAATTCAGCCTAGAAATTTTTCAGAAGCCAGACATAATGAGCATTGAGTTAAATCAATGGATGAAAAATTAAATCAGATAGAAAATAATGATACTTGGGAATCAGTGCCTAGACCAAAGGATCAAAGTGTGATAGGAACGTAGTGGGTATACAAAAATAAGCTGAATGAAGATGGTGAAGTTACAAAAAATAAAGCTAGGTTGGTATGTAAAAGATATGCTTAGATTGAGGGTATAGTTTTTGAAGAAAATTTTGCACCAGTACCAAGACTAGAGGCTATTAGAATGTTTCTTACATATGCAGTATTTAAAAATTTCAAAGTGTTTTAGATGGATGTCAAGTCTATTTTTCTGAATAGGAATCTAGAAGAGGAGGTATACATTGAGCAATATGAGTGATTTATTCTCTCAAATCATAGTATCCATGTATGTAGATTGAATAAATCACTGTATGAATTGAAACAAGCTCCTAGAGCTTGGTATGTAAGACTTGATAAGTACCTACAAGATCAAGGTTTCAAGAAAGGTTTTGTTGGCAGTAATATCTATTTCAAAACAGAAGGTGAGTATCGATTGATTGTTATGGTATTTGTTGATTACATAATTTTTGGAGGAAACATTGAAAAGATGACAATTTTTTTTTAATAATATGCAAAAAGAATTTGAGATGTCTATGCTTGGAGAATTATCATTTTTCGTAGGGTTGCAAATATTTTAGTCAAATAAAAGAATTCTCATATCTCAAAGTAAATATGCCAAGGAAATGCTGAAAAAAATTAGTTTTGAGGATTTTGCACCAGTTAGTACACCAATGAATACAAGGAACAAAATTAGCAAGGATGAAAATTCACATGTTGCATATCAATCTTTGTATAGATCTATGATTGGTAGTCTTTTATATTTGACAACATCAAGGCCAAACATCATGCATGTAGTAGGCATAGTTACAAGATATCAGGTAGCTTCGAAAGAGAGTCATATTCAGTTGGTGAAGAGAATATTTAGATATGTCAAGGGGACATTGGATTATAGATTATGGTATCTCACAGGCAGATATTTCACTTTGGTTACTTATATAGATTCAGATTAGGCATGTTGTTTGGATGATAGAAAGAGTACAAGTGGAGGATCTTTCTTCCTTGATGATAGCTTGGTATCATGGCTAAGCAAAAAGCAAAATTTAGTATCACTTTCTACAACTGAAACAAAATATATTGTAACGGTATTGTGTTGTACTCAAGTGCTTTAGATGAAACAAACTTTAGAAGATATCAAGGTAAAATATGATGAACCTATTTCTATTTTTTATGATAATACAAGTGCTATTAATATCGATAAGAATCTAGTGATGCATTCAAGAATAAAACATATTCTTATTAGATATCACTTCTTGAGAGAGCAGGTTACAGATCAACAAGTTAAGATGAAATATATCAGTACTACATAACATATTGCAGATATTTTCACAAAGACACTACCAAAAGACACATTCGAGTATTTATGAGAGAAGTTGGGAGTAATTTATTTTACTTTCTACCATTGAGAATCAGCATCAGTTGAGGGGGAGCTAAGTGTTAGCTCTAGGATAGGCCCTTTGCCATTGATGTCAAAGGGGGAGAAGAACAAAAATAGGTACAAGAACAAGTACAGGGAATAGGTACATAAACAAGTATAGGGAACAGGTACAAGATGCTACAATAAGGGAGAGTTACTGTATATTTTTTAGATGGTAGTATGTGTAGGTTAGCATGTGTAGTACATGTTTTAGGATGTGGCAATTTTAGTTTGAGGTTGTCATCAATGACAAAGGGGGAGATTGTTGGAAATATTGTCATTGATGTCAAAGGTCTAGCATTGGTGATAAAGGCCCCATAGCATTTATTGTTTAAAAGTGTTTTTAATGTTCATGTTTTGGCTAAAATTTGTTGATATTTATTTAATATTAACGAATATATTTAGTTGCATAAAATTCAAAAGAGGGCCCATGGAGAAGTCAAAGAGTCATGGGGTAAAGACAAAAAGGGAATGGGATGCATTTTCCCATGAAGAGTCATCTTGAGGAATTCCAAGAGTCACCAAATGAAGACAAAAGAGGGTATGGCATATTTTTCTATGAAGAGTCACCTTAAGAAATTCAAAAGGTCACCAAGATAATGACAAAAGAGGAAAGGATGCATTTGCTTATAAAGGGTCACCATATGACTTTTTAAATACAAGTATTTGAAGGGTCATGCAAATTTGGTGCCATTTTCTATGAGGAGTGAAGAGTCATAAAAGGGGAATGCCAAAGGTCATTTGGAAAGCTATAAATAAATACTTGAGAAGCCATTTGTAATATGTAAGAGAGTGAATGGTTTGTAATTATTTTATATAAAAAAAAAGGAGAGAATAGAAAGAGATATTGTAGAGTTCTATCATTTGTTGAGAAAGCAACATTGAGAGATAGTTGTGTTTTATACACAAGAGGGGTTGGTACTCTTGTGGGTTGGTGCTCACAAATCTTGCAAGGGTTTGGTGCTCCTATGGGTTGGTGCTCACAAATAGTTGTTGTGTTGTTGTTCGGTTAAGGGGTTGGTGCTCCTGCAAGTTGGTGCTTACAAATTTTGTAATTTGAGTTGGTGTTCTTTTGTATACTTGAGATTGTTCTATATGGTTTTTCCCACTTTGAGTTTTCACGTAAAAATTTGGTGTCTCTCTCTCTCTCTTGTGTGGTGCATATTATTTTAGTTTTATTTCATATCTTGAATGTATGGTTAAGTGGAGTTTGATTAAGTAAAAGATTTATAAGATATATGATATAATTATTCACCCCCCTCTCAGTATATCCAGTGCTTAAGAGTTGTGGAGGCTCCATTTCTAGATGGAAAAAGTGATACTCTATAGCTCACACTACATTATGCTTAGATTTTTTTCCCACCTTGAACTAACTATTATCTATGCAGGCAAATGGTGAATCTATCTCTTTGGGTATGATGTGTGGCTTGCAATCAATTTTATTTAAGGGTATAATAATAATTTTATCCACTTGGTATGCCTTCAACTTTTTTTACATTGTATTAGTGGTCATCTAACCATCATAAGCCCACTTTTTACCAATCAACGTAGGGTAGTGTGTTTCATTCATCTTCATGTCAATTACTTAAAAATCACCTCACAAACTTAAGTCATCAACTTTGATTTATACATCCTCCAATCGACTAAATTTTTTTACCCTCCTGTATTTTATGAGACTTAACATTACTAGACTATAACTAGGATTAGGTCATCCAATAACTTCCCATGTGGATCGAGGAATCATATTGATTGTGCTTCCAAAATCAAACACAATGTTTGGTGTTTCATATCCTTCCAATTCAATATCCATGTGGGAGTTAACATCCCAAGGATTCTTATTTTTCACATATTATACTACCTTATCAGTGAGTTACTGACCTCTCTGTACACACTCTAATAAGTTATGCTGAAAATATTTGTAATATTATATGATATGTCTTCATTTTTTAGATTACTTAGAAGTTTTAGAATATCGATCAATATAGTAACTACTCCCTCCTATCTCATGATTCACATTTTTTATCCATACATTTATGCATCAACGATTATTGTATCACCTTCTGACGCATTCTACTACTGAATATTCAATAGAACTTGAGTTGCTTGATACATCAAACTCTTTTCTATCACAAAGTCAGGTTATTTATCTTATTGAACCTTTATAATTCTCTAATCCTATCACATTTATAAGGGAAGAAATCCTTGCTCTTCATGTTGATGTCACATAACTACTTGTATGAACATAGGATCCTTAGGATGCAAATTTTCTAAGTTCATATTTCACATAGGCTTCTTTGTTCTCTAATTTCTAATGTTGAACAATCTTCAGTGTGGTGTTGTCTTGAAACTCTATAATAAACATAGTACATATACCTCTGAGGATTAGTTGGAAAATTTCATGCGAAGTGGTTGTATTCTCCACACAAGTAGCAAAAAATTAGTTAATACCCATGTCATTCATCTTGTCTACAATTACCTATTTGGTATCAACCTCAGTAGCCTCCTCTATATCCCCCTTTTAAATTTGCTAAAAAAACCCAACCTAACTATTGTTGACCCTCATATCCTCCTTGCCACTGATGGGAATCCCAACCCTAATGTTGTTGACCATCATATCCCTCATACATTCCTTGGGGAGAAGATCGAGCCCATATTTATTATTGTTATTATGGCGATGTAGTGCTCCATACCTGTTGAATATATCTTGCACTTTCTTGGTGTCTACACTATATTTCTTAAATTTATCTATAAAACATTCAAACCACATAATATATTTAGTAGCTTCTACACTTTACCTTTTTTATGTTGATAAATTATGCACAGGGGATGTGTTCTATTGAAATGAATGGTCCATGTTTGTGACTTCTAATTCATTTGAACTTGACCCTATTTTAATCCTAAAACTTAGCAAAATTTATTTAAAAGACTATTCATTCTCTTATGCAAACAATATCCTCCCTTGTAACTACGATCTAAAACTAGTTAGGATGGATGGAGATGGGAACGTCCATCCTACCTAGTACTGGGGAGACTATAGTGTCCAGCCTATTAGGGCCTGGGGTCAATACTGAAGTGAGGTTTTCACCCATCCAAGAACATCTTGCATCACAGATTTCATGTCTACTTATAGAGGGAATCTATTATGTTACTATTACAAAGACATTCTTGGTGATGTCTTCCTTCAATTCTTGGAGTGATGAAAACATTTTGTCATCATTAGTGTGTGAATTTTATAAGTTATAATAATAAATATTTTGAGTTTTTTTAGTGTACTATTGTAATAAATGACATTTCATAGTCACATGCCCTACTACATGGTATATTTCACATAATTGTATCTTAACTTTTGGGCAATCATTCATGTAGTGCCCCTCTTTTCCACACTCCATACACTATAGGCCCAGCCTAGGCATGTTACTTGCATGCATCACCTCCATCTTATGAAAAATAACATCTATCTTTGAATCAATATTCAAAATAGGCTATGGGTTATCCCTACAATCCTCTATTTACTCCACCTAGAGCACATCTACCCAAACTTCTACCTTGTTAGTGAACTACGTTTGACAATGTCAAACCTAATATGTGCTTGCATGCCTTTTAAAAACCATGTGAAATTATTTTTATACTAAAATAAAAGTCTACTATGTTCATTACATCAAAAAATATGTGATCATAATCCCATATTGACTCACCTAATTTTTGTCAAATCTTTTTCAAATCTTGGATTGTTTGACTCGCATGTTTATTCACTTTGAATTCTCCTATTAGCTAGTGTTTGACATCCTAAAAGATCATTTTTGGAAGCATATCTTTTTTAGATGAATTTTAGAGCTCTTATTTTCAAGGATCCTATGATCTCACACTTCTTTCATCATCTATAGTTACATTCTTAATCTACCATTTCATTTTTTATGTTAACAAATATTGTTTGGGGTCAGTAGAACCATCATATAGTGTTAAAGTGACAAAACCTGCATTGAGAGTCATGCCTCTTATGTTCACACTTAAAACCAATGGTGGTTGTGGACTAGATTTTGCCAATGTTTTAAGATTTTATACAACCTGAAATCCAACCCAATCAATTTCTTCTAATCTAGCAATTTATCGATTTTTACACTATATTTCCCAAATTTAACTGTAAAATATTCAAACCATGTACTATATTTACTAGATTTTGTACATTTATTTTTTATGTTGATAAATTAGGCATAGGGGATCTGTACCATTGAAATTAATGATCCATGTTTGTGATTTTTGTTTCATTTAATCTTGACCCTACTTAAATCCTATGCCTTAACATAATTAATTCAAAAGACTGTTCATTCTCTTCTCCAAATAATACTGTCTCTTGTAACTACAATCTAAAACTACCTTCTAACCAATCTACTCACTCATATTATCTCTTTCTACTTTCTTCCATCTCTTCATCATCCCTTTTCTAATCTATTTCTATCTCTACGCTTTCATTTATGCCTTCTCTTTTTTCAGACCCTCTCATTTCCTCATCCTCATCCTCTCCAAATTCTCTGGCTCTCCCTTGAGCTCTCATTTCTTTTTTATCTTATAAACTTTATAATCTACTCCTACTCAACTATATTATGATTATTCTATTTATTCCATATTATTTGTTGTTACAGTCTCACTCTAGTCTCAGAATTCACTTTCCATTGTCTCTCTGTGTCCTCCATCTTCTAGGTTCAAGTTTGAGCTTCCCTTCTCAGTTCTTTATCATTCACTTAATTATCACACACATCCCCTTCGTGCTCAATGTGACTACTCCATGTTGGTAGGAGTAGGCACCATGGCCTTTTCTATAAGAAACATTTTAATGAGAGTAGGTATTCAGTGTAGAAACTTACCAATAATGTCCAGCCTCGAATGTAATGTAACTTTGTACAACAAATTCAGTGATGTATCCATCGATGGTAGTTTTTATCCAATGATCTATGGCACAATTTCAATTAGTATCTAAATTTTGTAGCTTTTCTAGTCACTCTTTTGTCCAAACTAAAAATTATGTTTCTCTCAGGGGAAAATATTAATATTCAAGTCTTAGTAACCACATGAATAGTAGTCTAATCAACTCGCACCAAAAGATTTCATATATTTTAACATATATATCTTCATGAATAACTTTTTTCGTAGAGTTTCCTATCATCTTTGTCTCTTTTTATACAAAATTGCAAATTTTATCATTGAACCATCATTCCAGGTCTCTTTGTCCAAGTAACCATCTCAACATGTTTTATTCAATCCATGAAAGTGAAAAATTATTAGCATTGATTCCTGTAAAACCCATCAGAACATGTTAATTTGTGTTTATGTGTGAAGTAAGATACATACTTAGAATGCAGACATAGTTATAAAACAAGTTGAGTCTTAATTTGGTTTCAAATTACATATTTATCTAGAGAAACACAAACTAAATTGTAAATAACATTCATGGTTATTAAATGATTAAATATATTTGAACACAATAGAACATACACTGTGCATAAAACAAGTATAAAAAAACATTCAAGAAAACCATTATCATATAGTTATATTAATCTCTATCTTTTAGAACTCCTTTCCATTAGAATTGATCACTATTTATAGAAATTTACAATGCATTCTCCCTTCACATTCATCCTTTTGATTCAAGTTTGAATGAGTCTTTTCACATTTCACACAAAGGTTTGACATACATACATATGTTAAGCATGAAATATACTAAGAGGGGGGGTGAATCAGTATATTATATATCTTTTTACTTTCTTTTCTTTAACAACTTAATCATACATTCAAGATATGCAATAAAACTGAAACAATAATTTGCACCACATAAGAAAGAGAGAGAGACACCAAATTTTTACATGGAAACCCAAAGTGGAAAAAACTATGAAGAACAATTTCAAGTATATGAATAAGTACCAACTCAAAATACAAAGTTTGCAAGTACCAACTTGCAAGAGCACCAACCCCTTTGCCAAGCATCAACACAACAACTATTTGTGAGCACCAACCCATAGGAGCACCAACCCCTTACAAAGATTTGTAAGCACCAGCCCCTCTTGTGTATAAAACACAACTATCTCTCAATGTTGCTTACTCGACAAATGATATAAATCTATATTATCTCCTGCTTTTCTCTCTTTGAAAAAAAATACAAATAATTCACTCTCTTGCTTATTACAAATGGCTTCTCAATATTTTATTTATATCTTTCCAAATGACCTTTAGCATTCACCCTTTGTGACCCTTCAATCTTCATATAAAATGGTGCCAAACTTGCATGACCCTTTGTATCCTTGCATTTGAAAAGTCATATGGTGACCCTTCATAAGCAAAAGTGTCATTTCCTCTTTTGCCTTTATCTTAGTGACTTTTCATATTCCTCAAAGTGTTCCTTCATGAAAAAATATGCCATACCTATTTTGTCTTCACATGGTGACTCTTGGAATTCCTTAAGATGAATATTCATGAGAAAATGTGTCCCATTCCTCTTTCATCTTTTACCCCATGACTCTTTGACTTCTCTATGGGCCCTCTTTTGACTTATATGCAACCAAAAATATATTCATTAATATTGAATAAATATTAACACACATTAGCCAATATATGAATATTAAAAACACTATTAAATGTAATGGGGTCTTTATCATCAATAATGCTAGACCTTTGACATCAATGACAATATTTTCAACAATCTCCCTCTTTGTCATTGATGGTAACCTCAAATTGAAACTATCATATCCTGAAACCTATACATACTACTATCTGAAAAACATACAGTAACTCCCTCTTACTGTAGCAACATGTACCTATTTTTGCACTTATACTTGTACCTATTATTCTAACTTCTCTCATAGATACTCAAATGTGTCTTTTAGTAGTGTCTTTGTAAAAATATTTGCAATCTGCTCTGTAGTACAAAATACTCCATCTTAACCTGTTGATCTGCAATCTGCTCTCTCAAAAAGTGATAGCTAATGAGAATATATTTTGTTCTTGAATGCATTATTGGATTCTTCAAAATATTAATAGCACTTGTGTTATCACAAAAAATAGAAATAAGTTCATCATATTTTACCTTGATATCTTTCAAAGTTTGCTTCATCTAAAGCACTTGAGTACAACACAAAACCACTGCAATATATTCTACTTCAGCTGTAGAAAGTGATACTGAATTATTCTTTTTACTTAGCCATGATACTAAGCTATCACCAAAAAAGAAAGCTCCTCCACTTGTACTCTTTCTGTCATCCAAACACCCTGTCCAATCTAAATTTGTATAAGCAACCAAAGTGAATCTCTACATGTGGGATACTATAATATGTAATTCAATGTCTCTTTGATATATCTGAATATTCTTTTCACCAAATGAACATGACTATCTTTTGGAGATAATTGATATCTTGCAACCATACCTATTGCATGCATGATGTTTGGCCTTGATGTCAAATATAAAAGACTACCAATCATAGATTTATATAAATATTGATCTGTAATAGGTGAATCTTCATCCTTGCTCACCTTATTTCCTATACGCATTGGTGTGCCAACTGGTGCACAATCTTCAAAACCAATTTTTTTTAATATTTTTTTAGCATATTTATTTTGAGATATGAAAATTCCTTTATCTAACTGAAATATTTGCAATCCTAAGAAAAATGATAATTCTCCAAGCATAGACATCTCAAATTCTTTTTGCATATTATCAAAAAGAAATTGTCATCTTTTTAATATTTCCTTAAAAAATGATGTCATCAACATATACCACAACTATCAATTAATGTTCATCTTCTATTTTGATGTAGAGATTGCTATCAACAAATTCTTTCTTGAAACTTTAATCATGCAGGTACTTATCAAGTCTTGCATACCAAGATCTGGAAGTTTGTTTCAATCCATACAATGCTTTCTTCAATCTGTATACATGGCTACTAATATTTGAGAAAATAAATCACTCAGGTTGCTCAATGTAGACCTCTTCTTCTAGATTCTCATTTAAGAAGGCAAATTTGACATCCATCTGAAACACTTTAAAAATTTTAAACACTACATATGTAAGAAACATTCTAATAGCCTCTAACATTGCCACTAGTAAAAAAATTTATTCAAAATCTATTCCCTCAATCTGAGCATATCCTTTACATACTAATCTTTCTTTATTTCTGGTCACTTATCCATTTTCATTCAACTTATTTCTATAAACCTATTTTGTTCCTATCACATTGTGATCTTTTAGTTTAGCAACTAATTCCCAAGTATCATTCTTTTCTATCTAATTTAATTCTTCATCCATAGCCTTAACCCAATGCTTATCATGTCTAGCTTTTGAAAAAGTTATAGGCTAAATTTTGGATAACAAAGAGAAATTAACTTGCTCAGATTCACTTACCATCATTTTTTTGGTACAAATTTCTTCATTTATGTCCTCGATGATGTCACTTTCATTATGATTTATTTAAACATATTTGGATGGATTTTTAGTGTTCTTTTTCTCCTTCTCGTCTTCATCTGATTTTTCAAAATCTTTCTCTTCAATGATTTCAAGAATGTCTAATGGATCACTAATTCTTTGTATTCCATCTTTTATCTTAACACTTGCACTTTTAACAATTTTTTTGGTTCTTTTGTTATAACATTTATAAGCTTTAATTTTTCAAGAATAACCAAGAAATATACTTTTATCTGTTTTGGATTCAAACTTACCAAGTTTTTCATCGATTCTTTTTATGAAGCATCTACTGCCAAAAACTTTGAAATAATCAACTATTGTTGGTTTGTCTTTCTACAACTCATAAAGAGTCTGGTCACTATTGACTCTCAATAATGCTCTATTCTGAATATGCACTGTTGTAGCAACTACCTCTCTCTAATATTTATCTATTATCTTAGATTCATTTAGCATTATCCTCACCATCCCCTGAATTATTCTATTTTTATGTTTAACTACTCCATTTTGTTGTAGAGTTTTGGCTGTTGAATAATGTCTCTTTATTCTATGGTCTTCACAAAACTCAATAAATTGATTTGACATGAATTCTCCTCTTCGATATGATCTTAGACACTGAATCTTTAAACTAGTTTCATTCTCAATTAATGTTTTAAATGCTTTGAAATGTCTGAAAGCTTTTGATTTTGTCTTTAAAAATATTACCCGTCATATGTGAAAAATTATCAATAAGCAACATGAAATATTTTTCACCTTGAGTACTTTGAGTTCTCATAGGTCGACACAGATCCATGTGAGCAAGTTCTAGCATCTAAGTGGTCGAGTACTCTTTTATTTTGAATCGCCTTCTAGCCTACTTACCATGCTGACAAGGTTCACAAAGCGTGTCGGATGGCTTTTTACTCTTTGGAATATTTCTAACTATTTGCTTCTTGTTGATATTGACAAGAATATCAAAATTTATGTGCCCCATTCTCCTGTGCCATAGCCAACTTTCTTCAATCTGACTCAAACAACATCTTTGACCTTTGATGTCTAATAGCATATACAAATTATTGCCTATTCTCTGAGCATCTACAACCAACACATCTGAATCTTTTCTTCTAATTTTACAAGATTTTGCATAGAACTTTAATGTATGCCCCTGATCACACATTTGACTTACACTCAAAATATTATGCTTAAGACCTTCTACATACAAAACATTTTTAATTTTAGTTATATCATTATCCAAACTTAGTGTACTTTTTCTAGTAATTTTGGTAGTAGTATTGTCTTCGAATTTCACTATACCACCATTTATCTTCTTCAAGGTTATGAACTTGCTCTTGTCTCCTGTCATGTGCCTCAAACATCCACTATCAATGAACCATGACTTTTCTTCATTTATTGCATGCAAAGCTATCTACACCAACATAGATTTTTAGGTTGTTTCTTTTGCCATGAACCTGTTTGAACTTTCTTCTTGATGAATGGAGTCTTTAAACTCTGGTCCTTCTTGACTGACTCAAATGCACTTCTAAAGTACTAAGTTGTGTCCAAAGTTGTTTCACTTGTAATATATTATGGCCTCTTCTTTAAACCCTGATAGAGGAACAAAAGATTGTGGCTTCTACTTGATTTTGTATGAATTTTCTTCTCCTTATTTCTAAAATTATTAGCCCTTTTTTGACATTCTATTTTCTTATGACCATATACATTACAATAAAAATAGTAACCATAAAAATAAGATCTATTTATGTATCTCTGACTTGATTGCCTTTTGTAGCTCTGTTCTCTCTAGTCTTCTTTGTTTGAGATGTCTTCTATATTCTTAACTTCTTCCCTTTTTATTTTATCTTTCGTAAGAGCTTCAACATAGCTCTTTCCTTTTTCCTTAATCTGTGAAAGTAGTAACCTCTCTCTTTTTCTTTTTCAAATCCAATACCTATCTTATCTAACATTTATCTTTGATTCTCTAATATATTATTCAACATATTAGTGTTATTCTCAAATTTTGAATCATTGGCTTCTCTATTATTGATTGCTTTATTTATTTTCTCAAGATCTACTTTTAAAGAAGCAATTTCAATAACATACCTTTCAGATTCTTTACTTACTATTTTCAAATGTGCTCATTAGATCTATCTTCTTTCTTCTTATCTTCTTCAAAGTGTGCTTGTAGATCTTCAATTATTTCCTTTTACTCATTTTCATTTTTCTCGATATGGAGCTTTAATCTTCAATTCTTCTTTTCAAGAGCTTTTAACTCTTCTAAGGCAAAAATGAGTTCTCCTTCCAAATTCACTTTGGATTCATCATGTTCTTTTTCTTGATCATCTATACTTTTACTTACTAGAGGCATTTTCATGTATGGCTATGAATAGAATCTCTTCTTCTTCTGAATCATTGACTCCACTATCTTCGACTGAACTAGGATCTTTAGAATACAAAATCTTCTTCTCAAATCCTTTCTGGAATTTACATTTGAAATTGTTCTTATATGTAGACTTTCTTTATTCATTGTCATCATTACCTTTATTTGGGCATTTAGCTACAAAATGTCCAATCTTTCTATAATTAAAATATTTAAAAGATAATTTTCCTTGATATTTATCTGTTCCCTTTTTTGGCTTGCAAATGAATGGAGATCCATTGTCATCTTCATAACTCACTAGAACTATCACTTGATTCTTGAATCTTAGCCTTCTCTTTCTTTGATGTCTTGAAATTAGCTTCTCTCTTTAAGGGTTTATTTTGTTCATTCTGCATCTTATATGCCATAAGAATACCATGAAGCTCATCCATCTTTAGCTTGGCTAAATTCTTCATCTCTTCAATTGCTAAAACTTTTGCATCATCTCTCAATGGTAGAGATCTCAAAAAAATTTTGAACCATAGTTGATTCTTCTAAAGTTTCTCCAAGACCTTGAATCTGATTAACTATTTTATCAACCTGCAAAAGATAATTTGCTATATTTTCTTCTTCTTCCAACTTCAAACTCTCAAACTATCTTTTGAAAGTCTGAAGCTTAGCTTGCTAAACCTTTCTATCACCTTTGTAAATATTCTCAAGTTTTACCCAAGTTTCATGAGAAAATTTACATTGCATAACTTTGACAAATTTTGATTCACATAAACCACATAAAATAGCATTTAAAGCTTAAGCATTATTTTCACTTGCCTTCTTTTCTGCTGGAGTAGTTACAAGTGTATGTGGCTCTTCATATTCCTCCACCACTACTTGTCATATGTCGAATCCAAGGGCCATCAAATAAGTATTCATCTTTATGCTCCAAAAAACATAATTCATCTCATCAAACAAAGGTGCCTTATTTATACAAAATCCTTCATGTGATCCAGCCATCGTGTTTTCTCGATCTACCTTCAAGCTGTAAAATTTTTTCAAAAGGAACCTGCTCTGATACCAATTGTTAAACATGAAATACACTGAGAGGGAGAGGTGAATCAGTATATTATATATCTTTTTACTTAATTTGATTTCTTTTCTTTAACCACTTAATCACACATTCAAGATATGCAATAAAACTGAAATAATAATTTGCACCCCACAAGAAAGAGAAAGAGAGACACCAGCTTTTTACGTGGAAACCTAAAGTAGAAAAAACTACAGAGAACAATCTCAAGTATGAATAAGTACCAACTCAAAATACAAAGTTCGCAAGCACCAACTTGCAGGAGCACCTACCCCTTTACCAAGCACCAACACAATAACTATTTGTGAGCACCAACCCCTCGTGTATAAAACATAACTATCTCTCAATTTTACTTACTCAACAAATGATAAAACTCTACAATATCTCCTGCTTTTCTCTCTTCAAAAACAAATACAAACTATGCACTCTCTTGCTTATTACAAATGGCTTCTCAGGCCTTTATTTATAGCTTTCCAAATGACCTTTGGCATTCACCCTTTGTGACCTTTCAATCCTCATGGAAAATAGTGCCAAACTTGCATGACCCTTCGTATCCTTACATTTGAAAAGTCATATGGTGACCCTTCATAAGCAAAAGCGTCTTTTCCTCTTTTGTCTTTATTTTGATGACTTTTTGTATTCCTCAGAGTGTCTTTTTATGGAAAAATGCACCATACCTTTTTTGTCTTCACATGGTGACTCTTGAAATTCCTCAAGATAACTCTTCATGAGAAAATGCGTCCCATTCCTCTTTCATCTTTTACCCTGTGACTCTTTGACTTCTCCACGAGCCCTCTTTTGACTTATATGCAACCAAAAATATATTTATTAATATTAAATAAATATTAACACACATTAGCCAAGATATGAATATTAAAAACACTATTAAATGCAATGGGGCCTTTATCACCAATAATGTTAGACCTTTGACATCAATGCCAATATTTCCAACAACATAGTTTGAATACATACAAAATAAAATGTGTTGTACAGACTGATATCCATCGCATACTTGTGATGCATATATACTTTACGATTTTATAATTATATTTTACTATCAACATTAATGATGTGCCACATCACCTCTGCCAATCACCATTTCAAATCACATCTACCGCATTAGTCACCCACATTCTTCCATTATGAAAACCTTCCACATTGACGACTTTGTGCATGTTTGTTTATGTTTCCTAATGGGGGGTTAATGGTAAATGACATGGCCAAATGACAAATAATTTTCAACATTGTTAGGTTGTTGGTGGGGTCGAGATGAGCCATGCCAACACACACAAAGTTTGTGCATGTTGGTCACGGTCAGTTATTTTATAAGTTGAATGGCATTTCAATTACTTGCATAACCTTTTCATGAATTTGAATGGTAGCTTTGATATGTTAGAGTAGACTTAATGGTAGTTGTGTGGGCTTGATGACATCTTTCAAACTTGAATATCAACTTTCATGACTTTAACAGGGCTATATATCTTCAAACATCCACTTACGATTTTAAACAACGATATGAAACTCATACAACAACTCCAATAAACTAAAACAATGTTGATTTGCATGCTTAGGTGGTAGTTTCTCCGACTTAAATGGTCTTCAAAGCTTTGGCTATCTCTTCAGAATATCTCCATGCACAGGGCCTCTTTAACGTTGATCTCACCACTAAATCTCCTCTTTGACTCATCTCCCATTTAACTCGTCGTGATCGCTGATGTAGAAGACATGTTGATAATATCTTGAAGGAGTCTTCACTCTTCATTAAGGTGGAAAGGAGGACTGATATCCATATACATGTAACTGAAGATTTTGTTGGTTCTAGAAGCTTACATACAAAACTTCAATCTGTTGTGTATAATGGGGCCTTCATTCCAGGGATATTCATTGTCAATGCCTTACTTGCTATAGTGACTCATTGAACATTAAGAGCTTGGCACCAAAAAAAGAGAATGATGGACACAAAGGCCAACATAATAGATGTTAAAATTTCATACCCATTTCGAAATTTAGACTTTCCTCAAAAAACGTGCATGTAAAACATAGCTTATTAATGACAACTTTGAAAAGACAAAAAACACATTTCTATTTATATATAAATTTCACTTTATTTCTATTTTTTTTTATTTTTTCATATATTTTTTGGAGGTCATCATGACTTTTGAAAGATTGGCCTTTTATTTGTGCCTCATAACTCCAATAAAAAAAATGTTTACTTCAATCGGAAAAATAATTATAACCTCCAAACTTTTTATATGCATAATTGGTGGAGACAAAGAAGGGAGAGAAAGTTTAATTAATCTACTCCGCCGTGCCCCTTTTGGATTAAGTTGAGAGATCCGAGGAACCTTATTCTTTGGAGGTTCTTTGAGTAAGGAAATATTATTGTACCCCTCCTTTTCTTACTTTTCTTAATAATCATTGAATGCTTTTCCCTCCTCCTTTTCTTACTTTGTCTCATAGCAAGAGACAAGAATACTTTACAACACCTTTGACTTTGATATGTTGAAGATCTCATTAAAGTCTCTCGAGCTTTCCAAAGGCCATGCAGTTGGGTTCTACACGTGCAACTGCAAACACGCTTAAGATTCCCGCAACCATTTTAAACATGGGACGGAAATTGATTTGGAGCTGACATCAAATCAATTTAGACGGTTTAAATATAAAATTGCATCAAAATAAAAGTTAGGGTATTTTCAAAATTTGGGTTTATTCAAATTTTGAGTACAATTGGTCTAATTCTCATCATCTTTCTTCTTCTTTCTTTTTTTAAAGTATTTGCTTCACCTTCATCAATATGTTGTTCACTTCACTTTCGTTATTATTTTGTTCTCTCCTTAAAAATTAAATGTTATTTCTATAGTTAATCAGTTGACTCTATTTTATTTATTTTTTGATTTATATTTAAATGTAGTAAAATTGTGAATATTTAAATTATATAAAATATGATATTAATCATATAAATTTGAATGCAAAAGAGTATATTAACATTACATTTATTATATTTGAAATGAACAATTAAATGGAAGAGAGGCGCACTTAATTTAATTATGATTTATATAATTCAATGTGTTTTTCACTGTCATTGAAATGGCTTTGTATATGTTTTATAACCATTCAAATCAAGGAATATGAGTTTAAACCTTGTACAAACACAATTGGCAAAATATAAACCCCTATAGCAATTGGTACTATCTAGATTGAAGATATTGTCTTTGTTGATTGTGCAGGGCGATGACACTTTAGATCACTACACCTACACATGTTGATGCCACATGTGTGTGCACTCGCTTTCAATCATGTGCATTGATTTATGTTTTCCTCCTCTTTGATTTTAAAACCTAATCATAATTTTGATATAAAATGACCATTGAAAAAGGGATTTAAAATTGTATTAGATCGCTGAAACCACTACCCACTTAGTGACTGAGCGTTGCTTATGTTCCAACACTCTAAATATATTTCAAACCACATGCAGTTATCCCACTTAGGAGTGTGTTCATGCCATCATGATTAGTATAAAATGTAATGCAATGTTTGGATTTTGACACTTGGCACCATGCAACTTTGATATGTGTTTTTATTCAGACTTGACTTTAAGACGATTTCTTTGAGGGGTTTTCAGAAGTGTATGCCTTTGTGATAATGTCTCAAGAGAGTGATAATTGATATCTCAATTTGATTTCCAAGTAGTGACCAAGTTAGTATAGCCTTAGGATTGATTTGTATCTATAGTTGACTCTTTGAAATTTTCCGCTATGACCAACCCATGAAACATGTTTAGCCATCCACACCACGGGGCCCAGGACCAAACGTGCGGGGGGCAATCGAGTTTTGGTTGTGTAGAGTGAATCGGCTAAGCTAATTCAGAGTGAAACAACTAAACACATCCAATGGAGTAGAAGTCTTACTTGTAGTAAATGCAACTTCTATTCATTAACAAAGAATAGGAAAATTTGGTACAATATGCTATAGTGCATGTTTTACAGCTCGTAGATGCACTAAACATGCTATATGCATTATGACTGTGTGTAGCATCAACCATTGGTCAGATGTGTATGCTACACACTTATATAGTTAGAATACAAGATAGGTTATAACTATTGTCAGTTACCAAGAAAATGATTGTGATGGTTCATCTTCCAAGTTGGATGACAGTTGGTGAACCCTTTGAAGCACATGGTCAAAACAACGTGACATGTCGATGTGTTGTGGAATCTAAGAGTCGACTAGGTGCATAGGGCTATGAGCTGTAGCATGGGATTGTGAGGCACACAGAGCTACGAATTGTGTAATCAGTGCATAGTGTGAAGTGCGTAGGGGTCAGTACACAAAAGTCTACGATATGGTGTGGGACTTGTGCGTATGACTTTGACCAAATTTTGGGTAAGGAGTGCATAATATTGGGTGAGAGGTGCGTGCCCTAGACAATGGAGTGAACAAGGAGTAAGCTTGGCTACATGGGAGCTATGCATGGATCATTCACCCTTTCTTGAAGAGGAATGGTCTCCATTGCATTAGTGTGCAAATACAAAAACTGCACTCGAAGTTACTATCAAGTGAACCACTTGTCTTCATCATCATATTGCCCAACCTTGACCACTTGGAAAAGTTGATGTGTGCCATGATGGGTGCATGTGTCTGTCACTTCGAGGATCTGATCCTTCTCTGCAGGATGCAAGTGCTTAGGATCCAAATCAGAAGGATGTTGTGTCACTGTTGGCTCAAGAAGTGGCAGAGTGTAAGGCTTGAGAAGCTTCACATTAAAGATTGGGTGTATGCCCAAATACTAAGATAGATAAAGAATGAAGGCTTGATCTTCTAGTGTGGACCTTTGAAGTGTTCCTTCTGAAGTTGCAACTAGATTATATCACCAACCAAGAATGCATGAGGTGTGTGATGTGCGTCATGGTGCTCCTTATACTTAGCTTGAGTGCGAGAGAGAATCTGATGAACTTGCTAGTGAACATAATAGATGTGGCACAAAAACCTCTCGACTTTGTTTGTTTCCCATTCCTATGCACGTGACTCATTGATGGATGGTGCATGGTAGGAGATGTTGAGAGGTGCCGAAGGTTAAAACCCAAGACATGTCTGGAATGGATTATGGCCAATAGAACTGTGCAAAGCCCTGCTGTAGGTGTGTTGAATGTATAAGTGATTGTCATCCCAAGTGAGAGCATGTGCGCTGTTGTACATTCATAAAAGATGAATAAGTGTGCAATTGACCACTTCGGTTTGTCCATCTGTTTGAGGATGAAAAGTTGTCAACTGATCTAGCTGCATACCTATCAATTCCCACAATGCTTGTAAAAAATGACTCACAAAGCGTGGATCATGGTCGAAGACGATGGATATAGGTAACCCAAAATGAACCCAAACATGGTTAAAGAATGCCTACACAATTTCAGCTACATCAATGTCTTTTCAACATGCGACCATGATGGCCATCTTGGCAAACCGATCCACTACAACGAACACAACATCATGTTATTGTCTCATCGTAGACAATCCAATCATGAAATCCATGTTGATAGATTACCATGGTCTGGATGGAACTAGAAGAGGTGTGTAAAGTCACAACTTCTTGTTTGTGGGCTTGGTGATGTAATAAGGAATGAAAGACTTGATGTGGCACTCCACGTCTATGTGCATGTGCGACCAATAGAAGTGTGATTGAAATGCAGCTAGAATATTTGTCACGCCGAAGTGTCTCGATGTCTTGGCATAGTGTGCCTCCAAATTGTATTTTTTTCCATGCATTCCCATTTGATACACTATGTCTGCAATATCCTTGGAAGCCATGTTCCATTTTGATGTCAGGGTTAGCTTGTGTTAATCAGACACACAACCACTCTTAGTGTAAAATTCCATATGTCAACCACTCAATGTATAGCCCCCTTTTTCTAAGTTGAAAAAGTCCTTTACTCTATCAATATCTACTTCGTTCAACAAATTTGCGCATACACTTTCTCCAATATTCAAAAGTCTAGGAATTTCACTTATCTTATTTGCACTAATTCTAACACTTTTTCCTCAAAAGTACATTTCCCTTATGGGTTTGTGAAAGCAACAATTTCAAAATTTTATTTGGCTTACCGAAAAATGGTAAGTCAATTAACTTCAACACTCTTGTATGTCTGAACTTTTCGGCAACAATTACCCCTTTATAAACTTTTCCTAATTCTTTCTCCAACGGTTGGGAGTATTCTAACTAGTGATGGTTAGAATCCACTTTTGTGCACAATCCTATACAAGTCACCGTTCACCAAGTCTATCACACGATAACATCTATTGGTGAAGTTTGGTATTTTGGGGGTTGATTTCTTTGTTGCTATCATTTTCTTCATTTTTGTGGACTATTCTTGTGCGCCCTTTTATAGTGGCATCATATCTTATTTTGAATTTGGTGGCTTCTTTCTCTGCACATCCTAAAATTGCACCTTTTGTTTTACCATCTCCGCCAATTTCCTTTGTTAACCTTATCTTATTAATTCACTAGACGCCTCACCTTCTTTCTATGTGTCTCTTCTTGATCTCCTCAATACCGCTTTCAATCCTCTATGATCCCCCTATCATATCTCCTAACCACGTTCACATTCTCCTTTCTATCCCTTGATGTCATAACCTTCACTTCTCATATCATGTGTCCTCCTTGCGTATTTCTGGTAGTCTCTCATCTTAAACCAATTTGTAATTCTCTAAAACTACTTCAATTTCTCTTCAATCCACTTTTTTCCCTGCTCGACTCACTCTCATGTATCTATAGAGCTTAAAAATTCATTCATCGTGACTTTTACAAATATTTTTTCCACTCTCTCCCCTGTAATGGTAACATTTCCTCTCCCTTCGTGTTTTTATCAAAGTCTTGAGATTCTCATTCTGTACGCACCCATCTCCCTATTCTCAATTTTTTCTAATGGGCACAAAACTCCTCTTCTTTCTTGTGCACAATTCCACCTTTTCTCATCCACAATAATGAAAATTGTTCAGATTTCCTTCTGTCTTGCGCAATGGTGTGCAAAAATCCTTTCATGGCTCATGCATATATTTTTACAATTTTGTCCTGTCAAACAACCCATCTTTCTGACAATCCTTCCCCGAGTTTCAAAATGTGTAAATTCCTCTAGCACATCTAAAAAAAATTATGGTTGTCTTAAGTTTTATTTTTCCTTTTTAGCACACTTGGGTATATAACTCCACACTCGTGCAAAACTATTCCTCCCAGGTACTTAGATATTGGCATAAGAATCTCAAATTACTTGTTGCTCGACTTGCCTATCTAGATTTGCATAATTGTTTTGTGAGAAATCCCTCCTAGGTACTTAGACATTTGGAATAAAACTCTTTTAAGAGATCCCTCATTTGACTTGCCCAATGAGATTTACATAATAACATGTACTTATTAACATACAACATGCAAACTAGAGAAAAAAAACTATAGAAAAGAGTACATATTTTTGTAGAACAATTTTCTCAAGATCGGGGGCCTTTTCTCATCGGTGTTTTGTAAATTTATTTTTCTCTCAATTCATTTGGTGGATAAGTGAAATGTGGGTAATTCTTTGTGCTACTCCTTATCATTGTGCAATGATTCAATAATCACTCAATCCTCTACATAGACCCATAACATAGTTCTTATTGAGACTATTTCTTCTTTTTTCGTTTTCTCCCTAATCTTCTTTAAGGAATATATCTACATATTCTTCAATTAGGTCCCTGATGCCCACGCCAATCTATGACCCTTAAATGATTCTCCCTTTGATTCCTCTTATTGTTGACTTGGATTTCCTACGCATCTTCCAAGTCTTGCGTGTTTAGATCCTTTTTGTCTATTTTGTTTCAGTTGTGCCTTGCACATAACTACATCATATTTGACTTCATCTAATGGATATCTACATCAATATTTGGTGAAACCAACTCCACCCTACACATTTATTTAGGGCACGTATCCCCTAAGTTTTCATGTCTATGTCCTCTGACCTCATCTACGTCATGTTAGACCTATTTGTGCACACCAATATTTCATGAAAGGTTCTTCTTGGTGTGCAATCCAAATCTAGAGTCTCTTTGGACTTGATTTTTTAGTCCACATTTGGCACCTCATTTCTCTTCCTTGTGGTTACTCAAAATACTCTCTTAGTCACATGAGGAACCTACTTCATTGTCTTCCCTTGGACACATTGAGTTCTTATCATGTTCATGTTGCATCGAATCAATCCACTTTTAAATCGACCTTGTGTGTCGCTTCTAAGCCCTTGCTCCACTTGTTTAATTGAGTTGTCCATCATCACGCAGGTCAAGGTATTCTTGAGCAATGATATTGTAAATATTGAGGATTTTTTCATCGATATCAGCACTTTCTACATGCGTGAGCCTATGCTCATTATCCAATAGTATGACCACTCATTGTTATCCATTTTTTAAGCTCATATAACGATGATTAAAGGGAATATTTATGTGATTCTCAGAGCACCACGGTCTCCCAAGTATGGTTGGTAGTTGTTTGATTCTGTTAGCTTGATCACTTTGAAATCTGTTATGAAGTGGGTATCCATAATGTCTAGTAGTGCGCTCTTCAATACCCCAATTGATTTAGAATGGATCTTGTTTGCCATGAATAGGAAGTTTTTAGACATGTTGGGCTTCCCATTTTCCTCCATGCATACTTGGTCAAGATATTGACTTCTATGCCCATAACTATCAAGGTATTAGTGACCTCCTGATCATTTATCTCTGCATTTCAGCGCAAGCGTAGTAAGTGGACTAAACCAAAAGCCTTTTCCAAGTAAATTGAAAATTTGGAAGGCCTATGATTCCTTCATCCATATGACTATAACATTGCTTAGTCCCTAGCTTATTTGAAAAAAATGAGCTTGTTTCGATTGGCTAGCCCTCACGTCGACCCCTATTGGGATGGGAACGTCGAAGGAATACTATAGATATAGATAGGATACCTCTCCCCCTCTAGATATATATATATACATATATATATATATATATATATACATATATATATATATATATATATACATATATATATATATATACATATATATATATATATACATATACATATATATATATATATATACATATATATATATATATATATATATATATATATATATATATATATACATATATATACATATATATATATATATACATATATATATACATATACATATATATATATATATACATACATATATATATATATACACACATACATATATATACATATATACATATATACATATATATATATATATATATATATATATATGTGTATATATATATATGTATGTATATATGTATGTATGTATATATATATATATATATATATATGTATATATATATATATATGTATATATATATATATATACATACATACATATATGTATGTATGTATGTATGTATGTGTATATATATATATATATATATATATATATATATATATATATATATATATATATATATATATATATATATATATATATGCGAGGGAGTGCCTCATATCATATATAGATTAAGGGTCCAAGCTTTTGAAGCTCTCCTATTTTAATCTAAAAAATAGATCTATATATGATGCATGTTACCTAAAACCTGTGTAAAGCTTGGAAATACTTATATACATATAAATAAAACTTTTCATAAATTGTGAATGTTGAGAATATAAGGAAAAAAACATTTAAAATAAATAAGTTTTCTTTCTTTCAAAATCACTTTTCTAAGACATAAATATGTTAATAGATTTTCTTACTCAGTGTAACATGCAATTCCTTACACAATAAATTGTCCAAGACAAAAGTGACAATGGTCCAAATTTACAATGAAGAGTGCAATGATTTAAACAAATACAATTGGACTATTCAATATTACATTTTAGACTAACATAAGTTTAGACAAAAAGTTAAATCAAATAACGTGGTTGAAGCTTTCAAATTGTTCATATGAGTAAAAACACTTCAAATGTATAGGAAACAATTGAAAAATCAGAGTGATTATATTGAAATCAAAGGTACAACATAATAATAAGACAACACAAGCTCAAATCAACATTACACCATATTATCACATCACCCCATAATTTGGGGAGAAATAAGCTCCTTGTATTAAAAATTTGTGTTCCCCATTGCATCTTATAATATTTTTCCAAATGTGTCCATCTTTTTAATAATGAGAGAGCATTACAATCTTTATTGGAGAGGGCCCTAGTCCCTATTTCAAGGGAGTATGTAACAGGTAGTCTGAGCAACCCTTCACAGTCTTCAAGGAGTATAACATTATGTTTTTACTTTAAAACTTAAGCACCCAAGATAAAATTACATGGACACTAAATGTCGTTGAGATAGGAACAAAGACCAATATCGTTGATACTTCACATCACTAATCTTGCAACCATTCTAATCCATTCCTCTTCACACCTCTGGGATTTACACTAACCTAGTGCACCGCCCTCTTCAAGTCATTTAACTTGAAACTAATCTGATGCACTCCTCTCTTCACGCCACCAAGGTTGGATCTATTCAAATGCAATGCCATTTGACTACATTTGAAGGGCCTTCGAGTAGTGAGGCAATAAAGCATCTTTTCCTAAACCCACCTTTGCATACACTTGGGAGGCCTTAGGGGGCCATACTGGTTTGACATTATTCCATGGACCGCCCATCCCCAATGACTGCATACCCAGGTATTATCATCATACTCCTTTCTCTTGGCCAAAGAAAGAGGTGGACATATGCACCTCTTTTGTGGCTTTCATTTTCATCTCAAACATGATTGTTGTTATTTCACAGCTCACATATTTGTGTATAAATATGCAGGGGCCAACTCTTGCCATCTACATTTCATTGAAGAGACATAAGCGACCCTTATCTAAATGGAAAGCCATATTTAGGGCTTGCCTTTGAACATGTAACCTTTGGAACGTTGCATTCTACCAACTCAACCAAAATTTTGAACAAATTTGAATTTTTGCGTTTTCATATTCTTGTTGGAACAACGTTGTTGCAACATTTGGTCCCATAAACTATTTAGTCTCCTGAATGTTATTAAAATCTTTCATTCATTCCTTCATGTTGGTATATGCAAATTAGGAACTACCTCGTTAAAAAAAACATTTGTCAACAAACCACCAACTGCCACTTAACTACTAATGGTTATCACTAATTGCAAACCACAAGCCACCACTGCAAATCGCTACCAATCTATGCAAGCTGCCGCACAACATTGCAAGAAAAACAAAGCACCAAAGGTTTGTTGGGGCGATTCAACCCCATGTTTTATTGAACCCCCATTGCAAATCCTCCACAGTGTGCATGCTAAGTGTGCAGTCACATGCCACAAGCACCACACACCACCTTCTTCTTAACCCCTAGCTACTTGGTGATCAATCCTCGATGCAACTTGTTGCTAACCCCCTTTCACCAAACCTTTCGAGGCCAAAATGGAGGAATTTTTTTACAATAAAATAAAATAACATCTGAAGATTTTTTACAATTATTTTAAAAATGTAATCAAATCTACAAAAAGCTGTTGCACCTAGACAGGGGTTCCTTTAGAAACCTTACTTTTTAAAATATAGATAAAACCTTGCATCAAGAGAAAGATCAAAACCCAATCCTTTTGAACAAGATTCTTTAGTCTCCAAATTTCGTAAGAAATTCATGTCTACAATAAAAAAAATTGTCACATTCTTACAATTTTGTAGGATCACATCTTCAAGAAAACCAACTGTAATATAAGAAATATTGCAAACGAACTTCTTATGAGATATCACCATTGCTTTGCGCTCATTAGTAGTAGCGTAGGACTAGAACTTAAGGATTTTTAAACGCTAAGCCATGATATTATATGAGAGATTCGATCTAGCCTTGTTCGGAGAAGATTGATTCCAATGCACCACTTTTGTTCAACAATCTTATTTGCCCCCTAGAATGAATGGTAACAGGGATAGGGGAAGCACTGCACAAATGGGGAAGAATCCAATGGTGTTGGTACAATGGCTACACAAAGTCAATGGTAAAAATTGGTGAGAAATGGAGAAGCATAATTATAATTAAATATTTAATGCTTTTATGGGATGATAACTGGTAGTGATTTGAAATGTCAACGAAAATATAGTTATCTTAAAAATATTGTGATTCATAACTATAATTATCTTATTTAAATTTTATGATTCACTTTATGAGTAACGAACTTCTATGTAAATAATTATAAACTCATTTTCTTTTCATTTGACGCGAGATTTGCATTCATATTACATGTTTTCTACTATCTAATAAGATATAACTATTTAATAGTAAATTTAAGCACTTAACTCCTTTCAAATATATTTATTTTTATTGAAAAACTAAATATGACACATTGAAACCAACCATTCATAAACATTTAATATATGAATAATTCGCATATAACTTGAACCTCACTTTACCATTATCTCCACCAATTTAATAAATACTCTCTTGATATTCCTTTTAAATATTTACCATACGCAATACTGTTTATTCATATACTCATTACCATTTATTCATATACTTATTACTATTGATTCATATACTTTAGCATTTATTGAATTGATCCTAAAGCATTGCACTAGCTTTAAATAGACTTTTAACGTTTCCTATATTTATTTTTCAGGACAAATGGTCAGACCGACCTATCTGAAACATCATCTGACATAGCTATGGCAAGTGCAGGAATTAATCAGAGAGTAGTGATGATTATTAGCAAGGACGATCAAGATGGTTGTGCCTTCGAATGACTGATGTATACGATTATTGATCACCATATACTAGGTTGACTTTCACATTGACTTCTATGAGTAATGCATATTTGACTATTTTAGATATTTGACTATTTTTTTTTTAATATTTAAAGGAGGTTGAGCTTTCACCTCCGGCCTGTCCGGAATTGATCATGGGTCTATCATGCATCAAGCCTACTCTGGATATACATCTACAATTTATTTTTATGTAACATAGCATAGACAAAAACTAGATGAAGGAGAGATACTGGTAACATTGCATCTGATTATTCTATGGCATCGCATGAAACTATAGTTGGCTTTTTTTTATTGAAAAACATTTTCCCATGAATTAATATAACAATATGTTACAAAGCCATTCATATAAAAATGAGTGGAAATATCACACTCCAATGTCACATTGATCAATGCCAAGAAGTTTAATACAAGTTCAATTAAAAAAAAACTTTTTTCAACCAAAAATTAGTGAAATCAATAAAAACAAGCTAAAGCAGAAGAGCAACTAAACAATCAAAGCAACCACATGCAATGGAGGAAGAGGTGGCAAGCCGTCAAAGTTGTTGCCCCAACCCCCAACGTCTTCTAAGAAGCTAGTCAGTTGTATCATATATTAGCTCCCAACCATCTTTACCCTTATATTTTTTTTAATCCTCCTCTATCCCCTATTTGGAGGATGAAATAACAAATGCACCCCAGGGGAACTTCCTTTAGGTAGGTGCAAACCACCCTTGTCCATCACATGTAGTTGGACTAACTAGTGGAGTGGGAAAATGTTACCAAAGTGAGCCATTATGACATCTGCTCTGAGAGAGTTCTACTACACGCCTGTAGCCACGGTCCCTTGGGGGAAACCATGGGCAGGGGAATGAGGGGGACCCCAACTGATAGCACACAGGGCAATCCCCTAATGATCTATAAGAGTCTGGAGGTGCTCCACCTCAAGACGCACTTTATCTGCTTGCACTTGAATTTGAAGCATGCCATTAGAAAAAACATTAACTCTATTAGCAATAGAGAAATAGTCTTCAAGATTAGTATGTGAAAAAATAACATCATTTCTATTTTTCCATAGCTGAAAATGAATCTAAGCTCAAAAAATATGCCAAATTTGTGTGAATTTTATAGAAATCAGGGTTGAGTCCCCTAAGAACACTATCTTCCAAGTAAACATTTATGAATGGAAGGACTAAAAAAGGGTGTGAATTTATAGCCATGCCGACTGAGCATGTTTGCATAACCAAAACACATGCTTGAGTGTTGGGTGGTTACAGACATAAAAAACATGATGAGCCAAGCCCTTGTGAACTAACCAAGTGCGAATAGGAAGTCCATAGTGTAGAATACCCTAGAGCAAGTGCCCTTGTTTCGGCTCAATGATGGCCATAAACACCCCTCAAACCTTATTTTCCATACTTGTTCGATGGAATTGACTCTCCACTTGACATTAAGAATATCAATTTGGATGTGTTGAGGGGAAAT
Organism: Torreya grandis; assembly: GCA_037957365.1. Taxonomy (NCBI): domain Eukaryota; kingdom Viridiplantae; phylum Streptophyta; class Pinopsida; order Cupressales; family Taxaceae; genus Torreya; species Torreya grandis. Next base: position 1,635,016 of record JARHVA010000739.1, on the reverse strand, counting down.
AAATTGATAACCTAATTGGGGTTCGTACTGGAGGAAAGGTGTCTCAACAGGGTGTTTGTAATCAATCCACCACCTAGAAAGAGATTGAACACCAATTTTGTGCAAGTGCAAATCAGATATAGAGTTCTGAATTTCAAATATGGACTCGGGGTCAGAGCCTTGCAAATTGAATTGAGCCCTGAGAACATGCCAAGTAATATAGTGAATTGCTTGTTTGTAGAAGAGATAAGTATTGACCTTGATGTTTTTTCTAAAATGTCAAAGGCTCTTGATCCACAACATGAGCAAAAAGCACTTCACAAAAATTAAGCATAGGGGACCACCAGAGTGAATGGAAGTTTAGAGAGAGCTTAAACCTGAAACCATCTCTGTCCCATCTTAAATGATTTTATATCAGTTCCCAAAACTTCCAAATACTCTTAGCAACAAGCATGCCCTCTATGGTCATTGACACCATAGTGATTAGAAGGTTCTAAAGGTTTAACCCCTTCCATGCTCCTTTTCCCAAAGGCTTGTCATGAGGGATGCAGTTATGAAGAAAGAGTTTTCATGATTCATCTCCTTCCAAGGATCAGATGTTCCACTTTGCACACAAGTCACGAGCTTAGATTTTGATGTCAAGAAGACCAAGACCCTCAAGGGATCTTGGTTTGCAACAAATGTCTCAAGCAACCTGGTGGAAACCTTTGGGGCCTTTAGCATTTTCCCTAAAATAATCCCTCAAAATTCTATCAGGCTTGGCATCAATGACTTTAGAGGAAGCCCAACAGGGTGAGTAATACACATGTGGTAGTCAACACTTTAGAGAAGATTTGCAACTTTCCTACAAGAGAGAAGGGTTTAGAAATCCAAAAGTCAACTTTTTTCTTGATCTGTTGAACCACATATCCCCATAGCTTTGAAGGAGTGGCTTGAAAAGTAAAAGGGATGCCAAGAAATTTGAATTGTTCTCTTGGTTGAATCTAAAGCCACTTATATTGTAGAATCCATTATGGGGGAGATAGATTGTATATAACATTGGGTTTTCTTCCATTGAAAGGAAAATATCGAAGCTAGATAAAAGATATCCAAACATTCCATAACATTGGAGACAAAATTTTCTTCTTCAACAAGGATGAGGAAGAAATCATCAACAAAGATCCCATTAACCATTTGATTAGGCGAGTGGAGAAGAAAGATACCCTTAACCAAACTTTTGGAAGTATAGCCCCCCAAAAGATAATTGAACACTTCGTCAGCCAACACATAGGTAAGGGGCAAGAATACATCATTGACGAATGGAGTGAAATAGGCCAAATTGTTTGAATTGAACACCAATGATGGTGATACATGCTCTGGTGTCTTGAAAAGACATTTAAATAGTGCCACAAAAATAGAGCCAAATTCTAAACTTCGAAGCATGGCTATTAAGAAAGGCCACTCAAATCTATCATAGGCTTTTCCAAGCTTAGTTTTAACAAATAAGGCCTTTTGTTGAGATTTCCTAGCCCATTCCATTCCCTCCCAAACAATAATGATGTGGTCAAAAGTGTATATGTTACATATAAACCCAATTTGTTCTAGCCAAACAATGAAGCGTAGTAGATCACTGACCTAAAGAGCAAGAACCTTGGCAATGATCTTGTAGGATACATTGAGAAGGGTAATGGGTCACCAATTGGTAATAAGCTCAGGATCTCCTATTTTGGGAATAACCTTGATGTTGCCTTGGTTAATCAACTTATTAAGAGAATTGGTTTGAATGGCTTCTCGATACACTAAATGAAGATTAGGTCCAACAATATCCCATAAATCTTGATAGAACTCACAAGGAAATACATCAATACCAAGAGCTTTATCAATGACCATTTGCATGGCAACGTCTTGAAGCTCGTTGATAGAAAAGGGTCTGTCACATGCCACTCTTTGAGTTTCAATGACCCTACAAGGAACCACGTAAAGGCATTGGGACATAACATGCTCTCTCTTGAGACAAGGGTTGAGCAACAAAGACCTTGTGATAATGAGCGACAAAGGCTTTAAAGATATCGAGAAGATGAGTAAGGCAAGATCCTGCTTCATTGATAGCTTTGATGCAATAATATTCTTGTTTGGAGCGCAGAAGGGCAAATAACACTTTTGAAGCTTTGTCTCCAATATTCAACCAATACATCCTTGCATGAATTTGAGCTCCCCCAGCTTGATGTTGATCTGCATTTGAGATTGTGCCTCCATATGATGTCCTACAATTGTAACTCCTCATTGAATGAGAGCTCCAACTCTTATGAAATTCAAATGAATTCATGGTGTGAAGCCTTGTGAGTGTTGTTGACTAAATTTTGACCCCAAGTCAAAATAGGTCAACCCCTCTAAATTAAAACTTTCATAGGATGGTCATGTGATTTTTCCATGGTATACAATGGTCCTAAAGAGTTTCATGTGGTCATATGTGTCCTTGTCTAGCTCTGTCAAAGTTCTAGTCTTATGTTCACTTGTTTGGTTATAGAGATAAATTATAAGGTCTTGTATAATCAAACTTGGTCAAAATTCTAATGTAGTCTAGGTAAATTTCAAAAGTTTATTTGGACGTCATTTGTATCATATTATCATGCTTTACCTTTGTTTGGCTCCTATATGCAAAAAATCAAATTTTTACCACCTTTTGGCCCATTTGGAAGGGTTGGACGTACCACTCTCAAAAGAGAATGTTTCAAGAAGGTTCCAAACATCCCTAGTGTTAGAGAGAGGTTAGAGAATGTTCAAGGTTAGTCAGGTACTGACAAGATTGCAGGTTCAACCTCCCAAATTAGAAAAATGACACTTTTCAAGCACTTTTGAGCACTTGTACAACTTTGGAGGATCAGTTGTCAGTTGGAAATGGTTTGGAAGTGTCTCTTGGAATCCCTCACATCATTTTATAGCTTTGGAACAAGTTTTAAGTTGAAAAGATACTCCATACACCTTTTCTCCTCCATCGTTGCCTTCACAAGCTCAGAAAGGCAAAATTGAAGTGGATGGTACAGTCAAGAGAGAGAGAGAGAGTTAGGAGCTAAAATTTTGGCCATTGTTAGGGGTCCTAATGAGCTTCAAATTAGTGGCATTGGTTTGCATAATGATGGCTAATTCTTTATAAACAATCGCTAAGAGTAACAACAACTCACTATGGGTTATGCAACCAAGAGGGGTTTGTTCTTGCACTTGCTTCTCCAACGTAGAAATCAATGGAGAGGAATGATTTTTAGGGTGGTTTTTAGATGTCTTGGAGCTCATTTTCATGGTGATTTGATCAGTTGAATCATCTTCATGAAGTAATTTCCCTCTTGGTATGCAAACTGTTTCAGTGAATTCTATTGCAAGTACCTGTTTCCTCCTCATGGTGACCACTCTCAGGGGTCTCAAATGCTTCATTGATTATGGAATACCCATCAGTTTCATATAATTCATGTTCTACTTGTATGCAATGTGTTTTGGTTCATATTCTTCAAGTGTGTTGTCTTTTGGGAACATGGTTTATGTCTGAAGCAATCTACTGTATGTTTGATTCTCAATTTGGCTTAAGTACCATTAATACATCATGGTATATGATTTTGGGATGACATTGAACCATTGGAAACATAGAAAGATCAAGATAAGATCCATATGCATACTTTTAATGAGAGATCCATGGTTGTTTCTTTCATAGGCATGTTGTACGGACTGTAGAGTGTGTGGAAGATGTCCATTGCTCATGGAGAAGCTTGATATATCTCTTCACATCTTCATATATCCTTTTCTACCTCACTACCTTTACAAAAGTTATTCCAATTGATTAAAGGCTCCAATTTATTAGACATAGAGCTTATGCATAAGAGGACTATGTATGCAGTCTGTACAAGACTATAGGACGAGTTTGAGATGATAAGAAGCATAGTCATGAAGCTTTTTGGACCATTGAGAAGTGTTTAAAAGGTATGAATTGGTTTCTAGTTTCAATAACTCAAGGGGATTAAGAGAATGGCTTGTGTAACCCTAGGATAGTCAATTAGAGACCTACAAGCCTCAACCCTGTAGGTCCTCATTTGGACCAAGATCAACATATCAAGCCAACACAAAAGGCAAGCTTCATACATGGAGAATCTAGTTGCATTAAGGATTCAAATAGTGTTATAATTGTAAACCCTTGAAGAGCATCTAAATCAAATAGACAGTCAAGGGAATCAAGGAGCTAGGTTGACAATCTAAGTAAATACCTACAGAATTGTATGAACTGTGTACTTGTGGCAAGTGAAAGATGTTTTGAAGGTGTCTTAAGAAACCTTCAGACTCTGCATACATAGTGGAAATAAATCCCTTTCTTTTATGTCCTTCAAACATATGACAAGGGTAAAATATTGATTCCCGACACACAGTCTTGATACCCCATGGGCACCTGCAGGTTGCTCTAGTGACAGTAGATAGTGGGTCTTAAGCCTAGTAATAGAAAAGGGCATACATGTTTGAGCAGAATATTGAACCCTAGATAAGACTTCAACTCAGGGTCAAGGGCATTGAATAGGTTAGTGATTTTGAAGGAGAAGGCTTAAACTCAGGAGAATACAGTCATTACTCTAAGCATCACCTACAGGTGTCTGTATCATGAAAACACATGCTAGTTAAGCCTAAAGTGAAAGACTTTAGGGGTTTGAGAGAGTAAATAAGTTCAAAGCCCATTGAAATAGATCATACATTGAGGAGATGAGGTTCTAGGTCTCAAACTTCAAAAATACAGTCAAAATAGCCTAAACAGAGATCCATAGGGTACATACATGACTAGGCTAGTTTTAGGCCTAAAAGTAAAGAGCGAAAAGGGTGAAGGAAACTCTAAATTCCACCTTAGTTTGACAAATAGATCATAGGTAATGTTGAAACCAAAGAGAGACAAAAGGTAATATTGAACTAGACTGGGTTTCCAAGCTCTATACACAATTAGTGATGGCCTAAAATGTAGTCACACAGGCTACAACCAGCCATAAAGAAAGAATGACATTTTGAGGCCTCTAAAGGTGTGACCACACTTTGAAATGTCATACAAGGGTTTGTCATGATTTTATTGAGACATTCATGATCATTCCAAAGCCACACCAACAGTGGACATATCCACTATTTTGTCTTAGACTAGGCCCACTCTTTGGCAAAAGGGCAACCATGAGACCTAAGAGATCTTCTTGGATTCAAAGCATGAAGCAAACATTCCAAACCTCATTGAGGGACCCTGAGGGAATGAATAAACATATCAGAGGTTTAAATACACTTCTCAAGTGGAAACACACTCAATTTTCCATCCAAGTGCCCTTGAGGACTAGTAAGAAAGAGATAGACCTTAAACCCCAACACCCTGACCAGTGTACCCTGAACATACTGAGGGGTAATGAAGACTTCCAAAGAATGTGGAATCATGGAAAGGGTTGTTCCAGAGGTGTCCGAGCCTCTCAAAATAGTTGGAATGAGTTTCAAGACCTGGAAGTCAAAGTAGAGCTCTCTCTAAGCCAAGAACGCTAAGCAAGCCATTCAAAGAGCAATTTTAGATGCTCATATCATTGTTCACACTTTGCATGGGAGTCTGAGGCTTTTGTAATAGTTGAAGGAGTATAATAAGAAGGTTTCACAAGTGGAAGGAAGTCATTCGATTAACTGTTCTTTATGAACAATCATTAAAACCCAAGACAAGTCTAAAACCTCTCTTAAACCCTGATAGTGACTAGTCATGGGAAAAAGAGTTCAAAAGCACATCTGATGACATAATTTGCTCCTAAAACCTCTTGGATGTTGTTGAGGACTCTAAGGAGGTTATCCCCATGTACTAAACTTGTACAGACTAATGTATGGACTACCAAAAATACCCTATTTTTACACATTTTTTATGTTTTGCAGGTGTTCTGAGAAGGGGAGAGATTATCAATCATGGGATGAGGTCATTGGGACTTGTCCTAGTTGTTCAAACTCAAAAATTTGCACAAGAGAGTCTAGAGGTGATCAAACCATACCCATTTTTCAAGGCAGTCTCAAACAGGCTCAAAATGAGACTAGGTGGTAAGGCCATTTCTTGGTTTGCATACCTCCACAAGGTCTCAGTTCCCCAAAATTGACATGGAGGTTGGTGATGGCATAGGAAAAGTGAATCACATGCTTTTAGGTGATTTCACATGTGTGATAGAAGTCTGAAGCAAGAAAACAAGGTCCTAAGCAAGGAGGCCTAATTCAAGAGAGAGAAAGGTAGAAAAATCGGTTTCCACTCAGATTCTGAATATGCCCTTAGTTTGTCAATATCATTCATACAAATCCCACACAAGGAGATTTACAAGAAAAAAGGGCTACAAGAAAACTAGGCCTAGTGAAGGCTTAAAGATCAAAATAAGTTCTTGGGATTTGGTCCAAGAATCAAAATGGTTTGTTTCATACCTAATAACATATTTGAAGACCATTCATCTAGTTTGGATGAGTTCAAGAATATGCACTTGAGTTTTAGGCCACTTGGACTAATCTAGGCATGGGAAATGGAGAGTTACAAGACACCTATGCATATAACTGATAGCATGACAGGTCAAAGGAGTTTCCTAAGGCATGGCAGATGTTCAATGAGTGGTTTCATATCAGTTCAAAGTGAATTCATGGTTGGAAGGTCCATTTGTCACTCCTTTCATGCTAAAAAGGGTAACTTCTAAAGAGCTAGTCAAAGTGTCAAGCAAGTTTGTAATCCCCATGCCACTTGGAAGGTTGAAGTTGCTTCAGGAGTGAAACATATGGCCTTGGAGGTCTATTGGACTGTTTCATAAATCTTTTCTGGTTTTAACTCTCATGGACACTTGTAACTCATCTTCTACCACACCTCTCTCTCCCTCTCTTCTCTCTCACATTCTCTATATATTGAGTCACTTTTGGCTAAGTTTGTATCCTCCACCTAGGTATGGTGAAGCCCTACCCATTTGTATGCCTTTGATCAATGAGAAGCAACTAATTTACCTCCCCTTGTGACTTTACTTAGTGTGCATATGAGAATAGTTGATCTTGTCAAGTGAATTGACTTGTCTTCCTTGGCATGTTGTCTTTTTCTAACACCTAGATGCAGTTTGAAAGCTTATTTTGCAGGTCATGTGAAGTGTATGAGTGTGGTGCAAGAGTTGAGTGAGTTTGTCTATCTTCTAGTGTCATTCAAGACCTCTTGGTTAGTCCTTCTAGCTTAAGAAACCATCACAACCTTCACATTGAAACACTCATGTGAGAGATTTAGATTAAGAGTAGTTTATGTAAGGTTAGTTTTCTTGATTTACAAGTGCAGATACAATTGTTTGGTAGTGGTCAAAACATGTTTGGTGCATCACCTCATTAGAGTAAGTTTCTATCCTAGCAAGTGATAGATTAGTGTGTGAGCCTAAGTGATTCATCAAGGGGAACTATCCCTTCAATCTAGAGGTTTACCCTTGTTATATACAACCCACTGTCTAGGGGTAATCCCATGTTTCACCATATTTGGAAATCTCTGAGCAACCTTCTCCTAGGGTGTAAAATTTAGTTATAACAAGTGTTACGCCAAAAAATATATCTTGTCTACCATAAATGCAAAGAAAATTAATTATTTGACTTATGCAAATTTCCAACCACTCAATCCATCTAAGAGATCCCTGAGGGCATGGTGTCAAATCCCAGATTCTAACATCGTGCCTCTTTGTCGAAAGATAAGTAGTTTTAATATAATATTGCACCTTAGAGATCCTTTGGGGAGAGAGGAGGCTTTCAACTTCAAATTTGATAGGAAGGCGATTAGAAAGCAAGGCATCCAGAATGACAGCCACAGGGTGGTCAAAATTATTGGCAAAGGCAAAAGAGATTTTCTCGATCAACATGGCTATGTCAAGTCATTTGGCAACCCAATGAAGACTAGACCGCGTGAACCACAATGAGGTGGCAGAGAAGCAATGATGGTGCTTAGGGTCAAAGAATGTGAGTTTATTGTGCATGTAAAACCATGCCTCTTTTTCATTGGTGCACCAAAGCATGGGCAGAAGCCCCTCCTTATCTTCATGTGATTCAATCATGTTAAAGTCATCACATAGGATTCACTTGGCATCAAGGAGGAAATCAACAAACCACCACCAAAAAGTCCCCTTCTCCACTGCATCATTAGATGCATAAATGTTTGCAATACCTAGAAGATGGTCATTGAAATTAAAAAATTGTCCACACAACCTGATGAGTACGATTCGATCCCCAAATAACAATTTGAGGCTAAAGACGGAGCAATTAAAGTGACAACTCCCCCACATCCCATCTTGTGCTCAGACATATGGCAGATGACACCCAACGATATTGTTTTGATGGTAAAGGTGAGAGAAAACCCTAAGATAACTTTTCATAGACAAAACTTTCATGTTGGCAAAAAAATTACACGTATCCCAAATAATATACTTACGGGTCTTGTCAGTGAGGTGTACATTCTAGGAGTACACAATCATTGATCAACCTTTGTGAGCATCATGGTGGTTTCCTCATCAATATCAACAAATGCGAAATAGTTATTAGCCAGGTAGGATTGATGGTTACCCTTTATAAAGTCTCCCAATTAAAAAGCACATCATTTTTATTGAGTGTATTCACCACCTAGAGGTGGTGAGGTGATCTAGGTGAATTAACCAATAGTAACTCCTACATCAACATAGCCCATCCTATTGCCCTATGGTGATTGTGGAGATAGTTCTCTGGTCTGCATTCATCCGAGTGAACCACTAGATTCTATCATAGATCACCATTGTTGCTCAGTTAGTCATGCACTAATGACAATAGACTCTTCACGAGAATCAACACCTACATGTCAATTCTCACCATATAGTTTCACCACTACATCACCACATAGTCCTACAGTGTCAGCTCTGCAACGCATTGCTCCACAGTAACTGCAGTTGATAAAGTCACAACATAAACATCAGAGATGATGAGTCACACATGAAAATGCTTCAACTTCCATAATGGCTCTCAACCCTCTTGACATGTAATTCTATATATACATATCTGTAACATTGTCATAGATAAGATAAGAGTAGCAATTAGGCTAGAAGATAGTAGCCATACATTTTTCTCAAGAGTATGCCATGTATAGGACAAATAGATAAATAAAATGCATTTATCGTTTCAATTTTATGTATTTCTCTATTATTTTTGCACTCTTTTAAAGATTTTGCACACACACACAACTTGATCATATTCTCAACTGGAGAGTTGTCCACCGATTCACCACCTTGGCACCAGATCAGTGGAATCAAAGCAATACAGCGCATTCTTGTATGACCTATCGAACATGATCAGAGTATTTGAGCCTCGACGTCAAACCTCGAGATCCATTAGACTAACTACTAGACCCTTTCGACAAAATGGCCAAAGCAACGCAAGAGGTGATTCATTTTATGATCAAACCAAAATCAGAGAAGTACTCATGGAGCAACAAAATCTTTTGTTCAGTTAATTTGCAGAAGCCCTTGAGCGGGTGGTTCCATCAACTTCATTACTAAGTAAAGCTTTTGGTGCTCAAGTCCCCTTAGGCTTCAAGTAAACCTAGACATTCTTGTGTTTAAGGGTAAAATTAACGCAAATGTAGTAGACACCTGGTTAGATCAGTGAGAATCATATTTTTCCATGAATGATTTTTTTGATGAAGAAAAGATTAAGGTTGCACTTCTTAAAGTTTATTTACCTATCAAAAATTGGTGACAAGCCAATTTTTTGCAAGAGAAAGGCCAAATAGAAGATGAATCAATTTGGGTTGACTTCCTTGAAGCCTTCAAGGGTGAATACTACCTTGAATATGTTTATGATGATCGCTACATGCAGTGGTCACAACTGCTGCATGGACTAGCCTAGTTAGTCCAAGCTTTCACCAATGCTTTCCATACACTCTATACAAGACTAGGCATCATCGAGTCTACAAATATTGAAGTGGCTAACAACCATCCATTCAGTTTAGGCTGACACTGATCAAAGTCAAGATGATGGATGAGTCCTATCGTTGTGGCAACTATTGAGGAGTTCAAGCAGAAGGGAAAGAAGTTGACAACCTCCGCATCAAAGAACACACTTGCTTCATATAACATTGAACCATGTAGGCCGGGTAAATGGTGCGACAAACACAAAAGCAACAACCACTCCAACATAAAGTGCCACGTGCAAAAGACCTTGCTTATGCAAATAAAAACAAAGGATGATCTCAAGCCCTCAAAAGGAATCATTGATGTAGATCCCAATGTTCTATTTAACACTGCACAAGCAATCCCCATGGCTTTAGACACTTACCCAGAATGCCTATTCCATTCACAAATGTAGTTACAAGGGGAACCATTGGATTTTTTGATTGATGGCAGTAACATGAAAAATATCATTTTTATAGCAACTATTAAGCGATTGAATTATCCAACCATGCCTCTTTCGCAACCTTACAAATCAAGATGGTTTAGTTCCTACAACATCCAAGGTATCTGCGTTACCATTCCATGTTGCTTCTCATATGCTATTCATCCATTCAAAGAAGAATTAGTTTGTGATGTAGCCCTCATTGATGTTTGTGATGTACTTCTTGGACATCCAACATGCATAATCACAAGTATATTTACAATGTCAATCCTCGCAATGTAGTTGCATCAATAGAGAACACGAGACACTGAATTCCTGAAGTGATTCCATGCTCAACACATGTCACGCCAACTCCAAAGAAGATTATGTCATACCGCCTTTCGCATTTCACCGCCCATTGATGCACGACCTCAAACGACAAAGACAAATCAAATTCTAGAAACCATGTTTACACAGAACTGCCCTATGATTGTATACAAAGTCATTAGAATGGGTAAAAGCTCCCACAACAAGCCAAATTGTTCACCAAGCAATAGCGAGAGGCCAAAGTTCTATACCTACTTCCTAAACTTAACTCAATTGGGACTATTGCTTATTAAGGAGAGGATACTGATCTAGGCGGATTAACCAATAGTGGCTATTGTGTCAATGCTCAGAGCATCTTATTGTCTTGCGGTGATTATGGAGACACTTCTCTGGTTTGCGTCAATCTGAGTGGATCCACACCACTAATTCTACCACATATTGTTGTTGTTACTCAATTATACCTATGCTAATGGCAACAAACTCTTCACAAAGATCAATGTGTACGTGCCAATTCTCGACATTCAATTCTACCACTATGCTACTGCACAGTCCTTGGAGTGTCAGCCCTGCAACTCATCACTCGATAGTAACAATAATTGGTGAAGTCATAACATAACCATCAGAGATGATGAGTCACACATGGAAATGGTTCAACTTCCATAACGGCTATCGGCCCTCTTGACATGTAATTCTATATATACATTTATGTAACATTACCGCATATAGGATAGAAGTAACACTTAGGTTAGAAGATAGCAATCACACATCTTTCTCAAGAGTGCCATGTACAAGACAAACATACATAAAATATATTTATTGTTTTAGTTATATATCTTTCTATGTTTTTTTGTGCTCTCTCTCTCAATGCTTCCGCACATGCACACAACTTGATCAAATTCTCATTTGGGGAATTACCCGTCAATTCACCCCCTAGGCACTAGATCATAAGCGGTGATGCTTGTGGCAATACACTGCTTTGCATTCAAACCCCACTGGGTTACTAGCCATACTTGAATTAATCGCCTTTAAATGATGTTGTGACAGTTGGGAGGTTGTAGGATGGCTCGATGTTACTGAAAGCATGGCCACAACTTGAGGGGTGTGGACTAGCGATGATGCCACCAACTACGTGATGGGACCCAGCGGTTTGGTTGCCATCAAAGAACCCCTGCAGAATTGTTCATAGTGGCCAGGGCTTTCTTCACTAAATGCAACTACTACATGCTTTTTTTGTTGGACACTATAGTTCATTCATCTGTGGATGTTTGAGTATTTTTGTTCACCTCATAATAGGTTTTGGGAGGAGGTGCGTTCTTGAAGCTAGCCATAAGTGGGCACTCACAGATTTTATAGTTCGTTGATTGACAGTGGAAACAAGTGTTTGGTAGGTTGAAAAAAAGCACACGTGTGAACCTTTTCTCCCTAACTTGGATGTCGATAGATTTCTTAAGATCCTTTGACAGGGCCATTTCTACACAAACACATTTTTACAACCACAGTGCATTCAGGGTCAAATCCTATTAAACACCCAAAAGGCTTAATCAACTAATGAACAAAACCCCACAAAGGCAAAGGAAGTCCAAAGAATTCAACCCATACTAATATTTTGAGCTTGACATGCTCAGAAACAACGAAGTCTCGGGTCCAATGAGAAAACATAACTAGTGTGTTTTGAATGAATCATAGCCCATGAGCCACAATAGCACGACAATGGTCTGGGTTGTTAAATTTAAACAAAATGAAACCTTTTGTTAGGTTTTGATCTCTCTCAAGCTTAACACCATGAGGGGCTTTCCAAGTGTTTTTTACCTAGGATTTCAAAGTGTTTTCAACAAAGACTCTGCCAATTAAAAAAGGTTCAAGAGTAAACTCCTCAAAGTAACTACAAGCTTTATCAAACTAAGGTCATTCTATCACAACATCATGTGGGTTTTCATTCTATACCTCATGGAAGACTCTGAGAATAAAATTTCTTGCTCGTTTCAGCGCCATTTTATTCATAGCTCCGTCAGAGACCCCACAACAAATGTTGCAAGACTTGAAGGGGAAGACATTTAAAGAAAAACAATCATCACCCTACGGGTGGTAATTGATGAGACCATAATATAGTTCATTATATCCATAAAATAACATCTTTTTTTTTGCATTGGAAGTGGGTATAAATGTAGTCTCTGAACTTATAGTTTATTTAAAATGAAATAGTAAGTATATATCATAGTTATGTCTTTAAAATTTTTTGTTATCTATTGGTTAACTATTTCTAATGATTATTGAAAAAAACTATCAATGAGTGTATATATAGTTCATAATACGCTAAGAATGATTCAAAATATGAAGAGTAACCATGTTGAAATCTTCTACAACAAGATCTGGTATCATGATCAAGATATGGACTCCTACAAGGTTGCTATAGAATCCCACAACAACGCTGAATTACAAAAAATTTGTTACAACAGCGCCGAATTACAATAGGTTTGTTACAACAACTACAAATTACAATAGACTTGTTACATCAACTACGGATTACAACAATGTTGCTACGGACCAACTATAGATTACAACAGAGTTGCTACGAATTACATCAGACCGACTACGGATTTCACCAAGCTTACTACGAATTTCACTAAATTTGTTACAGATTTCAACAAGTTGCTACAAATTTCAATAAAATTGCTTCAGACTTTAACAAAACTGCTACAGATTTGTTTGAAAAATATTTCTATAAATATTTCAATGTTCCAGCAATCACGAAGAATGTTTTCCATTTAAATTCTTTCTATATATAAATTTATGTGTATAGACTTTCCATTGTAGATTGTATTCAAATATAAATTAATGTAATTTCATTTCTAATAATTAGCTCTCTCCATATTTGGTGGAGATCAAAATCATGTTGTCATAGATTTCATTATTAGAATAAATATCTCTATATTTTGTAGAGATTGAAATAGAATATAAAATCTCGATTGTTAATCCTAAATGAGGGGTTGGTTAAAAGCATGAAATTATAAATGCAACCTCCCACACCCAAATAAATAATCCATCAATCAATATATTTTTTCTTTCATTATTCTGAATAGTCCATCTGAAACTTGTGTTCTAAATAAATCCTCTTCAAAGAAATGAGTTGGCCATGCATTCTAAGAAAGATGGATCCATGCATTTTTATTTTATTTCTTTATTCTGTGATTATCAGTCTACTGTAAATTCTTATTTTATTTCCTTATTGATGTAAATATTTTTCTTTGTATAGCGTGTTGTAAACCTACAAGTATTTTATGTGTTTATCATTCGTTTTCAATTCAGCGATTTATTTTTTGCAAATGTGTTTTAATTTTATACGAGTGTACTTTAATTTTATGTGTTTATCATTCGTTTTCAATTCAGCGATTTACTTTTTGCAAGTGTGTTTTAATTTTATACGAGTGTACTTTAATTTTTACGAGTGTAATTTTCAATTCCAACAAGTATGATTTTCAATTCCTGCAAATGTGGAGTGTGGTAGAAGGAACCATTTGTCAAATGTCTCATTCTCCTATTGCATACATCGTTTGGACACCAGCGCTAGATTGACAATATTAAATGAAAGGTATTGATGACACCCATCAGTTATGAGTTAATTGCAACACAATAAATAAATGATCTTGTCGAAAGAAACATAAAAAATATATCCTACTAGAGATTAATGGTGTTGAGACTTAAGGCATGCTAGAAAACCCTCATAGAGCTCCTCACTCTCTTCTCCCTCCATAGTTAGCTTTTGTATTCAACTTGAATCTCATTCACTTATTTGACATTGGCAGACAACGCTAGAGAAAGCACCATTGCATTTGTAATGGCACAATTAACTTGCAAGAGCCATCACAACTTTGTGCGTGCTCTCACGCAAGTGCTCCAACAGCGAGAAGAAGTTACAAAATGAAAATTAAGTACAAATACTGGACAGTAAATGCAGTTATCTGTTAGCCATGCTTGCAGACAATCAGGGAGAACACTAAATCAACAATGCAGTGTCCCAATCAGTTTCCATAAGATTATATTTTGAAAGTAAAATTTATTGATTAAACAATGTTATTAGATGTTTAACTACTGTTATTGGTTTATAATGTAGATATTGAGATCTTTTGTATATTAGAGCCTACTGTCACAAATCTATTGTTCCACTTAGAAACCAGCTTTTTATATGCACTAGAAGCTACCATTATAGATGTTACTAGGAAAATCAGTATGAGTGACAATAGGCAAGTACATAGTGTTGCAGCTAAGGCCACATATGGATAAGAATTTCCTGTCTTTTAAATAACCACCATGAACCGAAAATTCAAAAGGAATCATGACACAAGAAAGATCTTAATAAGAGATTAAACCTATGAAACATCCCAGATCCTGCTTGAATGGTAACTATATCTTAGCCTCGTGAGTACAAGAGTACATAGAATTTTATGTTGCTGGTAAGCAACACAAAAAATAATGAATATAAACAAAAACTTAGAAAACCCGATTGCCAGCATCTCAAAAAATCCCTCAAGATCAAATCATTATGTATGGAGCTGTACTAACATCTGATACAGGCCTATACCTCCATTTAAGAACCACGTGTAATGTAACAGGTTACAGGGAACTGAAACTCTCTGCCAGAACAGATATCATCCTTCCAAAGCAAGAGAATACTGAGTCGTTTCACATTTATTCCTTAGCCGACAGCCATGTAACCTGTTATACAATCTGAATACGTCCAGCATCATCAATCTGTACCAGGAAGTTGGACGGAGATGGTTGATCTCCCAAACAGTAACTTACAAGTCATTGCATCAAATATTTCTTGGTGATCCCCAAGTGTAATGGAACAGGCAACAACCATCCAAGTTGGTTCTTGATTGAAAACAGCAATGGATACACCAATGGAAGAAACCGTGAATAACAGGAAGGTCTGTGTGTCAATTCAATGCTTGATCATTTTGATTGTATGCTTCAGTCTAGAGACAATTCGTCCAATGTCTGAACAACCAAACCATGTAATGGTAACTTCAACCTCAAATATTCAACCAAAAAAAGCATATACAACCACCTTGAAAACAATATAAAACTTAAACAGCTAATCAGATTTACGATTTTAAATTTATTCCTGTACTAACATCTCAAAACAACATAAAACTTACACAAACAGCTTGCTGTAGAACTTGAAGAATGTCTTTGCACCGTTTTCTCCTTACTGCTATGTCATCTTCTTCCTTAAGCAATCCTGCAAATAAATTTTCCCTGCCCATAAAAGATATCAGAGTACTCCTCAACAATGGCTACAAAATTCTCTTTCTGGCCATTGTAGAACAGGAGAAACTAAAATTGCTAATTGTTGACAGTTACCTGTACAGATTTTTTATGAGGGCAGAGCATAATTCATGCTTGACATGGTTCACCTAGCAATACAGCATTGAAAAATGAGAATATTCGCTTTCTCAATGAGGGCTATCCATATCAATCATGAGAAAGAATACAAGACTATATTTCAAGGTCCCTTTAGTCCTTGAGGGAGTATAAAGTTTTTTCAAGCATTGGAAGACAATTTCTAATTGCCTGCAACTAAAGGAAGGCTGAGGAAACCAGAGTTCAAATATTGTACATATATCATATTCACGTAACTTTTCAATCATAAAAGAAAGAACAATGAAAAGTACTAGTTTCCCAGAAATCATAGCATCCAAAATATACAAAAAAGGAGAGGAAGGAAAGAGTTTAACCCAAGGTAAGCTGATATCCCAACTTGAGATAGGCCTATGTAACTTTCTGTAACATTCGCCAAAGATATTAGACCTATATGGAATGTTGTTTAGACGTGAATAATTTTTTCACTTCACTGCTGCATGGAAGATACAACAGATACCAGATAAACAAATTGAAGTGAAATGCAAAATCAGAAAGATTTCAGTGTGACAATTTCAGACCGCGATGCTCAATGTCAAAAAACAAGGGGCAGTTAAGTCCCATTCTGCAAGGACACAGCTACAACAACTACTATCTTTCATATAAGAATACTACTTCTTGAAGGGTGGCATCAGAATACCCCAACACCCAAGTGCAAAGAAATGTTTACAATAAAAACCAAGATCACGGTTCACCATTTCAAGAACACAGGCCCAGTATAAAAATTCCAGTGGCAGTTTCAGGAGTGTTACATTTAAGTAGACAACTGTAAGTTAATAACAGATAAGGGAAAGAAATATCCTAGGATATTTGTCAAGACATGTTAAAACCAAACACAAATATTAGCGGAGGTTACAATCATCGAATCCATGAATACTGACAGAATGGAGGAAAAAAGTAGAAGATTCTATTAATTTCTACTCGTTAAAAAGATCCTCTACTGCAAAAGCAGACATAGAATTTTAAGATCCATGCTAAAATAGCCACTAAGATGGACTAAATCTATTAATCAGGATACAAAATTACATATCACTACTGATACCAACCCATCTTTTTGTTTTGTTGCAACTTGCACTCAATGGGTAGCATGTTTTCGTGGATGTTGCATTACTAGTATTTTTGTCTATTCATTATACATAGTGCCTCGCAGCAGAAAAATAAGCTGCAGTATTTTATAAGCACATTATTTTATGAACGTACTGTCATCCGCAGCACAGTTGTCTGCCTTGGTTTATTTATGCACACAAGGTTTCTGTTATTTTAGTGAAGTGGTTTCATGTGAGTGGCTAGCAGTTATAACCTCTCTGACTTGAAATTTATATAAATAAGCAACATGAGATCCATTTCTACGTCTCTGAATAATAATTGTAAATGATATTGAGCATTAATTCCTAACATATTTCTCTTGCGTTCATTTGTGCAAACTTTTATCTTTCATTGTTTTTCGTATGCTTAATCTCTTTCTCAAAAAGGTTTGTTGGCATCAAAGTCTAGGAAACTTTTCCTTCAGAGTTTCTCGATTTGAAAACAAAAACTGGCAGAAACGTTTCCTGCAGAGTTTCTTGATTTGGAGATGCTTCTGGAAAAAATTCAGAACATTTCCAGCAGGGTTTCCAGTCATTTTGCCCCATTTCCAGCTCATATAACTTTTTTTCCTTAGGGTGGAAGCGGGGAGGGTGGCATAATGAGAAAACGTGAAATTGAAAAAAAAAAACAGACCTGATCATATTTTATGTCAAAGTATGTCATAATTCAGTTGGCTGAGATTTATCAGTTTACTTCATAGTTTTTATGATTGCTGAAATGTTTTGAGACATGTTTCCACTCACTCCATGATATAGAATTGGGAAAACAAAAAGTGCAGAGATTGATAAAAAGTAGAGCAGGTATATAAAGGCTCAAGGGTGATCCAGACACCCTCGTGCCCACATCAGTTAAGAAAACCCAGTTATTTTGCCATCTTTGAAACATCCCAAAGATGTACTATTTGACAGACCAGTTACGATGATGTCTGTAGGCCCAAAGATGCAAGATGTCTTTGGCACCTCCCAAAGACGTCTTGTTCAGCCAAGTATACGTGATCTATTATTTCCCCTTAAAACTGCCTTGTTGGAAATTAAATGTAGATATTATATTAAAAATGCTGCTACTATTTGAATTGAATTCAAATGGCAGTGATTTAGAGTGTGAATTAGAAAAATAAATTGTTGTTGAGTAATAGACATCACAATATACAGTGAAAAGAAAAAAACAAGCCACACATTACAAAGGGATTTTACCCTGGTGTGGTAAAACCAGCATGGTAGTGTCAACTGATCACCACCTCTCCTTCCTTTCATAATGGGATTTACAAACAACTCTATGGAGTGTTAATCCCTCAACTCTATGCTACCTCTCTCTTCCTTATGCTGCTTATTGACATCTTACAAAGAGCTGGTCATGGAGTATGAATCAGCACTACGCCACTTTTCACACCTCTCAATCTCTCTGCTGCCTATCAGACTCATACACTCTTCTACACTCCTATGCTTCCTTGTTTAGCCCATAACTCTTGCCCCTTGTACATTGTTGGAGATGGTCCTTTCATGCACCAACGGTTCCCTAATCGTCTAGAATTGGAAAAGACGCCGTTTTTGGGCCATTGCTTATCTTTTTGGTCGGACTCAAACACATCCACTATTGTCACCAACAAAACTGCCAGTGGCACAAAGCCACTCTAGAAAAACCGCAACTATCAATAACATAACTGCTGCTGCAACAAACGGAACTAGTTTTGTCACTATACTAACAATACCCTGTTTTGAGTTTCCCCCGGCCCTGCTATATATCTATTCGGGCCTCCCCCACCCCTATATCTATTCTCTATTATCTATTTTGGGAGTGACTGCTCCCTACGTTTGACGAGAAGCACTACAGAACAAACCCAACCCCACCTTCAAAATCAATGGCCCAACCCCAACCCGAAGCTCAACGGGCCCAACTCCAACTTGTATGCAGTTCACAACCCAACCATAACAGTGGCGGAGGCCCTTCGTCGGCCGAGTGGTTCGCTATCACTTACACCTCAGCCTCTCTGAGCCCTTTCGTTGGTTGAGTACCTAAACGTCCTCTCCTGTTGGTCGAGTGCCCCATCCAAAATTTCATTGAGCATTGAGTGGTTTTGTTGAGGGTGGTATTTTTCTCAATCCTTTATGGATCAACACATGGATGACTCCGGTCCCTGTCAAAGTCACCTCAAGAAAGACAAAAGTCAAACTCCAACTTCCCAAAACAGAAGCTGAATGTTTCATCTTTTGTCTTCCTGTGGGAATTGGCGTTTGGAGTATTTGTTCTGTTTAGTTACTAATATGATTGTATTGTTGAACACAACTATCTATTGAGAGGGGGGCGAATTAGTAGATCAGCTAAAAACTAGTTCTTTAACTTTTTAAAGAAGATACAAAAACATATGCAAATCAAAGAACAAATGTAGAGAGCACACACACACACAAACGCTCAATACACCAGATTTATACGTGGAAAACTCAAAGGAAAAAACCACGGTGAGAATAGCTGCTAGAATCTATTGTTCTAATCAAGCCTCAAAGTTAAATGCCTCACTGACAAACCTCACTGGGTACATTCAAGAGCACCCACTTCTTAACTGAGCACCAACTTAGTCTGTCTGATGGCACCAACCTATCAAATTTATGAAGCTACAACTTCAGAATACAAAACAGATTCATAAATGAATCCAACTTTATTACTCTGTTACAAGGCTGGTCCGTAACTGCTCAAACACTGCACATTCTCTGAGTGTCTTCACTTCCTCTCTATGTTATGATCTTGGTGTCTGGATGTATTCTGTTTAGAGACACTTCATTCCCTTTTTCCTCTACCTTTTACTTTATCTGCATATGTCTCTTATCGACAACGTTTTACTCTGTCTACATGTCTCTTGTCGACAGCGTTTTACTTTATCTGCATATGTCTGGATATATTCTGTTCAAACATGCTTCATTCCCCCTTTTTCTTCTGCCTTTTTACTTTGTTTGCATATATCTCTTATTGACAACGTTTGACTCTCTCTCAAAAATGCGACAGCAATAGCAACAATAATGTTTTTTGAAGACATGTATATACCATGAATCTTAGGGTTTCATGTCTCCAATTGCGTTCACACTCCAACTGCACTTAACCAGTTCTTGTTAAAAGTGATTGTGACATACACTTTCTAGTGTCTCGGGTCATGCATCACATTGCAATGGTCAAGTATCTTTACTATGTTTGGCAACTACTTGATTCAAGTCATTCATGTGCTGTTTCCTTAGTCGATGATTGATCAGTTGGATCGATCAATCTCGGGCTCCATGTGGACTTTTCGAGCTCACTGTTTGTCTAGACATGTCTTTAAACGAGGATTATTCATCTTGTCTTTGGCGCCAATCACTGCCTATCTTGAACCATCAGATATATGCACTATTTCTACAAAACCGTCGATCTCTCTTGTATTAACCGTCGAGCTCTTTTGCGCATCTCGATATCTTCTATATGATTGGTTCGCTCTCGCTCCTTTTGATTGTCTTAGACATGCTCGATCTTTATCTTTGCCTATATGCCTTTCGGGAGTTTGCAAATTGTCTTACGGAACTTTGCAAGTGTCCTCTCCTTTGGAAGCTTTGATAAAGTACCCTTCCAGAACTTTGTAAACATCCACTTGCCCTATATTCTTTCTGAAACAATCCAAGTGATCCTTTGGAAACTTTGTAATGGTCCTTGTGTCCTCCGCAATTGTCCTTCGACACTTATGGAAGTTCCCTATGTCTTTCGGCAAATGATCAAGTGCCCTTTCCCCTTCATTCGAACTACCTTTCGGGTTTTTGCAAGTGTACTCTCTTTCTTCGAACTATGCTTCGAACAAAATGTTGCGGGTTTTTTGTCAAGGGCTCTTTGGGCTAATTTCCGCAGGTTTTTTGTCTGAGTCCCCTTCGGGACAATTTCCACAGGGTTTTGTCAAAGTCCCCTTCGAAACAATTTCCACGGGTTTTTTGTCCGAGTCTCTTTTAGGATAATTTCCACGGGCTTTTTGTTCGAGTGCCCTTCAGGACAATGTCCCCGACAAAATGCCTAAGTTTCCTTCGGGGCTTCTTGAATTGCCCTTCAATTCTTCACTCGTCTTTCGGCACTTTTGTTTAGGACACATACCCTTCGGATTTTTGTAAAGTACCCTTCCAAACTTTTGTAATGGTCCACATATCCTTCGGAGTTTTTGTAAAGTACCTTTTGGCAGCTTTGTTTGAATCACTTTTCCTTTGGGATTTTGTAAATTACCCTTTGGCATTTTTGGAAACATCCACATACCCTTTGGCTTTTCTGTAAAGGTCCACATACCCTTCGACCTTTTGAAATGTACCTTTCGGAACATTGCAAATGTACCCTTAAGAATTTTTGATTGGATCACTTGCCCTTCGGCTTTTTCAAATGTACCTTTCAAAACTTTTGCACAGGACTCATTTCCTTCGAAACAATTTTTTCGAAAAATTGCCTTATTTGTTGCAGGTTTTTTGTCCGAGAGAATTGACTCAACCAATATTTCCGAAAGAATTCTCCAAGACACTTTTCTGACAGAATTCCCAAGCTTGTAAAATCACTAAGTGTTCAATCACTGTTCAATTGCCTAGGAGCCCTACTTTGCACCTGCATAACTTTTGCTCCTTCCATCCACATGACTCAGAGTTTGAACCACAAGGAATAGGGACAAACCTGAGTACCCTGGTGTGATTGTTTCCTCCAGATGCTGCCATAAATGCAAATGTAGTCACCAACAAACTGTGTACTAAGCCCTAATCAACAAACTAGCAGAGGCATTCACATGACTATCTTGAGAATTCAAAGTACACATACAATCTCCATGAGGACTCTACAACTGATCTGTTCAGCTCAACACAACTCAACACATTTGTCATTAATGCTTGATAGAACATTTATCATTTGACATCAATGACAATATTATAGACAACAATCTCCTTGTACACCATAACACTCAATATTAAAAACAATCTTCCCCTTTGTCATTGATAACAAAACATCCTCAAAATGACTAACCTTCTTCATTCCTTCATCATTATGTTTTCTCCCCCTTTGACATTAATGACAAAGAGTCTGTGCCATAACATGGAAACCCACTGCTCTTTTACTGTCAGCTTTGGTTGTTCTGATCCTTGGACCTGGCTGGTTAGAGCACTTGGAGAGAAACTCCTCCTTGGGCAATGGCACATTTGCCTAACTCTTACTCGGACGCATTCAAATCTGATTCCTCCTCCATTATTCCTCAAAGGATCATGTATATAGCATTGGTCTGAAAGACCAATCAATAATCAACATAACTCTTTATAGATAGGCATAATGATCTAGAGCCAACACACCTGTGTCTCCTCCTTTGTTATCACATAGCAAAGGGACTGTAGCTATCTCACCAGACTGCGTTTTCTCTTAATCCAGGAGTTAATAATATTCCTTCAATACTCCCCCTGGATTCATGCCCTATCACTAAAAGCTAGTGATGTGGTGTGAGAGCCACTACTACCAAATTCTCTCTTAGATACACAAATTGCTCCTTGGGAAGAGGCTTGGTAAATATATCTGCAATTTGGTCCTTTGTTGGCACATACTCAATTTTGACCTCTTGATCTGCAACATTTTCTTTCAAAAAATGATATTTGATGGATATATGCTTGGTTCTGGAATGCATCACTGGATTCTTAGATATGTTTATGGCACTTGAGTTATCACAAAAGATAGAAATGGGTTCTTTGTATTCTACCTTGATGTCTTTGAGAGTTTGCTTCATCCACAAGACTTGGGTGCAACAAGTTGTTGCTGCTGCATACTCTGATTCAGCTGTAGAAAGCGTAACTGACTCTTTCTTTTTGCTCAACGATGACACAAGTCTATTTCCAAAGAACAATGCACCACCACTAGTGCTTCTCTTGTCATCCACACTTCCTGTCCAATCAGCATTTGCATATGCAATCAAAGTGAGATCTTCACTTTTCGGATACCATAGATCATAGTCAATTGTGCTCTTGATGTATTTGAAGATTATTTTCACAGCGTTGACATGTGATTCCTTGGGAGCTGCTTGAAATCTTGCAACCATGCATACAACTTGCATGATGTCTGGTCTTGATGCGGTTAGGTACAATAGGATGCCTATCATTGATCTATACATAGTATTGTTCACATCAGGGGACTCATCTTCTTTGCTCAGCTTGCATCCAGTTATCATGGGAGTACTAACTGGTTTAATGTTTCCCATTCCAAATTTCTTGAGCATCTCCTTTGCATACTTGGTTTGGGATATGAATATCCCTTCATTGATTTGTGCAATTTGTAGACCAAAAAAGAACGAAAGTTCTCCCAGCATAGACATTTCAAATTCACTTTGCATTTGTGTGGCAAATTCTTTGCACAGATTACCATTGCCACTTCCAAAGATGATATCATCTACATAGACAACAACAATCAACATATGCTTACCTTCTGATCTAAAGTATAAATTGTTGTCTGCACATCCTTCGCTGAAACTTTGTTGCAAGTATTGATCCAATCTTTAATACCATGCTCTAGGTGCTTGTTTCAGACCATACAATGCCTTCTTCAATCTGCACACGTAATCTTTTCCATCCACTAGCTGAAAACTTTCTGGTTGTTCAATGTAGACTTCTTCTAAGTTTCTATTCAAGAAAGCTAAGTTTACATCCATTTGATATACTTTGAACTTCCTATGAACAAAAAATCCCAGAAACATTCTTATGGCTTCCAGTCTTGCCACTGGAGCAAATGTCTCTTCAAAGTCTATGCTTTCTACTTGTGCATATCCCTTGCACACCAATCTTGCTTTGTTTCTAATGACAGCGCCATCTTCATTGAGTTTGTTTCTGTAAACCTAATTTGTTCCTATCACATTCTTGTTTGAGGGTCTAGGAACTAATTCCCATGTTTTGTTCTTTTCTATTTGACTCAGTTCTTCCATGGCTTTTACCCAGTTTTCATCCTTGTTGGCTTCACTAAAGGTTTTAGACTCAATTTCTAAAAACAAAGCAAAACTTACTTGCTCTTTGTTCATTATAGCACTTCTCCTAGTCTGAACTCCCTCATTTTTGTTGCCAATTATCTGCTCTTTGGGATGTTCTTTTTGAACAAACCTTGCAGGTGCCTTTTCATTCTTTTCTTCTTCCTCTTCAATATCTTCATTTTCTGCTCATAATTCTTCAATTTTGATCTCCTCATCAAGTTCAACATGTTTAGATCCTTCTTCGACCTTGACATTGATGCTCTCAACTATTTTATGCAGCTTCTTATTGTAACATACATAGGCTTTGCTATGAGTGGAGTAACCAAGAAAAATTCCCTCATCACATCTTGACTCAAAGCTGCCTAGTTTGTCCTCCTTTCCTTTGATGTAGCATTTGTTTCCAAACACTTTGAAGTACTTAACTAATGCAGGTTTTTCATACCACAGTTCATATGGCGTTTGATCACTTTTCACCCTCAATTGAACTCTGTTCAGAATGTATACTACTATTTGCACTGCTTCTCTCCAATATCCATCAGATAGTTTGACCTCTTTCAACATTGCTCTGGTCATATCTTTAGCAGTCATTCTTTCTCTCAACAAGTCCATTTTGCTGTGGAGTTCTTTCAGCAGAGTAGTGCCTTTTAATCCCATGCTTCTCACAATAATCTATGAACTCATTGGAGGTGAATTCTCCAGCTTTATCAGATCTCAAACATTTGATCTTTCTTCCCATTTCATTTTCAACCATGGCCTTAAAGATCTTAAATCTCTCAAAGGCTTGAGATTTGTTCTTCAAAAAGCTTACCCATGCCATCCTTGAATAATCATCTACGAACAACATGAAGTAATAAACTCCTTTTGATCCTCTTATCTGGGTAAGAACACAGAGATCAGTATAGACTAATTTTAGAGGCCTTGTAGTCACATATTCTTTTGTTTGAAACTTGACCCTTGTTTGCTTGCCTAATTGACATTCTCTGCATGTAGTATTTGCGGTTTGGTTATCTTGGGCATATGTCTTACACACTTATTCGAACTTACTTTGACTAGATTATCAAAATTGACATGTCCCATTCTCCTATGCCACAACCAACTTTCATCAACTTTTCCTATAAGGCAGTTGTTACTGTTTATTCTCGATCCTTTTCCCTTCTGCAACTGTTTTGCCAGATCTCTTTAGCTTGCAGCCTTCAGCATCAAATATGACCTTATATCCATTGTCACACATTTCGCTGACACTCAGTAGATTATGCTTCAGTTCTTTGACATAAAGAACGTCATGTGTAGGAAGCTTACCATCAATGTGCAAGGTTCCTTTGCCTTTGATTTTTACTATTGTGTTGTCTCCCAAGCTGACCGTTCCTTGCACTTGCTCAACTTGGTGAACTTGTTCTTGTCACCAGTCATGTGCTTTGAGCACCCACTGTCTATCACCCACAAGTTATGTTCTTTGACGTGGAGTGCCATTTGAATGATCAAGGATTGATTTTTCACTTTCCACATTTTCTTGGGTCTCTCATATGTCCTTTTCTTTTCTTTATCAGTGACTTGTGAACCTTTGTTCTTATTAAGGGACTTGCCTTTATTTACATTGTATCCTTTTGACGTTGCAAAGTTGGTCCCACAATGCTTAGCTATGTGACCGAAATTATTGCAATTGTAGCACATTAAACTTGAATCTAGCAGAAGAGCAAATGAGTTTCTACTTACAAAATTAATTCTTCTAGTAGGAACAACTCTACATTCAATGGCCCTATGACCAAACTGATTACAGCTGTAACAATAACCGTAAAAGGATAAATAATACCTGGTCATAACATTCTTTGGTGTAGTATAATTAACTTTCATAAGCCTTTGTTTCTTCAAGTCTTTCACTTGAGTATATCCTTCTGCATCTTTGATTTCAGAGTCTTCCCAGAATTTATTCTCCTCACTTTATCTTTGTTTGGATCATTCACAGTGTCCTTGTTGACCTCTTTCTTTGCTTCTGTTCCTATTTTGAAATTATCATATAGGTTGGTCAACGTACTAATTGATGAGCCATTTTTTTCTCATATCCAAGACCAGATTTTTCATTTGAAGGCTTTTGACCGCTAATTAATTCATTAAGAATATCATATCATTTGTCAGCGTTAGACTTTTGTCTACTTGACTTTTTGCCTTCTCAAGTTCTTTCCTCAAAACTACTATTTTTGCCTCAAGCTTCATGCATTCTGTGGATTTTGTCTGTAGTTCCACCTTAACTACTTTTATTCTTTTAGCCTCCTCAAGTTGAGTTTTTAGAGTCACTATCATTTGATTAGATTTGTCAAGTTCTTTTTGCCCAAGCTTCTTCTGTTTTGAGTTCTCTTTTCTTAGTTTTTCAATCTCTTTTAGAGTACAAACTAGCTCACCTTCTAGATCAACTTCACCTTCCTCTTCTTCATCCCAATCTTCTTCATCTTGTTCTTGATTTATGCAAGTCGATTCTTCTGTCATGAACATGAATTCATTTCCCTTAGCTACAAAAGCATAGTCATGATCACCATTGGAGCTATCGCTATTACTTTCTTCCACTGAGTCACTATCTTCTTTTGTGTATAACCCTTTCTTACTCTTGAAGAAGTTTTTCCTTTTTGCATAGTGGGGTTTCACCTTTTTGCTGCTCTTTACTTGCTTAGAATTGTCCCTTTTATTATATGGACATTTGGCAACAAAGCATCCTACCTTGCCACAATTAAAACATTTGAATGGTAGCTTGCCTTTATATTTTCCTGATCCTCTTTTTAGTATTCTGACAAAATTAGCTTCTCCATTAGACTCCTCAAATTCAAACATAGAAGTTTTTTCTTTTACCTGCTTTGCTACTTTGAATGCAGCTTCTCTTTTAAAGGTGTCTGTCTCTCCCATTCTCATCTCATAGGCTGTGAATGTTCCATGCAACTCATCAACAATGAGTTTGTCCAAATCTCTTGCTTCCTCTATTGCAGAAATTTTTGAATCATATCTTGATGGCAGCGATCTTAACACCTTCTTGACTATAGTCGACTCTTCCATTTCTTCACCAAAACCTCTGATAGCATTCACTATTTCATCTACCCTGAGGAGGTAGTCGGCAATCTTTTCTTCTTCATTCATCTTAAAACTCTCAAACTGTCCTTTGTATGTTTGTAGCTTGGCTTGTTTCACTCTGTTATCTCCTTCATAAATACTCTTTAACTTGTTCCAGATGTCTTTTGCACTATGATAGTGCATAACTTTGACAAATTATGAGTTTGGCAGTCCACAATAATAGTATTCTTTGCCTTGGCATTGTTCTCATATGCCTTCTTGGCAGCGTGATCAACAAGAGCTGTATATCCATTTACTACAGACATCCATACATCAAATCCTAATGAGGACAAATATGCTTCCATCCTTAATGCCCCAAAAAACATAGTTAGACCCATCAAAGAGAAGTGCTTTGTTTGAGAAGGATCTTTCTTGACTGGCCATTGTGTTCACTAACCAAGATCTACCTGAGCCAATTAAGCTTCTTCCTAAGGAACCCTAGGCTTTGATACCAATTGTTGAACACAACTATCTACTGAGAGGGGGGTGAATCAGTAGATCAGCTAAAAACTAGTTCTTTAATTTTTAAAGAAGATACAAAAGCATATGCAAATCAAAGAACAAATGTAAAGAGAACACACACACACAAATGCTCAGTACACTAGATTTATACGTGGAAAACCCAAAAGAAAAAATCACGATGAGAATAGCTGTTAGAATCTATTGTTCTAATCCAGCCTCACTGACAAATCTCATTGGTTACATTCAAGAGCACCCACTCTAAGAAATCACCCACTTCCTAACTGAGCACCAACTCAGTCTATTTGATGTCTCCAACCTATCAGATTTATGAAGCTACAACTTCAGAATACAAAACAAATTCATAAATGAATCCAACTCTATTACTTTGTTACAAGTCTGGTATGTAACTGCTCAAACACTGCACATTCTTTGTGTCTTCACTTCCTCTCTGTGTTACACTCTTGGTGTCTGGATGTATTTTGTTTGGAGACAATACATTTCCTTTTTCCTCTGCCTTTTACTCTGTTTGCATGTCTCTTATTGACAACCTTTTACTATGTCTGCATGTCTCTTATCGACAACGTTTTACTCTATCTGCATATGTCTGGATATATTCTATTCAGACACGTTTCATTCCCCCTTTTTCTTCTACCTTTTTACTCTATCTGCATATATCTCTTATTGACAGCGTTTGACTCTCTCTCAAAAATGCGATGACAACAACAATAATGTTTTTTGAAGACGTGTATATACAATGAATCTTAGGGTTTCATGTCTCCAATTGTGTTCACACTCCAACTGCACTTAACTAGTTCTTATTAAAAGCGACTTTGACTTATACGCTTTCCTGTGTTTCGGGTCATGCATCACATTGCAATCGTCAAGTCTCTTTACCATGTTTGGCAACTATTGGATTCAGGTCACTACTGCATCGTTTCCTTAGTTGATTAATCGATTAGATCGATCAATCTTGGGCTCCGTGTGGACTTTTCAAGCTCACTGTTTGTCTGGTCATGTCTTTAAACGAGGATTAATCATCTTGTCTTTGGCGCCAATCACTGTCTATCTTGAACCGTTAGATGTATGCACTATTTCTACAGAACCGTTGATCTCTCTTGTATTAACCGTCGAGCTCTTTCTCGCATCTCGATATCTTCTATATGATTGGTTCGCTTTCACTCCTTTCGATTGTCTTAGACATGCTCGATCTTTATCTTTGCCTATATGCCTTTCAAGAGTTTGCAAATTGTCTTACGGAACTTTGCAAGTGTCCTCTCCTTTGGAGGAGTCCTTTGGAAGCTTTGATAAAGTGCCCTTTGGGAACTTTGTAAACGTCCACTTGCCCTATATTCTTTCCAAAACAATCCAAGTGATCATTTGGAAACTTTGTAATGGTCCTTGTGTCCTCCACAATTGTCCTTCGGTACTTATGGAAGTTCCCTATGTCTTTCGGCAAATGCTCAAGTGTCCTTTCCCCTTCATTCAAACTACCGTTCGGGTTTTTGCAAGTGTCCTCTCTTTCTTCGAACTATCCTTTGGACAAAATGTTGCGGGTTTTTTGTCAAAGGCTCTTTGAGTTAATTTCCGAGACTTTTTTGTCCAAGTCCCCTTCGGGACAATTTCCACGGGTTTTTTGTCAAAGTCCCCTTCAAGACAATTTCCGCGGGTTTTTTGTCCGAGTCTCCTTCGAGACAATTTTCGTGGGTTTTTTGTTCGAGTCTCCTTCGAGACAATTTCCGCAGGGTTTTTGTCCGAGTGCCCTTCGAAACAATTTCACCGACAAAATGCCTAAGTGTCCTTCGGGACTTCTTGAATTGCCCTTCAATTCTTCGCTCATATCTTTTGGCACTTTTGTTTAGGACACATACCCTTCGGATTTTTGTAAAGTACCCTCGGGAACTTTTGTAACGGTCCACATACCCTTCGGAGTTTTTGTAAAGTACCCTTTGGCAACTTTGTTTGGATCAATTTTCCTTCGAGATTTTGTAAAGTACCCTTCGACATTTTTGGAAACGTCCACATATCCTTCGGCTTTTCTGTAAAGGTCCACATACCCTTCGGCCTTTTGAAATGTACCTTTCAAAACGTTGCAAATGTACCCTTCAGAATTTTTGATCGGATCACTTGCCCTTTGGCTTTTTCAAATGTACCTTTCAAAACTTTTGCACAGGACTCAATTTCCTTGGGAACAATTTTTTCGAAGAATTGCCTTATTTGTTGGGGGCTTTTTGTTCGAGAGAATTGACTCAACCAATATTTCCGAAAGAATTCTCCAAGACACTTTTCTGACAAAATTCCCAAGCTGGTAAAATCAACTAAGCGTCAATCACCATTCAATTACCTAGGAGCCCTACTTTGCCCCTGCATAACTTTTGCTCCTTCCATCCACATGACTCAGAATTTGGACCACAAGGAATAGGCACAAACTGAGTACCCTGGTGTGATTGTTTCCTCCAAATGCTGCCATAAATGCAAATGTAGTCACCAACAAACTGTGTACTAAGCCTTATTCAACAAACTAGCAGAGGCACTCACATGACTATTCTAGGAATTCAAGGTGCACATACAATCTCAATGAGGACTATACAACTGATCTATTCAGCTCAACACCTTTGTCATTAATGCTTGATAGAACATTCATCATTTGACATCAATGACAATATTACAAATAGCAATCTCCTTGTACACCATGACACTCAATATTGCCAACATGTATAAATTAACCCTTTGGGGTCATACAATAGGCAATCTAGAGTGGTAGCATGTATGAAAAACTAAGTGTGGTAGTAAAGCATGTTGTTTGAGCAAGTATTCTAAGTAAAGAAAGCTTGTAGAGCATTGTAGAAGTGTTACAAAAGTCCCATAGTGTTCTTCGAGGCTCAATTTGAGCAACTGATTTGTAAATCTTGTGTGATTATTGTGGAGATGAGGAGGCATGGCCTTGTGTCACCCATGTATGTTGTTCTTTTGTGTTCTTTACTTGCTTAGTTGTTATCTCTTGCCTGATGATTTCCTTTACAGCACATAAGCAAGCAATACAAAATTAGATGTTGAGTTGATTGCAAGCATAGTTCCTGGTTGCAACAGCAAGTAGGATTAGAATTCAGTCACATACAACTTAAAGAATCAACATACTTATTTATTACACCATTGAATTTGTGGGTCGAAAGAGTCACACATTGGTAGTAGCACAAAAGGGTGTGAAATCTGATTTAAAACATCGTAGTCACAAGATAGTGCATGTGCAGTTTGCAATTTTAATAGAAGATATAAAATACGAGCTGGAGTTTTAATATATATCAATTTTCAGTAGCTATTTGCATTGTGACAACGCATAAGAAATCTTAAAATCCGTGTTGGTAAATCAGAAATTGGTACGACCAAGCTGATTACAGATGAACCCCTAATAGTACACGATAAATCCTTTACCTCTCTTCTTCATTGTACATTCTTGTTTTGCAGGTGTGACAGGCAGCAAAGGTTTGGGCAAGCAAGGATAACATTTGCCTTCAAGCTTTCAAGATTCCAAGTGATTTCCTTCAGCAAGTTTAGTTTCACAAGCTGCTGTGACTTATTGAATGAAATGAAATGAAATGATTTTAATTATACCCACAAGACCAAACGGCCTATGGGACCACCAATTGCTCTAACTGCTCAAAGGTTCACAAGCTTGATGGTATCCTTTAGAAGGCTGATCCTTCTCTTGCTGATTAGAGTTAACATCTCCCCCAACCCATTTATTTTGTTTTCCTCAAATAGCTTGACCATGGAGCCAATGCTTAATGTTTCCTCTTATTTGGCTCGGATGTCTGTGTACCTTGGACATTCAAAGATGAAATGCTCCTCCATTTCGACAATCCATGTGCATAAAACACAAACCCTCTCTACCCACTATTCTTGAGGTGTTGTCCCTCTGTCTGTCTCACATCTAAACCTGTGGGAGCTAGTCCTTAGTCGAGCAATGAGGATCTTTTCCCTCCATTTAATTTCAGCAATTTCAGCCCCAATATATGTTTTTTCACAATGCTCATAATTCAGGTTGAACTCTATGATATAGTGTTGTTTCCTACTTGTTTCCTTCCTCCACATCACAATTCCAAACTTTTCATTCACATAATTTTTTATGTTTTTTGTTAAGGTTTGGCCATTTGTTTAAGCTGATATCCCATTCGCTCATCCATATGTTCTTTCGTCTATGCAACTCTTTGTCTCTTGCATCCCTAGGCCACTTGCCGGTCTTTATGTTTTCTATATTTTTCATGTAACATATAAACCTGGTCATAGTGGTTGCCTCTAGAGGGAAAGTTCATGTTTCGGCAAGGCTGATTTTATAGGAACCTGAAGCCTTAATTCTGAAATTGTTTGTGATTAGACACTTTTGGATCCTTTCTATTTGTCTCCATTTCAAACTTGCTGTTCCACTAGACCATACCTCGCAACCATACAACACCATTGGTGTGACAAGTAACCCGAATAAAACCCTGGTGGTCTTCTAGCCCCACAACTCAACATTCCTACACCTATTTTTAAGTGCATGAAGAGCTCCCCACCCTCCTTGTATTAAATTCATCCTACATGTATCCCAACTGAACTTGTTATGAAAGTCAAGACCGCGATACTTGTATTTTGACACCACTTCAAGAGATTCTTCTACAAACTAAAAGTTGAGATGTTTTTATCAGGTTGGATAAATTATTGACCGAGTGACAACAAGCAATCTTTGGGCAAGCCATAATTGTCTTCACGATTCAAATTGGAATGGACAAAGCAATACAAATAAATAACCCAAGATATAGTTGTTCACTTCTATAATGACTCTTCCTATTCCTATGGGAATGAAAATTTAACTTATTAAAAATATGACAAACAACCTATGGCACCTAGAATTATGTACAATTATTATTTCATCCCCCCTTAATCTGTAAGGGTCATGGTGAGACCAAGCATTCCTCTGAACTTTTCAATTTTTTCTCGTCCAAGCGCTTTTGTTAGGATGTCTATTGGTTGCTCTGTTGTAGGGCAATGTTTCAATTTGACACTACCATCTTTCGCACAAAGTCGAATCAAATGAAATTTGGAATTGATATGGTTGGTTCGGTTTTGAAAGTCTGGATTCTTACCCATTTGAATTGTGGAAGTGTTGTCAACCATGAGAAGTGTTGAACCCTGTTGAGCCACAAAATCTCTCTGGATTCTTTGCCATTTGAATTGTGGAAGTGTTGTCAACCATGAGAAGTGTTGAACCCTGTTGAGCCACAAAATCTCTCTAGCTGCCTTTGAAGCAACCATAAACTCTGCTTCTGCTAAATAAATTGTCAGCACTAATCGCTTCTTGGATTTCTAATTGACAACTATTTTTCCCAAATTCATTAAACAACCCAAAGTGGATTTCTCATCTTCATGGTCACCAACATAGTCAAAAACTAAACATCCAACTAGTTTGAAGTCTCCTGCCTCAGAGTATTTGAGCTGAACATTTTGTGTTCTTTTGAGATATCTAAGGACTCTTTTTGTTGCTACCCATTGACTGTCTCTGGGTTGTTGCACAAATCTTGAAAGAACACCAACAAAGGATATATTTGGTCTTGTTGTGGTCACATAAATCAAACTGTCAATTAGTTGTTTGTATTTAGTGGCATCAACCAAATCTGTTGTATCTTCTGATGCCAATTTTAGATTTTGTTTCACGGATGTGCTGAGAGACTTACAATCTTCCATTCCAAACTTGCTTGGAATGTCACCAATGTACTTTTGTTGTGTGATGAATATGTACTTTGGTTTTTGAATTAATTCAATACCCAAATAGTAATGAAGACAACTCAAATCAATCATTTCAAAGCTTTTTATCAACTCCGATTTAAACTTTGCAATGTACCATTCATTGTTCCTTGTGATGAGCGAATCATCGACATACACCACTACAAATACAACTGCTTTCTCAACTATTTTGACAAAAAGAATTGCATCATCAAACTCAAAACGTTTGAAGTTCATGTTCATGATGTGCTCAACTAGTTTATCATACCATCTGCGGCGGGCTTGTTTCAAACCATAAAATGAATTTTCAAAGTTTTCACACTTTGTGCTTTTGGTCGTTTACTGCAAAATATTCGGGTTGTGTCATGTACATTGTTTCCTTGAAGTCACCATTCAAAAATGTAGTTTTGATGTCGATTTGGTGAACTTTCTATTTGTTGTGAGTTGTCAAAGACAACATAGTTTGAATGGTAGTTCATTTTGTTGTAAGTGCAAAGGTTTCATTATAGTCAAGTCCTTCCTTTTGAGCATATCTTTTTGCGACAACCCTAGCTTTATGCTTGTCAAGTGAGCCTCCAACCTTGTATTTGTTGCAGTAGACCCACTTGTAGCCAATTGGTTTGCATCTGAATGGAGGATCAACCAATTTGCAAGTCCCAATTTTTACCAATGCATTGTACTCATCTTTCATTGCTTTTGTCCAAGGTTCAAGTTTCTCAGCTTGTTTGAAAGATGTTGGTTCTAAATCAAAAACAACATTGAGTTTTTCTTCTAGAGAATCATTCAAGGTGAGATTTTCAATCTTATCTTGAATTTCTTCAAGTAACTTGTTTGATTGTGATGTGGCTGCATGTGCACTTCTAGTCCCTTTTTTTCCAACTTCATCAGGTTTGACAAAATTCAATGTCTGTGTGGCCCACTTAGGGATCTTTTTTTTTGGTTTAGGTGCCTCAATTTCATCTTCTGAAGTTCTTTCACTTTTTGTCCTCTATTCTTGTGGCCCTTGTTCATTGTCTAATGAAGTTGCACTTTCTCCTTTAGGAGGAGTTTCATTCTCTTGTATAGGAGACAATAAAGAATCAATTGATTTTCAATTTAATGTCCCCTGCTCATTGTTTGAAACATCCAAATCACTCTCCTTGTAGACATCAAAGTTTTTATATTTATCAAGTCAACTCAATTGTCGATCAATGTTGGTGTTGTCCTTTGCAATTTCACAAAAGACAACTTCTCTTGAGACAAGAAACTTCTTTTTCTCATCATATAGCCTGTATGACTTGGAGCATTAAGAATATCCCAAGTGAATGCATTTATGATTCTTGTGGTCCAACTTATTTCTCGTCTTTTGGAATCAGTGCATAACAAGTGGATCCGAAAACCCGAAGATGTCGCACTGAAGGAAGATGACCACACCACGTTTTATACAGTCTTGAATTGAAGGGTTGTTGATGATCTGTTTTGTAGGTATACTGTTGTTTTCACTACTTCGGCCCAAAGGTGCAGATTTACCCCTTTGAATTACAACATAGCACAAACCATATTCATCATGATTCTATTCATCCTCTCTACAACTCCATTTTATTGCGGGGTGTGAAGGATTGTGAGATGGTATTTGATCCCATTTTGCTCGAGATAGGATTCAAACGTTTTTGAAGTGTATTCACCACCATTCTCAGTCCTGAGTGTTTCGATGCGGGTTTGAGCTTCATTTTCAATCATCATTCGAAACTTTTTGAATGTTTTGAATACTTCAAATTTTTGTTTGAATATATCCAAGTCATTTTGCTATAGTAATCAATGAAAAACATGAAGTACTTATGACCAACAGCTGAAACAATTGGAAGAGAACACAAGTCTGAGTGAAAAAATTGCAACGTTCTATCGTCTTTCCACTGTGACTTTGGAAATAGTTCTCTTGCATGTTTGGCCAAAATGTAGGCTTCACACTTTTCGTCAAATTTTGTGGGCAAGGTAGCAAACTAGCAACACCATTCTTTTCCAAACATGAATGTTGTTATAGTGAGTATGCCCGAATCTAGCATGCTACAACATATTTGAAGACATTTTGTCTTCAACGAGATGAGCATAATTCCTTGAAACTGATGGCTCACCCTTGAGTTTGAGCAATTTTCCTTCCTCATATCCAATCAAGATGATTGCATTGTCACGTTTCCTTCTGATAGTGATGTCACCATTGTCCAACAAGATGGAATGGCCTTGTCGAATGAGCACTAGATACAACAAATTTCATTTTAATTGAGAAAGTTAAAAAACATTTTAAAGTTTGAAATTTGGAAGCCTTAGACACCCAAGTCGGATTGTACCTATTCGTTGTAGGCAAACTTAATCTATCTTCGAGGAATATTGAACCACAAACTCTTTTCAGAAAGCCATATGTAGGGTGGCACCAGTATCAAGAACCCAAGCATCAAACCACGACAAACTGACTGAGACATTGTTTGCTTCATCATTTGAACTGGAAAGCACACATTCACTAGTAAATTGAGCAAAGTTTGACTCTTTTGTTTGTTTTTTTTACTTTTCCTCTTTCTTCTTACTGTATGCTTCAATTTTCTCCCATGGATTTCTACATTCGTGGGTTTTATGACTTCTTTTTCTATCACACCATTCGCAGTAGAGGTGTTGCTTGTTGTTCTATTTTTTATTTTGACCACCTTGATTGTCATATTGCTGTTTTTTCCCTTCTTTTTCTTCTTGTACTTATTATTGCCTTCACTTTTGGAAGACGTGGCCTTATTGGATGTTTTGTAAGAATTGCCCTATACATAGCACACACTTTCTCATGTGGACTCGATTTTCCTTCCAAATGTATTTTTTCTTTTCGCCATCTTTTCAACCAATTGATTAAATGCAAGTTTTCAACTGATTGCTTGTTTGTAGAGACTCCAAATAGGTTGAATAGTTGGGAAGAATGGTTTTTATGAATGCAGTCATATAGATGTCAATTTTGACACATGTGGCATCCACATCATGCTTGATTGCATGTATTTCTGAAACCAATCTCATCACATCATCGTCTTTCAATTCAAGGTTGAACAACTTTAACTGCAACTGAATGAATTCCAACTTTGAGTGGGAATCATATAAGTCTTTCAATTTATGGAGTGTTTTTCATGGAGTATTGCATCCCTGAATATGACGAAACACATCTCTGTCGATTAAGGCCTTCATCAAGGCCAATGCTTTTTGGTTTTCTACTTCCATGTCTGAAAATATGTTTTGCAATCTTTGTTGGCTCAACTGGTTGTGTATTCCTGTCGTAAATATTGAACCACAGATTATTGAAGATGAGTGTGTTCTCCACTTGCTGAGACTATTTTACCCAGTTGTCTTTGCCGATCAATGTTGTGCCAATGATTGATCTGATTGAATGCATTGTTTTTGGTTTGAGTTTTGAGTTTTTGAAACCCCCAAACTGGTTTCTTATCACTCCAAAAGGTCTTTTTTTCTATATACTATTAGACTTATATACCAATCCTCTCTATATACCCGCCCTTCTTATATACCCGTCGGTACTTGAAAGAAGCTTGCCCTTTCTTTATACTCAACAGTACGTGAAAGAGGCATTAAGTCACGTGAGAGCAGAATGGTACGTGTTACCTAAGTAGCACGTGAAAAAGATTCACTCTATCATTAGCACTGACTTAATAAGAAAACCTCATACTTGACAATATACTCAGTTTTTCTTGATTTCTGAATTTACACATTTTGATAGAAACGAATGGGCAAAGAGTAACTCTCCTTATTTCTCTTTTATTTGCAAAATTTGGTTGTTTTTTGCCAAATTTACAAAGAGTAGATTGCACAATTTTTCAAATTTTACTTTTTGGAAATGAAAAATTTGTTTGCAATTTAACTTTAAATGCTTCAAAATTTAAAAAAGCACTTAAAATTAAAAAAGTTTTTAAATGAAAAAAACATAAAATAAAGTACCTCCAGGCCTATAAAGGTTGTTTCTCCATATTTGTCTTATTGGGAAAATTTCTAATATTGGAATGTATACCACAGCTTGGTTGTTGAAGTGCCAAGTGTTGAGAAAGTGGTCTAACAAATTTAGAAAACCACTATGCTTCCTCTAGACACAGATCACCTCTAGTGATCTTTTGGAGCAGATTCACCTTAACACATTGACATGTGGCCGATGAATAGAAGAATATAGCGCCACCAAAGGAATGAAGGACATTTTCGTTGTCTTTGTCAAGCCCAACTCACCACTGCAGCAATAAGATGCCACACAGTTGATACGCCAATACTCAGCAAGAAATATCAAGATCAGAATTTGCCAATACTCGGAAGGAAAGGTGCCATGCAGTCAATTTGAAGCACTGACTATCTTAGCATACCGTCAAAAATTGATGACAAAAATCCATATGTACCGCTGCGCAAACCTCGAGAGAATTTCTATACAGAATTTTGATTACATGTAGCACATTGAAACAGTAAGCAGCAGTCTAATGTTGATATACGTAGCCTACAAATAGCAAATTTCAGTCCAAAAGTGCCTTAAACTGCAAATACAGACTAAACACTCTCCTATCAACAAGAAAAACACCCTTGTCAGGGGATATGCAGCTCCAAAACACCAAAAGAAAAAAAATACGTCCTTTATCAATTATAATGTCTTATTTCAGGGCTGATATGCCAACTTCAAACAACTGACAATAAACAAATTGAATAATGGAGCAAGAACATAGACCAATAAAAAATTGTGTGGCTATGTGGCTTTGATACCAATGTTAGGATGGATAAATTATTGATAGAATGACAATGAGCAATCTTTTGTGCAAGCCAAAATTGTCTTAATGATTATTGGAATGAGCAAAGCAATACAAATAAATAAGCCAAGGTATTGTTGTTCACTTCACATTCCCAAATGACTCTTCCTATTCCTACGGAAATGTAAATTCAAATTACTAAAATAAGACAAACAACCTATGACACCTAGGATTATATACAATATTATTACAACTTTCTTTTCACTAAGAAATTCATAAATTATTTTTTTCCAATGTTCCCTTGCATCCCTACTTTACAAAAGAGCTCTAGAGCCCGTAAGTGGTCTCTTAGATCTGAGTTGTCTCTACCATTAAAATTAGGTCATTGCCATAAAGCAAGAGTTTCACCACATATTTGGCCAATTGGACCCCTTCTCCTCCAATTTGTTTATCCAATATTCTAGCTTGTCAATGTATAGCCCAAATAAAGTTGGGGATAGAGGGCAGCTTTGAATGACACCTATATCACTCCCAAAACACTCAGACAGCCCTGCATGTGTATTGATTTTAGCCTTGACTTGCTCATACAATCTATGAACTGCTGCCTTGTAGTGTGTTGGGATTCCTAGTTCCTCCATTTTGCTCCAAAATTTGCTCTTTGGCACCATGTCACATGCCTTTTTAAAGTATACAAAGTAACAATATGCATCCCCTTTTTTATCCCAAACCTTTTCAACTAGTTGCATGAGCATGACATAGTGATCGATAGTTGAGTGTTTGGGTCTAAAACCTACTTGCCCCTTTGCTCTCTTTCCTCTTTCCTCCGCCCAATTACTAATCCCACATGTTATCATACTCCCAAACAGCTTTGCAAAAAGAGGAATGACCATGATAGTTCGATAATTTAAAAGATTATCTACATCTCCACTTTTAAATAGAAGTGTGGTTAGGCCGGTTGTCCACTCTATCAAAAGCCATTTTGGATGACCTCATTTTAAAGTTCTTTGATTTGAGGTGCTAGGATATTTGCTCTCCAATTTAGATGCTTTGCTTGAAGATTGTCTATGTCTCGAGCTTTACCCATTGCTAGCCTTTTAATCCCTTGTATAGTGCCTTAAATCGTAGAAAGTTCATTAATAATGATTGTGTGAGGTGTATCTTGTTCATTGTCACGCTCACACAACTGTTTTAAATACTCCAGTAACTAACTTTATGTTATGTTGTTCTCTGTTTGTGTTTTTTGCTTGCAAGGCTCCCTGAAAATCTCTTTGGTTCATGTTTCCCAAAGTAAATCAGCTTCTTCCTCCTAGTTCTTGTATACTCTTCTTTTTTTGTCCTCACCAGCTACTCGTATTTTTTTGTTTGCCTTCATTCTACCTGCTAGTTCGTTTAGTGGACTCCGCACTGCCTAGCATTCTTCATTGCACCACAAGTTTCTCAGGAAGCTATTTCTTTCCTCCTTTTTAGGTTTAGCTCTTTTGCATGTGTTTATGGCTTCTTGAATGGTGTGCGTTAGCTTCTCGCTCTTAGTGTAATCTATACCAATGTTAGGTGCTCCCTCACTTTCCCCTTCTTGCAGTTTGTTATTCAATGCTTCCATAAAGGCTTGTTGATTTTCCTCTATCAAGAGGATGTTTCCTTTGAATTGCAGATTACTTTGGTTGATCCCAATGTACACATTATGTTGTTTGTCTCCTTGTAATTGCAGTTTTATAAAATACTAGGTATTGATCTGATTTAAGTTCCATAGGAGAATCTTCTACTCTAATTCTTCTATTCTAGGTACACAATTTTGTGAGCATATAACGGAGTTGATTATGCTTTGCCCATTGTAAGTCTTGCACGTATAATTTCTTGATTTTTTCCATTTACTCATACTATAACATATAATCAAGTTGTGTATGATACACAAACCCAATAACTCTTCTCCAAA
Organism: Torreya grandis; assembly: GCA_037957365.1. NCBI lineage: Eukaryota > Viridiplantae > Streptophyta > Pinopsida > Cupressales > Taxaceae > Torreya > Torreya grandis. Next base: position 1,594,920 of record JARHVA010000739.1, on the reverse strand, counting down.
GTGCGTGATAGCCCCATGTTCATCATTTGAAGCCCTTGTACATTCCTAATTTTCTTCTTCTGCCATCCAAAGAGAATTCATATCCAGATCCTCATTACTTCCTAAAATGTTTGTTTGCTTGTTTTTTGTCCTTGCATTAAAGTACCCTGCCAACAAAATCTCCCCAATCTTACTGTAGACTGAAATGTCCCTCTTTAAGGACAAGTATGAGTCTTCACAATCTAGATCGCGCTCCTTATAAAATTTGGAATTCTTCAATGCAATATAAAATGCAACTATGCGAATATTTGTCAATTTCTATGGTTCTTATTCAAACGTACAATTTATTTTCATCTTGTTTTTCTATTCTTCTATTTCTACCCACATGATCCCTTTATTAAAACCATTATACCCCTATGATTCCTTTATTATCACCATTATATCCCCATGCCCCTTGCCGTTTTCTGCTACTTAATTCCATATTGTTGCCTTCTTGTATCCTTCAAAATCTGGTGTCTTGCACCCATTATGTTCATGCATTTCAGTCAAAATGATTATATCTCTATCGCAGGCTATGGGCCCTAACCTAGGGCCTCTTCTCCAAAGGGGAGCCTTTGCAATTCTAACTTACCTTGTAAGATGCTCCCAAGCAGGGCATACTCCCTATTTGCTTTGGGTTTATCGGGCTGTGATATAGGCTTTTCCATTGTTTAAGTATGCCCATCTCCTTTCATTCCTTGTTACCTTCACCTTTTCCCACTTCTTGTTTCTCTCTTCTAGCCGCAAAAAGGTTAAGTCTTCATCTAAGTAATAGTGTGAGCCTCTCAACATGACCTTATTTCTTAGTACTCTTGTTTTATCCTCAAAGTTCACTTGTAACCCGAATATGCATATCCTTTCCTCCCTCTCTCAGCTTACCAATTCTATTTGCTTGTCTGATCTGACCTTTCCATTGTAACTGGTGTGAAAGAAAGCTCCTTGTTAGGTTGCTTATATTCCCCCCTTCTCCATAGTCTTTCAGCCCTTTGATAATTATATTTAATAATTTATCATGTCATTCTCTTTCTTCTATAATTTGAATTGACTTGCCTATCTAATAACTCCTCATGCTTGCCTAGTGGTTCTTTTTCCACTTGTGCCCATGTCTTAGCTTCTTCCAGTTTCATTTTGTAGCTCATTTTCTCTCATTTCTATGCTATGAAGTGCTTCTTGTACTTATCTTATTTGCATTGCACTTGCCTTTTATCCCCCCTGCCTTGGCATTTGTTGGAGAGTGGATGGCTTGTTTGAGGGCATGTCATTCGTGTTGTTCAACATTCACGAGATTTTGTAGTTTTGACATTTGTGTTTTGAGCATGTTGTCTTCTTCAAGCCTTCACTTGGCGTTTACACCTATTCTATTTTAATATCTTTTATTTTCTCCCTTACTTCCATACTTTCTAGTCTTTAGTTGAAACTCATTAGCTCTTGCATAGCTCTTGCACCTAGAGCTTCAGAAACCAGATGAGTGGAGTCATTGTGAGGTTGTATGTTTCCTGGAACTCCTCTTGGTTACCTCTATCCTCAATGTTATGTCTTTTGCTACCTCCTTTCGTGACTTTTTTATCATTGTGTGATTTTGACCGTGTTTTTTGTTGTTATTGGTCTAACTAGATCCTCCCTTAAATCTTTCCCTTGACCCAACATATGGTTTTGGTTGAGCTTTTTGTTCTAAAATAGGCAAGAAGTTGTTGGTTATTCTTTATTATAAGCTTGTTTTTGCTTATGTGGTTGTATCTCCTTTGTTGTTAATCTTTGTTTATGCTTCTTCCTTGCCACTGCTCTCACCCAAGCTTGTTGGTGCCTTAATATCCCCCAATCCTGTTTGGCATTGATCTGTATCAGTTTTGAGATCACTTCTAGTGGTGTTACAACTGGGTATGATGATGAGTTGGTATTATCTAGGAGCCCTATCCTTTCAGGATATACAAATGTTTGTGCTCTGCCTACGCCATATGCACCAATATTTCCTCCAATGATAGGGTTTGTGTGCACATATGCAAGGACCAACTGGTGTTCTGTCATACCCTCTAGTGTTATAGCTATCACTGGCTAGGCCATGTTTTATGAAAGTAGGCCCTATTGTTCTCTAATTCTAGTTTCAGCGGTTGCTTTATCTTTGGGATATGCTTCCCCAATAAGAGAGCTTCCTCCATATGGGCCCTTTTAAGCCATGATAACCTTTGTGCCTCTATTTTCATACCTTTCTCTCATGATCCCTACCACTACTTCTCTAAAACCCTACTGCTGTTCTTTAATACCCCCTAACCTCCAAAACCCTAATGTTCTAATACCCCCTAATCTATGTTCTTTGATACACAATGATTAACATTGTATTTCTCAGATCAAAAAGCTTGAGCAAAATAAAAGCCAAAACTAAACTGCATGAAACCCTCTTTTTAACTCTTAATGTCTACCACTGAAATACACATCCCACAATGAATATTTTTGGTGGATCGATACCCTAGCCTTTGTGAATTAATTTAGAAACAAAAAAGGGGCAGATCGAGAACATACCGGCATTGCATGGAGTGGGGTCCTTCTGAAGACCCTTCTAAAGATGAATGTCATGTCCCCTTCCCGTTGACATATCTCAGAAATTATGATTAGCCTATTATGCGACCCTCGTAGGCTAATAGGATGGATAGAGGGTCTTGATTGGAGCTTGGCTTGGCTTCGTTCGTCAGACTTTGCCAGTTGGCTTTCGTTCGGGTTCATTCGGACACCACTTGCCTGACTTGCTATTTTAAGCAGTATTGGTCACTCAGCGGAACACCCTTACTATTTTTAGCAGTATGGTTTGGTCATGTGCGAAATCAATCCCTTATTCACCAGCTTTAGACGGTTCATGCATCAGACAATTTGTGAGAGAGATATTAATATTTTAATTATCAAATTAAATATTAATTAGCGGGAGCTTATAATATAAAGTTATAATATTATTAATATTATAACTTTAGTGATATTGAAGGGGGCGACTAGCATTGAGAGGGGGCCACTTTTTAATTATAATTTATAATTAAAAGGTGCGTTGATGACTATGGAAATTAAAAAAAGAGAAAAGTTCGAATTATTTTGAAATGAAGCCAAATTGGGGAAAATCGCATTTGGGAAGGATATAAGGGTTTTTCATTGGGAAGGGAGCTCATTATGTTTTGAAATCAAAAAATTTGCTAAGTCTTTTCTTCTGAGAACAGAGCCAAGGGTTTCAGTTTTCATTTAGCATTGGAGAACGAGCCATCTTCAGTGTTGCAGTTCAGACGCTGTGAATTACCAGCTGATTTATTGCTTTCAGAGAGGTAGCGTCATTCAGAGGTTATCACAGAACTTCATCAAAGATTGCATCAATTCAGGATTTTCAGCGTAGAATTCATCCGAAAGAGTTTCTCCTTTTTGGGGCGCCTATTCCCTGAGGTTTTGGCACATCAAACAGGGGCGTACTTTTTTATTTGGTTGGCTGCTGTCATAGAGCCGTACTTCTGTACAGCAAGACTGTACCTTCTCAAAAAGGGCGTATTCTTTTATCCAAAGCAAATCGCTTGCTTCTTGGGTCAACTGCCACCATTCCTTGAGGCGCCTACACCTTGGGATCATTTTCCAAGCATCAGACGGAGGGAGAAGTAGCTTGATGACAAAGCTGTACCGTTTTTATGAATTCTTCAGCTGCCTGCAATAACCAAGTTTTCATAAAACAATTGTTTGCTTGATTTGCATGCTACCAGATATTAGTTGTACTTGTTATAGAAGATCAATAAATCAATTGGCAATAATTAAATCCTTAGATTCTATCAATTTCAGATTTGCATTATTTTATTTGAATTTATTCAATCATTCCTCAAAGAATCACCTCTTTCATATGTTCATGCAAAAACACAAAAAACCCCAAAAACATCCAAAACAAAAAAAACAAGCAGTTTCATAGAAAAGTGAGACCAGGGGTTTCTATAGTGGTATCAGAGCTAAACCCTGCCATCCTGAGGGTTTAGTTATTACATGCCACTAGAGGAGGTTGGTTTACACAGGTATTACACACACAGGAGACCCTTACTTGAAGGCGAACAGGGTTTAGACCACAGCCGGTCATCATGGGTGACAGGGGTGAGGGTAGCCCACCCAGAGGTAATAGGAGTAATGATGATCAGGATACCAGAGACTTCTTCTGTGCTATGGTTACAGGGCAGCAGTAGATGGCGCAGGCATTACAGGCACTTACTACTATGGTAGAAAAGATAAACCCACCTGTTAGACAGAATAGGGAACAAGGGGATAACAGGGGTGCTACACTTAATCAGAGACCACAACGGACTCATTCTAAAACCGCTGATAGGCCTACACGCCCTACATTTGTTCAGGGGGAACCAGAAGAAGCTCCGACAGAGGAGGCGGCAGGGGACCCCCTATTTGCAGATGCACTCATGGCTGCAAATGATGAGTGGGAATTATTAGCTCCTCAGGGTCGGGAGAGGATGTCCTTTGAACATTTTGTAAATCAGATGAGAGAGCATTACAGGTCACTTAGACAGGACAGGAGGCCTAGAGGTCAAAATAGTGAGCTGAAGAAGGCTACAGGCAAGCTTTCTTTAACTACTTTTGATGGTAGTGGTAAGATGACAGCTCAAGCTTGGATTCATAAGCTTGACACATTTTTGGCACTGAAGCCAATGACAGAGATGAAAGCTATCAAATACGCCACTTTGCATTTGGAGGGAGTAGCACATGATTGGTGGTACCATGGTATGGTAACACTTCAGCATAATCAAGGGACAGAGTACCAAGACTTCGTGGATAGGTTGGTTGAAAGATTTGACAAGAAAGATCCAGAGGTTTATTTTTGGGATTTGGCGCAGTTGAAACAAACAAGCAACTTGGAGTCTTTCATTGGTGAATTTCAGCGGTTGGCAGTCATAGTGCCAAACATTTCAGAGTGTAGATTGATAGTTCTTTTCATTGAGGGCCTATCCGAACCACTGAGAGGTTGGATAAAGGCATTTGATCCTATCTCTTTACAGGAAGCTATAAAAAAAGCTAGAAGTATGGAACATGCAGTCCCAACAAACAAATTTCAGTCCAAAGGAGCATCTTCTAATAAGGATAACAAACCATTTTATAAAAAATCAGAGAGGACTGATTTTAAAATTGATTCTAAGGATAAAACTCCAGCACCCTTTGACAAAGAAACATTAAATGATTTGAGGAAGAAAAAATTATGTTTCTACTGCAAGGGTCCCTATGATGCTAACCATGAATGTCATTTGCGGCCTAAGGGTAAGGCAAATAGAGTTATGTGGGCCTTCTATGAGGATTCGGATTCTGAAAATTTCGGACAGCAGGAGAGTTCAGAGGAGTCAGAGTCAGAGGCTATAGAGCCTAAGGTGGAGGCAGAGTCAGAGATCAAGCTCCAGGAGGCACGGTTATCTAGCATACAACAGGAGGGATCTTTCAAACTTCGTGGAGTCTTAGCTGGGCAAAAGGTTATCACCCTTTTAGAAACAGGGGCCACCCATAATTTTATTGATGCCAGATTTGTGGAGAGGTGTGGGCTTGTAACCGAAGAGTTTGAGGGCATTCGGGTTAAGGTGGCTGATGGTTACACTCTCAAGTGTGACCGTATGATTAAGGATCTCCCCTTGCGCTTGAATAACTATGAGTTCAAGGCTGATTATTACGTGGTGAACATGGGAGATATTGATTTAGTTTTGGGCATGAAGTGGCTTCATTCCCTTGAAGAAGTCACTCTTCATCTCAAAGACATGGAGATTCGGTTTGATGTGGACGGAAAGACACATATCCTGAAGGCCATTCGGGACAGTAATGTCAAGACTATTTCCTTCCATCGGATGGAGAGACTCATGCGCCATGACATGGTAGAGTGGGTTGTCGAGTTCACATTGACACCTATTTAGGAGGGACAGCACAAGGCCGAGTATCATCCTGACATTCAGCAGTTGCGAGTTAAGCATGAGAAGGTTTTTAGAGATATTCCACCAAGGAGACCTCCAGACAAGGGTATTGAGCACATTATAGAGCTTGAGGAGGGCGCTAAGCCCGTCATGATTACTCCGTATAGGCATCCTAAGCGGCTTAAGGATGAGATAGAGAAGACAATCAAGGAGCTGATTGCTATGGGTCACATTCGACCGAGCAAATCACCATTCGCTTCTTCAGTTGTCTTAGTGAAGAAGAAGGATGGCACCCCTCGCATGTGCATAGATTACAGAGTCTTGAATAAGAGGACTATCAAAAATAGGTACCCCATACCCCGAATTGACGAGCTGATTGATGAGCTCCATGGTGCCTGTTACTTCTCGAAGATAGACTTGAGATCGGGATATCATCAGATCAGAGTTCGTGAGCAAGACATTGAGAAGACCGCATTTCGTTGTCATTGTGGACACTTTGAGTTTGTGGTTATGCCATTTGGGCTAACCAATGCTCTAGCGACATTCCAGTCCACCATGAACAGGGTCTTCCACTCTCAGTTGACGAGATATGTGCTTGTCTTCTTCGATGACATTCTGATCTACAGCAGGGCTTGGCAGGAGCATTTGGCTCATTTGGATTCAGCACTCAGCATTTTGGAGAGGGAGTCCTTGTACGCCAAGGAGTCTAAGTGTGATTTGGGGATGATTGAGTTGCTCTACTTGGGCCATATCATCAGTGCAGGTGGAGTGCGGATGGATCCTGAGAAGATCCGTGATATCGTTGATTGGCCTATTCCGACGAACCTTACACAGCTGCGAGGATTTCTTGGCTTGTGTGGTTTTTATCGCAGATTTGTGAATGGTTATTCACGACATGCAGCACCTATGACAGATTTGTTGAAGAAAGATGCATTCTGTTGGACTCCTGAGGCACAGGGGTGTTTTGTGAGGTTCAAGGAGCTGATGACTACGTGTCCAGTGTTGGCACTACCAGATTTTTCGAAGCCTTTTGAGCTTCAGTGTGATGCTTCTGGTGAGGGCATTGGAGCGGTGCTTATGTAGGACAAGCACCCTATTGTTTATGAGAGCCGAAAACTCAGGGGGCCAGAGAGGTTCTACAGTATTTATGATAAGGAGATGTTGGCCATAATGCATGCCTTGGCCAAATTTAAACAGTATCTCGTGGGCAATAAGTTTTGCATTAAAACTGACCACAACAGTTTGAGGCATTTCCTGGGGCAACAAGACTTGAATGATCGTCAGCAGAAGTGGGTAAGTTACAGGCATATGACTTCGATATATCCTACATCAAGGGCACCCAAAATGTAGTGGCTGATGCCCTCTCACACAGGGCTTATTTGAGCTCTATGGTTCACATTGCCGAGGATTGGAGGCATTTGATTGTGGCAGAGTATGCCAAGGATACTTGGGCATCCAGTATTGTTGAGGGGTTGATGGTTGATACCAGGTACACGCTTGTGAATGACTTGATCATTTACAAGAACAGGATATTCTTGATCCCAAGATCTAAGATGAAGAACATTATTATGCGAGCCTTTCATGATGTGCCCACAGCAGGACATCTCGGGTTTTTTCAGACATACAGACAGATACGGGAGAGGTTTACATGGAAAGGACTTAAGGCAGATGTTCTTCAGTATGTGCGTGAGTGCCTTGTTTGTCAGCAGAACAAGCAGGAGAACACGTATCCGGCAGGATTGTTGCAGCGACTTCTGATTCCTGATAGGAAGTGGGAATGCCTGTCGATGGACTTTATCACGGGCTTGCCCAAAGCCCAGGGACGGGACTGTATATATGTAGTTGTGGATCGGCTGACGAAGTATGCCCACTTCTTTCCGATCACCACCAATTACGCAGCTACACAGGTAGTAGAAGTCTTCTTTCGCGAGGTTTTCAGATTACATGGGTTGCCTCGGAGCATAGTGAGCGACAGGGATAGTCGGTTCCTGAGTCACTTCTGGCATGAGGTGTTCAGACTTTGTGGGACCGAGCTTACACCGAGCACCAGTTACCACCCGCAGACCGATGGTCAGACAGAGATAGTGAATAAATGGGTGGAAGGATACCTCAGAAATTATATTGCAGGGCAGTTGAAGGCTTGGGTCAAATGGATATATTTGTGCGAGTATTGCTACAATACTACCTTCCACATGACCATTCAAATGTCCCCTTTCATGGCATTGTATGGTTATAAGGCGCCTAGCTTTCTGGATTTGCTACTGGGTGACAGTAGAGTGTCGAGCGCTGGAGATTTATTGCAGGAGAGTTAGGACATTATGAGGGCTCTCAAGGAGAATATTACCAAAGCACAAAATCAACAGAAGCAGTACGCAGATCAGAAGAGGCCAGAGAGGTCTTTTGAAGTGGAAGACATGGTTTATCTCATGCTGCAACCCTATCGGCAGTCTACTCTTAGGAAGAGTGGTTCAAAGAAGCTTAAGCCACGTTATTATGGTCCCTTCAAGATCTTGAGGCGCGTTGAAGAGGTGGCTTATGAGCTAGAGCTTCTGGCAGATAGCAAGGTCCACAATGTTTTTCATGTGTCACGCCTCAAAAAGGTGTTGGGACACCGTGTGGTACCTTCAGTAGTTTTAGCCCCCTTAGATGATGAGAGAAAGTTGATTTTAATACCTGAGTTTATCCTAGAGTCCAGAGAGAGACAGTTGCGTAAGACCACCAGGAAATATTTGGTGAAATGGAGAGACTTGCCAATGGAGGATGTTACATGGGAGAGCGAGGATATTCTACAGCATCCGGAGTTGAGATTGCTTGGGGACAAGCAATTTCAAGAGGGGTGGACTGCCATGTCCCCTTCCCGTTGACATATCTCAAAGCTTATGATTAGCCTATTATGCGACCCTCATAGGCTAATAGGATGGATAGAGGGTCTTGATTGGAGCTTGGCTTGGCTTCGTTCGTCAGACTTTGCCAGTTGGCTTTCGTTCGGGTTCATTCGGACACTATTTCCCTGACCTGCTATTTTTAGCAGTATTGATCACTCAGCGGAGCACCCCTGCTATTTTTAGCAGTATGGTTTGGTCATGTGCGAAATCAATCCCTTATTCACCAGCTTCAGACGGTTCGTGCATCGGACAATTTGTGAAGGAGATATTAATGTTTTAATTATCAAATTAAATATTAATTAGCGGGAGCTTATAATATAAAGTTATAATATTATTAATATTATAACTTTAGTGATATTGAAGGGGGCGACCAGCATTGAGAGGGGGCCACTTTTAAATTATAATTTATAATTAAAAGGTGCGTTGATGACTATGGAAATAAAAAAAAGGGAAAAGTTCGAATTATTTTGAAATGAAGCCAAATTGGGGAAAATCGCACTTGGGAAGGATATAAGGGTTTTTCATTGGGAAGGGAGCTCATTATGTTTTGAAATCAAAAAAATTGCTAAGTCTTTTCTTCTAAGAACAGAGCCAAGGGTTTCAATTTTCATTTAGCATTAGAGAATGAGCCATCTTCAGTGTCGCAGTTCAGACGCTGTGAAATACCCACTGATTTATTGCTTTCAGAGAGGTAGCATCATTCAGAGGTTATCACAGAACTTCATCAAAGATTGCATCAATTCACGATTTTCAGCATAGAATTCATCCAGAAAGTGTTTCTCCTTTTTGGGGCGCCTATTTCCTGAGGTTCTGGCACATCAAACAGGGGCGTACTTTTTTATTTGGCTGGGCTGCTGTCATAGAGCTGTACCTCTGTATAGTAGGACTGTACCTTCTCAAAAAGGGCATATTCTTTTATCCAGAGCAAATCGCTTGCTTCTTGGGTCAACTGCCACCATTCCTTGAGGCGCCTACACCTTGGGATCATTTTCCAAGCATCAGACGGAGACAGAAGTAGCTTGATGACAAAGCTGTACCGTTTTTATGAATTCTTCAGCTGCCTGCAATAACCAGGTTTTCATAAAACAATTGTTGTTTGCTTGATTTGCATGCTACCAGATATTAGTTGTACTTGTTATAGAAGATCAATAAATCAATTGGCAATAATTAAATCCTTAGATTCTATCAATTTCAGATTTGCATTATTTTATTTGAATTTATTCAGTCATTCCTCAAAGAATTGCCTCTTTCATATGTTCATGCAAAAACACAAAAAAAACCAAAAACATCCAAAACAAAAAAAACAAGTAGTTCCATAGAAAAGTGAGACCAGGGGTTTCTACAATGAACAAGTCCAATGCTCAAAAAGGGGTCCACTCTTGACTTGCATTGGTTTGTGGTTTTATAATTGCATCAAAGGATTTAAATTTAAATTCAGCATTAAGCACCATCAAGAACAAAATCCACAAATATGGAATAGTGATCTCTTTGAGAATATGCATTAAAAACAAGGAGCATTCAAGGAAGTGGCTATGAAGAATGGGAGTGCCTTCTTTGTCACTTGGTTTTCCATTTTTATACCAAAGTGTGTTCCCGTATTTCGCAAAAATCCTACAACAATCTGGAAGCGTCCTATATGCAAGGGAGCAATCAGACGTTGATAGGCTAAGCAAAAGGGCCCAATTTGGAAGAAGTCCCACTTCAAAGCCAACTCCAACTACAAGGGCTCCACCTATTTAAGAAACTAGTTGCTAATTTAATAAATTTCAACGAGAGCTAAGTTAATGTCATGATGTATCTTGTGTTGTTCTTTCCAGCATGACATGTAGAGCCTCATCTATAAAGGCTAATATTTTCCATTACGTATTGTAATTCTATATGCAATTTAATGCATAAATGTATTTTAATGCATTTGTCATCTTAAAAATGTAAATATATTCTTCTATTTTTTAAGTAAGTTGTTTCTTGTTCAGTTTCCCCTTTTTTCGAGAGTTGGTAATTTGTGTTTCTTTAGTTATAGTTGCACACTCAACTTAATGATGTGAAGTTGGCCACATCCGATAGCGTTAAGGATAACCTTACCACAATAAAGAAATTGAAGATGAAGCTTATGAAAAATGAAGCGTGGATGGATGAAAATAAGCTTTAAAGAGCTTATAACCAACTTATTGTCAAAGCCATATGGGTTATTCACAAGTATTATGTCTATACTTGATAAATCTAAGAAATAATCTTTAAGGATGTTTCAAGTTTGTTGGGGAAGAAGGAACAAAATCTTTGGGGACCTTGTTGAGATTGGGCCTAGCACTAGAATCCAATAGCCCAATGAGAATAGAAAAAAACCAGCAGAAAGACATCTGTCCATATCGTAGCAAACCAGGACATCATGCTAAGGATTTACGAGATGAAATGGGATGTCCAAAAGAAAAAATAAGACAATAGCTACATGCACACCCAAAGCTAATGTGCTTTCTGTGGCTTTGAATGTCTATTTATTCTAAAGCCACAATTGATTGATAGTGACCTAATGTGACCCATGGATAAACAATCTCTTTCTGGTGTGTTCCTTAGCCTTAATTGATGATTTTACTCACGTGTTTTGGTTTACTTTTTGAGGCATAATGATCATTAATCAGCATAGATATTCCATTGCACAATTGATTGACATGGATGTATATTTTCCTTATTGCGTTGTTCCCAAGTTCCATGCTATTGAAACAACAATTTAAGGCTGCAAATTGATGTTACAACAGCTTTATGGCTGTCATCTACATCATATATTGATTATGCAATTGTATACATGCTCACATACATGCCTATATTCATTGTATATCATAATTCATTTCCCTTCTATGCTAATTTCAACATGTGATTCTCTTTATCCCACAAGAACAATAGTGCAACAAATAGCATGCTAATTCTTTAACTTGCGTGAGGATGAATTCAAGTTCTATTGGCTTCTATAAACAAGTAAAATGCCTGTAATCAGCCTAACATATCAATTAGATGCATTCTTAAATGCTTGATTTAATGTATAAGTTGCATGGAATGAAAAAGCAAATGAATGAAACACACATGAAAGAGAGATTGTAATATCCCAAATCGGAATATTATACTTTAATTTGGATTTCTCGGAATTCCTTTTTAAAGTTTGAAATAATAAGAAGATTATTGTTATTTGAATATTATTAACAAGATAATAAATTTATATAACAAATAACGTTGTATAATGATCAAATATGCAATGCAGAATTCTGGTTATAAATATTCTAATAGAGAAGTCTCAAAGGGTTTCGTCCTTGAAGGGTTAATATCAAGGGGTTTCATCCTTGTATCTAATAAATGAGGAGTTTCGTCCTCAATTATAAAAGAAGAGGCTGCTGCCTAAACTTCAAATAAGGGAATGAATGTCATATCTGGATATATATCATTTTCCTTCAACAAGTTCTTACAAATACCCTTCATAGCTTTGCATCAAATGATGTGTCTCCTTCCCAAAGTGACGTGTCTTTTCATCAAATGGGATGATTTGCATTAATATAACTTTTATTCCTTGCATTAAATGTGGCGCTCCTTCCCATACGGGCAATTTTTTTAATTTAGTTGCTATTGTAGTTAATTTAATTGTTGTTGGTTTAGGCGATTCCATTGGTGATTTATTTACATTAATGTAGTTCATGTTTATGGTCTCCTTTGTATTTGGGAATATTACAAAGATAAACACAAGGATTTAACTTGTTGAACCCTGATGTAAGAAAACTTCAAAAGAGTGAAGCTATGTTTCCTCATCTCCACTATCATCTTGCAAGTTCTTACAATCAATCACTCAATTTGAACCTTCAAATGCAACGTAGCTTTTGCTAGCACCTCTACAATGCTCTCCTAGCTCGTCTTGTTGTGGATTAGTTGCTTATGCAACATGCTTGACAGATTCTTTCAAGCCTCAGTTGTTCAGTCATTTTCTACCTCAGGAACTCCCTCTCAATGCACTTCAATGCCTTTACTTGACACATAGAGAGTATATTTATGCCAAGGGATGAGAAAATGAATCATAGAAAGGATTCGAAAAGTCTCCCATGCAATGTGGAAGTGTATGTGAGCAGTACCTTTAATATATATTGTATATAGAATGGCATTAGGAGAGAAAAGATTTCCCTTGTACACCCCAACAAAATAGGATGGATAAGAAGATCAAAACTATCTTGTATATTGATAGGTATATGCTTCGTGGTAGAAACATGCCTTTCAAAACTGGGGCCGATGTTTATATTGAGGGATAAAGCCTAGGATTGAGCTTTGAACTCACTCTATGAACATTCAACAGAATTCTTTTGCACAATACAACGAAGATACACAAAACATGATGCTTTGGTACACTCGTGAAAATCAGAGACTGTTGGAAAATATCTACAATGCAATGAAGAAAGATATTACATGCATTCACCTCTGTCCATAAGTGCGTCAAAGAAGAGAGAATAGAAGATAACATATAAAACACCATTATGTGTTAGAAAAATAAAAGCAAGCAATGAGAAATAATCACAGAGAAAGGAAAATAGATTTAAGAATAGTTACCAGGTTTGGAAATCCGAATGCGTTCGGGAGGCGACAAAAATGCGGAATGCGAAATTTTTGAAAAAATTCGGAAAAAAATTCAGTAAAATCCGGTTCAGAAAAAAAAATAAAAAAAAAAAAAAAATATATATATATATATATATATATGCAAAATATTTCAATCTACCAAGGAATGAACATTAATTTAACACTTGCAAAAATGAGAAATGCATAAGAATTTCAAACTTGAATTACAGTAAAAAATAGTAAAATATTCATAGTTTAAAGCCTAAGCCCAAAATTGATATAGAACTTAAGTTTCAAACATTTGCAACATCAAACCCAGCTTCAAAATCAAAACTAGCACTAGCACTAGCACCATCAGCGAATCCTCCATCCAGCTCATCAACACTATCAATATTTTCCTCAACTCCTTCAAAGGATGGTTCTCCAAGATAAAGATTGTCATCTTCTTTTTCAAGATTGTGCTCAAGCAATCTTAAATTGCTATGAACAAACACAAGATCTGACAATTGTTTGGCGCCTAGTCGGTTTCTCTTATTAGTATGGATCAAATCATGCGTGTTCCAATTTCTTTTGCATGCAGAAGCATTGGCACATTGACTGTGGACACGCACGGCAAGTTTTTGTAAATTTGGAGTAGAAGAACCATACGTCTACCAGCATAAATGGGCATCCATGCTAACAATGTCTGCTTGTGCTTCCTTGAGGGAAAACAACCCTTGGTTTTTGAATGCAGCCAACTGCCTTCTCACCTTACCCTTCTCATCTTCATCTTGAACCACCCTGTGTATTGTTGCCAATACACCATTCTTTACCTCCTCATCTGCATCATGATCCACCTCTATCAACTTTGGATTCAAATAGCAACCTGCTGCATGTATAGGTCGATGTAACATGTTCCATCGGAGGTCCACAATGTCCCAAATCCTTTGAACTTCATCACTATCATCTGCCAACACTTTTTTAATTTGCTCTTTTGCTTGCTCCATGCCTTCATACACAAAACTAATACAAGGTTTCATGCCATCGACCAATCTCAATAATTGGACAAGTGGCTCAAAAACCTTTAGGGTCTTCTCGGCGCCTTCCCAAAATGAACTACCCAAAATAATTCTCTCAATGTCCTTAAAATCAAGCAGTGATTAAGTAGAAACTTTGAAATTTGTTTCCCTTTTTTGATAGCATTATTCACCCACTCCAACTTTGCAAGATCTTCAAACAAAAGATCTAAAACATGAGCTGCACATGGAGTCCAAAACAAATGAGGAAACCTGCCCATTAGAAGTTCCCCTGCTGCTTTACAATTTGTTGTATTATCTGTAATAACTTGGACAACATATTCATCTCCAATCTCCAAAATAGCAGATTCAATGCATTTGAAAATGAAATCTACAGTCTTCACATCATTGCTTATATCAATTGATTTGATAAACATAGAACCTTTAAGACATTGAATCAATATGTTCAGGAGGGGTCTTCGCTTTGTGTCAGACCACCCATCACTTATTACAGTGCAACCTGTTTTTTTCCAATGCCTTTTCATTTTATCTAGTTCACTAGATATAGATGTCTCCTCTTCTAGCAGAATAATTCTCAGGCATTCAAAAGATGGCATTGTATACCTTTTCCCAAAATTGGCAATCCCCTCTACCATTGCTTTAGTATGTGTATTTCGAATAGCATTGAAGGGGATGGCATTTGTATTAAAAAAACGGGCCACCAATCTGTCTACCTCATGTTTTCCCTGCGACTTCCACATAGCTTTCAAAGAAGACTAGGATTGGAACATTTGATGTGCACTTTCACTAGCTTGGGTAGACGCTAGGAGATGCGTTGAGCTAGAAAATGAACCAAACTGTGTCAGACTACGTTGAATTTTAGCCCTCGTTGAAAATTCAGATGTTGATGCAACTGTCTTTATTGCATATTTGCTTTGGATTTGACTTACAAATGGTGCATACATGGCATTCTGCGACGTTATTGTGCAAATCTTCACATCTGAACCTCCAATATAATGGTTTCGAACCCTTGTTAGAGTCCCAGTGATATTGGAACCACAAAGAGTGCATTGAATATTTCTGGAATTTGTGTCTCGCTGAATAATGTATTTCTTCTCAAGCAATTGACTTGCCATGATTATATACTTCCCTGCAAAAGTTTTAAAAACATTTTTTTCATTACACATTTAAAATATGTAAAAATATTTTTAAAAATTTAACTAAATGATATAAAATAAAATTATAAAACTTTAAAAAATAATAAAAAATTAAACCATATCACAATATTTTTAAATTTAATTTTAAATGACATAAAAATAAAATGATATAACACTAAAAAATAAAAAATATATATAATAGAAAATTATAATAAATATTTAAATTTTATTTTCTAATTATAATTTATTATGTACAATTATTTTATATTTAAACTATAATTTATTTTTTATAATATTTTAAATATTTTTCATTTTACTATATATTTATATTGTCCAATAATTTATTTTTAAATGATAATTTATTTTTTATAATATTTGTTTTAAATATTTTTTATTTTATTACATATTTATCTTCATTATTAAATTTATTTATGCAATATTTAAATTTTATTTTCTACATATAATTTAATGTACAATTATTTTATATTCATTTTCAATCATAATTTATTTTTTATAATATTTATTTTAAGTCTTTTTTATTTTATTATATTTAATTTTATCATCAAATTTATGTATGTAATATTTAAAATTTGAATTTATTTATATTATAAAATATAAATTCAAAACTATTAATAGATTTGATGGATTTTATAATTATAATTCATAAATTATAATATAAAATATATTTATATTTATATTTTATATTATAAATTATTATGTTTTTTTTTTTTTTATAAGTTATTTTTAAATTTAAATTTTATTATATATTTTAAAATTTAAATGTAGTTTTGAAATTTTAGATTTAGATTAAATATATTATATAATATTTATTATTATATTGATATTAATTTATTTGGTATTAAATTTTAATTAAAAGTTTTTATTTTATTTTATAATTAATTTAAATTTAATTAGATTTAATTTAATAATCTGTTTTCTTTTAAATAATTTTATTTTTTTATGTTTTTTTTATTATTTATTTATATTTTATTTTATAATTAAAAATGATAATTTAAGAAAATTTATTTTAAATTGTAATTTATATTTTATATTATTTTTTGAAAAATTATATAAAATAAAATATATAATTTAAGATAATTATAATTTATAAATTATAATATATAAATATAAATATATTTATATTTTTTATTATAAATTATAATGTTTATTTTTTAATTATTTTTAAATTTAAATTTTATCATATATTTTAAATGTAGTTTTGAATTTTTCGATTTAGATTAAATATATTATATAATATTTATTATTATATTAATATTAATTTATTTAGTAATAAATTTTAATTACAAGTTATTTTATTTTATTTTATAATTGATTTAAATTTAATTAGATTTAAATTAAAAATTTATTACTTCTCATTTAAATTATTTTATTTTTTTTATGTTTTTTTTCTTATTTATTTATATTTTATTTTATAATTAAAATTTATAATTTAAGATTATTTATTTTTAAATCCTAATTTATATTTTATATTATTTTTTTTGACATTCGAAAAAAATAATATAAAATATAAATTAGGATTTAAAAATAAATAATCTTAAATTATTATTATTTTTTTTATGTTTTTATTTATTTATATTTTATTTTATTTTATAATTTAAGATTATTAAAATTAGGATTTAAAAATAAATAATCTTAAATTATAAATTTTAATTATAAAATAAAATAAAATATAAATAAATAAGAAAAAAAACATAAAAAAAATAAAATAATTTAAATGAGAAGTAATAAATTTTTAATTTAAATCTAATTAAATTTAAATCAATTATAAAATAAAATAACTTTTAATTAAAATTTATTAATTAAAAACCTAGTTAATAGTTATAAACTTAATTTTTCTTAAGATCATTAAAATAAAATAAAAGCCCCTACTTGGACTCTTCGGCCTCCACCCGTGCCCTGCTCCCACGTGCTACTGCCACGCACTGCTCTTGCGCCTTGCTTGGATTTGATTGCCTTGGGCCTCCACGACCACGAGTCCACTCCACCGGCCCTCCGGGGTCTACTGCTTTCTCCTCATTTCAATCTCAGACTTCAGTGTGACGTGCATGTTCATTTTGTTTCAAAGCGGGCATATAAATAGTTTTTTTAAGGGTTTTCTGCTACAATTTTTAGGGTTTGCATTAACTTTTAGGTATTTTGACTTTTTTACTATTTTAATGATTAAAAATGCACTGAACCGCATTTATTAATCCAGACAAGCAAAAAAATGCGATACTTACCGGATTTCAGCCAGATACGGCTGACCCCAGTAACTATGGATTTAAGACACAAATATTACGTGGAAACCCTGACAAAGTACCATGGAAAAACCACGAGCAAAGGTCTTCAGTATTTTATTATCCAGGGATTAATCCGTAATACAATAATCGCAGTCTCCACAACAAAACTTATCAATCCGTACAATCAGTACAACTCAATGTTGTTTTACAATTCATGGGTTTCTTATAAAGAAAAAAAGAGTACAAAACCGCGTGTAGTAGAAACGCATGTACTATCCCTCGAAAAATGTGTAGTACATAACCGTATGAAATTTGTCGTCAACTACTTATTAAAATGTTGACTTCACATATCAAAGGAGCATGGACAGAGCTACATCAAAGAAGAGAGAACATAAGATAACATATAAAACACCATTATGTTTTTTTGTGTTGCTTCAAAGGACATATAGCACACATTTATACTTGAAAATCTCTGTGAGGACAATACTTCCTAATGACACCTCAAATTCCCCAATCATTGACTAGGCTGTATGCAATTCCTTCCTTTCTTTGTTTGGATCTAACTTGTGGCCTATGACAAGAATGCCTCATAACAATTCCAAATTTCCAAGTAATGTGGACATTTCCCAAACTAATACACCATTTCCTCTTTCATCCACATGTATGCTCTACTTCACATGCTTCATGAATTGTTTGTTTCTTGTGTGATCCCTTTTGCACATTTTACCACATCACAAGTAGAACTTAAGTGAGATGAAAACCTATAAAATGTTCCTCATTGTTAGGTAACATGACCTCCTAAGCTCGCACACAATGTTATTCCACAAAAAAAAACATTAATTTCCAATATACTCTCATTGATAATTTATTTTGGATCTGGTTCTTATCACTTCTATTCTTCAGCTTTCATCATGACTTGGTTTTATCTGCAACTTTCTTTGAAGAATGCCAGCTTCTTGTTCTAGTTTTATTTCTCATAATTATAACAACTTTGAACATTCCCCCTTTAATATTTATAGGGGTTTGGCATGTATCATTTAGTTCCACATTCAAACTCAACTATCACTGTTTAATCGACTTGCTTCTTGGCCTTAAATTCTTCACAACTACTAGTAATTCTTCTATCCTATTTCGACGCCACAACTAACAGTTTGGAACCCATAGCTCTGAAGTCATTATAGAGCTGCTGCCACCTACCAGAATTTCCAAGGCAACCATCCATGACAGGGACTAGTTTTCTAGAACAGGGCTACGAAGTCCTCAGATTTCTAGAATGCAATCCAACTCCTGCATGGGTAGACCTAACCAACCCACATGCAGTTTCCATTCAGAGTGATTGTTTTGCACAATACAATGAAGACACATGAAACTCCTTTAACATAAACTGAAATCAGACACAAATCTAAAATGTCTACAACACAATGAGAGAGATGATTTCACGCATTCACCTCTATCCATCAGGGGCATATTTAGGGCTATTTCAGAGAAGAGGCATTAGAAAATAGCTCACAAAATACCATCATGTATCATTGCATTGCTTCAAAGGATAGCTGGTGTAATATTTATGGTAGAAGATCTGAGTGTGAGGACAACCCTCTCTAATGACAACTACGATTCCTCAATCATTACCCCACATGAATGTAACTTCTAACATTTGAATAGAACTCCTACAGGGGTAGTTGGGAATGTCAATCTTGAAGAAGCTTAGAGTGGCACGAAGCCTACTTATACTCATTATAAAGTGTTTTCTTGTAATGTTTTTGCCGACATTCCTGAAAATTGGAGGAAGTTGGTTCAGCGAAGAGTCGGAGATGTATCTCTATTAGTTATAGTGAAGAATCTGTAATATCCCCAAATACTAAGGAGACTATAAACATGAAAAAATCATTGCCAAGAAGAAATCGCTGCCAAGGAATAGTGCTGCCATTTAATACAACAGTCATTAAACAGATATGAACGGAAATGTCAAACGAAATTGTTGTCGGAAGTGAACGGAAGTGTCAAACGGAATTGTTGTCGGAAGTGGACGGAAATGTTAATAGAATTGTCGACGGAAATGTCAATGGTCACATCTTTTGGTGAAGAGGTGCCTCTTGGATGGGACGCTTCCTTTGTGAGAAGTTTTTAAAGGCTATATAAGGGAGAAGAGATTAATTATAAAAAACATCCAATTATGAATTCAAATATTTAATCATGTATAAGCAACTGCTTACAAGTGCATTTAAGGACGAAACCCCTTAAATTGCGTAATCCAAATACAAGGACAGAAACCCTTGTAATCGAACCCAAGGACGAAACCCCTTGTGGTGTAACTTTGTAATATTCGGAATCTATATTCGTAAGTAAACAATTAATCCAGTTTGACTTTATTATTATTTAAATTATTATTTTATAAAATATTATTTAAAGGAATTCCGGAAAATCCAAATTAATATAAAATACGACAATTTAGAATATTGCAATGGTATCAGAGCTTTTCATCCTACCAACCTGAGGGTTTTTATAAGCTTTATGCATTCAAATCATAAGGTCAACATAAATGATGCACAGTTTGTCTGATGGGCCCAAGGGCAAATTACATTGATGTCATAATTAGTTCAACAAATGCAGTAGTTGAATAACTCGCTAATTCAGAATTCTAATGGTGAGGGAAGATCATTACAAGCACAACAGGGTTATACATTTAATCACAGTCGTGAAGGACTCCCCTCAAGGTCTTATGTATGCCCAACCATGCCCATATTCCTTCAACGAGAGGAACCAATACAGGAAGATGAGGCCGAGTTGATTTTCAATAATATGAATGCATGTCACAATAAATATTTGTATCTTGATCCTATGATAACGGATGAATTGACATTCATAGATTTTTGTTGTTTATATGGGAAACGTGTTCCAGAGGAAGATGAATGGCAGCAAAATTCAATCAAACAAGTCATCACGGAGCAGCTACTGAAGAAGCATAAAATTTGTATGGTTGACAATGATTTAGGCAACAACGTTGAGTTGCAGGAGCAGCCGATGGAAGTAAATTATTCAGTGTTGAAAAACATCCCAACATCCCTAAAAGAATTCTCTGAACCTGAGTTGGAGGCGATGGTTCTTGAACAGTCAAACAAACATTGGAATCATCTTATGACAACCATAAATTCGTCCTAGTATTGCAATGAAAACAAGTATGAATCTTTTATCAAAGATGAACCATTGCTTGGTCTCCATGATAGCACAAAGAAAAGATTTGTTTTCATGGATAGTGGAGGTGAGTCATTAATGGAGATTGTAAGGGTAGACTTGGTGACAAATGAGCTCGAACAGGTCATTAGCAGCCCAAAAAATGAACAATTTGGAGTACGTAAAGGTCCTAGGATCCTTATGCTCAGCGAAGAGCTTATTAATAATTACAACAATGGTTATAATGGCATAAGGATGTGGGATCCGGGAAAGAACAGTTGTAATAATCCCTTGCAAGAGAGAACTAATAATAATGCAATCAATTCTACAAGGATGGTGAAAGAAACATCTAAGCTTGGAGCAAATTATAGTTTGTTGTGGAGTGTACTATCGGGTTTAAAATTGCTTGAGGACAAGCAATCTGAAGAAGGGAGGTTTGTAATATCCCCAAATACAAAGGAGACTATAAACATGAAGAAATCGTTGCCAAAAAGAAATCGCTGCCAAAGAACAGCGTTGCCATTTAATACAAAAGTCATTAAACGGATATGAACGAAAATGTCAAACGAAATTGTTGTAAGAAGTGAACGGAAGTGTCAAACAGAATTGTTGTAAGTGAACAAAAGTGTCAAACTGAATTGTTGCCGGAAGTGAACGGAAATGTCAACAGAAATGTTAATGAAATTGTCGATGGAAATGTCAATGGTCACATATTTTGGTGAAGAGGTGCCTCTTGGATGGGATGCCTCATTTGGGAGAAGTTTTTAAAGACTATATAAAAGAGAAGAGATGTGGAAGTATGAAGCATCAAATAATGAACTCAAATATATAACTTGACTCAGCAATTGCTTTACAATGGTATTTAAGGCGAAACCCCTTAAACTGCGTAATCTAGATACAAGGACGAAAACCCTTGTTATCAAACCCAAATACGAAACCCCTTGTGGAATTATATTTTGTTAAGATCCGAAAACTCTAAATTAAATTTTACATAATTATTTAAATTATAAAATCTATATTTTATTTAAACGGAATTATAAGAAATCCAAATTCTTATAAAATATTATGATTTGGAATATTACAGTGGTATCAGAGCTTCATAGATGAGTATTTGTTTACAGAATCCCAGGTTTATGGTATTTGTGCTGGTTACATTTTAAGGGTCTAAGGCTTACAAGTTATATGATCCCTAAGGTTATGGAGGACACAAAATAGCACACAAAATACCATCATGTATCCTTGCATCACTTCAAAGGATAGCTGGTGCAATATTTATATAAGAAGATCCGGGTTTGAGGACAACCATGAATAATGACAACTATGATTCCTCAATCATTACCCCACATGAATGTAACTTCTAACATTTAAATATAACTCCTACAGAGGTAGTTGGGAATGTCAACCTTGAAGAAGCTTATAGTGATAAAGAGCCTACATAAACTCGTTCTAATGTGTTTTCTTGTAATATTTTTGCCGACATTCATGAAAATTGGAGGAAGTTGCTTGAGCAAAGAGTCACAGATGTATCTTTGTTAGTTATAGTGAAGAATCTTGGGCTTAAAGGTATCTGTGTTGGTTACATTTTAAAGGGCTAAGGCTTATAGGTTATATGGTCCCTCAAGTTATGGAGGACATTCCTAGGCTTGTTTTTATGTTCAAATAGAACCAAACTCGAGCAGGTCGGCTCTCTACTCTCACCTTATGCTTCTCCTTTCACCATTCATATAGATGGTGCTTTTGCTGAGGATTCTAGTGACAGAGACTTTTGTCATAGGTGAGGGTAGGTTGCCTCCTTAGACTCAAAAGACCACCAAAGATGGTTAGGTTGACATCATTACAGTAGATATCTGTAAGACTGGTAATTCAAATTTGATGAAGATTCTAGTGAGGGTGAGCCTTCTGTCAAAGGTGAGGATAGGTTGCCTCCATAAACAAAGAAGACCGCTAAAAATGCTTAGGTTGATATCAATATAGCATATATCAAGAGGACTAGGAGTTCGCATGCTAGTTATGCTCACACGACTAGGCAATGGAAACATATGATCCTCAAAACTTATGGCAATGCTCATCATAAGCCAGAATGGCAGACTGCTATGACATATTCATTTCCTTGATTGAGAACTAAGCTTTGGGCAGAATTTTTATAAACTAAGAACTCAGTTGCATGAGCCTACAGTCAAAGTTTATATTCAATGCTGAAATTGAATGCATAAGGTTCAATTTATATATATATATATATGTCCCCTTTTCCGAATTGAAGAGATTGGAAGATCTGAAGCCTTTTTTTCCCCTGTAGGATAAGGGGTAATGGTAAAGGGAAATAATTAATAATAATGTTTTAAGTTGTCCTTAAAGTCATTTTATTTAATAACTTGAAAAAGGACACTTATACATTATTATTATTAAGTGGGACCAAAAGAAATATTAGTTACATGGCCAAAAAGTAATTTTTATTATGAGGAAAAGGTGAATATTTAATTAAAAAGTAATTTTTATTATGAGGAAAAGGTGAATATTTAATTAAAAAGTAATTCTAATTACTTTAGCGTTTGGGTGAAATTGGAAAAGTGAATTTCATAAAAGGACAAAGGGGAAATCATGATTGATTATGATTGATAATTCACTTTTGACAATTCACAGCAGAATCCAGGATTCTCCCCACTTCTGCTTGAAGACGAAAACCTTCATTGCAACCGGATTAGAGAACGAAACCCTCCAATCCATTGTGATAGCTCCATACAAGGGTTACATTGGTTTCACACAATTGGATTATTTTTAGACAAACTGAAATAAGGGCTTTGCAAGGGTTTGAGCAAAGAACTACAACAATATCAGCCATCAAGGTTGCCGTACTGCCTAGCGTTTAATTCTCCTAATTGGTGTCACTACTTTGGCAACGTTTCACTTTCCAACAGCAAATCGTACCATTTGGGGGTGTCAGATTGTGGGGTGGAACCAAATTGCAGCAAGGGTTATTTGACATTGGCGCAATAAGTAGCCACTTCCAACAACAAAGAGTCACTTCCACCATTTGTTGTACCTGTCTATACACTGTCGTACGATCGGCATACCATCCTAGGTCAGACTGTAGCTCCAAGAGCCTAGCGTCACCAGTACAGTCCAGTCGTACCAACCAAGGGAACAAATTCAAAGGGTTTTGCTTCCAACTGTATACTCAAACCTGCAATCATAACAAAAAGAAAAACTTGCTCAATTCAAGGTTAGGATTTGGTGTATACTGGAAAAGATTAAATCTTTTAGGGTTTTACGATAGTTGGTCTATTTCCAACTATTGTACCAATCAGACAGAATCGCCATACTACTTCAGGCAGGATTTTTGGTATTTTTTGATGATTTTCAGATACTAGAATTGTATTAGGGTTTACCGTGGTATTAGTGATTTCTTAATTTGGTTTCCAAAACACTTTATATATTTTCAATTGACTGAAATTAATAATACACTGTGAGATATCACTGTTTGGCATTGCATGAGGTACTTTTGGTGTTGATTGAATTATCAGAATTATCTAGAAAAATTAGAATTCCTATTATATTTGTAAAGCGATATTTTAGTGGTATCAGAGCAAAGATCTTAACATCCTAAAGGAAAAAAATTAAATTTTGATTTCAAATGCAAGAGGATCAAAGAGATATCAAGTTTTATCAAAGAGAAAAGAGAAAGGATCAGACACTCGAAAAAGAAACAGAGGACATGGGGGAAAGAGATCAAAGACCTCCTTCAGATGAAATGAACTATCTATAGGAAATAATCAGCTATGTTAAGAAAGATTTGGAGAGGACAATCCAAATGACGTTGAAAGAATCCATGGAAGGTATAGCACAAGCCTTGCAGAATGTGAATCTAAGGCATACCAATGAGAGGGAAGTTCATCCTGCCAATGAGCGGGTATTAATCACCCCACCTAGAACTTTCTGTGCTAAATTCTTACAAAAAGAAGATCACCTTGAAGAGGTAGAGCCTCAAAAACTTCATGCAGGTAATGAGTTTGTAGTATATCATGCTGAATATGAAAAAACTTGGCCTTGCAGTGCAACAAGCTCTCACTTTCAGAGAGTTATGTGATCTGAAAAGGAAAAACAGCAACAAAATAGGTAGGAAAAATCAACCAAAACATCCACGGAAAGATATTCAACGGTTGGGTAAGATTACCCTTCCTACTTATGATGGTTCAAACAAATGTTCAGCTAGATCTTGGTTGCAAAAGTTGGATACTTACTTTTCATTGAATCCGATGTATGAGGAAGAGGTAATTAAATTTGCTACCCTTCACCTTGAACAGGGGGCACATGAATAGTGGTACCATGATATGGTTACCCAAAGACACGAATCTATTTCTATATTGGAAGAATTCAGCCAAAAGTTAACAAAGGTTTGATAAGAAAGACCCAGAAATCCATTTCAGAAAGTTAGCCCAAATCAAACAAAAAGGAACAATGCACTGTTACATTGTTGATTTTCATAGGCTATTTGTGATGGTACCGAATGTAACAGAAAAGAGATTGGCAATTTTATTTGTTGAAGGCTTGGTTGAACCTCTCAAGGGCTTAGTAAAAGCTTTTGACCCTTTGTCTCTCCAGGAAGCAATTAAAAGAGATTTGAAATTGGAATCATCAGCTTCTAAGGGCAGATTTCAACCTTTACGACAGCCAAGAACATCACCTTATGGGCAGCCAAAATCAACACCTTATGGGTAGCCAAAATCAATACTTTATGGGTAGCAAAAGAAGCCATTTCAGCAAGAAGGGTTTCAACAAAAGCGAGCAAAGAAGCAAAAACCAAGAATGAGCTTAGAAGGAAAAAACTATGCTTCACTTGCAAGAATCCATGGGAGCCTGGACATAGATGCCTTGGAAAAGTGCAAGTACATTGCGTAGAGGTGATATATGATACAAAATTAGAAGCAAAGAAACTTGAAGTGGGAGTTGATGAGGAAGAACCAGAAGCTGAAATTAAAGAAGAAAAGACTTCAAGTGGTACGTTTGCTACACTCTCAGGAGCCCCCAGATATCATCATTTCAGAGTTCGAGTGTTGAACGAGCAAAAGGTAACAATTTTGATTGATAGTGGGGCAACCCAATTTCATTGATGAGGGGTTGGTAGCCCGAAGAAGGCTGAAAACAGAATTTCAAGGGTTTTAATGTCACCGTAGTTGATGGTTTCACAATCCCATGCACCAAGAGGGTTAAGTGATTGGATATCACTCTTGGCAATTATCAGATGAATGATGACTTTTATGTGGTGGGCATAGGAGAAACAAATTTGGTTTTAAGGGTGCACTTGTTACATTCCCTTGGGAACTTACACATAATTACCAAAACATGGAGCTGAAATTCAAGTTTTATGAAAAGGAAGTTGTGCTTCGTGGTATGGCCCATGGAGCCCCTAGAGTGGTCACAGCGAAGAGGATGGAGATAAAATTTCGTAAGGGGCAAGTAGCTTGGGCAGCGCATTGTTTGGTGAGTACTACAACTTCATCCACTGATAAGAGACCTTACCATGTGGATATCCAGTCTATTTTGGACAAGCATGGCACAATATTCTGTAATTTACCTCCAAGATTGCCACCTGATAGAGGATTTCAGCGTGTCAGAGAGTTGGAATCGAGTTCTAAACCTCTTATGATTACTCCTTATCGCCATCTGAGAGCATTCAAGGAAGAAATTGAGAAGGCAATCAACGAATTATTGGAGATGGGACATATTTGGCCTAGTTCTAGTCCCTTTGCTTCTTTTGGTGAAGAAAAAGGATGATACTATGAGGATGTACATTGATTACCATGCCTTGAATAAAAAAACTATAAAAAACAGGGACCCAATACCCAGGGTCGAATTGCATGGAGCTTATATTTTTCCAAAATTGATTTGAGATCCGATTATCACCAAATCAAGGTAAGAGACAAGAATGTACACAAAACAGCTTTCCAATGTCATTTTGGACATTTTGCATGGGATATACTGAGATGGTGGGTGAATCAATATATCATATATCTTATAAAACTTTTACTTAATCAAACTCCACTTAACCATACATTCAAGATATGCAATAAAATTGAAACAATAACTTGCACCACACAAGAGAGACACACCAGATTTTTACGTGGAAACCCAATGTGGGAAAAATCACGAAGAACAATCTCAAGTATATGAATGAGCACCAACTCAAATTACAAAGTTCGCAAGCACCTACCCCTTTGCCGAGCACCAACACAACTATTTGTGAGCACTAACCCACAGGAGCACCAACCCCTCTTGTGTATAAAACACAACTATCTTTCAATGTTGTTTTCTCAACAAATGGCAGAACTCTACAATATCTCTTTCTATTCTCTCCTCTTTTCTTAGATAAAACAATTAAAAACCATGCACTCTCTTGCATATTACAAATGGTTTCTCAAGCCTTTATTTATAGTTTTTCAAATGACCTTTAGCATTCATTCTTTGTGACCCTTCACTCCTCATGGAAAATGGCGTCAAACTTGCATGACCTTTCGAATCCTTTCATTTGAAAATTCACATGGTTACCCTTCATGAACAAATGTGTCCTTTCCCCTTTTGTCTTTATCTTGGTGACCTTTCAAATTCCTTAAGGTGACTCTTCATAGAAAAATGTGCCCTTCCTCTTTTGTCTTCACTTGGTGACCCTTCGAATTCCTCAAAATAACCCTTCATGGGAAAATGCGTCCTTTCCCTCTTTTGTCTTTTCCTCGTGACTCTGGGGCTATCTCATGGGCCCTCTTTTTGACTTTATGCAACAAAACATGTATTCGTTAATATAAAATAAATATCAACACATTTAGCCAAAATATGAACATTAAAAACACCTTTAGCCAATAAATGTTATGGGGCCTTTGTCACCAACAATGCTAAACTTTTGACATCAATGACAATATTTCCAACACATTACATAGAGGTGATATATGATACAGAATTAGAAGCAAAGAACCCTGAAGTGGGAGTTGACGAGGAAGAACCAGAAGCTGGAATTAAAGAAGAAAAGACTTCAAATGGTATGTTAGCTACACTCTCAGGAGCCCCCAGAGATCATCATTTCAGAGTTCGAGTGTTGAATGAGCAAAAGGTAACAGTTTTGATTGATAGTGGGGCAACTCAATTTCATTGATGAGGGGTTCCCTCTTTTGTCTTTTCCTCGTGACTCTTTGGCTACCTCACGGGCCCTCTTTTTGACTTTATGCAACAAAAAATATATTCGTTAATATTAAATAAATATCAACACATTTAGCCAAAATATGAACATTAAAAACACCTTTAGCCAATAAATGTTATGGGGCCTTTGTCACCAACAATGCTAAACTTTTGACATCAATGACAATATTTCCAACACATTACAAAGAGGTGATATATGATACAGAATTAGAAGCAAAGAACCCTGAAGTGGGAGTTGACGAGGACAAACCAGAAGCTGAAATTAAAGAAGAAAAGACTTCAGATGGTACGTTTGCTACACTCTCAGGAGCCCCAGAGATCATCATTTCAGAGTTCCGAGTGTTGAATGAGCAAAAGGTAACAGTTTTGATTGATAGTGGGGCAAGCCAATTTCATTGATGAGGGGTTGGTAGCCCGAAGAGGGCTGAAAACAGAAGATTTTTAGGGTTTTAACATCATTGTAGCTAATGGTTTCACAATCCCATCCACCAAGAGGGTTAAGTGATTGGATATCACTCTTGGCAATTATAAGATGAGTGATGACTTTTATGTGGTGGGCATAGGAGAAACAAATTTGGTTTTAAGGGTGCAATTGTTACATTCCCTTGGGGAATTTACACATAATTACCAAGACATGGATCTGAAATTCAAGTTTGATGAAAAGGAAGTTGTGCTTCGTGGTATGGCCAATGGAGCCCCTAGACTGGTCATAGCTAAAAGGATGGAGAGAACATTTTGTAAGGGGCAAGTAGCTTGGGCAGCCCATTGTTTGGTGAGTACTACAGCTTCATCCACTAACAAGAGACCTTACCATGTGGATATCCAGTCTATTTTGGACAAGCATGGCACAATATTCAGTAATTTACCTCCAAGATTGCCCCCTGATAGAGGATTTCAGCATGTGATAAAGCTGGAATTGGGTTTTAAACCTGTTATGATTACTCCTTATTGCCATTCGAGAGCACTCAAAGAAGAAATTGAGAAGGAAATCAAGGAATTATTGGAGATGGGACATATTCGGCCTAGTTCTAGTCCCTTTGCTTCTTTTATTTGTTTTGGTGAAGAAAAAAGATGGTACTATGAGGATGTACATTGATTACCATGCCTTGAATAAGAAAACTATAAAAAACAGGTACCAAATACCTAGGGTTGATGAGTTAATTGAAGAATTGCATGGAGCTTATATTTCTCCAAAATTGATTTGAGATCCGGTTATCACCAAATCAAGGTAAGAGACAAGGATGTACACAAAACAACTTTCCAATGTAATTTTGGACATTTTGAATTTCTGGTTATGCCTTTTGGTTTGACCAATGCTCCTGCTACATTTCAATCATGCATGAACCATATTTATGGTGAGCACTAGGAAATTTGTCTTAGTATTCTTTGATGACATTTTGGTGTATAGTAAGACTTGGGAAAAGCACCTAAAACACTTGGATACAGTGCTGGAAATTTTAAAATAGTATTCTCTTTGCTAAAGAATCTAAGTGTGAGTTTAGCATGACTGAAATCTTGTACTTGAAACATGTTATTAATGCACGAGTACAAGTTGATCAAGAGAAGATCCAATCCATATTGGATTGACCTCCTCCAACCACTATGTAACTGTTGAAGGGATTTTCACAGCTTGCTATCCCATTGATTGATTTGACCAAAACGGAAGCATTCAGCTGGTCCGAATCAGCCCAAACAGCCTTTGACAATCATAAAAAGGTAATGAGTTCATGTCTAGTACTTGTTCCATATTTTTCTATTCCTTTTGTATTAGAGTATGATGCATTAGGTGAAGAAATTGGGGAAGTTTTGATGCAAAAGAGGCATCTTATTGCCATTGAGAGTTGGAAACTCAAAGATACAGACCGCGGATTCTCTATACATGGCAAAGAAATGTTCGCCATCATGCATGCTTTAACAAAATTTAGGCAATACTTGATTTGTGGCAAATTTGTGGTCAGGATGGATCACAACAGTTTGAAGTTTTTTTTCAACCAAAAGGACTTGAATGATAGGCAACAAAGGTGGGTGAGTAAGCTTCAAGATTATAATTTTGGCAAAGGAGTATGCTAAGGGAAAGACCAATGTTGTAGCCAATGCCTTGTCTAGAAAGCCATTCTTATGCTCTCTGTCTAAAATCTCTATTGATTGGAAGGTTATTATAATAGTAGTGTATGCAAAGAATGTATTCACTGATGATATCCTTGAAGGCAAAATACAGGATGACAGGTATAAGGTGATTGTTGAACTCATCTTCTACAAGGATAGAATTTATCTAGTCCCTGAATCAAAAGTAAAAAGCAAAGTTTTGAGCGCTCCATGATACACCTTTGGCTGGTCACCCAACGTATTTCATGACTTACAAGCAAATAAAGGAAAGATTATTTTGGAGAGGACTCAAGGGAGAGGTCCCCCAATACATTAGGGAGTGTCTTACCTGCCAACAGAACAAAACTGAACATGTATTTCTGGAAGGTTTGTTGCAGCCCTTACCAATTCCGAATAAAAAATGGGAGAGTATTTCAATGGATTGTATCATAGGCCTTCCAAAAGTCTAAGATAAGAGTTATATTTATGTGGTAGTTGATAGACTTATTGTTGTCAATCAGACTTGCTCTCTTGTGAAAGTAGTTTCAGTCCTTCACAATCTGTTGGAACATGGAAACAATCATAGGCTGTGAGCGACCTAATTAGTGGATTGAATCTCTAGATTCTAAAGGCTAGCTCCCTTTGATGTATCAATTAAGATCTTTACTCTACGTTACAAATTGTTGGGAAAAGAGAGAAAAACTTGAACGAAAATCTTATCTAATGATGGTGATACACCTATATTTTTTTATTGATCCACTCAATTTGAGCTCCTAAGAACACTGATTTAGACAAAAAAAAGCGCTGAACTTTCAACTCCAATTGACCAATATGCATAAATATTTTACGAAAAGGTTTTATCTGATGATCTAATCTTGAGGGAAATGAAAGAATAGACCTGATTTAAGGCACTAACCAACCACTTATATCCACTGTAAACTCGTTCAAGAGACATCAAACACATAACATGACCTGCATAAACTGATCAACTATGTTGTTAGGTAAGAATCAAAACTTGATAAGGAAGAAAAATTCTATCACTTATGCAAATCACTAACATGAATATACTATACCAACATTCTGAAAAATAAAAACAGTCCTATTAATCTGAAAAAAAGTTACAGACTCAGTCTTTGGCAGAATTTGATCTTGCCAAAAAAAGGGATACAATTCACGACTGAAAAGCCAAATTATATAAAAAAAATACAACCAAGCGGTTGGTGCTGAAAATAAAAGAGATCAACTCCCACTTTAGCCCAAGTCTAATTTCAGTGACACCAAGAGAACAAAGCCTTCTAAAAATATTTTCTTGTCTTTTGTCTTG
Organism: Torreya grandis; assembly: GCA_037957365.1. Classification (NCBI taxonomy): domain Eukaryota; kingdom Viridiplantae; phylum Streptophyta; class Pinopsida; order Cupressales; family Taxaceae; genus Torreya; species Torreya grandis. The sequence goes on along the minus strand of JARHVA010000739.1, from coordinate 1,563,379 downwards.
CATGAAAAACTCTTTGACGTTGAAAATAGACGGTGGGCCTAAGCTTGAGTCAAAACTTCCAACATGCATGATGCTACGCCAATCTCCAGATATGGAACTCCTCTTGAGCTATTGGAAACATTTGAAAGGGTTTCCTTTACATGAAATCAATGCCAAAATTGAATTTAGAAATCCACTTAAACTACTGCAAACGTTTGAAAGGCTCGGATAAATGAGACAAATAAGAGTGCATGCATGAAATCAACATTAAGCTCTCCAACGTTAAACTCCTCGAGTCCATGCAAATGAGTCTCCATTTTTAGAACTGACAGAGTCGTGTTTGAAACGGTTACACATCTTGGACGTGTCTAATCTTGTTTTGGGCCACTTTGCATGTTGTAGAACGTGTTAATCTGTTTTTTGGTTGTTGAAATCCTTTGCCTTTTCTGGTTCTTTGTCTCTATCCTCGGGCTTATTGCCCGCGGCTTTATACCTTGTTTATTTCCTTCGGACAAAAAGCCCGAAGGAAATCTATCTTCGGGCTCTTTGTCTTTGCCACTTTCCACGCAAACTTATTTGTTTCGAGCCCTTTGTCTCTCGTTTTCTTTCCCTTCGGATTTTCTTTCTGACAAAAAGTCCGAAGGAATTCATGTATTCCTTTGGGCCTTTGCACCGGGGACTTTCTCGCAGGAAATTTCTCTGAAGGAATTTTTTTGGACAATTTGTCCGAAGGAATTCCTTCGGACTTTTTGTCTGCAACTTTGTTCATTTCATTCAAACAAAAAGTCTGAAGGAACTATCTTCGTTCCTTTGCAAATTGCCCATCAGGCTTTTAAAATGTCCCTTCGGCATTTTAAATAATGACTTTTCCAAAGGGATTATACCCTTTGGGTTTTTGTAAAGTGTCCTTTCGGCCTTTCGGGTTTTTTGGAAAAGCCCTTCGGCATTTTGTAAATGGTCCTTTTTGGCAACTTTGAAGTGAACTCTTCCGAAAAAGCCCTTCGGACTTTTGTAAAGGAGCCTTCGGCAAAATTGTATTTGTCCACCTGCCCTTCGGACTTTTGTAAACAGTCCACTTTACCACGGATTTCACCCTTCGCATTTTCTGCAAACGATCCTTTGGATTTCTTTCAAGTGTACCCTCGGAATTCTTGTAAAAATCATTTTGAAATTCTTGAAGTGAAACTTCCCGAAGGGCAAATACCCTTCGGGATTCTTGCCAAGTGTCCTTTAGATTTCTGCCAAGTGACTTTCCCGAAGGTAAAGTGACCCCTCGGCCTTTGATCTTTGACTCTTCGTAAATTTGCGAAGTGAACTTTCCTGAAGGGAAAGTGATCCTTCAGGTTTCTGGAACTACCCTTCAAGCTTTTTGACAAGCCCTTCAGATTTTTGCAATGGTCCTCTCAGCCTCTGTAAAAGACTTTCCTAAACGAATGAGTAAGCTTTCTGGAGGAATTCTTTTAGATAATTTGTCTGAAGGAATTCCTTCGAACTTTTTGAAAAGTCCCTTTGTTTCTTTTGGTTGTTTCCTTCGAACAAAAAGTTCGAAGGAAATCTATTTTCGACTTCTTTTAAAATCGACAATTCCTTTGGACTTTTTTGCAAATTGCCCTTTGGGCTTTTGGAAAAGACTTTCCAGAAAGAATGAATTCTTCAATCAGCGTGTAAGAAAAACCCGAAGTCTACTTCCTTGAGACCCTGAAGTATTTTTTCTGTAGAGCTTTGAATGGTAGAGGTTACATTGTCAACATTTTGACGACTCAACTGGGAAGCATCCCTGCTCTGCTTGAGAACTCAGACCATAAACATGATATTGAGCTCACAAAACAATGGTAAACTTGGTTCATGACTGCAAATCTCTTTTGACCTGATATGAGATAACCTTCATCCTTCAAAATAAGAAGGGAAACACACAAAAACAAGAAAACTAATTAAACCAAGCAAATCTGCAAACAAGCACTTACATGGGACAAAACAGAGTAAACTAATGTGTTTGAACAGCACTTGGAGGAAAACAAAACAAACTATGTACAAAGAGTTTTTGCTCTTCAATAGCAATGTTTCAGTTCTATCCCATTGACTGGGATTGGAAGCTCCTCGCCATCCATATTTGCATGTTGGAAGGTGTTGGTTGAATATTTTGTCGATCAGCGTACTGATAAACAAAATAGGGATCAACCAAAGTAGGAAGATTGGTCGTCCAAATGTGTAGATTCACCACATTAAAAGGGGACTAATCTGTCCTCTCATCAAAGGGAGGTTCCCTATGGATATGCTATATATATATATATATATATATATATAAACAGAAAATAATACTCAAGGGTAGGACAAACCATCCATCTCTCTTGCTTCAGAGATGATGTGTGCAAATCAAAGGAAAAACTCAAGGGAAATGACAGAAATCACTTTTATTTCAGAAGTACTATTCAGCAAGCCACAAGAATACTCTTAGTAGTAAAAGCAAAATGTAACTAAGGACGTAGTAACCAGCGAATTGAGATGTAGCACAAAGTCTCCACTTGAATTTGCCCAAGAGTGAGATACGAAAGACAATGAGGGCACAAAGTCGTCCCAAGCTCCTTTACACAGAAATGAAAAGAAAACACACTGAAAGGCAATTATGGGGGCACAAAGTCTCTCTACAGTTGACTTCAGGACACCTTCCTGACTATTTTCACTAATTCTGCTTGTTGAATTAAAGGAACAGAAAATATAATAAGGAAAAAGACATAAGAACAGTTTCCCCAACAACAAAGATATCACAGCATAAAGTCTGAAAAGTCACTTGCTCTCTTATTCCAATAACAAAATATGATCAACAATCTGAGCTCAAAGTCTCAGTAATGCCTTTCAATTTGGACAGAGTTTTGTTTCTGATTGTCAAAAAGAGATCTTTGCAACAAAAGAGTCCCTTATATAGCCTCTTCAAGAAGGACTCGGGAACAGTAACACATCATGTTGCATTGAAATTTGTTAAGACATGCTGGAATTTTCCCATTTGCTTTTCTCAATGCAGATAAACAAGTCACGCTATTGAAAGTTTACATCTTTCAATGTCCACCTGGCGATCTGATCCTTCTTCATCGTTCCTCCTTTTCTGGTTATTTGAATCGGGTTCTAGATTCAATTTGACGCTCTGTTCCTTAGTCACTTTCTGCTGGTCTTTAGCAATTGACGCGTGGCACATTCCGCTGCTAAACAGGTGAAGACACGTGGCAACTTCTGCGGGACTCTGAAGAAACGTTTATTGATAGAGGCTTTGAAACTTATTAGAAACTCAGAATTGCGGGTACAGACACCTGTCACTCTCCGCGGAGTTACAACGGAAAAGGTGGCAGCTTCCGCTTGCTACTTGAGAATCCTGCGGACGATGACACGTGGTGGCTTCCGCTGCTTTGATACTGTGTCTCAATGGATGACAAGTGGCAACATCCATTGTGACTTTGACGAAGGACACGTGCCAACATCCGTTGAACTTGTAGAAGTTTTGGACGCCTTTTGAATGTCCTGTGGAAGATGACACGTGGTGACGGCTTCCGTTGCATTTTAGAAACACTATAGAACTATGCGGAACTCATTTGGATTCATGCGGACGATGCCACTTGGCGTGTTCCGCTTAACTTACAAAGGACACGTGGCGGCTTTCGCGGCTCTTAGAAACAAAATGAAATGAGGCTCGAAAGACGACACTTGGCAGCATCTGCGGGATTCTGTCGGGCTTTTGTCTTGGTCCATTTGTTCACCTTCTCCCGAAGGGAAAGTGACCCTTCGGCTTTGGGGGAGTGTCCTTTAAGTTGGCAGCCGAGAGTCCCCCGCAAGGGCACCTGCCCTTCAGGGTCCTTCGGCAGCCTTTTCTTTGGAGTCTCTCGTGGACATTCCCGCGGACTTTTTCCCCAAGCTTTTTCCTCGGGCATTTTCCCCGGGCTTTCTCTGCGGGCATTTTCCCGCAGACAAAAAGTCCGCGGAAATTATTCCGATTGATTTGTTCTTTGCCTTCGGAAATTCCTTCGGGCTTTTTCCGCCCGCGGCTTCTTTCCCAAATTCCTTCGGACTTTTTGTCCGAAGGAATTCCTTCAGACAAAAGTCCGAAAGAATTGTTTCTTGCCTTAGTCAAAATTCCGAAAGATCTTACCTTTGCGGCTTCTTTGAAGACGACCCTTCTGAAGGGTGCTTTTGTTCGACCAAGTGCCCTCTGCAAGGGCACTTGTCCTTCAGGAGGCTCTTTTGAACTTTTGCTTTGAACTGCTCCTTTGAACCAAGCTTTGAACCAAGCGGATGAACCAAGCTTTGAACCAAGTCGATGAACCAAGCTTTGAACCAAAATGGTTCAAGCCGATAAACCCTTTGATTGAACCAAAAGCCATTGAACCGTTCGATGAACTGACTGAGTGAACCGAAGCATTGAACTGCTCTGTTGAACCAACTGTCGAACCAAAAGCCTTGAACCGAAGCATTAAACCAACTGACGAACCATTTGATTGAACCAAAGCGATAAACTTTGCCGATTGAACTTCGCAGTTGTGTTGAGAGCTTTTGAACCTGTTGAACCAAATGCGTTGAACCAGTTGAACCTTGATTGAACCTGCTTGTAGAAGACTTTTGAACCCGACTGTAGAAGTCTTTGAACCTGGAAGCGGTTGAACTCTTGCTACTGGTGCTTGCCGATGAACTCTTTTGGTTGACCCTGATCATTGAACCAACTTTGAGATCGCCAAAGTGTTGAAAGCTTGCTTCTTTCCTGCAAAGTCCATAGAAATCAACCAGTGAAGCCCTTTGAACTTGGCCTGCAGAGTCCGTAGATTTCTCTTTTCCTGCAGAGTTCATAGATTCAAGCCTGCAAAGTCCATAGATTCAAGTCTGCAGAGTCCGTAGATTTCTGAGAAACTTGAAAAATGAGGAATTTGAATGCCCAGAACAAATTTCGGAAAGGGAATAGACAATTTTGGTCTGTAGGACCAAAATAGTTCAAATGTTGTCCCAAAAATGAGTGCTATTCTTTTGGGGGACAACGGAAGGCATTGTGGGATTTGCAGTTGGAAATTGTGTATGGACCACTCCAAAGGGAGTCAAACTTTGTGTGACTTCCTAGTTTAGCTCTATCCTCATCCCACTTGAAGACCAAATCTCCTTCTATGAAACTCCGTGAAGAAGCTCCCTTGTCAAAAGCTTTCTTCACTTGTGCTTGATGAACTTCCATGGCTAGCATGAACTAATTTCTTGTCTCTTCCAGCTCTATAAGCTCAACATACCTGATCTTCATAGGCTTATGTTCCAACAACTCAAGCTAATGGATTATTTCCAAAGCAAGAAATTCAAGAGAAATGGGTAACCTTGCTTCTTTACCATATACTTGCTTGTATGGAGAGTTGGCTATTGATCTTTATAGGGAATCCTATCAGCCCACAGAGCTGACTTCAACCTGAAATGCCATGACCTCTGATTGTCTTCAATAGTCCTTATGATTCTCAATAGGTTCTTATTCGTAGATTCAGCAAGACCATTGCCTTATGGATAATAGTTCGATGAAGTGCTAAGATAAATTCCATGTTGGACAGCCCATTGGCTGATCTTAGATCCCACAAAAGCCATTGCATTATCAGAAATAATAGTTGAAGGAACTCCAAATCTAGTACGCAAACCTTCATAGAAATCTAGAACATTGGTTTCGTTTGCTTCTTTCAATCTTACTGCTTCTGTTCAATGTGTGAAGTAATCTATAGCAGTGAGAATCCATTTATGCCCTGAACTTGATGGAAGATTTATGAGACCAATAAAGTCTAATCCCTGTTGGACAAAGCGCTGATCCACCGCAATTGGTTGAAGAGGTAAGACTGCAAGTTTCACTTTTCCTACAAACATAGCACATTGTTTGCACTTCTTGACCTATGCATGGCAATAACCAAATATAATAGGCCAATAGTACCCACCTCTCATGATCTTAAGTGTTGTAGTTCTTGCGAAAAAAGTGTCCTCCACCATGTCCATCATGGAATTCTTCAAGAAATCTTTGAGTTTGATTTGGTTGTATACATCTTAGCAACATGCCATTGATATCTTTCTTGAACAAAACACCATCAATAAGCAAAAATGGAATTGATTGCAATCTAAAATATCTTCTTTTAGAAGCACTTAGATGAGAAGGATAAATACCATCTTGGAGATAGCTTACCAAGTCATAAAACCAACGAGAAGGTGAGGGATGACCAGCTGCAACCTCTTCATCATTTGACACTAAAATAGCCCCATTAGTCTCTTGCAAGTCTTGAGTTAGATGCTCACAAAGCCTTTTGCCTCTAACCAGCTTTGTCACCTTAATCTCTACATCATACGCAATTACCTCTGTTATCCAAACAACCCTCTTCTCATTTATATCTTTGTTTAAAAGGAACTCCTTGATGCTTTGATGAGGAACCATTAGGTGTATCTTGTTGTTAACCAACATGTATCTAAACTTTTTAAGAGATCTTATAATTGAAAGGACATGCTTTTCAACAAAAGAATACCTTGTTTCATACTCTTCCAAGCCTTGGCTGAAGAAGGCTATTGGCTGCTCCAAAGCCTCCTGATTTTGTTGCATAAGAATGCCTAAAATGGTGTCCATGTTAGCATATGTATATAAAATAAAATCCTTTATGAAATCTGGATTTATAAGGATAGGAGCACTAGCTATGGCCCTTTTAATATCTTCAAAATTGTTTACTCCTTTGGACCAGCTGAAGCCCTGATCTTTCTTTAACATCATTGTAAGTGGCTTTGCTAAAATGGCAAAATCTGATATATATCTCCTTATGAAGTTGATTTTCCCAAAGAAGCTTTGCATAGCCTTTTTGTGCTTAGGCAAGGAAAGTGCAAGAATGGAGTCAATCCTTTCAGAATCTATGCTTAAACCATGCCTTGAAACAACATGTCCAAGTAGTGTATCTTTATGAATGGAAAAAACACACTTTTGGGATTTAGAGATACCCCAAATTCCCTACACCTTTCAAACACTTGTTTGAGATGAACCATGTGATCTTCTACATTCTTTGAAAACACTGTTATATCATCCAAATAAACAAGTACAAACCTGTTAAGAAGGCCTTGGAATGCCATATCCATGGCTCTCTGAAAGGTTACTCCAGCATTAGGCAAACCGAATGACATCTTTCTGTATGCAAATGTCCCCCACTTAGTTGTGAAGGCTGTCTTAAATTGGTCTTCTTCCTTGACCAAAATTTGATTGTAGCCACTATATCCATCCAACAAACAAAACCTTTCTGAACCTGCAACAAGCTGTAAAATGTGTTCCATTGATGGCAATGGATAGTGATATTTAAGTGAAGCTCTGTTTAAATCACAAAAATCAACACAAATGAATCTCACCATTCTTCTTCCGTAAAACGAGATTGGCCATCCAAGTTGAGTGTTTGATTGGAAATATAATTGCTGATTCTATGAGCTTGTGAAGCTCAGCACTCATCAAAGGCTCAAGCTTAGGATTGATTGGCCTTTGTCTTTGTCTTACTAGTTTAGTCTCCTCTTCTAACTCAATGGTGTGTTGAGCCAAACTTGGATCAAATCTCTTGAAATCACTATGCTGCCATGCAAATATATCAGCAAAACTTGTGCATAACTCAATGAGAGCTTGCTTTTGTGAAGAATTGCATACTTTACCCAACTTCAAAATCTTACCAACTGCAATTTCTACATTGGCATAGTGCTCTTCTTTTGTTGACAAGGATGATTTCTCTTTCCTTAGTTCATCATCACCACTAAAAATATTCTCAAGTGTGACCAATCCCTTGGGCAACGTATTTGTTTTAAGTTGTATAATCTGATCACCATACTGTTGCAAGTGCTTTGATTGGTTTCTTGAAGAAAACTCAGCCTCCTCTTACAAGAATCTCACAATTTGATTGTCATCTTCGAACACTTGCCAATTTTGATGATTATCTGGAACATAAAGCCGTACAACCACCTTTATATGTGACTGAATTTTCTCACTTTTTATATCAGCTAAGATATTGAATTATGACCCAATGGCAGCGAACCTGTCAGCATGTTTATTCTCACCTCTTGGTATTGCCTGAATGTTAAAAGTTTGAAAATCTTCAAGTCCCATATTTTATGCCTATAAGACTTAAGCAGCAAATTTTTGCATACATTTAAACCTCTTACTTGGTGAACTATAAGTTCACTATCACCAAAAACTTGTAAGGTGTTAACTTTCATCTTCCTAGCCCATTGCAAATTGTGAACTAATGTTTCATACTCAGCAACATTGTTTGAACAGCCAAACTGAAATTTAATAGAAGAGAAATACCTTTGTTTTGTTGGAGAAACCAATATCATTCTAGCTCCAGTTCCATGCTTATTCCTTGATCCACCAAAGTACAATTGCCACAAACCTTCATTAGACTCATCTTTGACCATGGTTGGGATTGGTGCATCGTTCGCATAAAAGCAATACACACCAAGTCCTTCAATCAACTTATAAAGATCATGTTTATGCAAAGTAGAAGCCCACTTATCAAGAAACAAATTTGGAACTCCATCCAAGTGTGATCCATTTTCTACTTCATTAGTTTCTAGTACCTCATCCGAAATGATACAGTTAGTATTCACAACACTTGGCATATATGGCTCCATATGAAAACGTGCAATATGCTCAGAATGAATTGTTACCTTGATACTATACTTGGTTCTGAACAACAAATAAGTCCAATCAACTGATCGATATCCTCCAATCTTTGAGGTGAAGTCTCTTGAAAGGCACATAGCAAAGTGAAGAGGCAAGTCTACCACAACGACATCCTGTTGAATAGTAACATTGCAACAAGAATGTAATGTCAATTTCAAATCTTTGATGATGTCTACCGTCTTTTTTGGTGACACATCCAATTGCAATACTCCTTTAGTGTTTGGCTCATAAACAAGTCCAAGCTTGTTCGCAATCTGTTTAGGCATGACTGTACTACTCGCTCCACTATCCACCATACAATTATGAACCAAAGTATCACCTACTATCAAAGAAAAGTTAAAAAAAAAATTCTTTGATTTTACCTAAGTTTTGTTCACCTTTACCATCTTATTTACTTGTCGTCCCTGTTGCTTTGTTGGTTGATCCGAATTAGTTAAGACAACACCTTTCTCAACCGGTTTTGGAGGCAATTTAAGAGCTGAAATCTCTTAGATGAGCATATCTTTTTGCCCTGGAATGGAAAGAGAATCCCACATGCTAATGTTGATGTTAGACTTCTTCATCTGGTCTATTATACTGAAATGAGATCCACTAACCTTTGGCTGTATTTTCTGAACACTGACTATTCACGAACTAGAGGTAGTTGAAGAACCTTACAAACCTCTATATTCTGATTTTTTTGTGTTGGTATAGCAAGTTGCTCTTTTGTACTCTTAAAAACCTATTGAGCCTCTTCAATGGCTCTTCTTTTAGCTCTAGTTACAGCTACAACTTGACCACTTGAATTGTTAGTTTCAACAACTTGAGTAAAAGCAACATGATCATCTACTTGCCAATTTACATTAATGGCATCAAGCTACCCTTGAACTTGATGAGTCTCTCCTTGTGATGCCAATTCTGTATCTTGATACTAACCTCCTTAAAAAAAAAACTCTTCTTGTGTCATTTAAGGCATAGTGATGTTCTATGATACCAAGGCTTGGTTTTGAGCATCATTAAGATTTGAGCGTTGTCAACCTGAATCCTGCATCAAGTTGTTTTGAAGTGGGGTGGGAATCGCCTTTGAAGTGGAAGGAGCATTAAAATCAAGGGCAACATATGGCTTAGCTGAAGTTATGGCTCTTTGCGCTTGATAAGGTGGTCTATTCTCTCTGCAACCCTAATAAAGAGGCCTTTGATCTTTGAAACGCTAATAGGTGTTCTGATTTCGCTGTTAATAGGGCCTATTTGACTGAAATTGTTGCCTTTTGAGCTGCACTATTTCATTCCAAAGGACTGTAGCAAGCTTTTCAACTCTCCTATCTCACTAGTTTGGCTAGTAGGGGCTGCACTTTGAGCTTGAGGTGCTGGAATAGGAGCTAAGAATGGAATGAGGAGAGTTTGGGGGGCTGGTGTAGAATTTATTTCTGAAAATATAGGCATTGGAGGTCTTGAAAAAAACTTACCAGGTTGTATCAAACTGTTTTTTGCCCTTATTGCAACCTCATAAGCATCTGACAAATAAGTACCACCCATTAATTGTATCATCACACTAATGTCAGAATTAAGAGCTTTCAAATAGTACAAAAATGCATATTCAAGGGAATGGCCTTATCAACACAGGTATTTTGGTCCATGTCTTTTGGAGTTTAAGGTTAAAGTTAGACATGAATTTATGAGGAGCCCTTGCTATGACGCTCAATTGCTCAACTAAAGATAGGTGATCAACTTTGCCCTCAAATTGCTTGACTAACACTACACCCAATTCATCTCAGGTAAAAATGGAGTTTAGTGGGAGATTTATATACCATTGCAATGTTTTTCCTTTGATAAAAGCAGCAAGCAATCTGATAGCAACATTATTTTCAACAACATTACAGATTGAACAGAGATTGGCCACGTCTTAGATATGCCAATAAGGGTTATTTGATTTTCTCCTGAGAAGAATGGGATGCTCTTTAGGGCAGATATGTAACAATCCTTGCCCAATCTGTCCTTAATTGTCTCAATTTGCTGCCTTGTAATTTTTTCAAACACTTCGTATGCAAAGTGCTTCTTGCTGGGTTTTGTCACAGTTTGATGATTTGTTTGAATGGTGATGGATTAAAGCTTCAAGTGTTTATAGAACAATGCAAGAATGACAATGCTAAGTTCTAGATGCAAGAAAGACTTCTTTTTTTGTTCTTTTCTATGTAATTAGTTGAATTCACAAGTAAACTAATCACCTACAGCCAATGGGCATTTAGTCGAACAGTTGGCATGCAACCTACTATCTCAATTCAAATGCTCAAAAGATAACTATAAATGACCAGTAACTTGTGATTCTTATTTGTATTGATGATATGATACAATGCTCCACTAGACTAGCCAAGACTCTTGGCATAAACACGAATTACAATTATATGGTATGCTGGTATGAAAGATGCACACCTACAACTGCAAATATAAACTATACTAAAGGATGAATTGTATGCAATGAAACTTGGTTGGATTGAGGCGCCCTTGAGAATAGATGGAGCAAGCAATTTCCAAGTGAAATGATGATCTCCCAAGCTAAATCGAATTTTCCAAGCCAGCCGCCCCTATTCTAGTCTGATTTCAAATTAAAAATAATATGCAATGAATATGCATTGTCTCAAGCATCTAATATCATCTCTGTGCTCCAAGGAAGTGGGCGCACCAAGCCAAGCAAAGAATCGATGCAAATTGGAACCCCCACGAGCAAAAACGTCCCTCCTAATGGTGTCCTTCCTTGATTGTAAATATCTTATTTTTATATTAGATTTCTCTACAATGCAATATGCTCTATTAACCAAGGAAAATCGATGCCAAGCTATATAGAAACCAACACCAAAAGATAGTTATGCAACCTCTACAAATTCACCAAATCGATTTCTCCAAAATTGGCCAATGGCCACAAATTTTGCTCTAATTGAGATGACTGAAATATCACCTCCAAAATGCAACCCTTCAAGAGATATTTCACTCTCTCAGTTATGCTATCAATGGGAGTTATCGTTCCCAAAGACAAATTGATTCACTGCATAAAACTCTATGCTCCACAAGCATACCACAACAAAGACAACATCAAATTGGGATGATCCATAACGGCAGTCCACATCTCCCTTTATATATTTTTTTCTTTCTTCATTTGGGAAGCTTCTAGAAACATCATAATATTTTATTATTATTTTTCCCTTTTAATATATTATATTTGCACTTTAATATAAAATAATGAATTATAACATAAAGTACAAATATAACATCGTTTTGTAACATGAGGTTTCTAAAAATAGAAACATTCTAATAAATCATTAAAAAACCTCTAGAATATGTCAAACTTCCCCAAAGAAACCAACTGCCATTTGGGTAACTGCGGAGAAGACCCTCTAACCATGCCGTATTAGCCTATGAGGGCCATTGATAGGCTAATCATGCTGAAAGTACAATGTCTAGCTAGAACGGGACATTGCAATATATAGGAATGTCATCAAACTGGGCTAAAGTCAGTAAGCTACCTCTATTGAATGGAGCAAACACCTAGTTTCCGATGGCCATTTAGGTAATGGGGTTTGTAGTGGTTAGAACAGTAGGATAATCAAGAGGCAAATACTGTTTTTGAGGATATGGTTTTGCCCTCCTAAATCTTGATCTCTTATAAAATATAAATTCAAAAGGAATACCTTTACTTACTGACCTTGTGGTACCTTTTGGCATGAAAGAACTGCTTGAATGATGCTATGAACTCTGCAACTTGAAGAATCTTTAGCTTTGATGAAGATGAATATTCTCGTCCCCTGCATAACTTTTCTTCAGCGTCGAACTTCTTTAGATCTGCAAAAGATTTTTCTGCTAGTCCCACTAGACGTGCCAAAAATTGTTGTCAATCAGACTTGCACCCCTCTCAAGGCAGTTTTAGGCTTCACAGTGTATTGAAACATGGAAACAATTCTAAGTTGTGGGCAACCTAATCAGTGGATTGAATCTCTAAATTCTAAGGGCTAGCTCCCTTTGGTGTATCAATTAAGATCTTTGCTCTACACTACAAACTGCCGGAAAAAGAGAAACTTGAATGAAAATTTTATCTAATGATGGTGATACACCTGTATTTTTTTGATTGATCCACTCAATTTGAGTTCCTAAGAACACTGATTTAGACAAAAAAAAAGGGTGAACTTTAAACTTTAATTGACCAATATGCATAAGCAGTTCACGAAAAAGTTTTATCTGGTGATCCAAGCTTAAGAGAAATGAAAGAATAGCCCTGATTTAAGGCACTAACCAATGACTTATATCCACTGTAAACTCAGCCAAGAGACATCAAACACAGAACACGCCTTGCATAAACTGATCAACTATGTTGCAAGGTAAGAATCAAGACTTGACAAGAAAAATTCTATCATTTATGCAAATCACTGTCATGAATACACTATACCGGTATTCTGAAAAATAAAAACAATCTTATTAATCTGAAAAAAAGTTACAGACTCAGTCTTTGACAGAATTTGATCTTACTAAAAAAAGGATACAATTCAACGCTGAAAAGCCAACTTATATAGAAAAGAATACAGCATCTACGAGATTGGCGCTGAAAATAGAAGAGGGGATCAACTCCAACTTCAACCCAAGTCCAATTTCAGCTACGCCAAGAGAACCAAGCCTTCTAAAAATATTTTCTTGTCTTTGGTCTTGCATGAAAAGCTCTTTGGCGTTGAAAATAGACGGTGGGCCTAAGCTTGAGTCAAAACTTCCAACATGCATGATGCTATGCCAATCTCCAAATATGGAACTCCTCTTGAGCTGCTGGAAATGTTTGAAAGGTTTTTCTTTGCATGAAATCAACACCAAAATTGAATTTAGAACTCTGCTTGAACTGCTGAAAATGTTTGAAAAGCTCAAATGAACGAGACAAACAAGAGTGCATGCATGAAATCAACATTAAGCTCTCCAACGTTAAACTCCTTGAGTCCATGCAAACGAGTCTCCGTTTTTAGAACTGACAGAGCCGTGTTTGAAACAGTTACACATCTTGAATGTGTCTAATCTTGTTTTGGGCCACTTTGCATGTTGTAGAATATGTTAATCTGTTTTTTGGCTGTTGAAATCCTTTGCCTTTTATGGTTCTTCGTCTCTATCCTCGAGCTTATTACCTGCGGCTTTATACCTTGTTGATTTCCTTTGGACAAAAAGTCCAAAGGAAATCTATCTTCGGGCTCTTTGTCCTTGCCACTTTCCCCGCAGACTTATTTGTTTTGAGCCCTTTGTCTATCTCTTTTTCTTTCCCTTCGGATTTTCCTTCTCTCGGACAATTCCTTTGGACAAAAAGTCAGAAGGAATTCATATATTCCTTCGGGCCTTTGCACCGTGTACTTTCCCGCAGGTAATTTCTCCGAAGGAATTCTTTCAGACAATTTGTCCAAAGGAATTCCTTCAAACTTTTTGTCAGCAACTTTGTTCATTTCCTTCGAACAAAAAGTCCGAAGGAACTATCTTCATTCCTTTGCAAATTGCCCTTCGGGCTTTTAAAATGTCCCTTCAGCATTTTTAATAATGACTTTCCCGAAGGGATTCTACCCTTTCGGTTTTTGCAAGTGTCCTTTTGGCCTTTCGGGCTTCTTGCAAAAGCCCTTCGACATTTTGTAAATCGTCCTTTTCGGCAACTTTGAAGTGAACTCTTCCAAGAAAGCCCTTTGAACTTTTGTAAAGGACCCTTCGGCAAAATGAAATGACCCTTCGGCAAAATTGTATTTGTGCACCTGCCCTTCGGACTTTTGTAAATGGTCCACTTTACCATGGATTTGACCCTTCAAATTTTCTGCAAATGATCATTTCGATTTCTTTCAAGTGTACCCTCGGAATTCTCGTAAAAATCCTTTTGAAATTCTTGAAGTGAACCTTCTCGAAGGGCAGATGCCCTTTGGGATTCTTTCCAAGTGTCCTAATTTCTGCGAAGTGACCCCTCAGCGTTTAATCTTTGACTCTTCGGAAATTTGCGAAGTGAACTTTCCCGAAGGGAAAGTAACCCTTTGGGTTTTTGGAACTGCCCTTCGGGCTTTTTGACAAGCCCTTCAAATTTTTGCAATTGTCCTCTCAGCTTATATAAAAGACTTTCCCGAAATAATGAGTAATCTTTCTGGAGGAATTCTTTTGGATAATTTGTCAGAAGGAATTCCTTCGGACTTTTTGAAAAGTCCTATTTCTTTTGGTCATTTCCTTCGAACAAAAACTCTGAAAGAAATCTATCTTCAACTTCTTTTAAAATGGACAATTCCTTCAGACAAAAGTCCGAAGGAATTCTTGTATAGGAACTATTGCAAATTGCCCTTCGAGCTTTTGAAAAAGACTTTCCCGAAAGAATGAATTCTTCAAAGAGCTTCGACTGGTAGAGGTTACAATTTGCCCTGTGGGGTCAAAATTGTCAACACTTAGACAATATGCTCACTTGTGTCCCCAATGGAAGATAGAATAAGTAATCCATTCCCCTGTCTAATCAATGACAGATCAATCAGATAATAGAGTCCGGCCTTACCACTTAGTCCCGATGGTCGGGTCCCTCCCATTGGTGCATAGGGCCTGGCTCTACTTTCCAGATATTCCCCACCCTGTCCGTTCGTCCGTATATAGTAGATTGTAGATTGCAACTAGTATTGTTCGTACTCGTACCCAGGGGGCGTCTAATCCTCTGAGAATAGATATAGAGTATGTCCGATGGGGTATCTGTCTGTATCATTGCTATACATATCATCCCATCCGTATCGATCATTCTTCGGCCTAGTGTTGGAATATTGTCATTGATGTCAAATGGAACTATTGCCGGAAGTGAACGAAAATGTCGACGGAAGTGAACGGAATTGTTGCCGAAAATGAACGGAATTGTTGACGGAAGTGAACGGAATTGTCAACGAAAATGTCGACGAAATTGTCAACCTTGGCCGACCTACTGGGAGGAGTTGTGACCGTCCGACAGTTCATTTTCACTTGAAGAGTCGCGACCTTAATTTGTGGCTTTTCGTGGGTTATAAATAAGTGTATAACGAATGGCAAAATAGTAAATTCGAAAGTAGAAGATATATAAAAGAAGAGCATAATTTTTAAAGGCAAATTTTTGTGAGAATATTAAAAAGAAAAAATCAGCAAGTATAAGGAAGAGTATAGCAGCGAAAACACTCAAATGTAGATCGAATATAAATGAGATAAATCAAGTGTTCTATCATCCGTTGTTTTGACAACAAATTTGAAATAGAAGAGTGATTTTTTTTGAGAAGGTTGGTGCCTTCGTTTTGAAGAGATTGGTGTCTCTTGCTGAGTTGGTACTTGATGAAAGGGGTTGGTGCTCCTGTAGGTTGGTGCCTACAAAATTGTTTTTGGGGTTGGTGCTCCAGTAGGTTGGTGCCTACGAATATTTATATTAAGAGAATTTCTCCGTGGTTTTCTCTCGAAAGGGTTTCCACACAAATCTGTGTCTATTTGCATTGTGTGGTTTTGCATTGTATTCTTTGATTGCTTTGAATATATTAATTGCGGAGTAATTTGAGGTTTTGGATTTAAGATTAATAGTCGAAAGCGAAAAAATATCTTATACTGATTAACCCCCCCTCAATATAAGCGTGTGCTTAACAATTGGTAACAGAGCAGGTTCCTTCGGTGTTAGCACAACTGCTAGAAGGTAGATCTTGGAAAGCACATATGACAGGATCTCAAGTGCTAGATGGTTTCTCCACTAACAAAGCTCCTTTGTTCGATGGAACGAATTACGCATTTTGGAGCATAAGAATGAAGACTTACTTGATGGTCCTCGGTTTCGATATTTGGCAAGCAGTGGTAATAGGATACACAACGCCACAAATTGCACCAATGGATGCCACAAAAGGCCAGTGAGAACAATGCAAAACCTATGAGTGCAATCTTATGCGGGCTTTCAGAAAATGAGTTTGTTGAGGTTATGCATTGTGAATCTGCAAAAGAGATTTGGGATAAACTCAACACTATTTATGAAGGTGATAGTAAGGTTAGAAAAGCAAAACGCCAAACCCACCGGAGGCAGTTTGAAAGTTTAAAAATGAAGAATGATGAAAACATTGTTGGGTATCTTCTTCGTGTCAATGAGATTGTTAATATCATTCGAGGACTCGAAGAAAAAATTGAAGAATCTGTGATCGTTCAGAAAGTCCTGAGATCCCTACCAATGTGATTTGATGCAAAGGTCTCCACCATTGAAGAAATGAAGGATTTAGACATGATGAAAATGGACGAGCTCCATGGAATTCCTACAGCCTACGAAATGAGAACCGAATCTGAGAGACAGTCGAAGAAGGAAGCATCATTCAAGGTCTTGAAGAAAGAGAAGATCAAAGAACCAGAATCAAGTGAAAATTCAAGTAGTGAAGAAGATGAAAATGAAGCTCTATTCATTCAGAAGCTAAAGAAAGGATCAGGGAAAAATAAAGGAAAGTTACCATTTAAATGCTTTAATTGTGGTAAAATTGGTCATTTTGCAGCCAAATGTCCAAATAAAGAAAATAGCGATGATGAAGGAAACAAATCAAAGTACAAAAAAGGGTTTCAAGCTGAGCAAAGACAAGCAAAGATTTGAGAAACAAAAGAAAAGCCTATACTCCAAGAGGTATAGCAACTCATCCGAAGAAAACAAATAAAGTGATGTTGAGAGTGATAATAAAGAGATTTTGTTCATGGCTACAGAAGAAAGTGCCACCACCAACAAAGATAATTTGGAGGAAGACGAAGACATGGAAAAAGAAGGTGAAGTGAACCTTGAAGAAGAACTTATTTGCGCGTTGGAAGAAATAAAAGCATTTAAGAAGAATCAGAAACTAAAGTTACAACTCCGAAAATATGAAGAAGAGAATCAAGACTTCAAAACGAAGACATCACAAGCCTTTGAGGAATCAAACAAGGTAATTGCTGATCTAAAAGTCCAAATCGAAGAAGGAAAGAAAATTGAAGATCTAACGGATCAGCGAAAGAAGAAAGGAGAAGACTGTGAAAGGTATGAATCTGAGATGTTTTAAAAAAGGATCTAGAAAAGGCGAATTCTAAAATAGCAAGTGAATTGAAATCTGAAAAAAGCACTCAAGTTTTGAATAAGATTCTAGAGAGTCAAAGATCACCATCTAACAAGTCAGGTATTGGGTATGAGAAGGAAAAAGAGAAAGCTAAGAGCTATGCTGAAACTCTTAAGGAACCAATGAAAAAGGAGACCAAGACGGAAGAAGCCCAGAATACAAAAACCAGCTCTATCAAAAAAGAAAGCAAAGGAGAACAAAACTTCAAAAGACCTTTTGCTCCAAGATATGCAAATAAAACTAGGTTTGGTAATTATTTTGATGGATATTATTATTATTGCAATCATTTTGGTCATAAGAAATTATATTGTAGAAAGAGAGCCAAGGATATTGAAGTCAGAAGCAGAAACAAAGGAACCTATGGAGCTTCAAACAGAAACTACAATTCGTTTGCTCCCTTATCAAACTTTGATGAAGCTATAGTTTGTTACAAGTGCAACAACTATGGACATATAGCACACTATTGCAGAACTGTTTTTGAATCTGTAAGACAAGATCAAAAGTTCAAAGCTCCAATGATAAAGAAAAAAGAACCATCAAAGACTTGGAAAAAGAAGCAAGAAGAATCCATGATTGTTCAAACAGCATTTCGTGCAAGAGATGAAGGGCAACAATGGTTCATTGATAGTGGATGTTCGAGACACATGACTGGAGATAAAAGCAAATTCATCTCGTTAAAAAGGGTCAATGAAGGCATGGTGAAGTTCAAAGACAACACTACAGCGAGAATAACAGGGAAAGGTACACTCAGTCTCGATAATGGAAAAACCAAAACAGAAAATGTGTTACATGTGGAAGGGTTAAAGCATAATCTTCTAAGTGTTAGCCAAATGTGTGATCAAAGACACACACTCAAGTTCTTTTCAGAAGGTTGCGAGATCAGAAAAAGAGACACAGGAGAACTAATTGCAGATGCTCATAGAACCACAAACAACCTATACATGTTTGGAGAAATGAGAGGAGAGAAATGTTGTATGAGTCAAGTTGAAGAGAGTTGGCTATGGCATAGAAGGTTAGGGCATATAAATTTTGATAATCTTGTGAAAATCAGCAACAAACAGGCTGTGCGAGTTATGCCCAAGATAACGAAACCTTCAAGCACTCTATGCAAGCAATGCCAACACGAGAAGCAAACCAGAACAAGGTTCAGAACGAAGGAATATTCGACCACCAAACCACAAGCGCTGATTCATATGGATCTTTGTGGTCCTACCAAAACTGAAAGCATGCAAGGTGAGAGCTACTTTATGTTGCTCATTGATGATTATACTAGAATGACGTGGGTAGCCTTTCTAAAACAAAAATCAGAAGCATTTGAAAAGTTTAAAGCTTTCAAGGCATTAGTAGAAAATGAAAAAGAGCTGAAAATAAAATGCCTACGGTCAGATCGAGGAGGTGAGTTTATTTCAAATGAATTCATTGAGTTTTACGAAGATCATGGAATTAAGAGACAATACTCAGCTGCAAGGACTCCACAACAAAATGGAGTGGTGGAAAGGAAAAATCGAACCGTTCAAGAAATGGCTAGAACTATGTTGAATGAATCTAAGCTATCAGATAGATTCTGGAGAGAAGCAGTTAATACAGCAGTGTATATCTTGAATACAGGGCAAATCAAAGTTAATAATGACAAAACTCCTTACGAATTGGGGAAAGGAAGACCAACTTCGGTCAAACATTTCAAAGTGTTTGAAGTAAATGTTTTATCAACAGGAATGAAGAAAACTTGGGCAAATTTGATTCAAGAGCTGACGAATGAATTTTTCTTAGCTACTCCATCAAAAGCAAAGCCTATAGATGTTATAACAAAAGGCTACAAACTATCGTAGAAAGTGCTAGTGTTAGAATAGATGAGATCATGAATCAAAAGGCAAAAGAACCTTCAGAAGAGCCTCTAGAAATACCCAATCTTGTAGAAGGGGAGGAAAAAAATATAGAAAAAATGAGTGAATGTGAAAGGCAGGACACCAAAGCACCATCTCGCTTTGTTCAGAAGAATCATGCTGAAACTCAGATCATTGGCAACATTGATGTTGGGGTGCAAACCAGAAGAAGAATTGTAAGAATTCCTGAGCATGTAAAATTCTCTTTGTTATCCAAGGTAGAGCCTAAGAATTTTTCTGAAGCTAGTCATGATAAACATTGGGTAAAAGCAATGGAAGAAAAGTTAGATCAAATTGAAAAGAATGAGACTTGGGAACTTGTGCCCAGGTCAATGGATCAGAATGTGATTGGTACTAAGTGGGTTTTTCGAAACAAATTGAATGAAAATGGCCAAGTCACTCGAAACAAAGCAAGGTTGGTATGTAAGGGGTATGCTCAAGTAGAAGGTGTAGATTTCGAAGAGACTTTTGCTCATGTTGCTAGATTAGAAGCAATTCGAATATTTCTTGCATTTTCAGTATTAAAAAATTTCAAAGTTTATCAAATGGACGTTAAATCAGCATTTCTAAATGGCAATCTAGAAAATGAAGTTTACATAGAACAGCCAAAAGGATTCCTCTTATCAGAAAACAAGGATTATGTGTGTAAGTTGAAGGCTTTGTACGGATTGAAACAAGCTTCTAGAGCATGGTATGCTAGGCTTGATAAATATCTACAAGACCAAGGATTCAAGAGAGGATATGCTGATAGTAATCTTTACATCAAAATTGAAGGAGATCATCAGTTAATTATTGTAGTGTATGTAGATAATATAACCTTTGGAGGAGATAATGAGGAAATGTCTAAGATATTTGTCGAAGATATGCAAAAGAAATTTGAGATGTCCATGTTAGGTGAGTTGTCATTTTTCCTTGGTTTACAAATCTTTCAATCTAACAAAGGAATATTCATATCCCAAAGCAAGTATGTAAAGGAGATGTTGAAGAAATTCTATATGGAGGAGTGTGCCCCTGTTAGCACACCTATGGCTACAAGTACGAAGTTGAGCAAAGATGATGAATCTCCGAATACTGATCAAACTCTTTACAGATCAATGATTGAGAGTTTACTATATGTGACGGCATCTAGGCCAGATATCATGCAAGCAGTAGGTATGGTTGCACGATTTCAAGCAGCTCCAAAAGAAACACATGTGCAAGCCGTAAAACGTATATTTAGATATTTAAAGAGAACCTTGGATTATGAGTTGTGGTACCCAAGAGGTAAAGACTTCACATTGGTAGCGTACACGGATTCAAATTGAGTAGGTTGTGTAGATGATAGAAAAAGTACAAGTGGAAGAGCTTTCTTTCTTAGAGATAGCCTAGTATCATGGTTGAGTAAGAAGCAAAATTCTGTATCTCTATCCACAGCACAAGCAGAGTATATAGTAGCAGTGCTATGTTGTACACAAGTTCTATGGATGAAACAAACCTTGAAAGATATCAAAGTAGAGTATAATCATCCAATCTCCATATTTTGTGATAATACTAGTGCAATAAGTATTTCGAAGAATCTATTTATGCATCCCATAACTAAGCATATCCCTGTACAGTATCATTTTTTGAGAGAACAGGGGGCAGAACAACAAGTAAAATTGGAATATGTTTCCACATCCGAACAGATAGCAAATATCTTAACTAAGCCACTTCCAAAGGAAACATTTGAGTACCTACGACAGAAGTTGGGAGTAATTTCTTTTGCTTCTTGCCACTGAAGGGAAACATCAACTGAGGGGGAGTTAAGTACTAGTGCTTGGATAGACTATTTGCCATTGATGTCAAAGGGGGAGAAGTACAAAAAGAGGATGTCACAGAAAGGGGGAGCTACAACAAAGAAGGATTCAGACATAAGAGACAGTGCCGCAAGGGGGAGCAGTTTCAGTATGTGGTTGCCATCAATGACAAAGGGGGAGATTGTTGGAATATTGTCATTGATGTCAAATGGAACTATTGTCAGAAGTGAATGGAATTGATTGCCAGAAGTGAACGTAAATATCGACGGAAGTGAACGGAATTGTTGCCGGAAGTGAACGGAATTGTTAATGGAAGTGAACGGAATTTTTGACGGAAGTGAACGGAATCGTTGACGGAAGTGAACGGAAATGTCGACGGAATTGTCAACCTTGGCCGACCTATTGGGAGGAGTTGTGACCGTTTGAAAGGACCTTTTCAATTGAAGAGTCACGACCTTAATTTGTGGCTTTTCGTGGGTTATAAATAAGTGCATAACGAATGGCAAAATAGTAGATTCGAAAGTGGAAGATATATAAGAGCAGAATTTTTAAAAGAAAATTTTTGTGAGAATATTAAAAAGAAAAAATCAGCAAGTATAAGAAAGAGTATAGCAGCGAAAACACTCAAGTGTAGATCGAATCTAAAGGAGATAAATCAAGTGTTCTATCATCCATTGTTTTGACAACAAATTTGAGATAGAAGAGTGATTTTTTCTAAGATGGTTGGTGCCTTCGTTTTGAAAAGATTGGTGTCTCTTGCTGAGTTGGTGCTCGGTGAAAGGGGTTGGTGCTCCTGTAGGTTGGTGCCTACAAAATTGTTTTTGGGGTTGGTTCTCTAGTAGGTTGGTGCCTACGAATATTTATATTAAGAGAATTTCTCCGTGGTTTTCTCTCGAAAGGGTTTGCACGCAAATCTGTGTCTATTTGCATTGTGTGGTTTTGCATTGTATTCTTTGATTGCTTTGAATATATTAATTGTGGAGTAATTTGAGGTTTTGGATTTAAGATTGATAGTCAAAAGTGAATAAATATCTTATACTGATTCACCCCCCCCCTCAGTATAAGCGTGTGCTTAACACCTAGTTTAAACCAACCATAGAGGGTTGCTAGTCCAACTGAGTTTAAGGGACCACAAGTTGTTGATCTGTTTTTTAGAGAGATATTCAAGCTACATAGATTGCCTAAAAACATTGTAAGTCATAGGGATAGCGGGTTCCTTAGTTTTGGTAGGAACCCTTTCATTTAGTGAAAACTGAATTGACTCCAACCACCACTTACCACCCTCAAACAGATGGGCAAACAAAGGTTATGAATAAGTGGATGGAGGGTTACTTGAGAAATTATGTGGCAAGGCAAGAATCAACTTGGCTCAAGTGGCTCTACATGGGAGAGCATTGTTACAACCCTACACACCATGTCCATTGGTATGACTCCTTTCAGAGCTTTGTATGGTTATAATACTCTTTCTTTTATGAATTTGGTTATTACAGACAGTAGAGTGCCAGGGGCAAGAGACTTGGTTGCACAAAGCAAAGAGATATTGGGAATACTCAAAGAAAATATCCAACATGCACAGAATATGCAGAAGTTTTATGCAGACCAACACCATAATGAGAGATCTTTTGAGGTTGGAGACGTGGCTTTCTTGAGAATGCAGCCATATAGATAGTCTTCTCTCAATATGAGTGGAGCTGAAAAGCTCAAATCTTGTTTCTATGGCCCATACAGGATTAAGCAAAGGATTGGGGAGGTTGTCTATGAGCTTGAGTTACCAGAGCACAACAGAATACACAGTGTATTTCATTTTTCATGCCTCAAAAAGGCATTGGGACAACATATCATCCCTTCAGTTGAGTTACCCCCTCCGGATGATGAAGGCAAACTAATCTCGGTTCCTAAAGCTATCATAGATTTCAGAGAGAAAAAATTGAGGAACAAGATCATCACATAATATTTGGCACGTTGGAAGGATCTACCAATAGAAGATGTTACATGGGAGGGAGAAGAGATACTTGGGCATCTTAGTCTACAATCGCTTGAGGGCAAGCAATTATGGAAAGGGTGGACTATAATGACCTTTTTTCTAAATTGAACAAATCGGAATACCCGAAGCCTATTTTTTAATTTCACGTAGGCTAAAGTGAACTGGGAAAGGAAAATAATTCAATAATAATGTTTTAAGTTGTCCTTAAAGTCACTTTATTTAATAACTTAAAAAAGGACACTTATACATTATTATTAAGTGGGGCCAAAAGCAATATTCATTATATGGCCAAAAAGTAATTTTTATTATCAGGAAAAGGTGAATATTTAATTAAAAAATAATTCTAATTACTTTAGGGTGTGGGTGAAATTGGAAAAGTGAGTTTTGTAAAAGGATAAAAGGGCAATCATTATTAATTATGATTGATAATTCACTTTTGACAATTCATGGCAAAATCTAGGATTCTCCCCACTTTTGTTTGGGGACGAAAACCTTCATTGCAACCGGATTAAAGGACGAAACCCCTCCAGTCCATTTTGGTAGCTCCATACGAGGGTTACATTGGTTTCACACAGTTGGATTATCTTCAAACACACTGAAATCAGGGTTTGAGCAAAGAACTACAGCGATTTCAGCCATCAAGGCTGCCGTACTGCCTAGGGTTTGATTCCCCTGATTGGTGTCACACTGCTTTGGCAGTGTTTCACTCTCCAACAGCAAATTGTACCATTTGGGGGTCAGATTGTGAAGTGGAACTAAATCGCAGCAAGGGTTATTTGACATTGGCACAGTAGTAGGGGTTCCAGCAGCAAAGAGCCACTTCCAGCAGCTAAGAGTCACTTCCAGCAGCTTTTGTACCTGCCTATCCATCGTCGTACAGCTGCTGTACCATCCCAAGTCAGACCGTAGCTCCAAGGGCCTGGCATCACCAATACAGTCCAACTGTACCAGCTAGGCAATGAAATCAAAAGGGTTTTGCTGTCAACTGTATACTCAGACCTGCAGTCACAGAAAAAATAAAAACTTGCTCAATTCAAGGGTAGGGTTTGGTGTATACTGTAAAAGATTCAGTCTTTTACGGTTTTATGACAGCTGATCTATTTCCAGCTGCTATACCAATCAGACAGGGAATCGCCATACTGTTGCAGGCAGGATTTTTGGTATTTTTTGATGATTTTCAGATACTAGAATTGTATTAGAGTTTACCGTGGTATTAGTGATTTCTTAATTTGTCTTCGGGCACACTTTCTATATTTTCAATTGACTGAAATTAATAATACACTATAAGATATCGGTATTTGGAATTGCATGAGGTATTTTTGGTGTTGATTGAATTATCAGGACTATCTATAAAATTCAGAATTCCTATTATATCTGTAAAGGGATATTTCATATATATATATATAAGAAAAACACTCTTCACGTCCATTTGAGATAGAAGAAACCTCTCTGTGGGTTGAAGCACGCTGTCAAAGCTTGCTACGTGAAAATGATGAATATTACTTGAATGAACAGTTTTGAGCAAATCCATTGTGTCCCGGACCTTCATATAAATCCAAACAATGAACAACTTATTTTTAGTACTTTATGTTGATGACTTGATCATCAAGCAACGCCCTCTTAATGCATGATGCAAAGCAAAGTCTGATGAAGACACGTCATATAACAGACTTGAGTTTGATGTATTATTTTCTTCATATGCAAGGTTGGCAAGCAAAAGATAGAACATTCCTTTTCCAACCCAGTTATGCTATAGACTTGTTAAAGTTTTTTTTAATTGAGGATTGTAAGTCTTCTCCCACTCAATTTGAGACAAGAACTAAGATGATAACATATTATGATACTGAGGAGGTTGATGGAGTCTTCTAGAGACTGTTGGTAGTCTTCTTTCCTTGACTCACACAAGACCTGACTAATCCTTCAAATGTTGGCATGGTTCCGTATTCATGCAAAATCCTTTTGTTTCACATTGGAAGGCATCCAAGTGTATCTAGTGAAACTTTAAGAGCACTTGCTTGGTATAGAGTAGACTTCTGGTCGTGATACCATTTGACTGGGTTCAAAATACTAACTAGGTTGGGAATCGGGATCATCAAAAATGTAGTATGCACATGGTATAAGACAGTCTAATTGAGATAGGTCCTTCAAGAGTTAGGACTTTGTCAACAGAATGCTACGTCATTGCAGTGTGATAAAAAAATGCTATTCAGTTCGTAAAGAATCTAGTTTTTCATGTGAGGACCAAGCATGACAAGGTCCATCATCACTACATCAGACAGTTGGTACATGAAGGTCCTCTCCAACTGGAGCTATGCAAGGCCAAAGCCCAAGTGGTCAATATATTCATGAAGACCTTGATAGACACTAAGTTCATCAAGTTCAAAGATATGTTGGGAATCGAAGAAGTTGCTAATGAATGGGGTTGTTAGATATAATGCATACTTCCCTGGTATGTTTGGTGACTCTTGCGGTGTCCCCAATTTAAACATTGAATGAGGGTTGTTAGCGCTTATTTACACATCTCGGCCAACTTGGAGAAGGTGCTTCTGTTATTTTCAAGTGGTTTCATTTTAGTTGCTAGTGGTTTTACCCACGACGACTTGAGGGACTTGCACAAATAAGTTGCGTTAGATTTATTTGTATATCACATCAAACAATAATTTTACGTTCCTATCATGACCTGTGTCTCTCGTGTCCATATGTGCAACTTATCGTGCAACTTTACCTTTCATTCTTTATCGTCTCCACTTAGTCTCTTTCTAAAAAAGCTTTGTTGATCTTGACCGGCTAGGATTGTTTTTGACAAATTTTGACCCTGCACAAGGTTTTGTTATGGCTGCTTTTTCCATTTCTTGTTTGGGTGTTATTGCAAAAGTTCCTCCAGTCTCTCAATGGTCATATTGAGAACTAAAATCCATAAGAAAACTATCTACAATCTGCCCCAAAATGGATGTGATTATACTACAATTATCCTTCAAGAATTTAAGTGAGATAGAGGTATGGGGTGGCCATTAGAGTACATCCATTGATTGCAGGCTGTCTTTTATAATCATCATCATCGGGCTGACTTTTATAATCATCATCATCGGTTGCAATATGAAATAAACCATGGAAGCATTGCACAATCCCATTTGCATTGCCTAGAGAATTAATATGATATTTAGCTTGAAGAGAAGTCATAAAAACGCCAGAGGGTATCTAAGTTTACATACACAAAAATGTTTCGAATACAAAAATTGATGGAGAACAGCTGGAAAAAAATTTACCATGCACCTGCTCGTAAGTACATCCATGAGTGACAAAGAGACCTGGTGTAGAAATGAACCTTAGAAGTTGAAAAGACAACTAAGCCTAAAGCTGAAATGCTTAAAAATTTAAAAGCAGAACAAGATGGAGTGAACTCAAGGCAGGTGAACCCTACCCATAGAATAAAAGTACAAATATGAATAGCCACTTGGGGGACAGACCCCCAAAGGGAAACAAAAGGAAAAGAATCCAATGAAGACTAAGGTAGGAAACTGGCATAATCACATGTCTGTATTAAGGCTCAGAGCACAAGAAGGATAATCACCAACATCATCATCAACCACCACCACATGACCAATGCAAGATTTGAAAATATTCATGGGAGAATGTCCCAAGCTAAGGGGGCCCAGTTGTGTACTCACTTAGTCTTCTGTTTCTGTTTTCCATGGCATTTAAACAATTCAATTTTCGAATATAGCTTGCTTTGACCTTTTTTCTGAAATCTTTTACTTTTATGTATTTCTCTAATTTCTTCCAACTTCTATGAATATTTAAATTATGTGTCATAACCCTGTTTCCTAAATTTTTTAAAGTAGTGTCTCCAAAAACCATAACCATTTTAACGAACGATATCCATTTACTTGTTTCAATTGACTTATGCTTGAAGTGTTGTGACACTATTTATATTTTCGGGGGTTGCATTGCATGTTAAAGTGCTTTAGTGAGATGAAACCAGATACAAAAAGAACCAAACAGATGAGTTTGTAATTAGTGAGCAAAAAAAAATTCGTCCTTTGAATTGACAAATGCTATCACTTATTGGTTGACAAGTGATGAAGCTTCTCCAACTGCATGCTATGTCTATATTATATATACCACTCAGGCGACTCTAGAAGATTGAGGAGTGAGCATCAGCGAACCCTGGTCGAGCGTTCCTCAACATCCTTTCCCATTGGTCGAGGGCATACACGTAAATGACCTCAATCTATCGATCGAGCACCGACTACAGATAGTCTCCCTCCTCCCCCAACCCAACTTTATACAAAAGGCAGTTGTGGGGAGTGCCACGCACTGAAGTCCAATGTAAACAGAATTGGAAGCTGACTCTCAGATTATTGTTAAAAGGAACTAGAATAGAAACTTTCTCATATCCATGGGCCAAAATGAAAGAACTTGTTTAATAACTCATTTGAATTGATTCACAAAGAAACAGGCTGCTAAATACCAAAAAAAGAAAGAAAGAAAGGAACAAATTATATTAATGTCCACGGATGACCAAAAGTAGGTCAATGGAACTCAAGGATACAACCGTTAACAATAGAAAGTTCAAGGAAAGAGAATCCAAGAAACTAAAGCACACAGACGAAGTAAGCATTGTGCCACGAACAAAGGTGGTAATGGAACCAATACAAATAGCAATGAGGAGCGAACAATAGCCACCAAAAGCATGTGTTGATGAAGACTCTAAGACCTCATTGGAAACCTCTGTCTGTGTTGGAAGTGGAAGGGCTATCTAACCCATCATCAATCATTATGAGAAGATCTAATAGTGTTCATCCGGGAGTACCCAATGTCGGAGGGGCCCGATTGGGAGATCCTAGGGGGAAGCAAAGCACTTCCTCTAGAACCTCCCCTAGCATCCAAGGACAAGATACTTCCCATAGTATAAAAGAAACTAGTAATGTAAGTCTATCCCTGTGATCTGGGGGGTGGCCAATATGTAGTAGGTCCATGTCATCAGGTAGGGGCGGAACCATGTTGATGGGAAGAAGCAAATCCACGATGCCAAGGGAGAACAAGATGGGGATTTGAGCACTCTGATTAGTAATGATATACTAAGAGAAGTGCTCCCTAACTGATTTATCAACTTTGATGTGTGATGCACCAATGTCCAAGGGGCGCTTAGTGTTGCCTATCATGTGGATGGGCTGAAAGAAAGAGGTGATCAACATGGGGGCTCTAGAGCCTCTGGGCTCCTCCTGTAGGAATTTGCGCTAGAGGGTGATGACCTCACAAAGATAAAGATCCAAGCACCATTGGTTTGGATATCTAAAAAAAGTAGATAAAGAGATGGTTGAGTCCCTATAGAGGCAGTGATATTGTCCCTAGATCTCATAGTAAATGGGGCATCTAAAAATGAAGTGTTCCTCGGTCTCCACCTTTTGGAGGGAGCAAAGACGAGAGATCTGATCCGGATGAATAATGTGATGATTTGTTTAAACCCAAAGCTAGTGAGAGCGCACTCTCGTTTGGCTAAGGGGAAACCTCAAGCCATGGGACCAATGGCGCTGGAGATAGTGAGGGCAACAAATAATACCATTCACTACTTGTAAGAAATGCTCAACATAGAAAGCAAGCTTGAGGTTGAGCAACTCAAGGGAGGAGATCCAAGGGGTAGGGATATGTTGTCTGTAGATGTCCTCTCTGGCAACTCTAGTGATGAAGTCCTTTGTGGGAAGGAGTTTGGGGGGGCATCCAAAGAATACATGAGGAAGCAGTCGATCCATAAAGATGCCAATAGAAAGAAGGAGCAACCTAGTCTGAAAGTACCAACAACGTTAGCATATAGTGGGGACCAATGAAGCAATCCTCTCTGAGAAGCAAAGTGATAAGTATGGATATCTCTCACAACCAGAAGCTCAGACCACTACGGACTTGAGTCTGTGGGTGTAAAAAGTAAGCCTGAAGATAGTCTCAAGGCGTAGCGGTTGGGCGGCAGATTCAGCTTGGACGATATGTTGAGGAATTGTCTGCTTGCAACGGATCATATGCTATAACATGAGAGTCTGGACCCTATCAATACAGGCCCAGTCAACGGCCCCCAAGCTAGGTACCCACACCTCTAAACCATATAAAACTATAGGTTTGATGATTGCATCAAAAAGGTGTAACTTGGAAGGAAAGACTTGGAAGTGGATCTGAAAACATTGACATTCTATCATAAAAAGAGAGGCATGCCCCTTGCAAAGGCACGGATGAGAAGCAAACTTCATGTTAAAGCATGGGCCAAAGAATTGGACCCCTAAATAAGTGTAGGCTGATGTGATCTCTAAAAGTTCCCCTTTGTAGAAATACTGAAATATGGAGAGAGAACACTTGGAGATATTGAAGATCATAACCTTAGTTTTACTAAGGTTGACAACAAGCTGTTAGAGTTCGCAAAAATGAGCAAGGGTATTATTAGCCAAAATGGCTACCATAGGCCATTACATTTCAAAACTTGCTATCTAGACTTCTTTAACTTTGTTGATATCCTTTTTCATGCCTATGACTTGTCCTATGAGGTCTTCTAGGTTATGATGTCTAGCTAGGTGGTCTTGGAGTGCTTCAAAGGTCTCATGAAATGCATTGTGAAGACTAGTAGCCTAAGGCATTTGATAGGTCAACCTATTATGCAATTTGATCAATATATGAGGGCTTAGCAAAGTTTAAGGTACTTTTGAAGAAGTTAAGGTTTCTGGAGAGGTTAAGGTTAATGTCGTGCTTAGTCTAGGCCTTCCCAAGACCTCTTTCTTGCACAAGTCTCTTTTGTCATAGGTGATAAGGTCTAAGTCAATCAAATGAACCTTGTCATGAATAGGAAAAGTATGTGAATGAAGTCATTAAATGAATCTCAAGTTTTATGTGTCAACTTGCATAGTCTAAGCCTTTTCAAAAGCCTCTGCATACTTGATCATCATGCTTCAGGGTTTGCAATAGCATCTATAGGTCAAATATAGTGTCTTGTACATACCAATGCACTTTCCCAATTCCATGAAGAGGTCTTAACATGGATATGATAAGGTACAGGTCAGAAATGACAGCTATAAGTCTGAAAGAGCAATGATAGCCTGCAAAACAGTTACAAATGCATGTCATGAGCCATTCAAGAGGAATAAAACGTGTTTCAAGAAGCTCAAAGGATCAGGGTACATTGATAAAGCTTCACCGAGGCCAAATCATGCTTGTTTGAGCTTGAAAAAGTCAGATCAAGTCAAAAAATGCATCAAACACCTCATCGGGTTCTTGGCAGCTAGTTGAAGGTTAGTTTGCAATGCTTGTTTCACGCAAGAGAAGAAGAGTTGGATCAAACGCTCCTATGGGTTGATGGAGACCCTTATACCCTTGAGATTCCATGCATTAGTTATGGGTTTGAGAAGCCATGCTTTATGAACAATCACTAACAAAATAAGGTGTCAAAAACTCTTGCAAAACCCCATGGGCTCAGTTTTCTTCTTGCAATGGTATCTCAAAGTTGATGAAGGCAGTTTGATGAATGGAAAGTGATCTTAGAGCTTAAGGAGCCCTTGCAATATCATGCTAAGTTCAAGAATCTCAAATGTGTACTTGTATTGGCTTGAGAGAGCTCACTTGCATTGATTTGGTATGACAGGCAGGGTTGTTGATGATAAAAGATGTTTTCATGCATGAAAATGATGGTATTTGTTTAGGAATCATTGTCCTTGATCTCCTCTAGCCCCTCAGGTCCTTCCAAGGCATTATCTGAGCCTAAATAGATTAAACATCAAGAAAATGTGAAGTTGCAGGATTGTAGGTGTGGATAAGGTGAATGTTTTCTGTCAAATATGGTACTGTTGAAGAGTTTTGGGCTCGAAATGAAAGCCAAAGCATATGGTACGCATGTGTACCAACCTCTCACATCTCCTCCATGCTCATTCAAGCCCACATTCATTCCCAATGTGCCTTTCTTGCACCAAACCAAGGGTACAGTCGTCAAGAGAGAGGATACAAGCCAGTACAATAGGATTTGAAGAGAGATTACAAATTTTGTGCCAAATGTGAGAGGTGGAAGGTTAAGAAGGATAGTACATGTTTAGGGAGAGATGTCAGTACTATGTAGACCCCTTTTCATAAGGAGAAATCGCACGTTCTGAGCAATGAAGGTGTGGAAGGGTTTTAGGCCTCTTGAGACCTCAAAAAGGCAATAGAACATTTGAAACCCAATCTTGTATAAACCAATAAAAGGAATTGGTTTATTGTTAGTGTAAAAGGTCTGTAGCTCCTAAAATAAGAATATCTAACAGGAAGGAAATACTCCTTGATCATTCTCAACAAGAAGTTGTGAGGTGGCAGTCCGTGAAGACCACTGAGGAGGAGGTTCTTGAACAAAGATCAAGAGTGAACAAGAAAGCATATGACCTGTGAATAAAGTTTAGGTTTTAATGCACTCTAATAAGTCTATGTCGATGGTCACACCTAAATCATATCCCCTATAATCTCTACAAGATCATCCATAGTCAAAGGCGGCAAAAAACAAGGTATTTGTGCACCTACAGGTATGAGCAAAAGAACTACAGGTTTGTTCTATTTTGAGGCATTTGAAAGTCTTATGATCAGTTAAGGAGACTCTGGACTTGAGCAAAGCTACAAATATCTCTCATCAACCTCTCAATGACCTCCATGGTGATGTGACAGTCCTCAAAGTAAAAGAGTGAATTCAAATAGCACCACTGCAATGGTTCTAAACCTGAGATAGACACCTACAAGGCTGTGCATAGAGATGATCAGAGGAAGGGCGAGTTTGCATAGAATATGAGGTGTAAAAGACCAATTGCCTCCTCCTCCTTGGTGAGTTTTATAAATCACAATAGACCACTTCTAAATCAAAGAACAGGAGAATAGTGCAAACACATAGGCTCAGCTTGACTGAGTTAGGACTGTGAATTATTTCATAAAGAAAAAACATATTCTTTGCATTGAATAGGAGATGGGAAGCTAGTGAAGCATGTGGAAGAGTCAAGGATATAGGTACACAGGGTGCTAAAGGTGTCATGAAGGTCTTCATAGGTTGTTAAGGTGAGAAATGGAAGAAAAGGGGATGAGAAGCCTAAGGAGGCCTAAAACCCTACATCCTGATAAATAAGAGCTAAGGCAACATGAAGCCTCAAAACACATGAAAGAACATCTGCAAGCATGATAGGGGTTGTTGTAGACCTATTAGAAGCAACTCTAACCAATAAAATGAATTTTGAAGGCTTCTAGGCCTAGAAACCTCTTCTCAGTCTCGACACACAGGTCTACCAACCCAAGAAGGTCTAAATTTGCTTGGAACTCCACTGAGAAGATGCATGGGAAGGAATGGAGCTTGGAGATGTTCAGGAGATTTTCACACTCCATCTTTATGGCATTGGTTGTTTTCAAGGGAACATGTACAGTATGAACAATCACTAAGAAGGGAGACCACTCAAAACCCTCCTGTCACCTTGTAAAGAACTTGAGAAAAGACAATTTTTTGCTCAGAACTTGAATGAGAAGATGCATGGTTTCAAATGGCTATTGGAGGTGTTAATGAGGTCCCCCTAATCCAAAATTGTGGCATTAGTTCATAAGTTGAGACCATAAACTTTATGAATAATCGTTAACAAGTTAAGGACTCTAAAACCCTCTTAAAACCCTCCTCGGAATCCAATGTCTGAGTTTTGCATTCTAAGTGGTTTTAATGGGCGTGAATGGTCATGAAATCACCCTGTTGGCATCTGAGGGTCTCATAGGCACCTGTTTGAGTCATTTGGTGGCACATGTGGAGTGGAAGAGGGAAGAAAATGGCCAAAGAGGCTGCTTGTCAAGCATATTTTCAGAGGTTCGTGTAGGTCTGAGTTTCTTAATCAGTGTAAGAGGATTTATAGGCCTTGACAAAGGTATGGTTGCCCTCAAACATTCATTAGAAAGACTCCCATGGTGCTATAACGGTCTATTAAGTGAGAAACCAGACCCAATGAAGATTGTGTCTTCTTGCTTGCATAGAGGACTGAGTTGCAGACCTCTTCAAGGTGATTTGAGACATGATAACTTTCAAGGTATCCCTTCTAAGCATCTCATACCATCCTTAAAAGGCTCTACAAGTTGTGAACAAGTCATTCTAATGACTAAATGTAGTCTTGAAGTGTCTAATACATAGGAATATTGAACATGATCCCTCAGTATGTCATTGAAGATCTTTGAGGGAGAAGTGTAGCAAAGTTGAAGGGTTTCAAGATACCTAAGTTAGCCTAAGACACCACTGCAACATTTGTTTGAAGATTCCTAGGCATAAGCTAGGTGTCAAGATGGTCAAGGGGAGTTGAATCCAATGGAGAACATGAGCTTCATAGCAAAGGAGTTTCAAGACATGATGAGACTTGGAGAGGCCAGTGATGCAAGAGGAAGGTCAAGTGTCAAGTTTTCAAGTTGTAACTACCTCCTTAAGAGATGAGTTATAACTCCTCAACCAAGAACTCGTATGCCACATTGAAGATCATAATCTCATGTAGTAACACATGTTGACGAAGATGGTAGGACTGTTCGCCAACCTCTCTTGGCACTTGTAACTGATCCATGACAGATTTGCAGCCATCATTGGTTCTTGATACCTCCCTTTTCTCTCTCTTCTCTCATTTTCTCCTATAGGTACTGCCTTGAAAGGCTTGTAATGGATCCTCAACCTGAGTATGGTGAATCCCTACTCCAATAACACTTGTACTTTGCCTTTGAGATGAATCCAAGCTGATTTCCAGCCTTCTTAATGCTGCAACTAGTGTATACTCATGGTAGTTTGATGAATGTTAGCGATAGTCTGCAACTTCCTTCCATTCGTCCTATCTTCTTACCTTGTTTGCAGGTTTGTTAGTCATCCTAGTAGGTCATATGAAAAGTGCTACATGATCTTGCAATAGCTAAGTGTGGAGATTGCTTCACTAGTGTCTCCTATGAGACCTCTTGATCATCCCATCTTGGTTAGTGTCTTGATCTTAACCTTCGTATTGAAATACTGATGCTTGGAGACTCACGTTGAGTTAGTGCAATAGTTTTTAGTCCTAATTCATGTTCTTAGTGTAATATAGGCAAGTGGAGGATACTAAGTTTGGTGCATCACCTCCCATTTACTTGTTTTCAATCATTTCTCTCCTTTTTCCTAGCAAGCAATAGGTTTAGTAGTAGTTTCAGGTAATAGCATCAAGGAAGCTAGCCCTATCTAGAGATTCACCTTATTGATTAGGCCACCCATAGCCTAGAGGTGTTTCCATGCTATCAACTAAATGAGGAAGGCTTGAACAACCTCCTCAAGGGTGCAATTTAAAGTGATCACAGGTATCAAGCTGTCGTTGCAAGCTGTCAATAGAGTGTGAGAGGAGAACATGGTCGCCAAAAAGAAAGATGGCCATAAGCAACTCATGCAAAAAACAACCATCATCTATACGAGTGTGCTACCGAAGGAACTCCTCAAATTCATCAATGTAGATGCTGAAAAGTGTCGGTGAAATAGGGCATCCTTGCTTGACCCCAATGGTACTCTTCACAAAGTCAAAAAAACTGCGTGAAGTACGAAACTACCCAAGCACTGTCTCATAAAGCTTCCAAGTAGCAGTAATCAAAGAATCTAGGATACCGATATCTTTCAACTTCTTGATAAGCAAGTGTCTCACGACCAAGTCAAAGGCTTTCTTGAAGTCAACAAAACAGCAAAATACTTTGGAAGCCCTGTGACGAGCTTCTTCAATAATAGCGCAACGTGTGAAAACGTGGTCTAATAGTCTGATAGTCCTTTCTAAAGCCAACCTATCCCCTAGCTCTGAGATTATTCCTTTCTAAGTACTTTGACAACTGCATGTCTAACACTATGGTATAGAGTTTGGCAAATGTATGCCCTACCGTAATGGTCCTATAGTTTCCAAGGATAGAGATATATCCGAACTTGTGAATAGGGTGAATAATGTGATGGGACCCTGAGTGAGGGAAACCTGAATACAACACCTTATTAAATAGTGTGAAAGGGGAAGGCAAAGGAATCCACACCATATTGGATGAACTCAGCTTTGAGACATTCACAATCAGTTGCTTTGCTGGTGCACAATTTCAAAATAGCTCTCTTGACAGAAGAAGTGGAGAAAGTAGAGGAGGATGGTGGGGGCGTGGCGGCAGTCACAGCTTAATGGACAAGAACATTATTAGAGGGAACTAGCGTAGGAAACCCATGTTTCAGGGGTGATGTCAAAAGCTGTGATTTTTCTTGGGAGAAGAGTACACCAAAAAATCTGGGGTGAGTGGTGGAGATCGGCAAGGAGTGTAAGCCGTCTAGATGCAATAAACTCCCAAGGCTAACCCATTCAAACCTTATATGTTGGAATGATTAGCATTTCAAAGTTAAACACAAAAGTTGACCACAAGGGTGTGAAGGCCCAAAAAAGATCCATCCATGATAAAAAAAAATTGCAAATTCTAAAAATGAAGAGCTGGGCATGAACATAAAAGAATTGATCTGTGCAATCTACAAAAGCTGCCCAGTGTACAAAACACAGTAGCAGACATTTTCAAAGGATTTCAAGAAGTGACCATTTATAAAACACAATGCATTCTTATTTGTCTATCATCTGAAGTTGTTTAAAAAACAATTGAACAATTTTTATGAGTACTGGTTTTATAAACCTATGTTCTCCAATGCTCCCTTTAAATACCGTCTTTGTGATTATCTTAATTCCTAGAGTTTTAAACTCGTCTCATCTTCCATTTTACTTTTGCAGTACATTAGTAATGATGGAACATACATAAAGACCAGGAAATGGAATCCCACTTCAACTTAAAAGAATTTCCAACAAAATAACTACACAACATGATAACCCCTTTCTGACAAGAAAGGAATCTCCAAGGTTGTTTGAAAAATAACTCCCCATAAAGCAGGGACCATTTGTTTGATACATTCCAACTTGTATATGCAGTTCAATCAATTGCAATTCAAGCCATTATAGATGACAGGAAAAATATTGGCATTCAAAAATTTCCTTACCAGGAAGTGCATGATTGCTTTAGGCACACGGTCCTGGATATTGTTTCTGACGATATCATAATAAGACCTCAGAAGTATTTTTGTCGCTGCTATTCCAATGGCTATGTGCTCTGTTTGTGCTTCAGTGGGTTTTAATATAGCCGGAGGCTGGATGCAGAAAAAAAAATAATTAGCTCAATAATAAATAAATAAACTACAAACTGCTTATCCGTTCAAATCAAGTTTACCTCTTCCAAGTGAATTATGGAAGATACATGGCTGGGCTCCACATTATCTACAGGCTCAGAATTTTCTTTGATTGCAGAATTACCATTAGCAAATAAACTTGAACAAGCATCATTAGCGGATAGAATTGTCTCCCCACCAGCAGCAGATAGAATTGTCTCCCCACCATTAGCAGACAGTGTTACTTCCCCGCCATTAGCAGACAGTGTTGCTTCCCCACCATTAGTAGACGGTGATGCTTCCCCGCCATTAGCAGATGGTCTTGCTTCCCCACCATTAGCAGATGGACTTCCCTCTCTGCCCTTAGCAGATGAGATTGTCTCCCCAACATTAGCAGATGGAATTACCTCCCAATCATTAATGGACGCATTAGGTTCCCCAAGTTCGAATATGGAAGATATACCCCAACTTCCACGAAATGTGTACCCTGTTGGTATTGTCATGTTAGAAGAGGCTTCTTGTAAATAAAAAAAACTTAATTAAATTGAAGGTCATTTGAAAAGAAATAGGGGGAATCTGTCTAAATAGGGGTACACACCATTAGCTCCATACTTATCGTTCCGTCTAACCTGCTTTTGTAGTCAAGAAAAAAAATCAATTCATAAATTACTAAGAAGAAAAATCAGGATGAACTAAAGTGTTGAAAGAATATTATATGTAGCTCTGCTTCTTTATTATACAGTTCCATACGTACATAGTTTGTGAAAAACCGAGATGGACTGGCTCTTG
Source organism: Torreya grandis (assembly GCA_037957365.1). Classification (NCBI taxonomy): domain Eukaryota; kingdom Viridiplantae; phylum Streptophyta; class Pinopsida; order Cupressales; family Taxaceae; genus Torreya; species Torreya grandis. Next base: position 1,526,053 of record JARHVA010000739.1, on the reverse strand, counting down.
CAAGTATAGCTGGTAACTTCTGAACTTTATCTGTTGCTGGTACTCGATTAAAATCAATATTCTCCTGATTCAAGAATCAAACTATTAACTAGCAAAAGCCATAAGCCATATCATAATGCCATATATCTAACCCTAATGGCTTTACCCAGCCGATGGTCGAATGCAAGCTACTCAATGACGAACCTTGGTTTTAGGTGTGGGCATTGAAACAACTGGAGACCTTTGCTGTTGTCCTGCAGCTGCCATTGCTTTGCTGCCACCAATAAATGAATGATGCGAAGTATTGATATAGTCCATCTGCAAATCATAGTCCAGACACAGAATTTGCTTTGTCAAAAACCTGAATGAAGCAAAACTAAAAAAATTTGAAATGCTTTTTTATCCTGTCCAGACACAGAATTTGCTTTGTCAAAAACCTGAATGAAGCAAAACTATAAAAACTTGAAATGCTTTTTTATCCTGTAAGTACCTCCATTGCAATAAGATGCTCAACCATTGTCAAAGCTGATGTCAAGCCTTCATGCAAACAAGTGCCTAAAACTTCTTCAAGGCACCTTCGCAGCACTGGAAATCGAAGCAGATTACTAGTCTGGCATCTATTTGCCAGCTGCAGCAGGTATAGAATGTAATCAGTTAAAGAAACTGGACATAGTGCATTAGAAATACAGCTTTTACATTCTACTGTATTGCTATAAGAGAATTTTCAAGTGCAGAAGACAACTACACAGCAAATATACCTTTATTAGCTCATCATAAATGATGTGAACACACTGAAGGCTTGGATCTAAGAGCTGAGCAATCTTTCTCCTCAGTATAACTTGAAAGGGAACCTATCAAATTCAGTCTCATTGAATCTAATGATCAGTTGTAGTAAATCCATATTTCTTGTGTATTATTCAGAAAGATAACAAAGGAAGAAAATTTAATCCAAACCAAAAAATGACTGTCATAATTTGGCTGATATTATCTTTGCATTGCATAATAACTCTATTTCTCTCAAAAGTACAAAGCCAAATGTGGCAGCAAGTCTCTAATGGAGTTGCATGCACTACTAAATATGTGCATCCCAAGTTGTATAAAAATTTACAAAATAATTATTTAGAATATATAGATGCTTAAAATATATACAACGTTTAAGTACATACAACGTTTAAGTATGCAAAAAGGAGAACCCTAAACAGAAATTTGGGGAATGGAAAAACAAAATGAAAGTGAGAGCCCTAATATACAACAAAAAGGCTAACTCTAATTTGCCCCTTCTACGTCAAAGGCTTGCCACCAAAGACAAACTTTTCAAGATAGAACTTCATAGTCACCTGCCAAGGCAGGGGTAAAAGGCCTATGATCGCGTACGATTTAGTGAATTCCTCTTAAATGAATGTATCATATTGTTTGCAAAGCATTTTGGTTCCATGCCGACACAATTGCAAGGCAGTATCAAATGAATACAAAATAAGTATTAGAATAATTAGCCAAATAACGTCAACAATAGTTTGTTGTATGGGTGCTTTCTAATATAGAATTATTGTTAATTATGCATATGCTATCATTATCTTATAGTTAATCTGTTGAACCGATCAGGTTGTTCTTCAGAGTTAGGAGTTTATGGTTTGTTCCCGTGGCTATATATAGAAGCCACTCACAGATGTAACAAAACGGCTTGTAGTTGTAATCAATCTTATATAGTATCAGAGCCTGTTAATCAGTGAGCCTGAGTGCCTGTGAAGGAGAGAATCTTGTTGAAGTATTTGACAGCAGAAAAGTGAGGGAAGAAATGTTAAAAAACCATTGTGTGAGGTGCACCCTTGCATGTATCTGCCAGGAAATCAGAGCCTTGTCAAAGCAAGAGGAAAGCATTTGCTGTTTTTGCTGGGATAGGAAATAAATGCATCCAAAAAGCAAGGAAATATTGGAGGCGAATGTCTTAATATAAAGATTGTCTGAGCATTTGACTAGTTTTCACCAGAGCGCTTGAAGAGGTGGAACAGCAAGAAGAGTGAATGCATCGGATGAGGCGTGAATGCAGCCTGGAGCATTGAAGGAGAAGTGGCGCCCTGCATTACATTAATTTATTTATTGTTGTTTTGACAAGGAGGAGAGAGAGGTGTCACTGTGGCGTGACCAGCAAGGTGTAACCAGCACATGCACAAGGAATGAAAGCCTGATTGCTGAAGAGAAAGCATGATCTACAATTTCTGTTATGCACGTCCATTTTGTTGTACTCTTGGCATTGAAGCATTATGAAGAGCTTGATTTTCAGCAAAGAAACGTGATTGCTGAAGTGAAGAAGCATGGGCACATCTGGAGCGCAGTGTGGTGAATGGAGGTGCCTGAAAAAAGGTGCAGCCTGGGCGCTCAGCTTGGAGCTTTTAGAGGTTTCTAATGTTTTATTATATAGTTTGCAAATTATAAATATTTAAAGCTTCTACCTGGAAGCAACATGTTATGTTATTTTATTTAATATGTTATAGTAAAGATTCTTAGATTATAAACTTCATAAAATTTATCAAATATATGCCTTAAATTAGCCTGGGAAGGGTTTAAATCTGTAACTTCCAAGCGGGAGGGTAATTTTCCATGAAAATTTTTTAGTTTGTCTTTATTGGGTATGCAAACCCAGAAGTGATGTTTGTTTGTTCTAAAAAGTCACCATTTTCCAAATTTAATTGCTTTAGTGGTCTAAAAGGTCTGTATTTGTGGTGATATGGCTGGTATTCGGCATCTATATTTATTGTAATATCCCCTTCCGGTTGAAATACCGAATTATGGGATTTGTTAGCAAACCCTTTTTAAAAATAAATTTGACATTCTAAACAAACCCTGAATTCTAAAAAATAAAGGATAAATCCCTTTTAATTTGAAATTTTATAGAAATAATTAAAATAGCTGAATGCCCACGGAGAGCAGAATTTTTATTGAAATCCTACAATGCCGATACGGATACAGGTACGAGAATCGGATACATGGATACGAGGATTTGTTTTGGGGGGTTTGGATACATTTTGGATACGGACATACAAAAAATTAAAAATATAAAAATATAGCCATATAAGCAAAAATAACCACATAATATGCATAAAGGAAACAGAATAAGTTACATAACCACAAAACATACTCATAATTCAATGCCAAATATCATAATATTCAATGGTCAAACTTAGATTAGTTTTATAATAGGTACAGTGCAAATGTTACAGTGTATGGACAAAAATAAAGACAATTCAGCAAATTACCCAAGGCACGGTTTGAATCTTTTGTATTTCAAAAACATTGTGAATCAATGTTCAAAGCCCAATTAGTATGTAGAGAACTCTACAGTAGCTCATAACCGCACCATCTATATCATGTAACAGTAGAGTATAATGTACTTCATATCTTTTGTAGCAAAATGCGCCATCTATAGCTTATTTACCATTGCTTAAAACGCTGAGATCCTGAAGGAAATCAAAAACTCGACAACTTTTTCAGATGTGTTGCTTCATACTATGCCATTACAAGATTCTTGGCACAATAGTCAAGGTCTTAGCAAGGCTAGGATGCTTACTGATTTGGCCTTCATCGCGCTCTTGTTCTCCATGCTCCTCGTCGTTTGCCACAAATTCAGCTCCTTTCGAGTGCTTAGTCACTTTTTCCTACCACAGGACTCCTCTAAACAACTTTTTTGGCAAACCAAACGCTTCCTCTTCCACCTGAGATGGGCCAGAACAACCGCCCTTATGATTGCATATCATTAAGGCCACCATATTTCCCCTTCTATGCAAGTTCAAGGTTGTCAATTCCGAAGGTTTCCATAAACCACAACAATTAGTTCATGCCCCTTCAAAAACTGCAAAGGCAAAGGGATGGGTGACCGGTAAGGGACGCGCGTGCATGTAGGATCAATACACCTCAAACCACAAAACAAACTTAATGGCAAGCAAAACACAAACAATACGAAAGAAAAAGCAATAAAACAATTTTAAAGACAGTTTAAGAAATGATTAAAAATAAAAGACCACCATTTGCACCAAGGAGAGGAGAAACAATAAGCACAAAAGGAGCAAAGGTAACCAAGGCAAACCACTTAGAGAAAGCTTGAAGCACTATTAATGAAGGATGACTCTTCGTCTCCCCATTATAGATAAGATAAAATAAGATAAATATATTAATGTCCAACAAATGACCACAAAGGTAGGTCAATGGGACTGCACCGTGCAAAGCCAAAGGACTCAACAGGAAGACCTAAACAGGTCGTCTGAAAACAACAATAACGAAAAAGATAGGAGAAGAAGAGGAAGGAGAAGAAGCACCATGGGCCGAAGAGGCCAAGAGAGTAAAGGAGAGGTGGAGGGTGCCAAAGAGGAGGGGAGCGGAGGAGCCCCATCCCCAACACCCTCACCTAGTATCCAAGGCCGACTGGAAATAACTAGTGATATGCCAGTGCTTGGTAGTTGGAGCTGTGAAAAGTCTGGAATGCCTGTGTCTGGGAGAGATGCAAGCCCTGATCGTCCGCCTGGGGGACCCTCGACAAGTGTCATCTTGGAAGCCTCTAGTGTGGGGGGTAGGGCCCTGAGTCCTGACAAACCGAGTCTGGGGGTCTGCACTAGTGTCTAAATGCCACTTGGTGCCTCTCTTAGGGGGGAACACCACAAAGGAGGTAATTCGTTTAGTCATCGTATGTCTGAAAGGAGGGTGAAGGGTCTCATCACGGACTTTGAGAGTCTCTTGAAGATAAGAGCAAGGTATCTCTGATCGTAGTATCTGAAGAACGCTGCAAAAGATGGGCGCTCTCGAAACAAGAAATGGAATCTCCCTCTGATCTCGTAGTAGATGGGGCACCGAAAAATAAAATGTTCTTCAGTTTCAACTTCTTGGAGTGAGCAAAGCTGGCAAATCCTCTCAGAGCGATCTAGTTGGTGATCATATTCTACTCGAAGTCTATGAGAACCAGCTCTAAACTAACCTAAGCATATGCGAAGAGCCTGCAACCAATGCCGGGAAATATATGTACATCAAATAATCAATCCATCGTTGATCTCAAGGAAATGCGTAGCATAGAAGGCCATCTTCGGACATAACCCCATTAGAGGGTTGGTCCAAGGGTACTGGATGAACTGTCTGTAAATGTCATCTCTGATAATTCTATGCAGATCCCATTTGCTCGGTAGAAGGGGGGTAGGGGCATCCAAGGAGTAGTTGAATGGTGGAATACAGTCCATATGGATCCCGAGAAATCCAAGAAGCTGAAAGACTCCAGCATACCAGCATCGTGAGCAACCACCATGATTAGAAAGAGCGATTGCCTCAGAAGAGCAATAGACAAGGTAGATGTATCTGTCCCTACCAATTGGAGAATCTGAAAACCCCTAGATGTGGTGTAAAAGCAACACAAGGCTGAAAATAGTCTCCAGTCTAAAAGGAGGAGCCCCGAACTTTGCTAGGATGATATTGTGAGGATTCGTCTCCTTGCACCTGATGATACGCCGAAGTATGAGGATCTAGACTCGCTCCACAGTAGCCCAGTCCAACTCAAGAAGGGAGTGTCCCCAAACCTCAGATCCATAAAGAACCATGGGCCTCACAAGTGAGTCTAAGAGAGACATCTTAGATAAGATGTCCTGGAAATGATGGCGGAAACACTGTCTCTCTAATATCGCCAAAGAGCCATACCCCTTGTTGACATGGGGTTGAAGAGCAAACCAAAGACTGAATCGAGGTCCAGAGAATAGGACTCCCAAATAAGTGTAGCCGCAAGTGATATCAATCTCCTCCCCCCATAGAAGAAATGAAAATCAAAGGTCTTCAATGTATTGAAGATCATAACCTTGGTTTTGCCAAGGTTGACTGTCAACTGTCTGTGATCACAAAAGAGGGCTAAAGTGTCCAGTTATCTCTGAAGTCCTTCCACGGAGGAGGCAAGGAGGGCCACATCGTCTGCAAAGAGGAGAATGTAGATCAGAACCTAGTGAAGAAGACAACCATCAACCTCTTAGATATGGTCCCTGAGAAACCTCTCTAACTCATCAATGTAGATACCAAACAAGGTAGGAGATAGGGGGCAGCCATGCTTAACCCCAATAGTACTCCTGATAAAATCAGAAAAACCAGCGGAAGTGCATAGACAGCCCAAAACATCCTCATAAAGGCGTATTATAGCAACAAGAAGAGTCTCAAAAATGCCAATGTCTCTAAGCCTACAAAAAAGAGATTCCCGTGGTACCGAGTCCAAGGCTTTTCGAAAATCTACAAAGCAACAGAAAACTCTAGAAGAGCGGTGACATGCCTTCTCAATAATGGCCCGAAGGGTGAGAATGTGGTCAATGGTCTGATAAGCCAGCCTGAACCCTGCGTGCCCTTTGGCCCTACAGTGGTACTACTCCAAGAACTCAAAAAGTTGCGTGTGGACTATAGCATAAAGCTTGGAGAATGTGTGGCCCACCATAATTGTCTTGTAGTTATTCGAGTCTGAGGTGGATCTCGATTTGTGGATGGGGTGGATATTATGGTGGGACCAAGACTCCGAAAATCCTGTACAAACCACCTGGTTGAAGAGATCCATAAGATAGCTGCGTAAAGTGTAAAGACCATGCTTGAAGAGTCCCACCAAGAAGCCCTCATCCGCTACCTTACTGCAATTCATGGCTAAGATGGCCTTCTTTACATTCATGTAAGTGAAAATATGACAAGCAGAAGGTGGGGACTCAATCTGGATTTGAGGTTGGCCTGGGATGCCATTGAGAGCGGAGGTGTGAGTGAACATGGAGCTAGGGTCTAGGTCCTGGGGTGAAGAGGAATGACGAGGAAGAATGGTATGCCAGAGACGTTTGGGGGAGTGGCGAAGGGACGCACGGAGTTCACAACGTCTTCGGGATACAAAGGTGCATTTCCTATGGCGGAGGAGATGGCGGTACACAGAGTTGAGAGATGGGAAGGAGGGAAGGGCATGAGTGAAGGCAAAACGGAGCTATCGATGAAGGGCCTTACAATCAGCATCATACCACTGGTTCATGGGGCAGGATTTCCTCTTCGAGCTAGTGTGGGTGAAGTGGGGGAATGAACTCAGGGCCGCGTCATGAATAGCAGAGGAAAGGGTGTTATACATCAAATCGGCAGTCAACAAGGCAAACCAAGGAATCGATGGGAGAAGTTAACGGAGGTGGAGGGAAAAGGATACAAGGTCCCCCTCATCAAACTTCAAGATGGTGCGGGAAGGGCCCTGGGAGGGTGGTCTGCGGAGAGGAAAGGGTTGCATGATAAGCAAGAGGAATGGCGGAAATGCTCAGATGGTGGATATGAGCAATCGGGTCGGGAGTGGCCATGACGTAATCAACCAAACTAGCTCCCCCACAATGAGGTCTGCAAGTAAAGAACAGAGAGTCTGGGAAACACATAATGCCATTCAGGATCAGCAAATCCTGAGATTCCCCCATCTAGAGAAGGTGTCAGCTGTAGGAAGTCAAGGACCCTGTTCTATCCTCTGAATCCCGCTGAAGACCAACTAAGTCTGGGTCTGACTCCAAGGTACAAAGCACATCATCACCCCTGTCATGTAAGGAAACCTAGAGATTCTTAGTGTGTGCATTGAAATCCCCCAAAATGATGACCTCCCCATCTACCGAATATTGAGAGATGCCAATATAAAGGTCGAAGGGGTATCCATTCGGGCCATTATGGATGGCGAATGAAGAAGCTGGAGAAAAATAGCAGACTGCAACGAAAATGTCCCTAAGGTGCGGTGTGGTTTGTCTGATCTTAACCCAAAGAAAGCGGGCAAACTCATCTTCTGAGACTATGGAAATCTTGCTCCGAAGTGTGTTTCTGACCAGGCAAGCAACACCACCAGACCCTCTAACCCCTCCAGAACTCCGAGTCTCCTGTCTGCAAACAAAAAGCCAATGGTATCCCCTGATGTCTAGGAGAGGGCAAACAAGGCTCACATGCATCTCAATGACAAAGAGGAGGTCTGAAAGGCCTAGAGCATCAAACAGAGTACCTGGAGAAGACCAATATGACCCATTCCCATTCCAGCAAGTGATGGAAATGCCCTTGTTCCAACTCTCCCAGCAAGACCATCATTTGGAACCAGACCCTGGAACCCAACCTGGAGGAAAAGAATCCTGAATCACAGGCCTGAGGTTGCAAATCACTGCCCATTTCCCTGCTTTTTTGGCTGCCATAACAACTTCACAGGATATTCTGAGTTTGGCCACTTGCTCTCTAGTAAGATCTTCATCAAGAAAGACCTTATTGGGGAGAGAGAATAGCTTACGTTTGGCTCTGAGTGCCCTAAACTTGTCCTCTACTGATTTGAAGCGAAGAAAAAGAGTGGAGTCTTGTCCAAGCCAAGCTCTATCGAGCTACACATCTGGCAACCCCAAGTGTTCAGTGAGGACGTCCGAAGCAATGGTCAAAGGGTCTGAAGAAGGGGGAGGGATGGGTAATCCTCTTACCTTGAGATTGAGCTCCCTAACTCACCTGGTTCTTTCCTCTATGAGTTTGGTTTGAACAACTTCTTCCATCGCTTTCAAAGGAGGGTCCTTTCCCTTCACCACTTGGGCACAGGTATCCATTTGTTTCTTGAGATTTTCTTGCTGATTTCTGAATTCCTCTTGCTTGTGTTTTAAATCTGAAATCTTGTCTTGTAGTTGGACATTAACAATGGCGGTAGGTTGGGTGGTATCAGCGAGCTATCTTTGCCAAGCAATGTTGTCTACCTCTACCATTTCCATCCGAGTTGTAAGCTCAAACACCTCAGCTCAGAGGGCTCTATTAGAGAATTCCAAGGCTTCTAACCTATTGATCAATTCCTCAATAATGTTGGGCAGACCCCCCTCGTGTTGACCCTGTTCATTTTTCCCATAAATGGAAATTACCTGTGCTGCAGGGGTGGGAGGAGGCATAGTGGTCGAGAAGACTACCTGCAATGGTGATAATGTGATAGACCTGCTGGCAGATTCACCCAAAATCCCCAAATGATTAAATGGCTTGTGCATCAAGGATGAAACCAGACTCGCAATTGCAGGAACGTCATAGACCACGAACCATAAAGAAAACGACTGTATATTTCTGTGAATGTTTAAGCTGCGACTATATCTTTTCGAGGTATAAAGGAGGCTTTCCCCGTGCCCTAGCTTGTCTGTTATATGCCTCGAGACTGTATTCAATAGTGTCGAATGAGCTCTTGAAAACGCTTCGTCGAACTAGGGTAGCAAGCGAAGGATTCGCGGGCGAGCAGAAGCAATGGATGAACCACCAATCCCGAACGAGCCAAAGACACGGTCGAATATGAGGGGGAACTCATACAAACAGTCACGGGATCACAAATCCTGTCGAAACCTGTTGGAAATCTCAATTGCAACAGAGAAATCGCGATTTGCAGAGAGTTCTAGAAAACGCAAGTCGAACAAGTCTAGTCCTGATAGTCACTGAGAATCGCAAAGAGAACTACGAAGATATACTACAAGTTTCTATTTCCAGGCAAGCTGTGTCAATGCGTCATAGAGCGAGCAGAGGAAACCTCTCAGAACGTGATTTGGGCCTGGGATGACATGTTCTTCCTTGTATGCTCGCAATCCTTTTTTCTCTACCTTTCTCTGTTTGTGATCCTTCCTTTCCTGCTCATGATCCTCATGTATTTCCTTTCCTGCTCACGATCGTTAGAACATTTAGTAGTGAGGCATACACGTCACAAAGGCGTGGATGTTTCGTCCAATAAGCTTTTAGAAAAGCAACGCCACCTTTTTATTTTAATTGACTTATTTTATTAATAATAACACAATTAAGTGTCCCTTTTGATTATGAATAGACTAGGACAACTTTAAGAAAAGTATTATTATTAATTATTTCCCTAATTAAAATATTTCAAAAAGGGGACATGACAACCCTCCCTTCTCTAAATTGCTTGTCCTCAAGAAACAGCAAGCTTCAATTGCTTTGATTGTCCCTAACTAGTCATCTATGTAATCACTGGATCCCAATTCATCCGCGGGAACTTGCAATTCCGTGTTCTAAATTCCTTGTGATTCAATATGTTCCTTTGACTACATAACTTTGGTTGCCCTTGAAACCTTCTCCATACATCCATCTGGGAGCAACATTATTGGCTAAGGATGAAGCAGCAATACAAATATTTGCTTCATATTTGAACAAGAATAATTTGAAGGTATTGATAACTGCATTTGCTTCTTTTACTAAATCTATGACATATTTATCAAATAAGTGCTCTGACAATCCATTGATAAATGTAAATTGCCCTGAATCTTGAGTGTGATATATGCCTCTATCCAAAGGTGCTTTGAGTCTTAACATTAAAGCATGAAATTCCACAAGCACCTTCACCATTGTACCTCCTAAAATATGGTGCAAATCAGACTGTGTATAAGCTGAAAACAAGTTACAACAGTCACAAACCACCTGGAATTTCACCCGAATCAGACCTATGGTGGCTGTCATGTTCGTTCCCTTAAGCGAAGAGCTTCTGCCCGCATCATTCAGTGATATGACCCCCTTAAAATATGCAAACTTACAGCTGTTCATGACTGATAACAACAGCTCATGATCTGAAATTATCAATACCGGCAACATGACACTGGTACAACAGCTACAAAACTGCATATCCACTTGTATGAGTGCAAGTGAAATAATGTGGCAGCTGATAATGGAGATGACAGCAGAATTAATGGTGGCAATTTGGTTCATAGATGCCATGGGTATGTTTCCTCTATCACTTGACAGTAGTATCCCATCACCACGCATTCCCTTCATGTCTTATTGGTGATACTTTGCACAAATATCCAAATTTGGAGTTACTTCATGTTTATGCTGCACTACTCAGGTATTCATGAGAACATCCCCTTGAGATCTTGTGGTGCTTATAATTTTTTCAATAGGAAGGATATATCCAACACAATTCCAGAACTCTTGATGGTACTCTTTACTCCAAGGCAATCTCGGAAGTGCAAGATCAAATACCATGCAAAACTGATCCAAAGTAGACCAAATATCATCGTGAGAAGATACCTCACCTAAACCCATGTCATTAGAGTCATTGCACACCTTGTGTCTACCCCAAGTGCTAACATGTTTTTGTGCCTTCGTGATGCAAGGAATGGTGAAGCCATCTTGTATTATCTCATCCTTTGTGAATTCTCCTTCACACATCCAAGGGTGGCAAACTTGCATGTAGCTTGATTTCAAAAACACCACATTTTGCTTAGTCATAAAATCTGGAACATCAAAATGGCACCCATTTAGCTTACCATCATCCAACATCAAGCATCATATTGTGATTATCCCTGTTAGGCCATCATCTATAACCTTGTCTTCAAGTGTAGAACTCGGCTCCAATGAGTGATCTATGAATCATGAGCACTGATCCTCCACAACAACGTTAAAATGCACAACATACTCTATATGATTTCTCATGAACTTCTTTTCTATCCAAATGCATGGGATGAAGAATTCACCAGATATAGTAATATTGATCTCATCAAAGCCTTAATCCTTCTTGTAATGGCATAGTATGAAGCAACACATCTGAAATATGACCATCCTTTACGTACCTTGGGCTATAGTCAAAGTGTTCACCTTCTTTTGCTGAATTAGAAATTGTTGAGATATCCTCAACACCTCCATCTTTGTGACTCAATTTCCAAGTTATGATAAACATTCTCCTCAATTGCGTGTTTATGAGCATGGCTATCTTGAAATCCAACAGTTGACCATTTTTGGCCCAACAGGCCAAAAAACCGGCCCCCTTTTTTCCCCTGCTGTCCTGAGCCAGTACATTTTGATTTTTGCACAAGTCTTAGAAACTTCTACGGACTCCACAAGAATTTCTACGGACTCTGCAGGTCCATTTCTGCGGACTCTGCAGAGATTTCTACGGACTCTGCAGGTCCATTTCTATGGACTCTGCAGGGATGGATTTCTACGGACTCTGCAGATATGGTTTTCTATGGACTCCGCAGGAAGAGGCAAGTTCCCACTTAGGCGCAAAATGGACCATTTCAAGAACCCTTGCGGAAGGCAGGGAAGATTTCCAAAAGAGGCACCAAAAGAGAGGCCAAAGAGGTAAAGTTCTTTCGGAAATTTGTCGAAGGCAAGGGAAATGCCCTTCGGAAGGGTCGTTTCCATTTTTCCCGAAGGGCACTTTCAAAGGCAAAGAAGCAAAGGAAGAAATCCTTCGGACTTTTTGTCCGAAAGAATTCCTTCGGACAAAAATTCTGAAGGAATTCGGAAGACCAACAAAGCCGAAGAAAAAACAAGAAAAAGACTTAAGGCATAAAACGAATTCTTTCGGACTTTTTGTCCAAAGGAATTCCTTCGGACAAAAAGTCCGAAGAAATTCGGGGAAGCTGCGGGAGAAAAGCTAGAAAGAATTTCTGAAGTTCAAAGACAAAGCAGCCGAAACAATTCTTGCGGACTTTTGTCCGCAGGAAAATGTCCGCGGGAAAGCTCCCAAGCACTCCGAAGACAAAAGGCCACCGAACGACCCCGAAGGGCAGGGGCCCTTGCGAGGGACTCTCGACTGCCAAATTAAAGGACACTTCCCCAAAGCCGAAGGGTCACCTCCCCTTCGGGAGGATGCAAAACAAAAAAGTCCGCAGAAAAGGCCGAAGCAAGAAAGCCGAAGAAAGTCCAAGGGGTGACGGGCCCGAGGACGTCAAAGTCAAGCATGGCGAACTAGCCGTTGAAGTTCAAACGCAGTGAGGGGCCCGCGAACGTCAATTATCCACCAGGGAAAGCCAGAGCATGGAAGGCGCCAAGTGGCAACCGCGGAAGGCTTTGACATGTTTTCTCTAAAAGAAGCGGAACGCGCCACGTGTCCCCTGCAAAGCTCGGTGAAAGCCGACAAGAGTCAACATACGCAGTCTCTCCGTTTTTGTCCCACGAGAACTGTGGTGGGCCTCGAACGAATTGCTAAAGAGAGCGGAAGCCGCCACGTGTCCTCTTTCGCAAGACCTTCAAAGGGTGCCTAAAGCTTCTATGAGTCACAACGGAACGTGCCACGTGTCACTTATTTGAAATCGGCAAAAAGTGGCCAAGGCAAGCAGGAAGAGTCCAAGGAACGCGGTGACCCGCCAAGAGATAGCCCCGAGGGCCGAAGGAGCCAGAAAGAAACAGAAACCAAGAAGAAGACAAAGTGCAAAAGCGGACAAACAGTCCAAGTGGCAAGAGGAGATGTCAACTCAGGGATTTATTCCTGCAATTGGAACAGCGCTTGCCAAGTGGTCACCAAACGACGCATATAGTAAGCAGTGCGGTCTGTTTTCTTCATTTCGCATTAATGAGCAGACAAGCCACGTAAATGCCTTGAAAGAAGCAGTCTGTTTGCAGAAAAGAGGCGCAGCCCATGCTTTCACATTAATGTTGGAATGTCAAAGTCAAAGCAGGAGCCGACAATCAAATGGCTTCCTCTTCCAAAGGTTCAGAACGCACATGGGCCAGCTTGTCAAGAGCGCCAAAGTCTTTTCAAAAGAAGCGCCAAGTTCTCTTCTCCTCTTTCTATATATTGTAAAACTTCTCATTTTGAAAAGGATCCTCTCTCAGCCTTAAGGCAAAGCTCTACCCAAAAATCTCTCGGGCTTGTAAGGCAGGACTCTGCCAGATTTTTACCTTGAATCAAGACTTAGCATTTTTACCTCCATCTGGACTTGCACTCACGTATATGTCTATGTTTTCTTTTGTGTCAAGTCATTGTCTTTGATGCTTTTCACATATCGATTACAGCGTGTCTAGTGCATTGTGAAGTTTCTTTTCTGCAGTTCTGCCAGAAGTGTCTACAGCAGAAATATAGGCGCATGTGAACGGGCTATCAAAGTGTCTCAGAACACCTTTGATAGTTCTTCCTCCCTGTATCTCTACGGACCCCTGACTCACTGATACAGAAGAGTTTCCCACATCAGATGAAGTGTATGGGTGCTTCTTGGTGAAAAGTGTATATTCGGGCTGGGTGGGTCATCATTTTGGTGTATCACCTTTTTTACTTTTAGGTTTAGGTTTTGTTTTCAGCATCTCTCTCCTTTTTCAACCCCCCCTTTTTTACATTTATTTGTTAGCAGTAAGAGAAACCAAAGCCTAAAGGATACATCAGAGGGAGCTAGCCCTATCTAGAGACTCTCCCCTCCAGCTTCGCCGGTCCCACAGGGGAGAGGGGAGTTTCCATTTTGACGTGTGGAAGGCAGGAGCTTGGCCTCCTGCCCAAGGTGCAATTCACTGCGTCAACACCAACTTCATAAACTTCTTGATTTGAAACATTCCTTTCATATTCAAAGCTGTCATAAGAAAGATCCAAAAGTTCATTGTCTTACTTCAATGCTTTAGAGGAATTTGCATCAACTCCACTATATTGAAGAGTCAGAAATTTGGCATTAACCAAAAAATCCTCTCCAAATTCTTGCAAATCTAATTTTTCTTCGTGCTCCACCATTACAATTGGAGAATTATTTCCCTTAATTTTATTTAGGTGTTGTTTTGTTTGAGTGGCTATCAACTTAGCTCTTCTTAGCCATTCACCACACCTTTTATGGGTCCTCATTACACCCTCTGCGCTTGTATGCAATGTGGTTAGTTTATTTGCAACCACATTCTTTTGTTCCATTTTAGATAAGATCTCCTTACCTTTGACTTGCATGTTGAATTCCTTTTGCTCATTTGTAGATTTTTGAGGCTTAAATTTTAACCTTTCCATATTTTTTATTTATATCCATGCCTCTAGATCCTTTTGATATTCTTGCATAGCTTGCAACATCTGTGACACGAATTCTTACACTGTCCTCATAATTCACAGGCTAGCAAGATCACAACTCTGATACCACTCTAATGTCCCCTTCAATACCAAATTATGAGATTTGTCAGCAAACCCTTTTTAAAAATAAATTTGAGTCCTAAACAACCTTTGAATTCTGAAAATTAAGGATAAATCGCTTTTAACCTGGAATTTTATAGAAATAATTAAAATAGTTGAACGCCCACAAAGAGCAAAATTTTTATTGAAATTAAATTGCAATGCAAAGTACTTAACAAAATATATTCGCTGAAACCCAAGCCGAAATTATGCAAGCAAAATTCAGAATTGTAACCCTAAATTTTTATGCCCAATTGGCATTTACAAACAACAAACACTAAAGGTAGAACTTGTACTTATACAACTGACCGTACATATGAATTGGTTGGCTGGAAATGGCATCCAAGTTGGTTGATGATGACATCGCAAGCTGAAAATGACTGAATGGGAGGTACAGTTTGATGGAGATGATGTACGGATGGCTAAAGAATGATGTCCTAGCTGCCAGCAATGTCCAAAAATCTGAAATGATAGGTCTGAAACCCTAGTATGGTTGTAGCATCACTATAACAATCTTATTTAGAGCTGATATCACTGTAGCAACTTAATTTACGGCTGAAAATGATCATGTCAACAATGGAGAGATCTATGGTTGTTGCCCTAGTTGGTATGACTGGTCAGAAACCCTAGAACGAACCTTGGAAGGAGCTAGAAATACGATAAATCTCCTTAATGATTCTCCCAATGCTGAATTACGATGGTATCCTTATTTGAAATCACAATTGTAGTTCCTGAATGGAACCACCTCACAAGACCGAAAGGTTTTCATCCTCAAGTCTCCTTATCCAACAAAGAGTTTTCGTCCTCGGAGGCTGAAAGCTTAAGCAGATGCTCAAACTTGCAAAAGTGTAATTGATAATAGGCAAAAGATGATTTCCAAATGAACCCAACACCCCTCTTTATAGTTTCATTTTCACTTATACCGAAGAAAGCGTTTAATAAGGTTTTAGAAAAGCAACACCCCCTTTTTATTTTAATTTTGACTTACTTTATCAATAATAATACAATTGTCCCTTTTGATTATGAATAGACTAGAACAACTTTAAAAACGTATTATTATTAATTATTTTCCTAAATGAAATATTTCGAAAAGGGGACATGACAGTTACTCGAGTCACAAAACTTGGCTGGCAAGAATTACAGTTTGTAAAGTTATAAAATACCTACAATTTGTAATCATAGAGATCTTGACTAGATTTTTCTAGCCAAAGAACAGAGACTAGCAAATAATCCCAAAGACTAATAAAATACATAAAGAAACGCTAATGCTTCTAAAATTTATTTAAGTGGGTAGTTTTTCCTCAATGCATCAAATTATGGATATGATTTTGGGATTCAACTGTGTAGTTTCAAGTCAACCTACGTCAACCCAAATTTCACAAGTGGTGGTTCACAAGAACCCATCTCTCATGAGTATGAATGGTCCACTTAGCACTCATTGCATCTAGGTGTTGCCCATCCCAGTACTACTTCGGCTCAAGCGCACTTAATCATGGAGGTTCCCCCACAATTAATCACACTTAGATTGTGACCCTATTTGCACAAAAAGCTTCTAAAATTGTCAATTGTTGATACATTAGTGCCAAAAGTTAGAAAAGTCATTGTAGCATTAGTATCATGAACAAATCTCAAAACCAAGTATTAGGCTTCAAAAGCCGGAAGAGCATTGTACTTGAAAAATCTGTTGTTTTCTACTAAGTTGTAGGAAGGAGGATCAATCTTCGAATACATATTGCGATTGAAGGATCCCAGTGATCAACTATCTACTATTGAGAAGCCAATAGATGATCAAAATATGGTTGTTTAGATGATGCATAACTTGCCATCATCTTTTTATTCCTTTGTTGATCCCTACATATAATTGTAGACTCGAGCTTAGTTTTGTGAAGTTATTAAAACTTCTCTTGCAAACAGAGCGAAGGCAAGATCAAATAGAAGCATCAACTGCATTCAATATAGAGCACATTCAATGCACAAATTCAAAGGCAAAGGCAAACAGTGCAATGCTAGCAATTTGTCAAATGATAATTCTTTCAAAGGCGATAACACATCAAAGAGGTCACAATACAAATGTCTTTATTGTAAGAAGCTTGGACACTTCAAAAAAGCTTGTCGGAAGAGAAAACATGATCTAGAAAGTGATCAAAAGAGATCATGGTATGAACACGTTGTTGAATGAGATGAACAAGAGGCAACATGTGATTTTGCATTTGTGCCATCTTAGAACCAATCAACCGAGTCTACAACCTAGAATTTTGATTCAGGTGCATCCCAACACTTTACATGTCACAAAGACTGGTGTATAAATTTCATTAAAGATAATAGCAGTAGAGAATTTGTTTCCTTGGGTGATGGTTGGACTCACTATGTTATAGGATGTGGAGATGTTCATGTTATAATAAACAATTTTGTTACTTACACTTTCAAGAATGTTTAGTATGCTCTTGATATTAGTAAAAAACTTCTATGTACAAGTGAGATAACTAAGAATCATATTCTTTGAATAAACTTTCAACGAAGCAAATGTAGGTTACTACTCTTCATGATAACAAGATAATTGTTGTAAGCATTGGTGAAAAGCGATTGTATAAGCTGGTAGATCCAAAAACAGCGAAAAAATTATGCGCTAACACTTGTAGGAAAAATAATGTTCAATATGTTATTGATATTAACAAAAAACTTCTATCTATAAGTGAGATAACTAAGAATCATACTCTTTGTATAACTTCCAAGGAAGCAAATGTATGGTTACTACTCTTCATGATAACAAGGCGATTGTTGTTGGCATTGATGAGAAGGGATTGTATAAGTTGGTAGATCCCAAAACTGCAAAATCATATATGCTAACAGTAGTGGAAAATACTAGCATACTTTGGCATGAGAGGTATGGACCTCTGAATTATCAAAATTTGTCTTTACTTAGTAAGACTATCACGGTGGATGGATTTCCATCTATTCATGCAAGTCAAAATATATGTATAGAATGTCAAATGGGAAAACAAATTTGAAACCCATTCAATACCGAGAAAGCATGGCAGCACTAAAGCAGTTTCGGACCTAGTAAACACTGATCTGCATGGTCAAATGAAGACACCTACAATGTTTGAAGCAAAATATGTCTTGCTACTATTTGATAACTTTTCCAAGAAAATGTGGGTTTATTTTCTACATAAAATGTCTCATTGTTTTTCTAATTTTGTAGCATTGAAAGCTTTGGTAGAAAAACAAACAAGTAAACAGGTCAAATCTCTTAAATCCGATGGAGGCAAGTTCATCTCAAAACATTTTGAGGAATTCTACAAGAAGGTATAAATAGGCAGCATAATACTTCGTACAATCCAAAACAAAATGAAGTGGTGGGAAGGAGGAATAGGACAGTTATGGAGATGACAAGGTGCTTGGTGCACAGTCGAAATATACCGTATATGTAGTGGACGAAAGTTGTGAATATGAAAGCCTACATCCTTTACATAAGTCCATATAAAGCTTTGTAAAATGTTGTAGACACTCCAAATTGGACACTCTACTTGCAACATCTCACTTTCGACACTTCTAACATCCCGCACTAACATCACTATCTATCCATAATAAACCCTAATTTCCCTATTTCATTCCGTATCATCCCTATTGTCCAGTTGAATACGCTTGTCAAAGGCCCCCAACAAATCAAAAATACTAACATTTTGCAGGTTCGTTTGTCCAAGATCATGCAAACAAAACAAACACACATCAATCTAATTAGTTAATAAATCAATCAATCTTGTTCTTTGTTTTTCATCTTTTTTGTGTACATGATCATTGTGTTGTGTATGCTCTTCTCTCGGATCGCAAGGTGAACTTGGGAATCAAAAGTGGACTAAATCAATCATGTTTTCCCTAGGACATGCTACATATGCTCTTCCCTCATGCCACAAGGCGATCTTAGGAATCATAAATTACACACACTTTATTTTATCTTTCTAGGGTTGATTGACTAAAATTTTATCACCCAACTTGAGACAAAGCCCGTGTTTTGGCAGACTATACAAATTCAAAGGGAGCTTGGATAAGCATCTGTTCATTTTACCAGCACCATGAAGTGAGATGGTTTCATCCCACCAATACCCAGGCCCCAGACAACACCTTTGCCACACGGATTTGGGCCTCAACGTACCACGAGGTATATAGAAGACACCCCTAGCTAACCTTGTTCAACCTAATTTATGAGCATCTTTTCCACAGACGGACAGTGGTGCAGAGAACACATCATTCCCCAAGATCACCCACCACATACCTTTCGGGATAACTATCAATGGGCTACGAGTTGGTTGTAATCCTACTTGAATTGCATAGGTTGTCTTGTTTGCATTCTTGATTACATCCCTTGTGCTAAACCAATATCAAACAAAATCCAACTAAGTCCCAACAAGTTAAGCTAAGTCAAAGTCAAATCAAATCCAAATTAGTAAAAAAATCAAGTCAATCCAAGTCCAATCCTAAATCCAAGTCAAATCAAATCAAATCAACTCAAAGTTAAATCCAACCCAATCAAATGAACAACAATCCTTGTGGTCCAAATCCATCACCTTCCATGAAGTTGATAATTTCCCATCCACCAGTTACAATCCTCATCATGATATCCCCCATGTCCATCGTAAAGGGAAACCCATTTTAACATCCGGCCCATCCCAATCAAACCATCCAACATCCCATACCAAACTACACTTCCCTGAACTTTGGGATAAATGTGCAAACCGACCACAACATCAAAAACCATTACATAGTAGTCTGGGTCTTAAGCCACAAAAGTTACACTTTTCTAAATTTTGGAAGAAATTTGACGAGAAACAAACCCTAAAGCAACAAGCCCGCAAATACGTATCCCACAATCAATCACCGTCCAATGGACAATCATGCGATCAACCATCGCCAAATCAGTACCTTACCAATCGGGCCCCTGAGCCACCATTATCCAGCTATATCCTATCATTACCAATCCAACGAGCATCATTTACACAAGAATCGAGTGCATCCATGTCCAAGAATCAAAAATCGAGGATATGCCAAGATGCCTTCCTACGACACAATCAGTCACTTCCACAATATTATCAAGGTCAAACCAATCCCATTGACCATTCAACAACATCCCAATTCCACACCATCGTTGGTCCACCCATCTTCGACTAGCCACTCTTTGACAAACCCAACTTTCATTCACCCATCTTTGACCACCCCCTTGTTGGTCCACCCATGTTTGATCAATCGCCTATCTTTGATGGACTACTTGTCTTTGACAAGCCTATCAATGATCAACCAATATTTGGCGAGCCCGTCTTTGTTCAAACCATCTTTGACCAACCTATCTTGGACCAGCCCATCTTTGATCTACATGTCATACTTCAAATCTTTGACCAATGCGATATACTTCAAATCTTTGACCAGTCCACCTCTGACCCCCACAACACACCATATGTTGACCCATCATCCGATCTCCCATCAGATATTGAAGATCCCAACACCATGCCTCAAGTTATGAAGGTACTTGTAGTCAACAAAATCCAAACTGCCCTCCATGCAAGTAGTGGCAAACCCACTATGAACTGGAAAACAAAATCAGCAGCATATCAATTTGGTTCATCATCATTTGTCAAATCTGGTCTTCTCGCAATAAAACAAATTCAAAACTCCTATGACTACTTGCTAAACAATGAGAGCCTCGCCACCTACTTCCTAAGCAAGAAATATCCTATAGCAAGGAGAATCTTCAAAACCTTGAATTACCAAGGCAGAGGACTCGACCTCCATAAGCAAGAAACATGAGAGCCCAACCATATACGTGCTATGAATAGGAAAACAAAATCAGCAACATATCAGTTTAATTTAACATCATTTGTCAAATCTAGTCTTCTCACAGCAAAACAAATTCAAAAGTCCAATGACTTTTGCCTAAACAATCAGGGCCTCGCCGCCTACTTCCAAAGAAAAATATCCTATAGCAAGCATTATCTTCAAAAGCTTGAATTACCAACGCAGAGTACTAGGCCTCCATGAGCAAGGAATCTAAGAGCCCATCCATATACATGCAAACGAAGGATCTCACGACATCGGCTACAAACCCATTGTTGATCAATCCAAGAACATCAATGAAATTTCCACGAATGATGAAGAAGCTTCCACCAGCATCAATACCAATTCTCCTCATAGCCTCTATGAGGATCTTGCCGCCATCAATCTGTTCAACACCATCATTATCCCAACCATCCATCTCGCCATCCAAAATCCTACACCCATCAATGGGGACCAACATAATCACACCTCATTAAACCTATTTCAGAATAACAAAGCAATCATACCATTCATGAGAATTAAATACGGCCTCCAACCTATAGAGTACTCTGAAACAATCAGGGATACATCAACACATCCCGAGGAAGGTGAAGAGTTCCTCAATCAAATCAAACCCAACAATCAAAACAATCAAACAAATAAAAAATCAACGTCCTTTAGCAAAAAACTCTCTGAAGCTATCGGACAATCACAATCAAAATCAAAAACACAACAAAAACAAGGAACACGGCCTTCTCCCTGTATCGACATAGTTTTAGGATGAAGATATCATTGAAATTAACATCGGAACAGAGGAGACTCCTAAAATCATTCAACTAGCAGCAACTCTCAAGCTTAAAGAGTAGAAATCTCTTGTGGTTCTCCTAAGAGAATTTTCACGTCTTTGATCCAAATCCCCACAACATCTAGAATTGTGTCATATGAAGCACACATGAAGCAGTCAAAATCTGAAAGGGTGCATGAGACTATGGGTCCCAATCGCCCTTGGTCTCATCAAATTTCCATTCGCCTCCATGATACCATCATCCATTTCAATCTTTCACACAATCCAATAAGATACCTCATCCAATGCACAACACCACCCTCCTTGGCGGCACCTCTAACATAGGGGCCATGACAGACCCTGGTTAAGGTGTTTGGAGGAAGCTGAATCAACAATTAATGAAGTTAATGACAGAATCAATGGAGCACACGTCAATAACATGGTTTTGGCACAACAGTTCAAAATAGGGCATTGGCCGACTAAAATGTGATTCAAATGCCTCCTAGCTTGAAGGATCCAATGCCATCAATAAAAATAAAAAAATCGAAAGAGAGAAATAAACACCACAAGTGAACCATTCTTATGGTGCCTTGGGCAACTACCATGATGAAAACCATTTTTTGGCATCATGCATAAATAAGTTGTTTACATGTACCTTACACTTGGGGGCAAATTCCGCTCCATTCATCCGAATATCCTCCACCATCCTTGTATATATCCCATCATGGCCATCGTTCTTCCCGTTTTGACCTTGATAAGGAAGTGTAAGAAATCATGAGACTTGCTCGAGAAATATCTTGGCATATCCGTAGAATGGTGGTTCGACTACTAGACACACCGTTCTTACGCAACGTGGTCCTTGGACATCATCTCCATCTTAATCTTCACCATCACTCCCTTATTGTCCCTCATCATTCCTATCCATCCCTAATCCACCCATATCCATCCCTATTCATTCCTAATCGCCTAGTATTCGTCCCTAATTGTCCCTAATCCACCCATATTCATCCCTAATCCACCTGTATTCAGCCTAGTTCATCCCTAATTTACTCGTATCAATCCCTGATCATCCCTAATTTGTTTGTATCCATTGCTAATCGTCCCTAATTTTTTGTATTCGTCCCTATTTGTCCCTAAACATCGTCTTGAATCCCTTCCATCCACTACCACTTTCATCCGCACTACTAGAACCGATTTCCCTTTTGCTAGTGGCCTTTGTATATAATATTAGAAAATCCAAAAGCAATATAAATCCATAAAACAAAATCAAAAGCAACAAAAATTATCTAGATTTTTATTTGTGTGCGCTTTATTCGTTTGCTTTTTTGTTTGTGTTTTTCTTGTTTTTTGCGTCTAAGTCGATCCTATGGCATACGACAACAAAGCCATCATGGTTTTTCCATATCATGGTGCATCATGTCATCTACTATATCAAAAATAAGGTTGCTCAAACAATCAGAATTTGCACAAGCTTGGCAGCGTATACCAAGCATCAACGTCCATCATCACCATACATTTCTTGTATCGAACAATCCATATCTAACTACCCATTCGCACCGCCTACGTGTGCAGACCTCACATGTACCATGACTCCCATCCATTCCAATCTAATCTCAACTGATCCATATCCAATCTCATCTAATCCATATCCAATCAATCTAATTCGATCATAGGAGTATCAATCCATTTACTGCTCGAGGCATCCTCGTGTGCTCGTTTTTTCTGGCTTCTTCATTCTTTGAAAGGTCGTTAGTCAATCATATAATCATTCATTAGCTGGATCATTGCATCATCAATCTGTACAATTGGTTAACTCCTTGAGTTATGTTTGCATATCCTAAACACTCAATGAACAATCCCTTAATCCATCAAAGCATGTAGCTTCATCGGGATATATCCTTCCCAAATCCGCTCCCTTGCATATATCGTTGCTCGAGGCAAATCAAAGATCGAAGCTTTATCATTGGTATACTTGGGGCAAATCGCATCAATCAACGCAATCAAAGCATGCAAGCCTTAGCTCAAGTGAATTAACCGTACCCATCCATATTATCCTATATTCATGTCCATATCCGTCATCATCTTACATGCTCATTACATCCTGCTATAACCCAATCCCACTTTCCTCATCCCCCACCCCTCCATCTTAACCTTCATTCTTCCAAGCCAATAGCCCTCATCTCATTTCGAGAGCCCATCGGTGTCTTTCATCCCTGCACACCCTCTCGAGGGGGCTTCATCCCTACCCAAGCATCATTAGATTTCATCCATCTCTCATACTACCACATCACTTGGGGCATTGTCATTTGCTTGTTTTTTTGGCTTCTTCATTCTTTGAAAAGTCGTTACTCCACTCAACTTCTTAACATCACAACACCCTTTTAAAGAGGGGCAAAATATAGAAACTCCAATTTGGACACTCTACTTGCAACATCTCACTTTCAATACTTCCAACATCCCACACTAGCATCACTATCCATCAATATTGAACCCTAATTTCACTATTTCATCCCATATCATCCCTAATTCATCCCCATCCATCCCTAGTCAACCATAATCCCGTCGAACACCTCTCTTACCTAACATGTCACTATTCACTACCATCCCCCAATTAATTAATCATGTTGTCACAATAACATATCAAATCTCATCTAATTCCCATCTCATTAACCTATGGGTTAATCAACTAACTAATCCTCATTACTTCGTTAACACTAATAATAAAATCCACGCACATCCAAATAAATAAATGCACATAACATCATCCAATTTTATAATCACATCACTCTAAATCCCCAAGTCAAACCTCAAATCCAAGGCAAGGGAGACAAATTATGAAAAAATCTAATCAAGCCCATCCCTTTTTCAAATCAAGCCTTACACATCCAATCTCTTTCATTTATGAGCCAATCCCCATTGTCTACTCAATTCTAGCCCTTGATCTTGGATCAAAATCAGCGGTCCACATCATTCTCAAAATCCTATAAATCTAACCATCCTCCTTTACTTCTAACAAGCCATTGTAGCCTAATGAAACCATGATGAATTAGCAAGAGAGCCTTACAAAGATCATGCTAGTTTGTTCATCCATCAACAAGCCATCATCCACTCATCAAGCTAATCATCCAATCGGCAAGGGGACATGCTGCAGGAGTTCTTGCACTAGCTTCGTTAAGCACCCACAATCGACAAAATCCAAGCAAAAACCATACATCAAAGGGAGATTATTCATTGATAAGTGAAGGTATGCACATTTCTCTCTTTTGCTCATTAAAGGTATTTTGCACTTGTTAGATTAGAGATTCCACGTTTTGTTTGATTTCTAACTTGCATGTTTGCTATAACATTTGCATTTGCATACAAATGTCACATCTGATGAAGCATGGTCAGGGATAAAACCTTCTATAAGTGACTCCTATATTTTCAATTGTCTTTCTTTTACACTAATTCCTAGTGAAAAGAGAAGTAATTTAGATGCAAAAATAAAAACATATATGTTTGTTGGTCGTAGTGTGCAATCAAATGCATACAGGTTGCTAAATGTTTCTACGAAAAAAAATGTGGTTAATAAAAATGTTTATTAGATGAGAATATACCTTTCTTCTCAGATGATGGAAAAACTATGAATATTAATGTATGGGTAATTGTTGTTGATAATGTTGGAACAAGTGCAGGGGTTGAAATGATCTAGGGTTCAAAGCCGGAAACACCAAAGGATTCAAGTTATAGGGAAGGATCTAGTGAAGATAAGAGTGATTCTCAGTCTTCAAAGTCGAATCAGGTAGACTGGCAAACAAGACTGAAGTGTTATCATGCCATGATGATGTACGGGAGGGTGAATTGACTAAGGCAATGCAAAGTCAATCTACAAGATCGGAAAAGCAAATGGTCAAGGTGGTGAGCAGGTAAATTATGCTCTTACTTTTGTTGTTTTTCAGGTATTTGAGCCTAGCACATTTGAAGAGGCAAAAGGAAAGCCTACATGGGAAGATACAGTGAAGGACAAATTTGATTTCTTGATGAAAAACAAGACTTGAGATTTGTTAGAATTACCCCAAGGGAAGAAATCCATTGGTTGTAAATCGATTTATAAAGTCAAGTGTAAATAAAATGATTCTTCGAACAAGTACGAAGCTCGTCTTGTTGCCAAAGGATATTCTCAAGAAGAAGGGTAGACTCTGAAAAGATATTTGCCCCTACCGCAAAGATGGTAACCTTTTTACTAGTTATCTCCATTGCTGCTCATTTTGGATGGAAGGTATATCAAATGGAAGTCAAAAGTGCATTCCGGAACGAATATTTGGAGGTGGTCTACATGGTTTAGCCACAAGGTTTCTGGGTCTTGAGAAAGAACATTTGGTTTTCCATTTGGTTAAGTCCTTGTATGGACTTAAGTAGGCTTTTCAAGCCAGGGATTTCAATGTTGATCAATACCTTAGAGATTCTCAATTCTAAAATATTCTTTGAATCTATGCTATATAAAAATCAATGGTGATGACATAGTAATTCTAATTGTCTATGTTGACGATCTTGCCATCACCGAAAGCAGGGCCAATATAATTTAAAAGGTAAACGTTGATATTTGTTCTATTTTTGAAATGACAGCTCAGGTTTGCTTCAATATTGTTTAGGTGTATAACTTTGGCAATTTGATCATACTATTTTTGTATCACAAACTAAGTATGTCAAAACTCTGTTGGAAAAATTCAAAATAACTGAATTTAATCCAACATCTATGCCTATGGAAGTTGGGATAAAGCTCTCAACTTACATTGATTCACCACCGGTCAATGAATCGGTGTATCAGCAATTGGTAGATAGTTTGATTTACTAACACTTAAGAGGGCATAAGAAATCAATTGAAATGATAGCTCTAGGTTTGCTTCACTATTGTTTAGGTGTATAACTTTGGCAATCCGATCATACTATTTTTGTATCACAAGCTAAGTATGCCAAAACTCCATTGGAAAAATTCCAAATGACTGAATGTAATCCAACATCTATGCCTATGTAATTCATTCAGTGTAAACGTTGATATTTGTTCTGTTTTTGAAATGACGGCTCTAGGTTTGCTTCAATATAGTTTAGGTGTATAACTTTGGCAATCTGATCATACTATTTCTATATCACAGTCTAAGTATGCCAAAATTCTATTGGAAAAATTCAAAATGATTGAATGTAATCCAACATCTATGCCTATGCAAGTTGGGATAAAGCTCTCAACTTACATGGATTCACCACCGGTCAATGAATCGGTATATTGGCAATTGGTAGATAGTTTGATTTACTAACACTTAAGAGGGCATAAGAAATCAATTGAATGTGTGAGCACAAGCATAACACTTGTTAAAGATTGCAAATAGGAATTGAATTCAATCTCACATGAAGTTTAAGAACACATCTTTGTGTACAAGTGTTTTGTGTGTTCAAGAAGAATCGTGTGTTTTAGTAGCAACATGGTTGGAGTATGAAACGTTAAGCACATGCAAAGTTGAATAATGAAATGTACGATGTAGCTGGCAGTCATAGATAAGATAAGATAAATATATTAATGTCCAACTAATGACCACAAAGGTAGGTCAAAGGAACTGCGGATTACAGAAATGTGTCAGGGCAAAGCGGGAAATCAAAAAGGTCTCCGAAAACAAGAAAACAATGCTGAAAGAAATACTATAAAACATGGCGAAGAGTGACCACGCTTAGAGCCAAACCACCAACAGACCCAACCACGCTCAAGTCCAAAGAAGGGAGCAAAAGAAATGAGCAATCTCCAAGAATCTATAAACATCAAGAACACGAGGATGATCCCTAAGAAAGAAGAACCAGGGGGGAACCCATCAAGAGTTCGATCCAACTCTCCTAGCATCCAACGCTGACGAGAAGAAGCTCCAAATAGAAGTTTGACCCAAAGAAAGGGACGTATGATGCTTGGTTTGTCCTCCAATCCTATGCCTAGATGGAAAAGTCCTCTGTCAAGGTCTACTGGATCTAGTCTGCCTTTGATGTCAGTCTGAAGTGAATATGTTGATAAAAACTCGGGGAACTGTGAATAGTGTCTCTAGGCCTCACTGATATGGGATGTGGCGTTGTACTGATGTCAATCTGTCGCTTAGTGCCTCTCCTCGAAGGTAGCACCGTGAAAAAGGAAGTAATTCACTAGGTGGAGACTGGTCTAGTGGGTCTGTGAATAAAATGATCATGAAGCTTAAGAGCTTCCTGTATATATAAAGCCAAACATCTCTGGTCCTCATATTGAAAGAAGTCAAAAAGAGTCTATGTCCTCCTGAATAGGCAGTAAAACCTCCCTCTGATCTCATAGTAAATGGGACAACGAAAGATGAAGTGCCCCTCGAACTCCGTCTCCTGGATGTTGTATAACTGACAAATCATGTCTGCTCAATCTATCTGGTGGTCTGTCTCAATCCTAAACCTGTGAGACCCCACTTGAAATTTGTCCTAATGGGATGCGAAAAGAGTGCATCCAGTGATGGAATGTATGCTATGGACAAATGATAAGCATGTCACTCAGCTCCAAGAGGTGCTCTGCATAAAATGCCATCTTAGGGCGTAACCCCCAGGAGGGTTTACCCAGGTAGTATGGATAAACTGTTTGTAAATATCATCCCTAATAATTTGGTTCAACTCATGTCTAGTGGGTAGAAGATGAGTTGGTGTGTCCAAGGAGTACATAAATGGAGGAAGTCGGTCCATCCTAATTCCTACAAACTCCAATAGGTCAGAAACTCCTGTATACGAACAACGTCCATGGATCGAAGGAGCTGAGAGATCAAGATTCTCTAATGAACAATATGCTAAGTATGGGTATCTGTCACGTCCACTCGCAGAATCAGCAAACCTCCAGAGCTGTAGAAAGAATCAATTGTACCTCTATTCTAAAACTCGCAAGTAATCTGAATTTTGTGACTGGTCAAGTAATCAGTGAATTTCTCGTGAGCCAAGTAGAAGCCTCAAACTCACAAATAATGGCAAGTAATCACTCGCGAGTCCAAGCCTATTCCTCGGCTGGTCATTGTTTGCATACAATCGCAATTTTCTATGAGGATTGTACTCTTTTTTGTTCAAAAACTAATATAAAACATACTCATGTGTTCTTTCTATTCATTTATCATGTCATTTGACAATGTTTTACACGTTATTTAAGGCTTTTTTATGAGTTTTTTTTTTTAAAGTAGTGAATCGGTGATAAAGTTGTCGAGTAATTGCCGAGTCCAGAATCCGAGACAAAATTTTGAGCTACCAATTAATTTTCGAGTACGAGTTTTTTAGCTATAATTGTAACAAATGAGTGTTGTTTTAATAGCATAGAACTTGGGAACAACATACAAAGAAAGTAAATCCATATTCACAAATCAAACAATGGAATATCAATGTCAATTACAAATCAGTGAAGGAACTAACATAGAAGATAATGACTTTGATGTTAGTGTTGATAGTGAAAGCTACTCCTGGCCCAAGGAGAATGTAACATTTAATATTGATCACCCTCCTATCTTAGTTGCAGCCATAACAGGTATTACACAACCTCAAACCATTAAAAAGTTGTGGTTGTATTGAAAACAAAAAATCATAGTTCTTATACACTTTGGGAGTACACATATCTCTATTGATTTAGTTAGTACCAAATGATTAAATTTGTTTGGTTAGCCAACTAGAGTATTTGGAGTTATGGTTGCAAGTGGTAATCACAAACCATGTAAAGGAAAGTGTCATAAGGTTGAATTATGCATGGAATACCAAAGCACTTTCAAATCTATACGCTTGGGAGGAGTTGAGATTGTTCTGGGAGCTGAATGGTTAACAGCTTTGATATTTTTCAAGTGTCGCTTAGAAAAGCAGGTTCTCAAGTTTAAGTGTTAAGGAAGAAAATATACCTTGAAATGTATTAGTCCTCCATCGTCCAAGTTAGTCTCATCCCAGCTGATGGAGAAGGTGATACGTGAAGTAGCACTACCAGTTATGGCTAAATGTTATGCAAATAAATTTAACACCAAAAAAAATAGATACTAATACTGTGGAAATGAATAAAATCATTGATAAGCATGCAATAGTCTTTCAAGATTTTTAAATTGAATTTTCATCTAATAGGGATATAAAGCATATAAATAAATTTTGTCTGGATCAACCATAGTTAATATCAAACCTTATCATTATCCAAATCACCATAAGATGGAAATTGAATGTTTAGTGCAAGAACTATTGGACCTTGGAGTTGTTACACAAAGCAAGAGTCCTTTACTCTACTCCGTAATCTTAGTAAAGAAGAAATATGGGTTGTATCGAGTTCTAAAGATTGAACAAAATAACTATAAAGAGTAAGTTCCCTATTCCATTCATAGATGAGCTACTTGATGAATTTCATGGTGCTAAGTATTTTATCACACCAGATTAATGGTCTCAATATTATCAAATTAGAATGCCCTGAAGATGCCACAAAAACATCATTCCATACTCACGAAGGCCATATGAATTCAAAGTTATGTCCCCTGGGCGAACCAACACACAAGTAAATTTTCAATCTGCTATGAACAAGATTTGTCGGTGCTTTCTCTATAAATTCGTGAGAGTATTTGTTTGATGATATTTTAGTATCTATTTATAACTGGAAAGATCTCAGACGTGTCTTGTGTAAGAGCCCTTTTTGGGCTGAAACTAAACAAAAAAGGTATGCCGTAAATCCCAACTTAGACCCACAATTTATTAGAAAAAATCAGAATTTCATAAAACTGAAATTTATTGTAATATTTTTCCATAAACTACAAATCGCTCAAAGACCTCGGCGACTAGGATTTGATCTGATTTATGCCTCAAAACTACTCCAAAAATTACGAAATTAAATCTGTAGATGGATAAAAATATTTCAAACACAATTTCACAATCAGATTTGCAAAATTCTTATTTTCTGATTTTATATGACAAAAATACAGCTAAAACTTAAAAATTTCACTTGTAAAATACTCAAAAATTTTGAGCCAATGATAGCTTGAACTGAAGATAAAAATGTGCTCTTTCAAATGAAACAATAATTAGAATTTTCCCTGAGGTGGAAGTCACCCAAATCTGAAACTGTGTAGTCAACCCCTAGAAAAATAGAAATCTGCAAATGAACAAAAATTCTACCCTTGGAGCTTCTTCAAAGATCCTCTTCAAATCAGCAACAACAAATCAACCCAGCACACTTGTAATTTTCAAGATCTACTTGGAACTCCAAGCGCCTTGATTCAAGAATAGAACTCCAATAACCTGAAAATAAGATTGATTGACAAAAGGATGTAATCCCAATATTTCAAATCTGCTATTATAACTCCTCCAAGGTGGGCGAACCACTTGTGGGGGTTATTTGGCAAAAATGGACCTCTTTTAACCACTTGGGTCTTCTCCTTTAAGCTCAAAGTCATTAAGAACTTTTAATTGAGGGTCAAGTCCTCATGAAAGTGTCATTCTACTTTATTATATAATGTACTCATAATATAGTAATTAAAATTACTTGAGGGCCAATTAAATAATAAATAACAACATAATAAGAAAATTGCCTTTTAATTTCAAATGATTAGAATTACTTTCTAACAATCTCTTTTTTATTAAAAATATTCCCCTTGCATCATCCCTTAGCCCACGAGGAATAAAATAGGCTAAAGGTCTTCGAAAGGTTGATCAAAAATCAACCCCCTAGAAGGGGACCTTGCATCTTGGCAACCTTGGAAAAAAATATATATCATGCTGAGGTATAAATGTAGTTTTGGACAGGATGATATTGAATTTTTGGGTCACATTATTTCAAAAAAAAAGTCAAAGTAGATCTTGCAAAAACTAAAGCCATTATGGAGACGCCTATTACAAAGGTATGAGGGTTTTTAGCCTTTAGGTCTGGCAAGGTATTGGCAACAATTGATTTACAAACTATGCCCATATTTCTGCTCGTTTATCTAGTTTAGTGAAAAATGATTCTTTTATATGGTCTATGGAAGCAAATCACAGTTGCAAAAGTTAAAAGGATCATTACTACTAATTCTCGCACTTCAAATTTTTGGAAACCAATTGTAATTGAATGTGATGCCTTAGGAACAGAAATTAGGGTAGTAATCACACAAGATGGGTGTCTTATTGCCTTCGATAGATGTAAAATTGTAAATTAAGACCAAAAGAAAATTTGAAATCAGTTTATGATAAAGAAATGTTGGCCATTATGCATGCTCTAGACAATTGGAGAGAGTATTTGTTAGAAAGTAAGTTTCAAGTTAAACCTGGTCATGATAGTCTTAAGTATCATTTGCATCAAAATATCTTGTCCACTAAGCAGCAACAGAAATGGATTGAAAAGACACCAAATGTTTGATTTTGAAGCATTACATAAAAAACGTTAAAATAATCAAGCAGCAGATGACTTATCCCATTGCGATGAAGTAATTTCAATAATGTTATTTCAGTAATATTCTCAGTGTGGATAAATGATGTTTGAGCCAATAATGTAAAAAGTGAAGAAAGTCAAAAAAGTATTGATAATATTGATAAATACCCTCAAAAAATGTCATTTGGGTAATGACTATTCATGGAAGCCATCTTGAGATGACTTAAAACACATACTGTTAAAATCCCAAACAAATTAATAATATTACTTACGCAGTTGATCCCAAAGGCCTCTCACAACATAAATTAAATTGACTGTGGGAGCCTTCAATTACTTAACACAAATACATGATTAGGTTGTAATTGGTTTAGTCCCACACTGGTAAGACTTGTGAGATAAGTGTGACCTATACGCTGGAGGGTGAAAAGCCCAAAGTGGTAAATGGCATTCACCGTTCTTTCCCTTACTGAGAAATGTTTTCAAGTGCTTGGGTGCTATGTAGGTTCCCTTGCCTTGTGATGATTACCAAAAATACATAAGTAAAATTGCCATTAGGGGAGTGACTACTCATGGAGCTCATCTTGAGATGACTTAAAACACACAAGGTAATATAAATTAAATTTCCCTTGAAAGCCTTCAATTACTTAATATTTTAAAAATTCATCAAATCATTTCATTGGGAGAGCATGAAGAAACAAATATAGAAATATGCACTAGAATATGATACTTGGCTATCTCACAAAAGTCAATCAGTGTCATATCCTAGTTTATAACAACCAAATGGCAAGCAATTTCTATGGATTTTATTGATAGTATTACAATTTCAGAAGGGAATAATTGAATCTTTGTTATTGTGGATTGTCTTACCAAGTATGCTCATTTTATTGCTATGAATACGGCACCTTCAAACAAGAAAATCAATCAAGCTTATGTCCAAAATGTTTACAAGATAAATGGATTTTCTAAAACAGTTGTGCAATCGGAATCCCTTATTCCCTAGTAAGTTCTGAAAGGTATGTAATCAAATAGGGATATCATTAGATAAGAGTTCTATTTACCATCCACAAACAAATGGTTAAACAGAAATGTTAATGAGTGCCTAGAATGGTATCTTCGGTGTTTTCGTTGGTATAAATGGTTGAACTTGGCTAGAGTAGTATAACACTACTTATCATATATCTACCAAAATGACACCATTCATGGCTTTATATGATTATCAACCTCCCAGAATTTAAGGAATTTGTGCATGTTTGTAATTTCTTAGAGGAATTGCAATAAACAATTCGTGCATTGAAAAAAAATCTTGGAAGTGTGTGCAATCAGATGAAAGAACAAGCAGATTTGCATCATTCTGAAATGAGAGTTCCAAGGAGGAGATTGGTTTTACAGTCAATTACAATCTTACAAACAAATGTCACTAAAGTAAAGTGAGACAAATTTTAAATTCTCGCCAAATAATTTTGGTCCTTATCGTATTCATAGAAAGGTAACAGTCACTTATGCCTTATACCTCCCAAATAAAGGTCATATTCATGATGCTTTTCATGTGGCTTGCTTGAAGAAGAAATTAGGACTTCATTTGCCAATCCAAACAGAGCTTTCCAATTTAAATGAGGAAGGCAGGCTGATTTTGGAACCTAAAGGTTTTTTACCAAATTAATAAGTCCTTGCATCTAGGAAAATCACCAAATTTTTGATTGAATGGAAAAACTGTAATGTCCTTTTTTCCGAATTAATTAAATCAGAGGACCTGAAGCCTACTTTTATTTTCCACGGGCTAAGGGGAGATTAAAAAAGGAAAACAATATTATAATAATTCACTAAGTTGTCCAAAAAGGTAATTTAAGTTATAACTTGGAAAGAAAAAGGACACTTAGTGTATTATTATTGAATGGGGCCAAAAAGCAAATATTGGATACATGGCAAAAATGTAATTCATAATTAGAAGGATGGAAAGGGGTGAATATTCAATTAAAAGTAATATTAATTATTTTTAGGGTTTTGGATGAAAAGAGCTTATTAAAAGAATTATTTGGAAAAAGTGGAAGATAAAGCCATTCATTCATTCGAACACTATTACAAAACCCTTATTTTGCACATTTGGGGTAGTAGCTTCAATATTTTACACAGAGGACCAAAACCCTCATGTGCACAGGGTTGGGGACAAAAACCCTCAAACCCATTTGGTAATTCCATTTAGGGATTACACCAGAGCTTTCAAATTCAAAGAAAATTCATCACACAAGTACAGCTAGGCTGATTTATGACTGTACATGGGGTTACAATACTTCAGAAAATTATTAAAATATTCTCCCAAAGCAACATTTCAGCGTGACATCACTATTCTTAACACTATTCACTAGTGTACCTACAATTATAGTATGTTGTACCACCTGCAGTACAGTTCTAGCCTTGGTGTCATTCTTTTTAATTATTGTTTCCATGGATCTGTCATAACTTCCAACAAGGTGTCATACTTCCAGACTTCCTCTTTTAGCTACGGTTTTAGTCAAAAATCAGTTTTCATGCTTTCTATGTAGTTTCAAGTTAGGGTTTGATGTAATAAATTCATATTCAACATATTTGAATAAAAATTGCAGTTGGGTATTTTTAGTTTTGCATATTTCAGTGATTTATTATTATTCAAGGTTTATATCAGCATTGATATTCAGAGAAATTACTAAAAATAGAACTTTAATAAAATATAAAATTAAAAAAAAGGAATATTTCAAAAATTTACCCGGTGAAGAAGCCTCTTGGAAAAGCAAAGCATTTATATATGCTCATCCTTTGCTTCTCATGCTTTGAGGACCAAGCATTTTGAGTCATGGCCTACCACATACCTGATTGTATAATTAGCTATGAAGAATTGTCTTTATAGTTGTAACCCAACCAAGGGGATGTGCCCCTTGTCTTGTAACCTTAGAATCATATTTATATTCACTCACCTCACTCTTATTTGCTAACTCTTAAAACACATTTTCTTATTATACATTTATATATATTTCTATATATACTTTTTTGGTATATCTTAGATTCTTCACAACAACAAATATTAAGATTTTACATCTTATCGGCTAGTGAGATAATACACAAACTCAATCAAAAATGGAATTGCTCATCTTCCACATAAATCTTGAGTTTAAAACATCAATTGAATTTGGAGAACCCCTATTGAACACAAAAAGGGCATCTGTTTTGTCTCTCCTACATAAAAGGTGTGCCATTGAGAAGAACCTCCTGCAGCAAATTACCTCCTACAACAGATTTAATCGAAATATGCGAAAATAAAATAACTCTTACGAATAACAGAAACACAGAAAGCTTACATTGATCGCAGGTCTCTTCGAGGGGGCAACCTCCTTTGAGCAAGCTCAATACAATAAATTCGTGGATGCCTTCATTGGGCCTTAACACTTACTTATCTACTAACTCTATTCTAACAACTACTACTTCCCTTGTATGTGGGATAATTCAAATATGCTCTAAGGGACGACTTACAAAGCATATGCGTCCATAACAATTATTACACTAATACTGCAAAGAGAAGGGTAAGGCACGGGTTCCTAACATCCCCTCCCCCTTAGAAAAAGCTTTGCCCTCAAAGCTTCAAATGTGGGAATTGTTGTTGAATATTGAAGAATGGTTCCCATGTTGCATCTTCTGGTTGCATGTCGTGCCATTGGATTAAAACCTCTGTGATGGAGCAGAATCGAAGTTGGCGGGTGCGCCTGTCCAGGATTGCTTCTGGCTCGAGAAGGATGGAGCCTTCATTATCAAGTGCTAGTAAAACTGTCTGCACTCGGATGTTAGATCCAAGAACTTGCTTCAAACAGGAGACATGAAAGACGGGATGAACTTGGGAGGAAGGTGGAAGCTCTAACTTGTAAGCAACTAACCCAATCTTCTGGAGAACCTTATATGGCCCATAAAACTTTGGAGCAAGCTTTTGGCGCCCTTTTAGTTTCAGTGATGATTGCTTGTATGGTTGCAGACGAAGAAAGACCATATCACCAGGTTGAAAGGTACGCTCAGAGCGGTGCTGATCAGCCTGCTGCTTCATTCGGTTTTGTGCCATGTGGAGATTGTCCCGCAAGGTGCGGAGAATCTGATCCTGGTTTCGAAGAGTAGTGTCAACTCCCTGAACTGGTGAGTTGCCAAGATTATATGGAAGAAGTGGCGGCAGTGCTTGACCATAAACTGTTTCATAGGGAGTCATTTTGGTGGAAGTGTGGTATGAGGTATTGTACCACCATTCAATTAGGGGAAGCCACTTGGCCCATTGATGTTGTTGTTTTGAAGCAAAGCAACGAAGGAAGGTCTCCAAGCATTTGTTGACTATTTCTGTCTGGCCATTTGTTTGTGGGTGGTACCCAGAGCTCATTCTCAACTGTGTACCTGTGCGACGAAATAGTTCCATCCAAAAATGGCTGGTGAAAGTGGCATCATGATCTGAGACAATTGAAGAAGA
The DNA here is from genome assembly GCA_037957365.1 of Torreya grandis. Classification (NCBI taxonomy): domain Eukaryota; kingdom Viridiplantae; phylum Streptophyta; class Pinopsida; order Cupressales; family Taxaceae; genus Torreya; species Torreya grandis. The sequence continues at coordinate 1,489,800 of JARHVA010000739.1, read as the reverse complement.
AATGCCATGAAGATGAAAGATCTGATCCAAGAAAACCTGTGCGACTGTGGAGGTTGTGTATGGGTTGCTGAGTGCACAAAAACGACTATATTTGAAGAGGCAGTCGACTACGACTAGAATCACTGTCTTTCTCCCAGATTTAGGGAGGCCCTCAATGAAATCCATGGAAATATCTGTCCAAATCCTAGTAGGAATGGGCAAAGGCTCGAGCAAACCGAAAGTCAATGTGGTTTCTCCTTTGTTTCGTTGGCAGGTATCACATTCGGCCACCATCTGTTTAATTTCGGCTTTAATGCCTTTCCAAAAGAAGTGTCGACGTGCCCGCTCATAGGTTTTGAGAAATCCTGAGTGCCTTGCTGAGGGGGAAGCATGGATTTCATAGAAGACAGCCTGATGCAGGTTTGGACTTTGGGAAAGCACCAGACGACCCTTGTATCACAGAGAAGCACCGTCCCATGAATAATGCGGTACTGTAGAGGGGTTAGTGGCCAATTGATGAATGAGGTGGCATAAGGAGGGATCACTTGCATACCCTTGTTGGACAGATTCCAACCATTTCGGAATAGGCATGGAGATGGCAGAGAGGGAAGGCTGGTCCTCGAAGGTTCTTGAGAGAGCATCAGCCACAACATTGTCTTTTCCCTTCTTATAGGTGATCTCATAATCATAACCCATGAGTTTGCTGACCCACTTCTGCTGAGTTGGGGATGACACACTGTTCCAAGAAATATTTCAAACTCTGATGATCAGTTTTGATGCAAAAATAATTTCCCAGTAAGTAGAGTCTCCATTTTTGTACTTCATGTAAAATTGCCATCATTTCCTTTTCATATGTAGGCAAAGCTAAATTGCAGCTAGAAAGGGCTTTGCTAGTGAAGGCAATTGGTCGGCCCTCTTGGAGAAGAACAGCACCCAAGCCGATGCCACTGGCATCACTTTCGATGGTGAAAGTTTTGGTGAAGTCTAGCAGTGCCAAAACTGGTGTGCTACACAACCTGTTTGAGTTTGACGAATGCCTGATCAGCTGTTGCACCCCAGGTGAAAGCATCCTTCTTCAATAAGGAAGTCAAAGGAGCCGTGATCTTTCCATAATCTTTGACGAACTTGCGATAGTATCCTGTCAGGCCTAAGAAACCACAAAGGCTTTTGAGGGTGGTTGGTCGAGGCCAATTCTGCATAGCACTAATTTTTTTTGGGTCCACGCGAACCCCATTGGCTGAAACAATGTGCCCCAGATAGTCAATTTCCTCTTGACCGAATGAACACTTGGATTGCTTGGCACATAATTGATTGTCTGCTAACAGTTGTAATGCCCTGTCAATATGTTGTAGATGCTCGGCCATGTGCGGCTGTAGATCAAAATGTCATCAAAGAAAACTAAAATAAATTGACGGAGAAAACGCTGAAAGATTTTATTCATAAGTGCTTGAAAAGTGGAAGGGGCATTTGTAAGGCCAAATGGCATGACAAGGAACTCATAGTGACCTTCATGCGTACGGAACGTTGTCTTGGGAATGTCATCAGGATACACTCGGATTTGATGATACCCAGAACGCAGATCCAACTTGGAGAAGAATTTGGCCCCATGGAGCTCATCAAGAAGCTCATCAATGACAGGACTTGGGAATTTATCCTTGATAGTGAGGTGGTTAAGGGCTCGGAAGTCAATGCAAAGACGCCACGACCCATCTTTTTTGTGGACAAGAAACACTGGGGAGGAATATGGGCTGGTGCTGGGGCGAATAACTCCAAACTTGAGGAGTTCCCGGACTAAGTTCTCAATTTCAGTCTTTTGCAGATGGGTGTAACGGTATGGCCGGATGTTGGGTGGGATGCTTCTTGGAAGGAGAGGAATGGGGTGATCTTCAGGGCGTGAAGGGGGCAAACCTACTGGTTCTAAAAAAATGGTTGCATGCTTGTCAAGTATGGCTTGTAAATTTGTAGGGTGGTTAGTAGTAGCGGGGGGCTGGAGTTGAATGGAATGCCGCTGTGCAATGACCCCATGTGAGCCTTTCTTCAAAAGTTTTTCCATGCGATGAAAACTGATGATGCTAGCAGATCTTGGTAATAACCCTTTTAAGGTGTGCTTCTGACCATTATCTGTGAACTGCATCCAAAGTTTTTTTTGTTTTTTGCTGCTCTTCTTTTTTTTCTTTTTTTTTACTGCTGCTTCAGAAATGGATTGTCTGCAACTGTGGTTGGAAATATCCTCAACTGTGGATACGCTGTTGTTTGCTCTCTGACCCTGATAAGTTGGATATGGACCCCAAGTTTGTTTGGCTGCCTAAAGGATTTTTAAAAATTCTCTCTGGCCACCAAAGCTGTCTGATCGAGTACCGCTCTCCAGAAATTTCTAGCCACGGGTTTACCCCTTAACGACAGCGTTTGGTTTACCTCACGAGTGGGAACTAGTCAATCAGGATGGGGCCGTTGCCCTTTTCATTGGCAAGTCCTCTCAATGGACCAGCTACTTCGGGGTTCCTGTGGTACTCCTCACAATGAGTTTTAGGGCTTATGCCCAAGCACTTCCCACAGTTAAGCGGATAGGTATTTACCCAATCCGAAATGACGGAACCTGCAATGAAAACAATTCTTGCCAAAAATGGCGCAACTCCTAGAAAGCCCTGCTTCGAAAAAAAATTGCTCCAAATCTACCCACAAAGCCAAGAAAGTGTTCTGATACCAGATGAGAAGAACCTCCTGCAGCAAATTACCTCCTACAACAGATTTAATCGAAATATGCAAAAATAAAATAACTCTTACGAATAACAGAAACACAAAAAGCTTATATTGATCGCAGAGCACTTCGAGGGGGCAACCTCCTTTGAGCAAGCTCAATACAATAAATTCGTGGATGCCTTCATTGGGCCCCAACACTTATATACTAACTCTATTCTAACAACTACTACTTCCCTTGTATGTGGGATAATTCAAATATGCTCTAAGGGACGACTTACAAAGCATATGCGTCCATAGCAATTATTACACTAATACTGCAAAGAGAAGGGTAACGCACAGGTTCTTAACAGCCACCAAAGAATGAACTTTGTAAATGTAAGATGGGATGAGATAAAATTGCATGTTCCATCTTTCACAAAGGTGGGTGTGTGTGTGTATCGCATCTGTTTTGCTTTTGTCCATTTTTCTTATCAACAAGTGAGATAATGAACAATTTCAATAAAATATGGAGTTGCTCATCTGCCTCATACATCTTGAGTATAAAATATCAATAAAATCTGGAGAAACCCCTATTGAGCACAAAAGGGCCTTTGTTTTGTCTCTCCTATATAAAAGTCTTGCCACCAAACATGAACTTTGTAAGATGGGAGGACATAATATCACATGTTGCTTCTTTGGCAAAGATGGGTGGGTGTGTGTGTGTCACACCTCTTTTGCTTTTGTCCACAATCCAAGTTGTATACGAATGGCTTGAAAAATCAGCGAAACCATTGCTTTTTTATCAGTCAAGATGGAACTTTGCAATTTATGTCAAAATGTTATCCGTCACATTTTATAAAGAATGGACACGATCACGGATTGGAATTATTTTATGCTTATCTAAAAAGATCAACCATTGACATAGTTAGCATAGTTCCCCTTTAGGAGAATAAACAGAGTTTTCGCGTACCAGTGGAAGAATTTCTATTCAAAGAATACCCAGCAGAAAGACCTCACCAAGGCCTTTTAGAATGCTGCTCTGAAATGAACTTTGTAATGTTGGGAGGGCATAATATCAGATGTTCTATTTTTGGCAAAGATGTGTGTATTGTACCTCTTATGCCTTTTGTCCAGAGCATAGTTTGTCTAGTAATGGGTTGAGAAATCCATAAGACCGTTGCTTTTTTATCAGTCGGGATGGAATTTTGCACTTTTATGTCAAAGTATAGTCTGTCACTTTTCATAAAGAATGGGCGGTTTTTTGCTCATATACAGAGATCAACCATTAAGGATAACTTTCAGACCACCAAGCTTCCACTCCATGCATTGTTCGCATAGTGCCCTTCAAAAGACCCACATAGTTTTCATGTACCACTGGAAGATTTCCTCTTCAACGAATACCCAGCAGGAATACCTCACCTAGGCCTTTTAGAATGATGCTCTAAAATTTACAACCTTTCCCCACCACAACCCCAAGTAGAAAATGCCTATTGGCAATACAGGTAGATTCTGCTCACTCCATAACCATACAAACAATGAAAAAAGTGTATGCATTAAATGTGAATGCAGATATGCAGTGCAAACATGTAGATTCTGCTCACTCCATAACCATACAAACAATGAGAAAAGTGTATGCATTAAATGTGAATGCAGATATGCAGTGCAAACATTATCCACATTCCCAGCCTATCAATCAATCATGTCAATCACCATTAAACACAGTCATGGTCCCTGATATCCTAAAATAAAAATCTAGTCTGACAATCTCGTAAAGGCTCATTCACAGGAATCCAAGTGACAGCAGAATAACAAAATGTCAGCTTCAGTATCACTAAGCTGATCTCTATGAGAAACTTGGAACTTTCCAAAACAGTATACAGTTTGAAATTTTCAAAAATAAACACTGCTAAATCCTCACTAAAAGATGGTGAAGCTTCTCACCTCAGGCACAAATAGAGCACTTCTGCAACCTGTAGCATTTTGAATGGCTGTTTCAATATCTTTATCAGAAACACCCTCGCAGGGATCCACTTCCTATCAAAATATAAAAATGTACAAAAAACAGTCTTCTGTAGCAAATCTTTTAAAGGATAAAAAAAAGAGAACATATTCCAGAAAGTAACAAAATCAAGTCTATAAAACTGAAAAAGTACATGTTAAAGTGGTAGACAACACACCTCTAATCTCTTGACGAAAACTGACTGAATAATATAGTGGATTCGCGCTCCTCCAACAACCTCAAAAGTCATTTCTTCATTTTTCCCCTCAATTCTAGATGTAAATGCTACCAAATGACGAGATTTAAAAAACTATTAAACAAAATATAGAATGTATCGCTGTCTAAAAATTGCAAACGTAAATCTATTGTAGTTTAGTGGTGTTAATACAAAACTTGTTCCCTAACCTCTGAAACAGAGATTCTAGAGGAAACTCTTTCCAGGAAATTTGGAAAGCTGTGAGGAACTTCTCCCATGTCCCCCCGATGTCCCCAAAAAAGGGGGCTCCAGGAAAATTTGTTCCCTATAACGGGGAATCTTGGGAGACTTCCCACATTCCTATTATAGGGAAACTCATCCCCACAACTGAGAAACGTGTCTCCCCTGAAAAGGAAAACTCAACACTATTGAAGATAAAATAAAATAAGACGAATATTAATAATTTAATACAAGTTAAATTAGAAAAACAATAATAAAATATGAATAATAATCCATGCAATATTTTAAAGATAGACTGTATATTTAATACACAAATATATCCTAAAAATTTAAAATAAATGATAAACTAATGATAGGAGAAAGGTGAAGACTTGGTTGTTAAAAGATGAATGAAGTCTCATTTGTTGACACCATAGCCCAGCTAATCTGTTAGGCAGACACAAATGCTCCTTCTCTTGGAGAAATATATGAGACATTTGATAGCATATTCGGCCGAGTGAGAGCAAAGATCTGTGAGAAAGATCCCACAATGCAAGTCTCTGACGAGAGAATTAGACCAATCATTCAACATATGTAGGGTTGTATGAACACACCCTTGCACATGGTAGCCTATGCATTCAACCCAAAATGGTATATGGGTAGGCTTGTGAGAGTGGCTCCCATTGATGATGGTGTATAACCAAGGTTTTTGTGTTGTTGTTGACAAGATGTATGCTATGGAGAAGGCCATGAAGCTTTCGGAGCAATTTCTTCAATTTGCAGAATCCATTGGTCCTTTCAATAAACCCAATGCAGCTAATAAACACAGACTAGGGTTAGTGCAAAGGAACCGAACTGGGTGGTGAAAGATGCATGGCAGGAAAACCCTAAAACGTACACAGCTTGCTATTCAATTGATCTTTCAGACTACTAGTTCCTCTGCCACTGGAAGGAACCCAGTCTACTTATAGCTTCATCCGCTCTATCAAGAGAAACTGACTTATCTCTAGGAGAACCGAGAATCTGGTTAAAGTTCACAGTGGCTTGCATCTTAAACATAGGAAAACTATAGAGTATTTACAGGGACCGGCCACATGTTTGGATGTTAATCATTAAGATGCCACACAAGTTGATGAGACGGGTTTAGATCTTCAGTAGGGATTTATTTGGGTGCTCTGAGCATGTTTAAATAGCTAGAGGATCCTGAAAGTGATGATAACATTGGCATGTATGATGCTTTGAGACTTAAGGCAAGTTTTGAGTGCATCAAAGCTGAGGAAAGAGCAGTAATGGTAGCAAACACATAAGCCATTAGCTAGGCTTACTCCATATTTTTTTTTGTTATTTGTGGGACTTCTACTTTTTGTCTGTTTGGTATTTAGTTTGCAGTGAAACTCACTACCATTTTAATGTCTGGGGTTTGAACTATCTTTTGTAATTTATGAGTATTTTAGATGTATATGATATATGGTATCAATCTTCAGGCTTACCTCTTCAATTTGAATTTACTGTTTCAACTTTCACTTTTGTGAATTTCAATTTTTAAATGTGATGTGATGATTCATTCTATTTTAAATTTTGTATCATTTTGAATCATCAATTAGTGTCAAATGATGAGATTGGCTAGTTAGAAGTGGAATTCACTGTATCTCAATTTTAATATTTTAATTGTATGATAATGTATAATGATTATATCCTGAATTTATTCGAATTATTTAGCTAGTCACTCCTTAGTCTTAAAAATAATAAAATATTTAAAGTTTTTATTTTTATAACACCCGCCCCAAAGCTCCCTAAAATCTTCCAGATGTTCCAGGATCAAACCCAGTTATGTTCCATTGTTTAGGATTGCTAAGCCACTCTATGCTCCTTTAAATAAGACTCAACTTTCAAGGCTATTGTTGGGTGTTCTATGTCTCCTTTCATGGTCTCCTGCTTGATCTTCATCAGCTCCTTGTTGCTTTCGGGGAGTGGGGGGGAGCAAAAGGCTATATATACTTATACTATGTCTCATAGCTCAGGGTTTAGCCACTTTGGGATTAACCCCTCTTGCTTTGTTCACCTTTCTTTTGTATTTAGTGTTTAGTTACTTCTCATAACCTAGGGCATTTTTTATCCTAGTTCATCTCTTATATAACTGACTGTACTTTCTAAGTTACACCGCCCTATTTTGGTTATCTATGAACATTGATATAGTTTCTTTCTTTCTTTTTTTCTTTCAATGCTAATACAGCCTTTATTCTCAAAAAGAAAGAAAAAGAAAGAACGAAAGAAAGAAATTATATTTATATCCACAAATAACCAAAAGTAGGTCAATGGGACTCGAGGATACACCAGTTAATAATAGAGAGTTCAAAGAAGAGAGAATCCTAGAAGCCAAATAAAGGAATAAAAGTACATAGGACAAAATAAAGCAATGTGCCACTAACACAAGTGGTAATGAAATAAATACAAATAACAATGAAGGGTAAACAACAGCCACAAAAGCATGTGCTGATGAAGACTAGTAGGAAAATTCATCGAATATCCCAGTCTATCCCTGAAATGGACTCCTCTGAGCCATCATCGATCATTGTGAAAGATCTCATAATGCTCGTTGGGGAGTACCCAAGGTTGGAGGAGCCAAGTTAAGAGATCCTAGGATGGAGCAAAGCACTTCCTCTAGAATCTCCCCTAACATCCAAGGCCATGGTAACTCCCGTAATAGAAAAGAAACTTGTAATATGAGTATGCCCTTATGGTCTAAGGGCAGCCAATAAGTAGTAGATCCATGTCACCGAAAAGGGGTAGAACCACATTGATGGGAAGGAGCAGAGCCACAATGCCGAGGGAGAGCAAGCTGGGGGATCTAAGTAATCTGAGTAGTAATGGTGCACTAAGAGAAGTGTCGCCTAACTAATCTATCAGCGTTAATGTGTGAAGTACAAATGTCCAAAGGGCGCTTAGTTTTGCCAATCCCCTAGATGGGATGGAAGAAAGAGGTAATCAACATGGGGGCTCTAGAGCCTCTAGGCCCCTCCTTAAGGGATCTATGTCGGAGGGTGACAATGTCGTGAAGATAAAGAGGCAAGCCTTGTTGGTCTAGATATCTGAAGAAAGTAGATAGTGTGTTGCTTGAGTCCCTGTAGAGGCAATGATAGCTTCCCAAACCTCATAGTAAATGGGGCATCTGAAAATGAAGTGTTCCTCGATCTCCACCTCCTGGAAGGAGCAAAGACAACAGATCCAATCCTGACGGAGAATGTGATGATAAGTTTCAACCCGTAACTGGTGAGAACAAACTCATCTAGCCAAGGGGAAACCTCAAGCCATGGACTAGTGGCGCTAGAGATAGCAAGGGCGACGGAAAATATCATCCACTACTAGTAAGAAATGGTTAGCATAAAAAGCAAGCTTGGGGCTAGGCAGCTCAAGGAGATCCAGGTGGCCTAGGTATATTGTCTATAGAAATGTATATTATAATGTAAAAGTTAACCATTATCATCTAGCCATAATTTTTATCGTATAACTTCTCTTTATAACTGATATTTTGGTTATTTGTGGACCCTCCCTCCCTTCTCAAAGTTTTATATTATAACGTCAAAGTTAACAATCTTCATATAGCTTCAACAATCTTAGATTTATGACATGTAAGCATTGTCTAAGGTATTAATGTCAAACATCTAAAGTTTCATTTGTAATTTGCTTGTATATTATAAGGATTAGTATCTCCACTTCATCAACAACCAAAGAGCTGGTTATGAAATAGTTGAATTCCTTTGCTTATACCTGGAAGGAATATCTCAAATTTTGTCAAATGCATTAACATTTGTGTTGTTCCCATGCTAAGGGAACTTAACGGACTTGGATTCACAATTTCAGTTGAGAATTGGTATATGCTTAAGATGCAAAAGAATGTCACTTGGTACTTGCAATTAATTACCAAGTTACCAACCTTTTCAGTATCAATATTACCTTCATACCTTGGTTTCCAACCTTGTAGGTAGCATTTGAAAATTGTGTTGATGGTAATGTGTTATCCAATATCCAACAGGGGTGTTACCAAAGCTCCACTTACAGCAATTGGAGGCACCATTATAAAAGTGTGGCACTCGAAGACAAGTTTTGCATCACAGGCTAGAGCCCTAACATTTTGTTAGCAAAATACTTATGTGGTTGGTTAAATTGTCTCATTGATTGCTTACAATATGGATACTAAACATACATCCCCCTTGCAAGCTCTTAAGCACTGCTTCTCTCTTCTCTTGGAGCTAACTCTAATTCTGATTTGACTCTCTTGGAGTTGGAACTATCTGAAGCAGACTCTTATTGATCCCTTCGAATCTCCCTGACATCTCCAGACAATTCCAGTGCCTCTTCACACTCCTGAGATGCTCGGAAATGCATGAAACTCACAATTCATGAGTTCTGGGTTGTTACTTGTGCGCAGCAAGTAGTGTCTATGGTTCAACGATTGACGAAGACATCTATGGTTCGATGGTCAATGGCGGTGTCCATTATTCTTTGGCCAACGAAGGCAACAATGAGCTTAAAATTCATAACATTTGCATTCAAACTTGAAATGAGATACCATTTTTTAAGTGCATAAATTTTCGAGAAGAATCCAAATCTACAATCAAATTATAATTTGGAGGTATTCTTCATGCCCTTTTTGCCTCTACCCCAAAACCTATCATTTTCTAGTCATCCACAATCGCAGCGACTCCTTAAATCCTACTAACAACTGAT